>VDFB02256132.1:148326318-149042116 GCA_007258455.2 Sequoia sempervirens | reverse complement strand
CTATGGAACTTTCCAGAATAATAAACAATACCACCATCTGCAATCAAGACCTGAAACTTTGAAGCTAGAGATATAAAAAAATTAGACAAGTAGCCAACTTTTTGTTGATGAAATTATGAGTACTACCTGATTTGATCAACACTATTACTTTTTGCTTCTTTAAGAAACCTACCACCTTGAGAGCTTGTGGAGTGCTAAAACCTAATAGTGCATGACAAGAAATTATTGGTTGGTAATCATGTGATTCCCTTTCATCTTCTAATGTTGGTTCCTCCTCTTCTTCCTCACTCAAACCTTCAATACAAAACAATTTATTTTCACTACATTTATGTCCTTGACTATATTTTCTATCATAATTGAAACATAACCCTTTTTCTCTCTTCTCTTCATTTTTTTATGGATTCAACCTAGTAGGTTGAGGAAGAGAAGGTTTTGAATATCCTTTCTCTCTTATCACATTAGCCCCTTTCATTCTAGGAATTAAATACTTCTCCTCTATACCCTGTGTACTAAGACAAAAGACTCTGATATAGAGCTAGGACTAAACATACATACCTCATGTTCAATGTGACCCTTGAGACTGGACCCAAAAATAAATAATTCAGATTTATAGATAAGGAAGCTTCAAAATATGAACCAAAATTGGAAGTCAATTTCCAATCATTAATAGGATGGATTTTCAAAAAGATCCCCAATTCCTTCTTTGAAAATTGATCTTTTCAACATATATTTGGCTCAAAAAGTTGAAAAGCTCAAAGAGAAGGCTCTTATTGCTCATATTTAGAACACAAATATTTCCCACTCTTCTTTGCATGATTGGGTTAAGGAAAACTGGTATGAAATCTCAAATATATCATTATACTTGGATGATTTTATTTTGGTGTATTTTACCAATAAATATGCTAGAGATAAAATTCTCCTTCATGGGTAATAGTTTCTAAATGATTCTATTCTCATCACCTAGCATATTCCTCAAAATACTCTTGAATATGTGGTTAAAAGCATTAAAAAATTATTTTCAAAAATAAAAAGGTTAAATACAACTATTTTTAGGAGAAGAGTTCCTTAATCTTTAATCTCCTCCTCAATTGAAATTAACCATCAATCAAAGGTTTCTACATTGAGTTGTTCCAAAAAGAATTGTAAAATATTTCAACATTGTAAGAAGCTAATGAAAGATTATTAAAAATTTCTCTTAATCTATTCCAACAAGAGGAGAAGATCAACTATTAGATTCCCTATTGAGAGAAATTAAAGATCCTACCAAAAATTATCTTGATTTAGAAGATAAAATCCTAGATATTGTAAATGATATTCTTCAATAGGTTGGAAATGAGATTTTGGAAGAGATTGTATAGGAGGTTATGAATGAATGTCAAGAAGACAACCTTCCAAAAAATCTTTCCATGTCTCAAATGGAATGAATAGAAATATACTCCACCATCCACTCTACTAAGGTAAAATGAGGTAGAAAATCAAAATCATCTAAAACTCAAGACGAAATTGATGTATGAATACAATCATCTATAGAAATAACCCTAAGATTGACGAAACTATATAACTCTTTTCATGAGAAGTGAAGAACCTTTCATCAATGGTTAGGGGATTAAATTCCCCTACTAAATGATGTTAGAACACAATGATCTACTAAGAGGGGGGTGAATCAGTAGATATTAAAAATTTTAGTTCTTCAACCCTTTTGCAGATTCAACCTTAACTTCAAATGTGTAGATTGAAATACTAACATATATATTAGCCACAAGCACAAGAGAGATCAACACATAACACAATATGTACATGTAAAACCCAAGATGGGAAAAACCACAATGAGAAATGTTGCTAGGATCTACTATCCTAGTCCAGCCTCACAAGCTTCAAAGTTCAGTTACAATGTTTAGGGCTACAAACCAAGGGAGAAACAACTCCCTGTTTAGAAGCTAAAACTTCAAGGATGCCACTACACCCTATTCTGAGCTACAACTCAGTGCAAAATGGAGGCTATAACCTCGTGCAAAATTTTGCAATATACTATGCGTAAAATGGTTCTACAAAACCTAAGATGCATCAATACAACACATATGCTCTTTCTCTCTCTCTCTATCTCTCTATGTTCTCCCTTACTCCACTATAACTAGCTACATGAATTTTCAAATTTTGTTTTCATTTACAGTTCACCTTCATCTGCAAAAACACTCTCTTCATTTTCCATTATATCTAAATAATTCCCCTCATTCAATTCATATACATTGGAATCATTGTTAGGGTTTTTCACCTACTTCCATAATTGTCAGAGCATCAAAACCAACACAAACTGTCCAACTCGTCAGAAATCACCATACCTATGCATCAAGTCACACAAAATTTTATTCTATAACAGAGAATTTGCTAAGAATAACATTCTGTTAGACCCTAGAATCTGATATGCATTTAATGCATTCTTGCGATCATTCTATATGATTCAACCTTTAAATCCTTTACAAACTATGTCGCTTCTTAACAAATCAAATTTTCATTCACATTGTCGCTGAGATAGTTGGACAAATTAATTCTTTCTCCTATGTTGGTTTTTAGACCAATCCCTCGTTTACACTTGTCATAGCCATCTCAGATCTCTACATTTTAACTCTAGTCATCGATCAACTCCTTCATGCCTTGATCCTATGACCAGCATTCACTACCATGACTTTAAGCCTTGACCATTGGATAATTGGTCGCTTAAACCACCATCGTCGATCTTTCATATCATCATCTTCACTTCTTTCTTTGCTAGGTCTCTCCATCTTCATCGATGGTGAATATCCATCCACCACGGATTAATCTCCACTATTCTTTGCTGACCCCACGGGACTTAGCTAGGATCCTGCATACATCACTTGCCATGTTATCTAACCAGGCCAACAATCTTCTTGTCATCCACATCATCACCATGCAACTCACAACAATGATGTGATTTGGTATTTCGATCAAATCTTCTTCCGCCACTTGTCATCACATATTACCATCATCACCTTAGGTCCCACAGTCAGCATCATATTCCTATTGCCTAGTCGCCAAAAAATTGAACCTCATAACCTCATGTTGGAGGTTACAAAGTGATCAAAACTAGTGACTCATCGACAATAAAGAGAATTTTCCCAATCAGGAGGTTACAAAACCCGAGAACCGCATGACATAAGTTACGAAAACTTGGAACTCCGTGACTCCATTCATTTTTGTCATCCTTATCGCTCCATTAGCTATGTCACCAAGTTGAGAGGTTAGGAAATTTGAGAATCCCACGACATAGGTTATGAAAACTTGGAACTTTGTGACACTTTACAACTTTGGCCTTCGACTGAGAGCATGAACCAATGAATGATGACATTTTCATTGACATCACAACCTGCACAATACTTGTCTAAAAAGTTCTCGAGAAACCCAGTCATTATGCCAACAGTCTCCCTTACATGATTTGCACTTTTAACATCAATGAAAATAATAGTCCAACAATCTCCCCCTTTGGCATTGATGGAAAAACTCTAACTGTTCAATCAGGTACCAATGAAACTCAATGCCAATTTGATTAGCACACTGTAATACTGCAACTCCCCCTATGACATACATCTCATCTCATTTGTTTAGCAACACATCTCTCCCCCTTTGAAATCAATGGAAAAGGGTACACTCCACCTAAAGAGAGGCTTCAATTTTGAACGCTACAACCATCAAGTCATTAGAATTGCTCCAATTTTTAATATTGAAATTTTCATGATTTGATCACATTAATCTTGACCAGGGTTGAATAACTGATCAATGAAGATCCCCTTGGATACATGCACTATCACTAGAGATTAGTGATATGAAGTGGGAGAAACTACTCCCATCTTCTGCCTCCGGTATTCAAACTGCTCTTTTGGAAGGGGTTTTGTAAATATATCATCCATAGTTTGTTCCTTGGTGGGAATATACTACATGCTGACTTCTTTATCTGCAACTTTTTCTCTAATGAAGTGATACTTGATTGATATATGCTTTGTTTTGGAGTGTATCACTGGATTATTTGAGATATTAATGGCACTTGAATTGTCACAAAGAATTGAAATACGCTCATTATACTCTACCTTGATGTCCTTTAAAGTTTGCTTCATCCATAAGACTTGAGTGCAACATGCAACTGCTGCAACATATTCTACTTCTGTAGTAGAAAGAGTAATAGACTCTTGCTTTTTGCTCATCTAGGAAACTAATTTGTTCCCTAGGAAGAATGCACCTCCATTGGTGCTCTTTCTATCATCCACACTACCTATCCAAACTGCATCTATATATGTTGTTAAAGTGGAATATTTGCATTTGGAATACCATAAACCATAGTCAACAGTACTTTTGATGTATCTAAAGATTCTCTTTACTGCATTGATGTGTGATTCTTTTGGTTCTACTTGAAACTGAGCTACCATACAAATTTCTTGCATTATATCAAGTCTTGATGTAGTTATATATAATAGACTTCCAATCATTGATCTATACAAAGTCTGATTTGCATCAGGTGACTCATCTGATTTACTCGCCAATAATCATAGGAGTACTAGCTGGTTTACAATCCTCCATGCCAAAAATTTTAAGCATTTCTTTTGCATACTTGATTTATGATATAAAAATACTTATCAGATTGTGTAATTTGCAAACCAAGAAATTTTTTGAGTTCTCCTAACATGGAAATTTCAAACTCATCTTGCATGTCTGTGGCAAATATTTTGTACATTACATCACTACTACCACCAAATATAATATCATCGACATAAACTACAACAATGATCATTTGGTTACCCTTACTCTCATTATCTATTTATATATTCAAGTTGAGAGGCCTTGTACAATGACAGAGTCAACTCTTATATTTTTATATTTTTACACTTTCTTAGTAGATTATAAAGAAATGGGAAAATAAATATAGTTTAAAAAAATATTTTTAATAATAAATCATATTTATTTAGAGTTTAAAATTTGTGGCATTGGTCTTGCCATCAATAAACATACATCATTCTTATCAATTGTACTCAAACAATTAAACTACATGAATTAAAAATATCCATCAAAAATTCTAATCTATCTTTTCATGTAATTTCAATTTTATTTTTGAGATATTTATTAAAGCTTTTAATATAACAATAGTTATGAACTATCATTATTTTAAATAATTAAAAATAAAATAAAGAATAGTTCAAAATTGTAACATTTAAAAAAATTAAAACATAAACAAAATTTGAGTGTGTAGTTTAATTTTTTTTTTCACGATGAAAACATTTATTTCCTTTCTCTTCCTCATCACTATTATACTAATTGAATTAAAAAATACTCTTACACTAATTTTCTTGTCATCCTCTCTCTGGGCTTATTCTGACCCTAGTCTTGTCCAAACCCCTCATTTTTTTTCTTCGTATCATCTATTTATATATTTAAGTTGTGAGGTGTTGTACAATATCACATCAAACAAATTGTTATATTTTCACACATTCTAAACATTATAATACGATAAGAAATACAATTTAAAGAATATTCTAAAAATGTGTTTAGGATGAGCGATAGGGTTAGGGTTCAATTTAGGATTATGTTTAAGATTAGCAATAGCATTAGGGTTGGAGTTAGCATGTATAAAATGGGTTAGGCTTAGAAATAGGGTGAGGGTAAGGATTAGGGTTAATTTAATGTTAGAAATTAGGGTTGGGGTTAAAATTAGGGATAGGGATAGGGATAGGGTTAGGGTTAGGGTTAGGATTAGGATTAAGATTAGGTTTGAAGTTATGAATAAGTTTAGGGTTACAATTAGGGTTGAGAATAGGGTTATATACCTTATAATTTTTTTTTAAAACTATAAAATCTTAGTTATAAAAGTTTATTTATTTATTTATTTATATTATATACATATTATTTATTATAACATATCATATTTTATTTTATATAGAAGATATATGCTATTTATTTAATATAATTCAATAATAAATAATATATATTTATATAATAGGAGAATTTAAATTGAATGAATATCTAAACTATAATATATAATAAATATAATAATAATAATAACATTTTAAAAATTTAATTTACATTACATAAAATATTAAAAATAATTTATATTATATCTTAGTTTTAACATTGAGCTAAAAACTAAAACTAAAATTAAAAAAAGAAAATAAAATAAGTGAAAATAGTTCTTTAAAGAAATATAAAATAACAAAAATAAAATAACTTTTAAATAAATAAAAATATTCTTTAAATAAAATAAAATAATCTAAAAGATTAAAATTTATGTATTATATATAATAAATAAAATAATTAAAATATTTTTACATTTTATATTAATTTTTCTTTATTTCTTATATACAAAATAAAATCTAAAATATTATTAAAAAAAAATTATTTAAAAAAAATATTATAAAAAAAATTAACATTATCTAAATCTTTAATTATTAATCTATCAAATTAAATATATAAAAATTAATGTTAAAATTAAATATATAAAAATTAATGTTAAAAATGAAAGTTAAAGAAAATTAAAAAAAACGTAAAGGACTGACAGACTGATCTGATGTGTAGATACAGTACTGCAGAATAGGTATGTCAGGTTACGTTAGAAAGAGGACTGACGAGGACTGGCAGATACGGCAGCGGGTATGTCAGATGGATGGCAGCGGATGGGCATCGATGCCATGCGGTGCAAATTGTCACCCCTATAGACATTGCTAGGTGGGTGAGGCATAGGTGTAGGCACTGAAGGGTGAGTGAGATGTAGATGCATAGGAGATAGCCTAGATGGAACTTTAGATAGAGCACATGTAGATTGTGCAAGAGGCCTGGGAGAGGGAGAGGAGACACATCAACAGACCGAGGGACCGCTATAGGATAAAGCAGGATCTAGTGAGAGCACAGGCGGTGGAGGTGGCTAATGCCAAGATAGAGGTCTCCCACTACATACTCGTTTATCATTAGGCCATCCCAGATTTGATGTGGAGAGTATCACCTTATGTTAGATAAATTCCACATATGCTAGCACCATAACACTCAAGGGCTATGCATACATGTGGATACAACAACTTCCATGAGACACCCTCCTAGAGCTAGAGGATCAGTGCCAGACTCTCGATATAGATCAGATGGAGCTAACACCGAGTAGATAGGAGAGATGGAGAGACAAGATTCAGATTCTGATAGGTGCAGAGTGGATGAGAAGCATATAGAGATAGAGGCTACAGATTATGTAGCATAGATTCTAGAGATTATTTTATTCATTGATTCATTTATTCTTTCTTCTTTATTCTTTGAGGAGATGTAGTCTTTGTACTTGATCAGGGCTCTGTACCTATATGTTATTTGATGGATTTCGATGAACATTATGATGTACTTTTTATGTTATGTTTTTATTATGGATTATGATGGAAATATGATGGAAATTATATATTCTGATATATATGGTATGCGATGGACATTTTCAACACTATGTAGTTATTATGTGATGGATGTTTTATATGCATATGAGATTATGATAGTTACGATGTATGAATGTGATGATTATTATGATTTATTCTTATTTTTGTGTTATATGCATTATGTCTAATGCTTTGTGATACAGGATATGATGGATGATTCATGATTTTATGATATATGTTATGGATGTGTTACTAATGGTGTGTGATGTAGGTGGTGATGTGGATGTTATTTATTACAATGCATATGAGATATAACATGATGAGGAATATGCTATGGATAGTCATGTATGGATAATGTGATATGAAAATGCAATTTGATGCAATGGATGGAAATATGTGACATATGCATATGTGATCATGTTATGTATGGATGTGATGATGGGTGTGATGAATGTAATTTATGTAGTGAGATGAACTAATATGTTTAGAATAATAACTCTAAATAACCTAAAATGATAATGCAATGAAATGATAGTAGAATGGAATGAACTTAAGATGCTTAGAATAACCAATATATATTAATCTAAACAACTTAAAATGAATACGATAATGATAATTCAATGAGATGAAATGATATGAAATGAACTTAAGATGCTTATAATAACCAATCTAAATTAATCTAAACAACTTAAAATTAATTGATATTGATAATGCAATGAGATGAAATGATATGAAATGAACTTAATATGCTTAGAATAACCAATCTAGATTAATCTAAAAAACTTAAAATGAAGATAAAAAATGATAATTCAATGAGATGAAATGATATGAAATGAACTTAAGATGATTAGGATAACAAATATAGATTAATCTAAACAATTTAAAATGAAGATGAAAATGATAATGCAATGGATAGTGTGCCTAAGTGAACAATGATGGGTGTGACAATATATTGCATAGTGTGATGAATGGTGATGGGTGAGATACTACACCTGTCAAAATCATAGGAATCTTGATCAAAAGAAAGGTGATGGAAGAAAATTTGCACAACCAAAATCACTAACCATATGCTATGGAATGAATGGATGGGGATAAATGTGCTGCAATGGAATATTAGATGAAATACAATTCTAATGCCATTTTTCTATTTTAGAAGCACTAATTTTGCTATAGCATAAGACACAATGCGCCAAGGTATAAGGAACCAAGGTAGATTAGTGTCAAATGCATAAAAAAAACACAACATACAAGAAGGCTATTCCAACACCACAAAGCTACATGGGCTTTGGTCAGGATAGGTATTGGGATAAACACAAGTGCAAACGATGCCCCAATGTAACACAAGACTATAGGAATCTTGGTGGATACTACATTAGACAACCAAAAAGAAAATAGCATACAAAAGATCAATATGTGGTGGATCATGGTATCCCTGACAAGGTATAATAGGAAGTTGAAATGATAAAAATCCAAAAGCATCAAAAGATCACTATAAATTTCAAATTTCATTTTCCATAGGATCAAAAAGGGTGGATGGGATTGATGTGGTTTGATTAGGAAGGATACATCCTATTAAGACCAAGGATGGAGGATAGATTAAATGATCAACATGACTCAAGATACTCAAAATTGATTGGACCTCATGATACTAACATATTTTTACTATTTAGAACTAGCTAGGTAGGGACACACTTGAGGAAATGAAACAAAGACAAGGCACACCCTAAACACCTAGGGGCTCGTGGGCTAATCAAAGATGAGCCTTGCCTACGTGAAAGTGTAGAGCCCTCATAGTTTGATAAATGACTAACAACAAAACATGGATAAAAGTGGAAAGAGGACAATCTAGACATTGATGGATGACAAAGACAAGATGGAAAAAATTCCCCGAGGGCTGATCAAATAATTAGCCTTTCCTATGTGGAAGTACAGGGGGAACGTAGTTCGATAAAAGGAAAAAGGACAAGATGAGATCTAATGATTACCGATAGGATGAAAGATCCTAGATGAGGACATGAGACCGACAAACAACATCAACACATAGATAACAAAAGCTTAGATTTAGGATAAAAGCTTAGGATTGCAGATAGCTGATTTGAATCATCCAATGTAGATGAAAGGATTAGATTGATTGGATGTGCAGATAGGATGCGAGGATAGGATGGATGGAAGCATAAAGTAACTAGGACGCAAGGTAGATGATGATTAAGCCCTCTATGAATGGTACCTATCGCCAAGTTTTCACCAAACGTACTTATCCAAGGTCCCACCAAGGGTGGTTTTCACCATAGGACAAATTATTTCTCTTCACTATTTTTATATTTTGACTTTAAAAAAAAAAAAATTGTATTTTTGATGATTTTTTACTTTTTTTGGTATTTTTCAGGATAGGATCACCTAGCTCACTTAGGTGTAAAATCTCTTCAAGTGTATGATGTTGATAGATTCCTCTAAGGGTTCCCTCTTAGGCATAGCAAGCCTATGTTCCCAAGAACCATATTTATTTGTGACAACATAAGGACCCAACCAATTTTCCTCAAACTTTCCTTTCTTGTCCTAATCTTGCTAGGTTTGTTGATTCTCCTTAAGGACTAGATCACCAACATTGAATTGGCATGGATGGACCTTCTTATTGTAGTTTATCCTAAGATGATAATGATATTCTTGTAGGTGATTGTAAGCCCTAATGCACTTTTCATGCAAGAATTCTAGTTGACTTAACCTTTAGACTTGACCTAATATGAATGACTTTGGGATATAGTCACCTTGAGGAGTGATAGATAAGACATTGACACCAACTCCATTATGTGTATATGAACCATAAAAATAGAGCATCTATGTATCTATTTCTACAACTATAAAGACCTCTCCATCAGGAAAATCAACTACTAACGGATATGCATCCACCAAAGGAGCATCAGCCAACTAATTTTCTATTAATTTTCCCTTGATTTCCTTATGATCAACATACTCTAT
The DNA here is from genome assembly GCA_007258455.2 of Sequoia sempervirens. Taxonomy (NCBI): domain Eukaryota; kingdom Viridiplantae; phylum Streptophyta; class Pinopsida; order Cupressales; family Cupressaceae; genus Sequoia; species Sequoia sempervirens. The sequence continues at coordinate 149,031,737 of VDFB02256132.1, read as the reverse complement.
TGTAAATTTTCTCAATAACATGACCCACTTGGCCATACAACCAATTAATGAAGTTCTAGATAACAAATATTTAAGTGGATCAACTTTTGATATTAGCTTGATGGGGTCACTGAGCATGTAATGATGAATATTTTGTGAACTAAAGACCACTTCCAAACAAGATTTTTCCATTGAGGAATAGTTGATATCATAACCCACTAGTGTTTAACTAATGTAATAAATTGTGGGCTCTTTAGAAGACTAATCATGTAGAGCTAATAATTCCCCCAGTGAAACCGATGTAGCTGAGATATACAAAAAAAGTTGTTTTCCTATAATAGGAGGCATTAAGATGGGTGGATGAGCCAAGTACTCCTTAATCTTGTCAAAGCCTTGCTAACATTCTGGATCCCACTTGAAGGTGATGTCTTTGTGCAAGAGATGTGTGAATGATTAACATTTCTCAGGAAGTTGGGCTATGAAACACCTAATGGATTGTAGCTTTCCTTGAAGGCTCCTTAATTGCTTGAGATTATGTGTTGGGAGAATTTCCATTATTTCCTTGACCTTGTTTGGATCTACTTCAATAGCCCTTCTGGAGATTATGAAGCCCAATAACTTTCTAGATGTGACCCTGAACACACAGTTTTTTGGATTTGGACACAACTTGTATTGCTCTAGCCATTCAAAAAATTTCTTCAGGATCATGGTATGCTCTTCTCTAGTCTTGGACTTACCCAATAACTCATCGACATAATCTTCCATTATGATATGAATTATGTCATGGAAGATAACAATCATGGCATGTTTGTAGGTTTCCCCTACATTTTTGAGACCGAAGGGCATGACATTATAGAAAAAGGTGCCCCAAGGGGTGGTGAAGGTAGTTTTATGCTGATCTTATGGTGAAATTTTATTGATTGTAGCTAGAAAATCCATCCATAAGGGATAGCACAGTATGCCCTACTGTGAGGTCAACCAACATGTCAATGTTTGGAAGTGGGAAATCATCCTTAGGGAAAGATTTGTTAAGATCCCAAAAATATATGTATATTTTGATATTTCAATTTGGTTTTGTGATGACACTATATTGGATATCCAATCAGAGTAATCAATAGGTCTTATGAACAAAAATTCTAATAGTGTCTTTGATTCTTTCTTGACAACCAAGGCCACTTGAGGATGCATTTTCCTTAGCTTCTTTTAACATGTTCTACATTCAGATGAACATCCAAATGGTGTGTGACCAAGGCGAGATCTAATACTAGCATGCCTAAATAGGTCCATGTGAAGTTCATGATTCCTTGTTTTAACAGGTTGACAATGATAGAATGCTCTTCCTCTAAAAATGATTTGGCTACATAAGTGATTTCAGGGTTTTCTTCTTTTCCCAAATTTACCTCTTGCATCTCCTTGATTAGGATAGAAGACCATTTAGACAACTAAGTTCCAACAAGGGGAAGATGGACATCCCCATCTTATAGTACCTCATCAAGGTTTTTACTATCAGATACACCCTTTATTTTGACTTTTGATGAGTTAGGAAGTTCCTCGGAGAGGTTTTCACTAGATGACCCTTTTTTTTGCTTTTGTTTACTTTTGCAGTTAAGGTGTTCATCCTCCCCCAATCCCATGAGATGCATGTAAGTTTATACTGAAGGAAAGGTATTGATAGGTACACTACACAAGTCACAATCAATAAGGTTGGGATGGTGAAGGGAAAGGAAAATGGTGAAGATGGATGTGGAGTCAAATGGGGAAGGGAGATCTACATCATCATAGGAGAGTATGATGGACTCTTCTATTGGTATGTCATAAGGAAATCATTATTCACATTGACATTATTAGAAATACTAGTGGATGTTGTGGCCCCTTTTTCTTTTTATCATAGCCTAAGCCCAAATTTCTTGGTTGCACAGGTGTGTCAATAGGCTACAATATTCCTTGTTCTTCTACATCAAGGCCTCCCCCATGAAAATTGTATTTTTTAGCTAACTTGGATGCATGAGGATATGTCTCTTGGAACTATTCAATAAGAGGGAGTGAAGACTTAGGTTCTTCCTTGTATATCCATTGACTGATGCCATCATCTGGTTGATCTTGTCATGTTCCTAGGGATCAGAAAGTGTTAGAACCCATGTTCCTAGAGTTGAGTGTTATTGTATTGTCTTCTTCTTTTGGTGCAAACTGAGAAGTTTCACCATAGGTACGAGGATATGGAGGCATGGTTGCTACATTTGGAGATGTATGCATCTCATATTCTCCACAACCCTTTTCTATGATTTGGACCTTGGTGATGGTGGATTCAGATGCAGTGGATGGAATGGATGATGTAGTGGATGATGGATCAGAGGAAAATTCTTAAGGTGCCCCCACTTCAACTCCTGGATAGTAGTGGGAGTGGGGGAAGGAAGCTTCTAAAGCGTGGAAATACCCAAAAGGTTGTGGATCCACATGTATGGTTACTTCCATCTGATTGAATGGGAATTTTAGGTAGTGATGGTAGGTGGACAGAATGGCCTACATGGCATGAATCCATGGGTGGCCTAGGAGAAGATTGTATGGAAGGTCCAGATCAAGGGAATGCAACGTGGTGTACCGCACAATAGGGCCAACCTAAATAGGAATAAAAATGATTCCTTCAGAGTCTCTTTCTATGTTATCATAAGATTTGATGGTGATAGTTTTATTATTCAAGTCAGCATGGGTGTACCCCACCTGTATTATGAACTTTAGTGTGCAGAGGTTGAGGGCATAGCTATTATCTACTATGACCCTTTTCACTTTATGGTGAGCTACAATGACTTCAATGTGCAGGGGTGGTTATGGTTTGAATTGAATGATGACATGTCATTTTGACTGAAGCCCAACTGATATGTGGATGAAAAATTTCCCACTAAGGCTTGAAATTTAGTATGATCTATATTATTAGGCATGTGTGTGTCCTAAAGATCTTTGGTGATGATTTCTTGATGGACAGGGGAAGACTTAACCAAATCCAAGATGGATATTTGAGTAGGAGTATTTCCAAGATGATCAAAAATATTATATTGAGAGATTAGAGGAGCTAACTGGGATGATGTGGAAGGTCTAGGAATGGATATGTGGGTGCAACAGGTTGTAACAACACATTGTAGTTCTTTTCCTTTGAAAAAAATCATGTATATGTGGGGCTCTACCTAGTTATTACACATAAATATGCCATCATAGTTATACTGTACATTCTTATAGCTAATATTTTTATGTTGTTATTTTGGTTATTGCTATTGCTAGGCCTAAGATTATCATTAGAGGTATTGGTACCTTGATTGTGATTGGGGAAAGCATTTTGATATATTTGTAGTTGGGCATTGGATGATGTCACCTGATTAACATCCACTAATATATCTCATTGATCTATAAGATCTTGGATATACATTTTAAGTCCCACACACTTGTTAGTGGAATGACCTTTGATTTTATGAAAGTCAAAGTATTTATTTTTCCTATACTAGGTGGGTTTTGGTTTCGTCTCATCAAAAGGATTGGTCACAAGATAAGTGATTGGATAACTCACTTGTAAGAGCCTCTTGAAAATGGAATCCAAGGATTATCCTAAAGGAATAATGGTATGCTTGTGATTTCCTTTGTTATACTGGTTGGACTATGGAGGAGGACATGGTGCACCCTATGGCATGGATATGACATTAGAAACTAATGGTTCATTGGAGACATATTGTGATATTTGGGAGGTGTTGGATACTTGGTCATGCTTGGTATTAGTGACACCATCATTGTTCACATTCTTGTTTTTATTCTAGTAGTAGGACTTGTCTCCAAATAAATTATACTTTTCTTGATTATAGATTTTTATTTGTCCCTTGGCAATGAGGGCCCTCTCAATGATAGTCCCTTTTTCTATGACTTCTACAAAGGTGGTGACACAATGAAGATTGAGATTAAGTGCCATATTAGGATAGGAATTTGTGACAAAAATGGTCACCATGTATTTCTCACTAAGAGAGGATTTCAGATGACTAGCCAAGGCATGCCACCTTTGTAGGTAACCTACAAAAGTTTCTCCCTTAGGTTGTTTTTATTTTAGGAGATCTAGAGTGTCAATGTCCTTCTCCAAGATGAAGGAGAAGTGTGTAAAAATTTTTTCTAACAGATCTACAAAAGAAGAAATGAAACCCTTTGGAAGACCCATAAACTAGTCTAGAGCTATTCCCATTAGACTCCTAGGGAATAAACACAAGAGATAGTTTTCATTGTGCAAGACTTCTTGGCAATGTGTGTAGAACTCCTGCAGGTGGTTTCTTGTGTCACTCTTTCCTTTGTTTTGATCAAACTTTGACATTTCAAAGTGCTTAGGAAAGGGAACAAGGGAGATGGAGGGATGAAATGAATAGGGACAAATTTCTACAAATTTATAGGACTTTCTGGATTTCCCTACTTGCAAGTCCTTTAGGGTGGCTTTTATTTCTTCCCACTCCTTATTGATAGGTGTTGATGGAGGAGGATTGGTCAGATTGGACTAATTGTAAGGAGGATATTGATGATATGATGAAGATGGGGTCAAAATGATTTGATTGTATGATGGCAGAGGAGGATATCGAGGGGTTTGCTGATATGGATTAGGTTGCATCTATTGGGGATTGGCATAATATTGTTGATAGGATGATGAGGCTTGATAATATGAGGAAGAGGCACCCTACTGATATGATGAATAGGCTTGGTAATATGAGGTGTTTTCACCCTATTGATATGATGGTTGGGCTTGGTAATATGAGGTGGTGGCACCATGCTGATATGATGACTACTATTGGGATTAATACTAATCGGATTGGTAATTATAAGTAGCAGTTGGTTGTTGGGAAGCATATGGAGGATATTGCAGATTGGATTGTTGATAGTAGGGATTTGGTTGCAATTGTTGGGGATTGGTATTGTAGACACTTAAAAATGACCTAGGCCTACAAGCTCTATTTTTACCACTTTTTCCCTAGCATAATTATGACATTTAATTATGTCTTTGGTCCACATTCGACTATTAATTAAATAAGTCATAACTATTTAATTAATTCATGTCCTTTTATTCTTCATGATTATTAAATAAATAAATTTTATTTATTTATTAAATATGTCATTAATTCTCTAAGTCTTCCCCTTATTAAATAATTTTCTTAATTTATTTAAATTACCTTTCTCAATTTATTTCTTCATGATTATTAAATAAATGAATTTCATTTATTTATTTAATGTCACTAATTCTCATAATTAAATGAATGTATTAATTTTTTTAATTATTAATCATATCTGCTAAATTAAATAATTATCTTTAATTATTTAATTGTCAAAATTAACATTTCTCTCATTTTAAATAAGTTAATTATTTAAAATGATTTCACATTCTTAACTATCAGTTCATTTTAGTAAATAATCTAAAAATTGATTATTTATTATTTCACAAAATCCATATTTTGAATTAATTTAATTCAAAATGGTAATATTCCTCCAAAAAATCAAGTAATCAGGCAGATTCTTGATTTTCCAAATTTGATCTTCAGTTCAACTCTTATCTTCTTGATTTTTTGAATATCACAAATCAGGTAGTCTTTATCTTCTTGATTTTCAAAAATCTTTATTGTTCTAATTAATTATTTCATTTATTCTCCACCACTGATTCGATTCTCTCAGATGGCATCTCGACCACTCGCTTAATGATTTTTCCCTAACCCTGATTAGGGATTGTCAAATTAAATCTTGTCCTCTAATTTTAGGTCTCGGTCGAAAGTCGATCTCGTCCATCCATTCAAAATGGAATTTTCTATAAAATACTATTTTTCTCTCATTTTTAGATTATGCACATAGATTACATTATTATGACACATTTATGCATAGAGTTTTTTGAGTCATTTTGTCATAGGCATAGGCATAGTTTTATATAAATCCTTCAAAACTTGCATAGGACAATGTCATAGTCGAAATGCTTACACACTCAATCTGAGGGCATTAATCATATGCTACAAGCTAGGAGGTGCTATGGAGGTAATCATGGAAGATTCGAGGAATGACAGGTATAATCATTCTTTCTTTTAATTTCCTTTGTACTTCATAGTTCTTTGGGTTTATAGTCTTTATTGATTTTTTAATATGCTAATCTAACCTTAGGAAATTTACCCTTAGATACATTGGTGAACCCGACGTATTTGGACAAATTTTGAGCAATTTTTAGAGTTGGTTTCTTTTTGTTGCAGGTTTTGCATCATTTTGGATAAAGCCCTAGTTTCCAAAGATTTGACCATAACTTTTAAATGGCTATATATTTCCTCACAAAAAAATTTCTGCAACTTGGGAACAACATCAAGAGCTTTCATTCCAAAAAGTATATTTTTTGGATCTGTTTGTAATTTTTTATAATTGTTTTGCTATTTTTCATGAAAAATCAACTTCGAGAGAAAATTATCGAATTTTTCATATATTTTTATATTTATAGAAAGATATCTAAATTTTAATAGGGGTCTATTTTTTATGTTTTAAATTTGGATGAACAATTATTAGTCAAACAACAGATCTTTTAAAATTAGGGTTTCAAAACGATTTGCTTATATCTCACAAACGGTTGTAGATCTACTCACAATTTTTTTTTTGCAGATTTGGGATGACATCAGATGACTACAGTCCAAAAATAAGAATTTTTGGAGATGGTTTTTATTTTTTATGATTTTTCATAAAAAAATAATTTCAGGTGCAAAACAACAAATTTTTTGGATTTCTTTACATTTTTGGAAAGCTCTTGAAATTTTAGATAGGAAATATTCTCTTTATTTTTAATTTTACTGTCAAAAACATTTCCAAAAATCAGATTTGTCTTGACTAGCTAACCCTCTAATAGTAGTGATCAATTATCTTGTTAGGGTCTTGGATTTTTTGTTGGTTTTGTACATGTGCAGAAAATAAACACTTCAAAGGACACATTGGATCAAGTGGAAAAAAAATGACGCATCTGATTGGTAAAGTTTTTATGTTTAGATTTTCAATTTACAACCTTCTTTCATGATTTTATTTTCGCTAAGTGCATACATGATCATATAAACATTTCATTAGGTCCATACATATATCATCCATAGCATTAAATCATATAACATTTTCATTTCATATCGCATTCACATAATCATAAACATGACATCCATTCAAATAAATACGTTATGCATAGCATTATCGCCATCATCACAAAATTAACATAACATATAAATAAGAATTACATCATCATGACATCATATCATAAGAAAGCATCATAGGACGTACATGACAAGACATATAAATAATACCACCATCCATCATAAATCAACATCATACATAAGGCATCACATCACATATATCATAATGCATAAATCAAATAACATCACATAACACACATGTAGGCCGCATCAAAATTGCATCATCATATAATATCATCTCAAAAATATACAATGTCATAGGATAGAGTCAATAGATATCCCAAAAATGGAGCTCGCAGGCTCAGTGGTCTATACATACTGTGTCATAACATAAAAAAAATATAGAAAACATGCCCCTAGGGGAGGCTCTCATCATCCCCTCGTGGCGAAGAGTGTGGTGGTTGAGGATCTGTGACTAGCCCTGAGATAATGGGTGGACCTATAGCAGCCTCTATCTATGCAACCAATGGAATTGACACTGATGGCATCATCTCCATGGTAATAGACACCTGTGATGACACTGCGGCCTGACTCTGAGAGACCGAAGGATTTTCCACTGGCGACTGCCTCTATACTGATCTCTTCCCTAAACTGGTGGACCCATGACTGTGGCTCAAAATGATGACTCAAGGAATGCCTGTGTGAATGGTGGGACCTGTGCCCTAATGTGTGCCCTGAGGAGGTGGATCCTCCTACACTAGTATGGCTCCTGCTGCCGCTCCCACTCCCTGATCTGTGACCACTGCCTATCCTTGTCTGGGATCGCGACAATGAAGGATCCTGTCATTCAGATGGCATTTCCTACTCGTAGAGGGTCCTATACTACCCATATCTAGTGCTCATGTTGGCAAGCTCACGAGCAATATCCCCAGAAGGCCCTGAACATAGTGATGCAAACTCTACACACCACTGAGCTGAATCCTGCTGACAGATCACTGCCTGATCCCGCTCTACCCGAGCCACCTCTAGCTCTACACACAGTGCCCTGAATTCTACCACACTCTCATCCAGTCTCCTCTAAAGGTCTGCCACCCTTTGGTCTATTGTAGCATCATGGGGTAGCGCCGAGCTGGATGGTATCTCCTCATCTCCCTCCACCATCCTAAATCTCAGCAGTCTCTTAGCCTCATCTATCACATCATCATCATCATCATCATCATCATCCTCTATAGCATCCTCTCCACCGACTCCCTCATCCCGAGGCACATCCACATCCACATCCACATCCTCCTCATATCTGGCCTCCTCCTCCACCACAAACTCCTCCTGTCTCTCCTCCTCATGTCTCCCCTCCTTCTGTCTCTCCTCCTCCCCCTTCTGCCTTGACTGATCCTCCTCCTATCTCTCCTCCTCTCCCTCCTGCCTCGGCTACTCCTCCTCCTCTCTCTCCCCCTCCTCGGCCACCTCTGGGATAGCATTTAGTGCTACTCTCACCACACGTGGGTGCACCCTCCTACCCTATCTCTAACCATCTCTCCTCCATCTTTGGCTATATCCTCCATCATCCCCATCATCTCCATCATCTCTACCTTGGCCTCCATCCCTGCCTCCATCTCACCCTCCGTCCCTACCTCCATCCCTCCCCTACCTCCATCCCAGCCTCCATTCCCCCCTTGGCCTCTTCCTCTACCACCATCTCTACCTCCTCGCCTGGCCCTCGACACATGTGGTATGACTGACCTCTTGTCCATAGGTACTAGCCCATCTAGATCTATCAGTGGCACTGGTCTATGTGCCTGCCACCATAGGTCACAGTCGGTTGTGGTCCCGGGATTTGCAATCCCACCTCTCCATCCCCACTGTTGGGTTCCTATCCCATCGATCTGTTGCTCGATGAATGCTACTAGAATAGTTGGCCCCCAAGTTGCCTCTCTGGAGGACCGAGCATACTCAGCTATGCCTGCAAGTACACCCCACTGCTCTCCAAACTATTTGAGGACACGCTGTGGCAGATACATCTCTATGATCAACTAGCTCTGCACTATCCTGCCAATCAAGTAATGATACTATCTGCATAGGCTAAGATGGTCCACCTCATCATCCCACTGTTAGCAGTCTCTGTATGGTTTCCAGATGAATGACACCATAGTATCAATCCAATGGTGCCACCAACCTATCTCTCCCATCTGTGTTTGCTGTAAGGCATCAGCATAGTAATAGGCGTAGGGCATCCCCTTGGCCAGCTGTGGTCTCTAAATGGGAGGTCAAAATATTGCTATGTGCTCCCAAGCCCAAATCATCATTAGTGTGGTGCCACATGATATACTCTCTACCCTCCTGTAGACAACCTCATGCAACTGGTGGTAGAGTGTGCCCAATAGACAAGGGTCCTAGGCATACACAGTCATGTCTCACCTCATCTCAACTAAGACGTCTCCCTAGCCAAAAGGGGAACCCATGTCCGCGATGGTCAGGAATCAATATCCCACCAATCAGTGTTGCCAGGAATGCATTAAAATGAGCATAGTGCTCTGCCATAAACTCCCAGTGGATCTCATAACCCTGGATGCCGAGTCCTGCGCCCTCATCCTGATAGTATGCAGTAAAATTTTGATGGCCATGGTGAGGGTCATAGATGATCCTCTCTCCTCGGATCTGCACGCGTAGAATACGATAGACGTCCTCTAGGGTAACTGTGGCCTCTCCCATCGGCAGGTGGAAAGAGCATGTCTTTGAATGCCATCGCTCACATAGCCCAGTCAATAGTCCCCTATTTGTCCAAATAGCAGGCATATAGGAAGCATAAAATAGACCTACCCACATCAATCATCATCGCTCCTTCCGAGTCAGCTGATCAGCAAACCGAAAGGTCATCGGTCTGCTCTCTCACGTGTAGATAGGGGCTAGCTATTTCTGCACAAAGCTAAACAATGTGTCAGTACCTTCTAGACAATTTTTCGTATCATCAAAAGAATTTCATATTTCAAAAGCATCAAAATCAACCCTAGTCAAAGTCAAAGTCAAATGCGTTGCGTTGATTGCAATTGCGTCACAAAATAATGAATGCATTGTTTCGTACTTCAAATGCCTCATGACATGTCAATTGAGTTAGTCGGTCGCTCAAATTTGTCACATCAGAGAACTTATGTCATGATATATGACACTTGCATTGCTTCGATCGAATGTGTCGCTCAAGCAGGCAATTGCATCGCAAAATGATGATTGTGGCGTTCTAACTTTCGAATGTGGCTCAAAAAGGCGAATGCATCATATTTTTTGGAAAATGTGTCACAAACCCTTGGCCTTCCCTAAATTACCCTTGCACTTGCATCGCGACACATCAAATGTGTCGAACGCGAAGTCAAATGCGGTTTACGCGCACACATATGTGTCACGACGCATTCATTGTTCACCCTAAAACCCTATCTTTGACATGCAAAATGAGAAAATTACAAAGGGGGTTGGGGGTATATATAGCTGACTCTAAGCCCTCTGGCCACCTGAAGGTCCACACGATCTCGCCATGATGCTCTGTCACTAGAATCACCATCCTCGTTGCAGTCCTTTTCGCTCTAAGCTCTCGAAATTTGCAAAGTGAATAGTGGGAATGTATTGACTTTTACCCCTTTGTCAACCTATTTATAAAGTCAAAATGACATTTGAAAACTAGGTTATTACTGCAGGCTCATTTGAACAACTATGACCACCCCGTTGGCTGTCTTAAACATGTTAGAATCTGAAACCGTCTGCAGCATCATTTTCCTAGTCATCAAATTGACTTATCGGGACCCTTTCCAATTTTTTTTGCCACCGGCCCAAAATTTGAAAACTTCCCCAAAGGGGCATTGATACTCTATACCTTCACTAGGGCATGGCTTTGATTTATTTTCTTTGTCATAATGCGACATGCTACATTATGACAAAGAGGGGAAAAATGTAGACACTTAAAAATGACCTAGGCTTGCAAGCTTTATTTTTACCACTTTCATCCTACCATAATTATGACATTTAATTATGTCCTTAGTCCATATTCGACTATTGATTAAATAATTCATAATTTTTTAATTAATTCATGTCCTTTTATTCTTCATGATTATTAAATAAATAAACTTTATTTATTTATTATATACGTCATTAATTGTCCAAAGTCTTCCCCTAATTAGATAAATTTCTTAATTTATTGAATTACCTTTCTTCATTCATTTCTTCCTAATTATTAAATAAATAAATTTTATTTATTTATTTAATGTCACTAATTGTCATAATTAAATGAATTGATTAATTTGTTTAATTATTAATCATATATGCTAAATTAAATAATTATCTTTAATTATTTAATTGTCAAAATTAACATTTCTCTCATTTTAAATAAGTTAATTATTTAAAATGATTTCACATTCTTAACTGTCAGTACATTTTATTAAATAATCCAAAAATTGATTATTTATTATTTCACAAAATCCATATTTTGAATTAATTTAATTCAAAATGGTAATATTCCTCCAAAAAATCAAGTAATCGGGCAGATTCTTGATTTTCCAAATTTGATCTTCAGTTCAATTCTTATCTTCTTGATTTTTCGAATCTCACAAATCAGACAGTCTTTATGTTGTTGATTTTCGAAAATCTTTATTTTTTTAATTAATTATCTCATTTATTCTCCACCGCCGATTCGATTCTCTCAGATGGAATCTCAACCACTCGCTTAATTATTTTTTCCTAACCCTGATTAGGGATTGTCAAATTAAATCTTGTCCTCTGATTTTAGGTCTCGGCCCAATGTCGATCTCGTCCATCCATTCAAAATGGCATTTTCTCTAAAATGCTATTTTGCTCTCATTTTTAGATTACGCACATAGATTACATTATTCTGACACATTTATGCATAGAGTTCTTTGAGTCATTTTGTCATAGGCATAGGCATAGTTTTATATAAATCCTTCAAAACTTGCATAGGACAATGTCATAGTCGAAATTCCCACACACTCAATCTGAGGGCATCAATCATATGCTGCAAGCTAGGAGGTGCTATGGAGCTAATCATGGAAGATTCGAGGAATGATAGGTATAATCATTCTTTCTTTTAATTTCCTTTGTACTTCATAGTTCTTTGGGTTTATAGTCTTTGTTGATTTGCTAACAACTAATCTAACCTAAATTTAACCCTTAGTTACATGTATAAGATGATTGTTGTTGGAATTATTGATGATTGTGGTAAGCACAAGAGGGATTAGTATTGGATATATGGAGGGTTGCACATAATAAGTGCTATGTGGGTGATAGAGGTATTGGGTAGTAGGGTTTCCTAGGTTTTGCTCAAAGAATTTTTGTGGTTGTCTCAAGATTTGTGTATACTAAGGGGATTGTTGGTAGGATGATGGTTGATGGTAGAGAGGTTGAAATGGGATTTGGGGTTGTTGAGAGACTTGTAGTTGGTGTAGAGGTAGCTAATAGGATGATATTGGTTGGTGAGGAGGGATGTGCAATTGTTAAGCGGGTTGTGACGAAATACCTTGCAGCTGGTGAGGAGGTGGTTGTTGATGCTATGGCATAACATGTGCTTGATGTGGGGGTTGTGAAGGAATCAGGATATGTTGTGAAGGATAAGATGGGGTTTTTTGTGATGTATGTTGATGAGGTATTTGTGATGGTGGTTCCTGTTATGGGTTACCCTAAGACTGATGCAAAGATGAGATATTCCCTTGAGGTGGTGATTGAGATGTGAATGGAGGTGGTGATAAGTTTGATGTGGGTGTAGATCCAAGAGGTGGAGGTGGTGCAATAAAAGGATTTCACTCAGTATTCCCTTGTAGTTGACCTAGTTGGTTAGGTGGAAGAGGTGGTGCAGACAGTATGGGGATTGAAGCTTACGAGATGTTAACACTTTTCAGATTGGAAGGACTTTGCAGCATGCCTAGACCAAGAGGATTGTTAAGGGCAGAGCCTTGAGGGATGTTTGGATTAGGTGAATCCATAATAAAAATTATAACTTGAGGAGGTGGTACATGGGGTAGTACTCGATAAAGAAAAACATTTCCAAATCCTGGTTGGTACCAACCCTCTTGTGGTGGACCCTCAGGAATGTATGGGGCTGATGAGCTGGCATTTAGATCTTGAGATGGAACCAGGGGTACAAGAGGTGTAATGTTGACATTTTAGGTAAGTCGAACCCCGATGGTAGCTTGATACCTTTCAGAAGTAACATGGTGAAGATTTTATCCCCACAATCATCAATGATATGATCTTTCATCAAGAAATTTGTGGGATTACTAATGTATTCATCACCTGTGAGCTCAGGTTGATTGACCATGCTTTCGTCAAGAAGGGATAAACTGTGAAACTTTGTGTTAGATTGCAATGAACCACCATTGGTGGGTTTATCTTGAGGAATGTAAGGTTGATCATCTTGGTCCTATTGTTTTGCCATGAATTTCTTCACTTGCTATTGGGTGATGGACATGAAAATGGAAAACCAAGTGACTAAGATGACACTACACTCTAGGATGTACTTAAATGAATGACCTAGCTGATGATTAAAGGATTGAGTGGATTAGATGATGTATTGATTTGATTGATTATATAATATATGGCATTGGATTCAATTACGTTTATTGAAAAGATCAGATGATTGATAGGATGGAATAATTGATTGGATTGACTCTAAACCAAGTTCAAAGGTTTTACTAGATGATGTATGATGATGATGATCAAATTGGATTACAAAAAGGATTATTATGACACCAAATCTACCTCAAGATGGAAGTAGATTCATTGGGCCATAGATGATAACTAACTTAGGATGGATAACAATCCTAAGTAAGCACAAAAGATGATGATCGGGATCAGATACCAAAGCCAACTTGGATAAAAACCCATAAAATGAAGTCTCAGAGATTTGGATTGATGAACCAATGATAAATATGAAATCTAGGGATGATCTAAGATGCACCTATATGATTTGATTAACGAATTGATGAATTTTGGGAAATGTAGACAGACTAAAATGACAATTATGGGTGGATGCATGGTGATAAAAAAAATTTGATTGTAGAATCATACTCAAAAAGCAACAGGATTTCAGTTACCAAAAGGATTAACTCTTGGGAGTTTTATATGGGAAGCACCTACGCCTTTGTGTCTAGAAATTTTGCCTCGCCAAGTGATAGAACCATATATCTAAGGGCTAATTGATTTGAGCTTCTATGTCAAGTAAGTTCACTTGTATATACCACATAATCTCCCTTCTAAGGCTCAAGATCACTTAAATCATAGGGTGCTCAACATAAACAGGTGGAAATAAGACAAAATTGCCTGTCTAGGATTCAGGATCACCTTTTGCAAGACATAGGATCAACTAAATCCTTGGATGTCATAAGGAAATAGGTAGACACGACTAGAGAAATTACCTATCTAAGGATCAGGATTGCCCCTATCTTAGGATGTAAGGACATGAGAAAAAACACCTATTGGGACAACAAGTTCGCCTATTTCTTCATATGTATAGATGGGGAATGAAGACGCCTAAGACGAGATTTGCTATAGGATAAACATGTTTTCCTACATCTTAAACTATACGAGAAGGGATGTTACAATTGGGAATGGATTCACCCCTATGGACAATAGGTTTTCCTATTATAGGGGATGTATGGACAAGGGAGATGTATATGAGACACAGGATCACCCTGGCGGACAACAGGTTCATCCAAAAAGATGATAGGATTTCCTATTCTAAGGGAATGGACAGACCCAGAAGGTACAGATTTGACACAAAATTGCCTATGGGATAGGCAGGATTTCCTATTTAGGGAACAAGTGGACACAGGGTTGCCTATCTAAGAGACCCACAAGAAAATTCACCCCTAACAAGGACAAAACCACCTAAAGGATGACCTAGACTAGTATAGAAATGGAATCACTCCTTTATAGGCTAAGATCGCTAGTCCACAGCGCAAGTTCACCGAGCTGTGAGAAGCAAACTCACCATTGATGTCATGGAAAAACTATGGAAAAGAACAAAAACACAACAAACAAGTAATAAAGTTGGATTAACTTAGATTGATGAAAAGCACTGGTATCGCACAAAGAAGACACGCTAGGCAACACTATCCTAAAATTAGTGTTAAGGGTTTACAAACTTGATGTAGGCCCACCACCTTGGGGGAAAACCCAAGGTTAATACTCTGTGATACTGGGGTATTTCTTTGGATCAACCTTTCTCACGAAGGTGGATAGCTAGTGATTCAGTGGCACAGGGTCATCAATAGACGCCACAGGCTCACCTTCATGCTCTCTCTTGGAGACTATCATAGTCCACCATGAGGATTTCTATCTGAAACCAAGGGAGTAAATGGTGAGTAACTTTAGGGTATAGTGTGCATCCCCTACACTACACCAAGCCATGGCTAAAACACAAGTCTCTATCTAGGCTATATAGGCTATCTCGCACATCCTCGATGTACACTAGGTATGTTAGGCACAACCGTGAACACCAACCCATCACAAGCATGGATCAGGAGCCCCAACGAGGTACTAGAAGCTCATACCAACCCTACACGCCTTCTCTAGGTATCACCCTAGCTTTGACGCTTTGCTATACATGATGTGACTATATTGGGGTACAACTTTAGTTCTTCCGCCTTTATATACCCTACCAGTAACATGTGGTTGGAATCATCCCCTAGGTGATGAAATCCTAGGTAGGTCTCGCTAAAGGAAGGAAATAATAGATGCTTTGACTGGTCCCCATGATGACACGTAGCGCAAGGGAAGAGCTTATACACACTAGCACTTCTTGGGTAAACTGGACAGGATTGGAATGAATTATGATTTCTCATAACACAAGATCACTGAAAGGTGCAAGGGGAGTGGATATGTTAAAAATTCACTCCCAAACACAACAAAAGAAGTTTATTGACCCTTTAATTAAGCTATGTGTGCCTAAATTAGTGTAAAAAATAATAGAAAGAGCTAACTAAAGACTTTGACCACTCTTCCTACAACACATGGGTTAGTAGTTTTGAACTTCAATCTTAGAAAAAAAAGAGTGAACAAGCTGCATAAATTGTTAGATAAAATTCCACAAGTCACCAATAAAAAATTTAGCTAGTTAGTACCCAAAACTTAAATCAAATTGTAGCTTTAATTGAAAAATTTAAGATTTTGGAGTGTTACCAATTCACCTTTGTGTAAGATGAATTCTCCCTTGTCCATGGGAAGGATTTCCTATTCGGGGAGAAGTGCAAATTCATAATTGTCTATCAGGTGGAATATTGTATGCGATCTCACCTCTATACTCAACAATATCACCCGTTCTGGTAACTCTTTGCGTATTCACCTCTATGTCCAACAATTTTTCTTGTAGATACAAGTTAGCCCCTTTTTCAGAAGAGTAGGATCATGTTCGTCTGTATTTGATGCAAGTTTTCCTCTATATCTAGCAAATTTGTCCCTCCAAGGCAGATTCACCCCTGCATCTAAAATCAACCTACAAAATTTAAAATAATAATAAATAGTAAAAACAACCTGTGATGTGGGTTCCATCGAGAATGCTAGAAATGTGTACAAGTGAATTTAATCTACTAAAATAAAAGAACTAAGACTATGCAAAGATTAAAATCACAAGACAAACACTCAAAATTAGGCCCAGCTAAATGTAAACAAGAACACAAGAAATTGGAACTTCTTACCTTGTTTAGATGATGTTCTTGGTTAGCCCTTTGATTGCTTCATATGTGTGCTTCTTGGTGGAAAAATAGCTCAAAATTATGATCTAAATGATGCTAAGGTGAAGATGAATGCAATGGTGGATGTGGGTAGTTGAATGGATGTAGGATGAAATTTTTAGGATGGCTACAACAATGGTGGATACAAGTGATAGCTTCAATGCTTGATTGCTAGAGTGGATAGTTGATTGCAAAAGTGGATTGTGCAAATGGGAGCAACTCTACCAATTTTAGGGGAAGTTCCTCTAAATCAATGCAGGGCCCAAATTAAGCCAAGATGGATTGGATCAAGGGCTAGGGTGAGTTGAGATCTCACAAGCCCTCACATTTTGACATGTGGTGGATGTGATGGAAAGAAGATGATGATGTGGAGGTGACGTGGAGGTACTAAGTTGTACCTTGGGAAGAGACAATATCTCCTCATAAAGGAGGTCCTTTTCCACATGTGCTTGAGAGGACGTGTGAGGAACTAAAAATTCCTCAAAAATCCTCATAGGGATGGGAGAAAGAATTTTAAATTCTTTAAAATTCCTTGGGAGATTAAATTTGAATTAAAAATTAACATGTCGAAAGGGGTTCCTTATACAAAAGGAGAAATAATTTAATAGGGTTGATAGGACACATGTCATAAATGGCATGGAGATTCGGTTAGCCTAAGTAGGTGATTAAGGTTGTGCAAATTCCTAATTAGATGAATTAATGAAAAATTAGAGGGAAGTGGGGGATTATGGAGGATGTGACCCTAATGATGATTAGGGGTGTGCACATCCTAATAATAGATTAATTAAAATAATCTGGACACTAAAACTATTATTTTTAACTAAATCTTCACATTCTGGCACCTATAGCAGCTAAACTGTGAGGAATTTGAAGACGGTGCAAACTAGAGTCTCATCAAATTTTGTCTGTAGATTCTAAAAATATTTTTTTCAAAATTTTTGGAATCAAATTGCACTTCTTTTTCCATCTCCCACGAAAATAGATTTTTTTCAGAAAACAACATTTTTAAAAGTGGCGCAAATAACATAACTTTTTTCCATGAAGGATAAAATTCTAATTCTTTCAAATTTAAATTTGTAACTCTGATATCTAGTGCTTCCACTTGGTTAGATAGTTTTTATTGAATATTTTTTCCTTAATCAAGTTTCAAAGTCAAACCAATTACAATTTAGACACAGCGGACTGTATAACGTAACTTTTTTGTATATGTCAAATTTTTTTATTTTTTTTTGTTGGATCAAGGACTTCAATATATAGTGCACTCATATTTTTCAATTTTTTTTTTGATAATATTCTATTTTTCCACATGTAAAGAACAAAGAAATTCATTTTCGATGAAAAACCTATGTTTAAAAAATTAAAAACAAATACATAACAAAACCAAAGCATATTAAAATTATATTCATTGGATAGCTTGTTCTGAGGAATACCATAATCATTTGAAATAAATTTTAAATGAATCCATTTGATCCCCCAAAATCTAAATCAAAAGTGATTTGTTATCAGCATTTTGATAGGTGTAAAGGAGACACATTTATAGGTATGGTTTAAAACTAGCGAGGTTCTATCCAAGGGGGTTTGATCTAAGGTGATTTGATCAAACCCTCTTTAATTGAAATCCTTAAAATGGAGCTTTTTAAGGATTAAATCATTATATTTTCTAAAAATATGTGATTTTAGCTAAAATTCATTCCTCTCAGGAATTGTAAACCACTATTATGACAACACCTATTAAGGAGGATTATGGAGGATGAGACATGAGGAGAGAGAAGAATTTGAATTAAAAATAGACTTAATTGATTTGGGAAAAAGTGACCAAATTAAATAAATTGGGATATTTATTTAATTTGGTGATGAAAGGTGGATAAGGTATTTAATTAATTTATTAAATACCTTAGGGACATTAGGTTGTAGAAGAATGTTAATTAAATAACAAATTATTTAATCCACGTTGATGAGGGATGTGGGATAGAGAAATAAAAGGGGTGAATTTGACCATAAGGGAGTGGTCAAATTCAAATGTGTACAAGACTCATTCACCTAAGGTGGTGAATGAGTCCCAGACACTAAATTTGGGCCACACAAATGAAAAATACCTATATTATGATTGGTTACTGATTGGTGTTGGGATTATCCTCAAAAAGATGCAATACATGAGGGTTGTGGATGCAAAATAGGGCCAGTTAAAGCATAAGAAAGCCTGATTATTAATGACAACCCTAGAGGAATGTGAAAGTGTGTTAAAACACTTTACGACACTACAAATAAGGCAAGATTAAGCTTAATTATGATTAAAATTATGTTTATTATACTTAGTTAATTGATAAAACCCTAGGAAAGTGTGAAAGTGTGTTACAACACTTCACAACACTTTAGCAAGGAACCATTAAATTCCATTAGTTCACAAGGGCCCAAGACCTAATTTGAATGTGTTATCCACATTATAACACTAAATCAAGGCAACATTAAGCCAAAATCCACAAGGAGGACCCAAACGAGTGTGAAAATGTCAAAGGACCCATTTTTCGACACTACAAGACGTTACATGAACTAAGAAAAACTCCTTTAAATGTACCTTACACTAATTTTACATTTACAATATCTATTATATGGCCACCTTGCATAACACACTTTGCTTTCTTGTGGAGCCATCTTATTTGTTCATGAGTGTTAAGCATACAAAATTTTTCTTACCTCATGAATTCCTACTTTTGTATTGTGTGGTACCTTATCAAAGTTATCATGAGGTATAGCTTTGTTATGGCTAAATGTATGCGAGTCAAACTTAGGCTTGAATTTACCATAACCACTTGCTTGTTTGTGTGAGTGCATAATGATCACATGTACATGTGTCTCGCTAGGAGCTCATCTACTGCATGACTTGAGCTTCCAGTAGCCCTTGTGAGAGTGTGTTTGGTTTGCATAGTGGACAATGTGTTCCACTAAACATAAAATTTCTTAAAATTTGTGTCACAACCTTGACTTAAGTCTCAGGGCCTAAAACCTAAATTTTCCATTAAACATAAAATTTCTTGAAATTTGTGTCACAAGCCTAGGGCATATGAGGGCCACTTAGCTTGGAACTAATTTTAAATTTAATTCTTGGTGGGATTTTATTCTCCTAGATCTGATGTCAACTTGTAGTGTTGTAATTTTGGGAAATTTAGCATAAAAAAGTATAAATACAAGGTTATTCCACTTATTTTCTCCTAACAAGTTGAAGAGACCATTCTTATAGAAAATTTTAGTTCAAGAGAATTAAAGAGAATTCAAGAGCATTCAAGATCATTCAAGAGTGATTATTAAGCATTTAGGAACATTATTTAAGAATCAAGCATCATGTCAAATTCATCATGCATCATGTTTCTTGATGAGCTAACATTTGTGATACAGGTTCTTATGATTCAAGAAAACATTCAAGTCAAGATACATTGCATACAATCAAGAGTCAAGATCTACATTCATGTTAGACATTTAGTCCAAGGGTTTGGCGAGTTTCAACATAGATTATTTATTCATTCATCATTCCTCCATTCTATCTCATTTATTTTCAAGGTTTGATTACCAAAATGAGATTCGACCGAGGAAAACCCCTATCCATCAACAAAAAAAAAATATTCCCCTCTCTTTTATGTGTGATTTGTAGATCTAAGTTGAAGATCCATTAAAGAGAAATATTGGGGAAAATTTATCAAGTTGTCAAAGTTGTCATCTACATTGCAAGATCAAGGAAAGACATCCACATAGTAGAATTTAGTGTTTTAGACTTAGAGATTTGATAGGAGAGAAGCTATAGGATAAAATAAAAGTCTTAGATTAACCCTAATACTGGGACTAAATCACCACTTATGTCTTATGAGTCCTAGTATACCATATTTCAAGCATTTTTTGTAGATCTTGGTTTATCAATTTCAAATTTCAGCCTTGGCCTAAAACCCTAATCTAGGAATGAATCGCCCCTACCGACATATGAGTCCTAGTGTGCTTTAAAAGTCATAATTTTTGGAATTCAAACCTTGTTTCAAGCCTATCCAGTTTTCTAGGTGAACCTCTATTTACCTCTAGTTTATTATTTTGATTCGAGTTCATTTTCTAAATCACTTCATTAGGTTTTGCATGTTACTTTCATTACTTTTCTTTCCAAGACTTTGATTGGTGGTGAACCCTCTTTTTTCTTTAATCACACCCTAGGACACCTTATTGTAGATATATTTCCCTCATTCCATCTATAGATTGACATATATAAGTTTTCCTTGAATGAAACTTGAAGGAAATTGGTAGTTCTATGTCCCAAAACATAGAACAAATATTTTCTATATTTCAATATTCCTTTCACAAATGGGAAGTTATCATGTATGCACCATTCCCTCTATTTGTATCTAAATTCTTCTATATTTCATAAATATTTTCCTTTATCTTTTTCATTTTTCCCGTGTTTTTCCTTTTGAGGATGACACAAGGCATTAAGACATACATGTCTTTTCCATATTGAGCGAAAATATTTTCCTTTATCTTTTACATCTGTCTTTTGATTTTCCTTTTGGGGATGACACAAGGCATCAAGACAATTAGGTATCTTCCATATGTTGACCCAAAATATTTTATTTTCTTTCTCTCTTTGTGTTATTCTTCTTATTTCATGAGTATTTGGGGAATGTTGAAAGTTCTGAGCTCTCTAAAAACATTATAGTAAAGACATTGACCTCAAATCCATGGATCCCTTATGTGATTTCATTTTGGGGGAAACTCCTTTTCATGACATAACTTTATTTGGAAACATATGGCTTGGCATAGGGATTTCTAAATAATCTCTCATGTCCTCTTTATTGTAACAATTTATCATCTACCACTTTGATGTAATTGGTCATAGCATGATGTTTAGGAATTTCTTTAATGTCGAGGCATACATTGGCATTATTATTTTTATATCTCTCGTGTTTCATTGTGTAGTCTTATTACATCATGTGATATGTCTTTCACTTTGTGGTGACATTGGGTGTGATGTCCTTTAAGAGCATGACCTCTCTTAGCATACTATATTCCTCTTAGTGGCTTGATGTGACATACTACATCCCCTAAGTTGTGTATCTTCTATTCTTTGACTAGTCCTCTCTTGGAGACATTAGGCACAATGTTTTATAAGTTAAGAACTTACATGAACTAAGAAAAAATACTTTGAACGTACCTTACATTAATTTTTCACTTACAATATCTATTATAAAGCCACCTTGCATAACACACTTTTCTTGCTTGTGGAGCCATCTTGTTTGTTCATGGGTGTCAAGCATATGAAGCTTTTCTTGCCTCATGAATTCCTACTTTTGTGTTGTGTGGTTCCTTATCAAAGTTATCAGGAGGTATAGCTTTGGTATGGTTGTATATATGGGATTAAAACTTAGGCTTTACTTTCCCATAACCACTTGCTTGTTTGTGTGAGTGCATAATGGTCGTGTCCATATGTGTCTCACTAGGGGCTCACCTAGTGGAAGACCTAAGCTTCCACTAGCCTTTGTGAGTGTGTGTTTGGTTTGCATAGTGTACATCATGTTCCACTTTTAAAATTTCTTGTAAAAATAGCTTAGATCTGATCCACAATGTGTGGGACAAATGATCAAATCTTGATTCACCCCTTCTTTTTTTGTTGTTTTTCTTTTTTCTTTTTGTCTTTGGCAGTGTATGCTTGTGCCTTGTCTTTTATCCTTACATCATTTTCATATGTGTTCTTTTGTTGCTATGTTAGTTTACCATAGGATCTTGATCTTGGGGGCTTGATCATCCCTCTTGGTCACTTTCATCCTATCTTACTAGCATTGGTACACTTGGACCCCTCTTGATGCGATTTTGTCTACTTTAGTGTGAGTTTGAAGAAAGTTCCTCCTCTCACTAAAGTTGGGGATAAATGCACTATAGAAAATTTATCCCTCTACGCTTTCACATTTTTTTGGGCCCTCCCTACTAAAATTGGGCTTCTTTATGCTTTATTTGGCTCTATTTTGCATCCACAAGCTTCAATAAATGCATATTTTTGAGGATAATCCTGAAACATATCAAAAGACCAATCATAATTTAATGATTTTGATTTTTATAGCCTAGATTTAGTGATCTAGGACACATATGCCACCTTGGGGATGTGAGTCCCACCTAAGTCTTAGGGCCTAAAACCTAAATTTACCATTAAACACAACACTTCTTGAAATTTTTGTTACAAGCATAGGGCATGTGAGTCCCATTTAGATTGGACCTAATTTTAAATTCAACTTTGGTGGGATTTTATTCTCCTAGATCTCATGTCAGCTTTTAGTGTTGTAATTTCAAGAAATTTGGCATAAAAAAGTATAAATACAAGGTTATTTCACATATTTTCTCCTAACAAGTTGAAGAGACCATTATTATAGAAAATTTGAGATCAAGAGCATTCAAGAGTGATTATTAAGCATTTAGGAGCATTATTCAAGAATCATTCTATCTCTTTTCTTTTCAAGGTTTGATTACCAAAATGGGATTTGACCAAGGTAAACCCCTATCAATTAACATAAAAAAAATTTCCCCTCTTTTATGTGTGATTTGTAGATCTAGGTTGAAGATCCATTAAAGTGCAAGATTGGAGAAAATTTGTCAAGTTGTCAAAGTTGTCATGTACATTGCAAGATCAACGAAAGACATCAACACAATATAATTCAATGTTTCAGACTCATAGATTTGATTGGAGAGAAGCTATAGGAGAACATATCAGAGTATATAAAAGTTTTAGATAAAACTTAATTCTCCAACCAAATTTCCATTTATGGTGTATGAGTCCTAGTATACCAGATTTCAAGCATTTTTTGTAGATCCTGGTTTATCAGTTTTAGATTTTGGTCTTGGCTTGAAACCCTAAACTGGGATTGAATCACCCCTACTAATGTATGAGTCCCAATGTGCTTTAAAAGTCATAATTTTGGGAATTTAGACCTTGTTTCAAGCCTTTCTATTTTTCTAGGTGCACCTCTATTTACCTCTACTTTATTATTCTGATTCAAGTTCATTTCCTAGATCACTTCATTATGTTTTTCATGTTATGTTCATTATTTTTCTTTCCAAGTCTTTGCTTAGTGGTGAAACCCCCTTTGTCTTTAATCACACCCTAGGAAACCTTATTGTAGATATCTTTCCCTCATTCCATCCATAGATTGAGATCTGGGTATGTGCAGGTTCATCATAGAAAAAATAGGCGCTTAAGTGGCGATGAAAATTCAGAAAAATCAAAGTTAGGCAATTTGAAGTAAAAAAATTGAATGTTATCTATATTATTTCAAAAATATGTAAGAATAGAATATGTAGCAAATTGAATGTAGTTTCTAAACTACTAGGTTTATTTAAAAAAAAAATACATCTATTTGGTGAAAATTTGAAATTTCAATGCAGTAGCACTTAAATTTCAGGGAAAAAATAAGTAGGTGTCTTTCTGACCACCCTAACCACAATAAAATGGTAATATTTTTTTATGATATTTTAGATATAAGTAGAGGACTCATTTTTTGATTTGATGCATATTTTTTTGTAATTTTTTTCCAAGTAAATAATTAATTATGAATTTTTTATTACAACTTAAAAAAAATAAAAACTAGTATGTCTAACTACCTTAACTTGGCCAAAAATTCATGAAATTCATTTTTTTTTAATCCTATAATATGCAAAGCAAAGAATGTGATGCATGTTTTGGATTCAAAAAATGTGATACCATTTGCAAGCTATAGATATTTTTCGATCAACCTATCAATCATGACTTTAGTCATAATTCAAATAGAAAATGAATAATAATTATTGATTAAATTCAAAGTAAAGAATAATTTATATTGATGGAAATATGAGAATCTCCTTTAAAAACCCTTTTTCGTTTCATCAATTTTGGGTAATAAAAATTTGTCAGCCACATACACTACTCATACCCATCATATCGCCACTTTTTCGCCCATCATGATCCCACACATACCAATCTCTAAGGCGTCCTTGAATGAAACTTGAAGGAAATTGGTGGTTTTGTCTCCCAAAATATAGAACAACTATTTGCTACGTTTCAATATTCCTTTCAAGAATGGGAAGTTATCCTATATGCACCATTGCCTCTATTTCTTCCTAAGGAAAGAATGTTGTTCTATGACCTTAGACAATCTTTAGAGTTCCATGTTGAGCTTCCACCATTAGTGTAGGAGATTGTTCATTCAGGGAGGTTACCTAAACTCCTTTCTTCATTATCTCTTATGGGGAGGAATTTTTCCTCACATGGGGTTTTATCCTTTACATCTTCTAGAGAATTTTTTTCTTGTTTTTTATTTCTTTTGGGGGGGAGCTTTTCCCAACAAAGTTTCCTTCTTTTCTCTAGTTGTGAGTTATTGCATTACATTTGTACATGAGTATCAAATTAGGTCTAGTTTTTGGGAACCATCCTTGCATATGTGCATGTTCTTTTCCCCCTTAGCTGCACTTAAGGGAGGGTGTTGGTGGGAATAGAGGTATTACCTATTAATTCCACTAATTATGTCCCTTTAACATCTTATCACTTTATGTATCATATCATTGATTAAGACACTTGCCACAATATTATGTTGTCTTTTGTCATTTTTTCTAGGTGATTAATATTAGAGCTATCTCATGTGTTGTTATGTGGAGCCCAATCAGACTTATTTAAATTTTCACCCCTTTACATAGTGCATTTTCCTCAAAAATTAATCTATGAGGAAATGTAAGGGGGGTAGATCCCAGAGTGGGGGTCTAGGGGTAGTGCCCTTGAAGAAAAAATTGTTAAATTTTATAACATATATTTTGATGCAAAATTATATTGTAATTCAGTTTGTAAACAATTAGAAAATTGTTTGATAATGAACCTTTATTCATTTCCAAATATAAACCCAAGATTCATGAGTTGTGAATGTTAGCAATTAGTGCACATGAGGGAAATCAGCAATCATGCGGTATTTTTTTTTGTTGCTATAGAACATGTGAAGTGCATGGAAGAATTTGTAGGTTGCAGGTTGTGACAAGTAGTGAAAACATAAGAATTGCATTGGGTGCATATAGCAATATGTGTGAAAAATAGAGTAGTGGATATTATGTGAAATGATTGTTGCAAGTTGTAGCTATTGCCACATAGGTTAAAATATAAATTGCATTTGCTAGAATTAATTAATAAATTGGACTCTTGTTTATGAGTGTAACCCAAGATCTAGGTGAACCATGCTAAAAACATTTCTCTCATTGTTTTTGTGTATTTGTTCATTCCTCTATTATTCCAAAGTTTATTTAATATCTATATATAACTGTTAATTTAATCCCTTTGTTCTTTCCTATAATTCTTAACAAGTGGTATTAGAGTGGGTTGTGTTAAATAGTTTCTATAGGAAGGTGTTGGTTATTTCTCTTGCAATCTTCAACCCTAAGAAAAACAAAATGCCTAAACTAGGGGATACAATATTTAGGACAAGTAATTTGCACTATCAATAGGTTGAAGACAAACAAGAAAATACAATGAACAAGGCTATGAAATCATTTTGCACTTTGAGCTCCACAAGACTCAAGAGGGTGTTCCTAATTGTAGGCTTCAATATGTGATAAACTTATGCTAAGCATAAAATGAAAGACCTATGAAAAGTGGATAGTTCTCAAGTATATGAGTGATGGCTATTTTCTATTCTACCAAGTTCAAGTATAATCCCATTTGCATTGAACATTATTGAGAAAACATAATTTAGATATCTTCATCTTAAACACATAGAGGGTTACTAGGTAAAATTCTCTCAAATTCAACCTCTATACTCTTTCAAAATCCATGAAGATATAGAAAAAAGATAACTTAAACAACCAAGAAAAAGTAACAGAGATTTAATATGATATGAATTGTTTATGAAAATTTCCTAGGATTTGTGATAAATCAGTGACTAATCATGGGTGATGGAGTCAAATATTAAACTACAACAAAGATCCTATTATCAAATTAAGTTCAACCAATGGATTTAAAATATGTTAATGACTTACATTAATAAACCCACTCATATTGCCATGAAGTTCTACTTACCAATCCCACTTGTACACTCAAAATCATAGTTATCTAATAAAAAGTAATTTAACTCTTTACTTGAAAGAGAACCATGGCCAAACAACACAATCACAGGAAAGCTATGATGAAAAACTCAAATAATCCTTGATATACTGACTTCATATAATTAAAAGCATACAAATCTAGAGATGACTTCATGAATAGTAATTGTTTTTTGCACAAATTGGTTACCATTTTCTCATAAAATCAAACTATTACAATTTACATATTATATATATGACTCAGACTCAACATTATTATACCTTACTCTCCTAATTCAAAAGTTTAGAACCATTTACAAATGAGATAGAATGAAAAGATATAGAAGGAGAAACCCTAAAACTACATCTGCAATTGAAACCTGAATCCCTTATCTTTCGTTGATCTGTAAATGTCTTCCATTCCTAAAGAATCTTCAATCTGCACCTTGGTTCATGCATCTTGCATTCATCTTCCCTCAAATAGAAAATTATTCCCTTCATGATGAGCCATTATTCATCAATTCCTTTCCTACTTTGCATTTCACTTGTAAATGCAATTTTGTCTTCTTCTATGCTTGGACTTTCCTAGGAAATAAACCTCCACCAATAAAAATTAATTACCTTGCTACATCTACTCTTACCATAGTGATTTTTTTTAATCTCCTCTTTGTCCTTCGACAACTAAATGAAAATCCTTTTATTCTTCTCTTTGTTCTTGTGTGCAGTTCACCTTTTATCTCCAACAAGTGAAATACTCTCACTTTTATAATAGAAGCCCTTTAACCATTTTAACTCTCATCGGGCCCTTTTACCTTTTCCCCTTACATTTAAAAATCTCTCTTTAAATATGAAGGCCTTTGAATATTTTATTTTGGGATTATTAAAATATATGCCCTTGCCTCTTTTATCTTTCAATCATATTTAAATCCTTTACTACTTTTTTATTTTACCTCACTGTTTAAACAAAAATTAAAAACATGCCTCTTTAAATAAATTTCTCCTGTGCATTTATCCTTTTTAATATTTCACCTGAGCTTTTACTTTGCATGTTACATTTAAAATTTTTTCCTTTGATTTTTAATTAGTGAATATTTCCACTCATTCATTGGGAATATTTTAAAATTTCAAAACTTAAAGTATTTACGAGGCCCACCAATTTTTTCCTTCCAATGCCTGTTCTCCCATTGTTCTTTTCTGATAGAAGAATTTATCACTAGGGCTAGCAGGGAAACCACAAAACAACTAAAATGAAATAATTTTGAAGCCAAAAAAATTTCTTCAGAGATACCCATCCCCACACCCTCGCTACTCTCTAGTGACGTCACCCTTCAATATTAACATGGGCTAGTAGGAAAGGGTGAGAATTCATTCATGCCGATTTCTTCTAACCATTGATTGATTTGGCTTTTCCCTAAATCCACCTATTTTCTCATTCTTATATTTGTTGCACTTCAATGGACAAGGAAAAACCAAGCAGATTTATCTTCTTCCTCCTAAAACCCTATGAAAGCTCCCTAGTAGGTAGTTGACCTAACATAGATTGTATCCATCAATCCTTGATTTCAAAGACTATGTGAAATAAGAGGGAACCCAAGACTACGCATAATGTGCATTTACAAACTCATCAATGATTTTATTTCCCAATGTATTTGAGCAAGACCAAAATGGAAGTTAGGGGGCAAGACCAAGACTAGATTTCTTTAAACATTTTTGGTACATTTTCACTGCAGGCTTGAAATTCTTTGCAATATCAAATTAATATGTACTTTAGCTAGCGGAGTGGATGCTTTATGTGCAAAAAATTCATTTCTAATAACACTAGACCTTTCTTATTCTTAAAAGATGAGATTATCTCTGTAGAATCAACATGAGCATCAACAAGATTCCTACTCTTTGTATCATCTTCATATGTATAGTTTTTTTCATCTTCAAGTGCATTAAAGAGTTGCATCACAAAGGTCATTTTATTATCTCCAAGTAATTCATGAAGTTGTTCAATTAAAATCTTTTACAACTCCTCCTCTTTATAATATTTGCAATTCTTATTGTCTTAATAATCACTTTTCCCACTTTCTTCAAGACAACCTTAGATGCACCTATTTCTTTGAGTAGAGTTTTTGCATATATAATATAGTTCCTAGGCATCCCCTAGGTAGTGATACAAATCTCATTATCCATAATGGGTTCCTCAGGATGAGGCTTCTCCACTCTCTAATATTTTTCCATAGTTAAAAATCTTCCACTACTGCTTACAGATAAACCCCAAACCTCACCCCATGTTCCACAACTTTAGCAGATCAAATACAAATTACAATTTTTTTTGTTCCAATGTAGGAGGATTCTATCAACATGTGTGCTCTTAGCTGCTTGGCTGATTAAATTGGTAGATTTTGATTGTATGGTTTGCTTTATTTTTGTAAGAGTGAGTGAAGCAAGTGAAGGGGGCATTGGAGGTGCTCGTAAAACTGACTACTCATCTCCAAAAGGTCCATGAGGTTATGGGGTATACCATGATTCAAAATATTACTCTTTGGATTCTTCTTCTCACTACATAGAGACACACCATGAATTGAAATATAGGGAAGTGCAACCTCAAAACCAGGAAACCCTAGATTAGTAGTGTTCTTGAACTTGCGTAATTAGTTTCCTTTGAAATGTACACATTTTCAAAAGAAGGCCTATAAAAGTTTGAATATACTCCATCATAATGGTCATCGAATGAGTTGCTCATAACTTGACCATATCTATAATGAAATTCATGATTATGTTGATCTCCCCTTTCATTATTGTAACATTTGGAATCCTCATAAATAATAATAAGACCTTGATTTTCATCATACTCAGCCAATTTATAAAGGGATTACTCAAGTGAAACACCACATTGTTAGTCAACAAAATAATCTTTATCAGCTTCTTTAGACAATGAAACTTTGTCTTTCTTTGAATTCAATTTTCAATTAACATCTCTATGATCAAAACTACTCAATTATTTCTTATCACAATCATCTAATCTTTTTTACAATGTTGAAAAGAGACTTGAAACTCAACCTAACATGTGGTATATGTTGGTACAAGATTATGGACAACAAATTGAAACTTACTCAAGATATTGGTTCCAAAAAAATACATGCTTCTTGGCTACTCATATGCATTTTCTAGAAGCTTTGTGAGGTATAATCCCAAATTTAAACATATTTACTTCATTCAAGTACATTGTCTCCTTGATTAACATTGAAACACTTAGAACTTCAAATTGTGTAAAGCATGCTAGGTCCCCATGTGGGCCCAACTAAAAAAAAAAAAAATTTAAACAATTTTCATGCTCAATTGACCTCAGACTTCATTTGAGGTGAAAAAACGAACTTGGTAGACATCATAATTTTCTTTCTAGCATATTTGCAAAGTGATGAAAACTACCTAGGTGGGCTCTAGAATAGCACTAGAAAACTAGTCATACAACCTCTAGAAGTTATGAAAATCCATACACACATAGAAATTTGGCCCAAGAATGCAATGCAACAAATAGATCAAAAAAATGAATTTCGAGGTGTAAGATACTAACATCCAAAGTAGCTCAATCAAACTTTATTGCAACTACACCTATTTGAAACCAATTAGGGCTCACCAAGTTGCCACTTTGAAAAAATAAAAAATAATCTCCTAGGGAATTTACACTAGAAACATTAGGTCCTTTACATCCACTAAGTATGTGTACAAGAGGGATTTCCTTGAATCATCATTCATCACAAGATATTAAGGGTCAAACTTTCCCTTGAAACATTTTGAAAATGTAGATGTAAAAACAAAACAAACTACATTTACTTTTGGATTGGTAAGAATATCAAACTAGATCTTGTGGCTCTGAAACCAAACTAGGGAGCATATGAATGTGAGGGGGAATGAAGGGAACCAATTCACTTGCCATGATTATCATCCAATAGTGAAATATCAAGTCGAATAGGAGGCCACTTTGCAAGACTAGGAGTTTGCAAACAACAAAAAAGTCCTAGAACCCTCCAACTTTTCTTTTCAAAACCCTATCAAAAATAATCATGGGAAACTAAAATTAGACATACACATTCAAATATGTCAACTAAATATGCTCACCAATGGGGTTTTCCAATTTAAATTAACTGGCTACGAATGATGACCCTCCAAAGCAGGTCACTTGGGTAGATTTTTTAGGGCCACTTCTGAGTTTGCAAAGGAAAATTTTTCAACATAGGCACTTGAAATTTGAAAAATTTGAAGGTGACATCAGTGGCTCCAACTGGGGATGAATGCACCTTGTGGGCATGGTGAGATTTCATAACTCGGGGAGAGCAGACCAAGTGCCAAAACATTGGGTGACAAAGTCTTAGTCAAAATTTCAAACCATATTCGATGGCCCTAGGCCACCAAATGAAAAAAAAATTCCATGTTTTCCTCTGTCACACCACAACAACATGAGTGACTATATTTCTACAAACACAAGTGTTAAGCTACCTTTGAACAAGTGAGAACTTGCCCCCTTTTTAGCTTTGTTGTCACATGGCAACCAAATCACAGACACCAGTTCATTTCCAATCCCTTCATTTTCTAATTTTGTAGCAAGTGGTAGCATATGAGGATAATGACCATATGAAAATGTAGTTTTATCACATTTATTAATCTCCTCATAATGATTATGGTTAAAGAAGATATCATGCCTCAAAAATAGTGTGCAATCCTCGTGTGTGTTGAGCAAAGAATGCTCACACATTTGAAACTCCTTTAACTAAATTGCACCACAGATCATTTTATTATCATTCCAACAACACAACTCGGTCACATCATCAAATTCTACAATGTTCTGGAAATCAGATTTATCAACACCCATAATACCTTCATCTACATTCAATTTAGGGTATTAAAAAAACATTAACCTCCAATGCATAAACATTTTTTTCCATCTTAGGTTAACACATGATGTCAAATTAATTCTTCAAACCACTATGAAATTCCATATGGAATGTTTCAAATAAAGATTCAAATAATTCAGAATTTAACCCTATGCCAAAAATTTCACATTGATTTTTCATAACATCTTCAAAATTACTCTCCACAATGTTGATATGAATATCTGAATCACTTTGAATTCCATCAATTCTAGGATTAACAGGATCATCAAAAACACTTTCATGTGCACTAGTAACTTCATTGCACTATTATTTGATAGGCATATTGACCTAGGTGCCAAAGACTCACTGTTATTTGAAATTTGTTCTTTAGCACTTGAACACGCATCTTTATTTTCCTTCACATAAATTATTTTCTCATTGGATGAAAACATGTCCATAATCATACTATGAAGATAAATAACATCAGTAAAGAGATGCATTTCACATTTTCTAACATGAGATCCACCATTGTTTGCATCATCTGGCTGCTCTACACATAAACCAAAAAGTTATGCAATATCAACACAATTTGAAAATTCATCAAATTGTTTCACATTATCAATGGGTAATAATGTTGAATTGAGATCCATGTGTTTGTCATGATGTACATTCTGATCATTCAATCATGAAACCCTTCTTTCATCCATGAGTACCTCATCATCCTCTTCATGCATAGTTGACATTTCTATAACTACTTTATATATACAATCATAAGAAACAAGGTCATGAGCACGTTCATCAACATCTTCATCATTGCTAGCATTGTGTTGAGGATCAACATAATAAAGACACACATTCTGATCTTCAAATTCTTCATCATTCATACAATTAACATGCTCCATTGATGGAAAACCTAAATTATATTCTAGGTATGCATCCAATATTATTTGTTCATTCACTTATGAACAAATGACTTCATGAACATTCATATAATTACATCCTTCATGTGAAGAAAATACATCTAGATCATCCTCATAAGAAAATTTACAATCCTCTGAAAAATAATCAGAAACTTCACTCTCATCATGATCCTCATCACAAAAAAAATCATCACTACATAAATTATGCTTAGAGTTTTCAAAGTGAATGCTTAGATTTTCATCTTCAATATATTGACTACTGATTTGTGATGAGAAATCAGCAACATTTGCAAGTGTATCTTTATCTTCATCATTGGTATATAGATCTACATAGATGCTACTTGTGGGCTAATTACAAACACTATCCTCATCCATACAACATGGATCTTCATTTTTTGATACACTCTTTTCATTTTTTGTATCATGTTCTAATTTTTCTCAAGAGGATAGCTACTATCTTCATTTTGAGACATCACATTTTGTGCATAATTACATTGGAATCCTTCAACAATCTTTATCCAATCAAATACTTGGTCAAAACTATGAGGCTTCAACTCCTTTGGCAAGGTTCTCAGCCCTGATGTGAATTTTTCAAAAAGTGAATCAATACATGTTGAATCCTCAAGTCTGATAATTTTAGGGACCTCCCACAAAGCATCCAAAAATATTGAGAAAAAAACATATGGTGATTCTCCCTTGTACCTCTTCATGTTAGAAAATTCTTGAACAAAAGATATTTGATCAATTTTGCTCAAATTTTGTTGATGTTCAACTTGGAGTTCACTATGATTTTTGTGTTGTAGTGATGGAAAAAATAGAACAACATAAGCATCATCATCTTGACAATCATTTCTATTCTATGATCCATGAATTCCATTTTCATGAGGTGTACTAGGATAACCAACACTTGCAGCCATGTATCCTTTCATCATTGAATATTTCAGATTGTTCTCAATATTCATGGAAATTTGATACACCTAATACAATAATGTAGGCTCTTTATCTCTTAGAAGATAACTAATTTTTTCATCAAATGCATCAAAGTATACAATCATACATAATGGATCATTTGGTCTCATTCTTTTAGGAATGTCATCTAACATTTTTGAAAATATGAGATTAAAAGATGGGACTAACTCATATTCTTCTTTCTAGATGTTCATAAGTTTTTGTCTCACTGAATTTGGATTAATTCTTTCTCCAAACTGTTCTATGAATGTTTTCATGAACTCATTCCATGAAGAGATAGAACACACTGGAAAAATATGAAAACCAATCTCTATCATCTTTCTTCAGAGATTGAACAAAGAACTTCATGAAAACATCTTCATGACTTATCTCATAATCTCCTATTAAATCAAAAAATTCTTGCAAATGATGAGATGTTTATTATGATCTTCTCCCTTTAAACTTTGGAAAACATTCCCTAACTTCATTAGGAACAAGGTTTGGGAAACCTTGAATATCATTAAAATTCAATGGTCTATATCTTTCCATAGAGAAACTTCTTTGATGACATGACAAATTTGCACACTCTTCATGTTTACATCATGCACCCCACAGGGATGTACAAGTGAATGATACATTTTCTTACACCTCTTTATAAACTTCAAACATCAAATCTACAATTGATCACTACCCTATTTCTTGCTTTTATCACGACCTTAAAATATTACAATGCATAACTCAAATACATCTACATCTAAGATATCCTTAATGGGCAGATGTAAAGAACACACATATTTCTTCATTACAACATAGAAGCTTCAAATTATAGCTGAGAAGTATGAAAAGATTACCAGTACCATTCCCTTTCTTAGTGCTTAAATCACTCAAGAGGGAATCAACATTATTTCAAGACTTGAAGACTTCTCATAAAATGCTTTAAAACATAATAATATTTTTAAAAATTTATGAGAATGTTATCAACTGAAAATGCACCCTTGTTGAACCCAGTGTTCAACACCTGAGTGTAACATGGGAAGACCTCCAAAGCTGTGGGTCACTTATAGACAGAGGTCAACCTCTGGAGAAGGCTGGCTTCCTTGTTGGGTCATCACCTGAAACTACTAATTCTTTGAAGGGAAAGGGAGAAGGAATGCATAAAATAAAACTAATGCTATGGTGATACATCGAACCGAAAAGAACAATGAGATACTCGAGTTACACTTGAATACTGATGATGGAGATGGGGCTGCACAAGAAGATTTTGTGGATTATGCATACAAACAGGTTCAACATGAACACACTTTCAAGAAGGAAAAATAGACTTTCAAAAATCAAAAGCTCATGTGCAATTGAGTAAGCACATTTTATAACCTACATGATACCACTTTTGGAAAGAAAGGCATGCTAACGTGAAACAAAGCTATAAAGAAAAGAAAAATTTCACTAAGTAGCTTGATGAATCACTTAAAAATGCACAATACTTCACAAGAACTAGAAGGCAAAAAATCAACCATCAATGGTAATCATGGTAAATTTTATCTAACATGTTCCAAAATGAGTTACAAAATTCTGCTAATCCGAGAGAGGACTGTAGAAGTCACAGACTTCAGAAAAGCATAATGAGAACTCCTTTACAAGAAGGAATAAATGCCTTATATACAAAAGTGTGTCAGCCCCTCTAGGCTTACAAAAATATCTTTCTTTTGAAAAATCTCCCCTTTCGATCTTTTCATGTAGTTAATGTTGTGTTTGATTGAATCCTTGCTGTCCATGTTGGTGTGAAAGATCACCCCTAGGAGAAGCTTTTAGATCTTTTGCATCATTAACCTTTGGTCTTCCTGTCCCTCTTCGAATCTCCTTTCTGAGCTGCTCTAAATGATCATGAGCTCAAAGTAGATCCACGTTGTTTATGCTCTGTCGATCTCATCCACAGGGGGAAGCACGATAGTCAAAATGTCAATAGTTTGTCTTTGGCTCCCTTCTAATTGGTTGAACTCGAGCCACGTAGATTTTAGGCAGTCAAAATCTCTCTCTGCGGAATCGCATGTCGGTGAGACACTAATCATGTCTCTCTAATGTGATTATACCTTACTGCGATAATCGACATAGCTTGAAACCGTCAATGAGAGTTCATAGTGAGCCCAAAAGTCATACCGATATCGCCTATGTGGTCACCAATACAATCGCTATCAGGAAGACCTCATGGAAAACCCCTAGGAGTCATACAAATATCTCTCTCATCACTAAGACCTTCACCCCTCAGCAAGACCTTTTACCAAGCACATTCTTCTCTCCCCGATCTCTGTTCATTCCATTCAATGAGACTCCCTATTGGTCGGTGAGACATTACACCGACTGAGCCCTTTGCCAGCAAGTAAAACTCCTTCGGTAGGACACCCATGTGTCAGTGAGACCTCACACCGAGGTCTTCATTCCTTTGTTATGCTCCACCTCCTTTCACCAAGATGTTACGCCAAGCTATGAACCCTCGACCGACTTCTTTCCTTTTGGCCTGACTCCCGCCGGTCAGGAAAACATCTTCCCGAGCTCCAAATGTTATGCCAAAGGCTCCCTTTGTCGGAAGGACCTTCACCACTCGGCCAAACCTTTTACCGAGCAACCCCATTCTCTCCGACCCCTTCATCTTTCAATGAGACACTACGCCATCAGTGAGACATTACGCCGATATCCATTCCCCTTGGCAAGACCTTTGCTATCTCTTCAGTCGGGGAGACATTCATTGGTCAGTGAGACCTCATAGCGAAATCAACTTCTTTCCCCGAGCGCAACATTCCTTTCGGTGTGACTCCCATCGTTCAGGAAGACTTTGTGGTGATGTTCTCTCTCTTTGGCTCAGAGCTCCTATCGGCAAGATTCCACCCTGTCGGTGAGCCCTCATGTCGATCTCATCCATTTCTCGTCGAGCTCACTCATCTTCTTTGAGGTTTAGCTCCTTCAAGTCGGCAAGAATTTCTGTGGTCGGGGAGACCTTTTGCCGACGCTGTCGTCCTTCGCTGAGACCACTCCGCTTCGTCCAGACATCTCAGGGAACTCCTCTTTTTAGTGAGGGCCTATGCCAAATTCACCCCATGTCGCCGATACTCCATTTGGTCGGTGAGACTTCATATCAACCGAAGCTTCCTTTTGCCGAACCGAGAGCACTTCGGGGAGACCTTTCATATCGATCAGACCTTATGGCGATGGAATCCCCTTCTGCCGAGGTCATCATTTCATGTTAGTGAGACAATCCCACATTAGGGAGACCTTTCCTCGAGCCCATGTCATATCGAAGACTGACCCTTCGATAAGACTTTTTTGTTTCGGCCAGACCTCCTACCGAAGGAAAAATTATTGCCGGGCTCAGACCTTTGGTGGGACCTCCTTCTGTCGGGCAGACTTCTTAGCGAAGCAAACCCTCGATGCTAACCTTCTTTGTCACCGAGACCTGACTCCTTTCGGTGAGATGTTATGCCGAATGCAGAATCCTCTAGCGATCTCATTTCTAGTCGGCGAGACACATAAATACTCTCGGAGATAGGGATGTGTAGGTGACTGATGGGCCTCCTTTGACTAGAATAGAATGCCAGTCAGCAAGATAACTGTAGAGTTTTTCTGACTTTTTCCTTAGAACAATTTTATGCCAAACTAGATTGGGAGATGCCTTCCAACTAAGCTCCTTGAGGAATACCATCACATGCACGATCCAACCCCTTACGCAAATATCCCATTTGACCTTCATGAACATCTGAAACATAATTTTTCTTTCCTGATTGAGCCCGTAGGTAAAAATTGGGTAACATTTCTGGCGACCTTGGTTGGATGTTTTCCTGCTAAACTAAACACAGAAACTAGTAGCCTAGGCCTATCCATTAGGCATGGAGTCATTTGGAAAACGTAGGAATAGACTTGAGAGAAACTTTGTACATGAATATAGCACATTGTAACTCAAGAAATAGATCACTTAGATAATTTATTGAAAACATGAAAAATTGCTGAATGGAAAATACTTATTTGTGTTGGAAAAACACTTAGGGAATTGAAACAACAACTAAACCTTCCCTATACTAACCAGTAAGAAACGGGTCAAACAAAACCATTCACAGGATGGTTGAAATAGTTTCCCTTTCTTCTCAAAGTATAATGACTGGCATGCTTAAGGATAGCTGAGTAAAAGTGAAAAACAGAAAAAGGTTTAACCAGATGATGCACTGCTTCTTGAAAGAGGTGAACAAGCTCACTTACCTCACTAGATAGACCATACGTATTATCAACCAAAGGAGAACAGGTGAGCTGAACATACTCTTGTTTGGTTATCAGTGCATCCTGGATATCTTCTTTCGTTGTACCTTCATGTGCAGGTACAGGGTTGGTCCTTGGTGTTGTATTGGACTCCGTCTAAGCTAGGTACCTGATTGGACAACCTCTGGTAAGGGACAAGATTAAACTTTCCTTGTTGGCCTCTTGTTGATCTTTAAGGACTTCATCTTTTCCTTGAAAAGATGCTGATTGGAGGTAATATGCAGGTTGTTCATTAGCTACTACAGTTTGATCTTCTTGAAAGATTCAACCATTATTGTCTATAGGAGGATCAACTATTCTTTCTTTCAACTCTACAATGAAAAAGGAGTCATGCTTCTTTGCATCATATATAGTAGTCTTTGAAAAGAAACCATTAATGTTTTTGATGGTTAGATCTTCTTGACTAAGGCGCTGATATCCTTGTTGGATAACTGAAAACAAATCTCCAAACTGTGGCTCCTTATGCTCTTTGTCCATGACATAATACACCTCCTCCTCAACAAAGTGGGGGAGCTCATCTAATAAGTTCATAGGCTGCAAGGCATTATCTTCAACAACTCCTTCAATAGTCTCACCAACTTGAATGGGCTGATCACATGCTTCCCTTTCATATGATACTAGTTCATCATCTATGTTGGAACAAAAAGCCTCTATGATATCATCTAACTCATAATTTTGCATTAAGTCTAGCTGAGTTTTATCATTTAAATGCCCCATACCAGGCATAGATGCTACCGTGCATGTGAGATCTTCATCTTCATCAAAAAATTGAGTAAGTTCATCGAACAAGTCAACAATATTCTCTGGTTGTTCCAAATCAACTGGTAAATCAGGAACCTGCATGCTCTCTTCTGCTTTCTCAACATAACTAGGTAGTTGGTCAAATAAAGAAGTCAATTGTTCTTCTTTATGTGGCTCCTTTTCCAGTGAAACTTGGGCATCCTCTGTCTGCAAGTGAAGATCCTCAACTAACAATTCTTGCATTTTGGCTTCAGCCATCTTATAAACATCATAATATTTTTTAAATGAATTGAAATCTAAGGGGTTTAGCAATGAATTTGATTCAACATCGTCTTCACATGTGCTATTGTTGTTTTGCTGACTGTCATCAATCGACAACTACCCAAATTGTTTGATGTCTTCTAGCTGTTCAATACTTTGCTGTTGCAATTGATGACACTTTATGTCTAGATGTAAAGGATTCACCTTTTTAATCCTTTCCCACAGGAGTAAGCTGTCTAGATCAATGGGATGCTCTTCCTTAGCTGCAACACTCTGCTCCTTGAAACTCCCCTCAAGCTGCCTCTTTTGAAACTCCTCCATTAGTTGGCGCTGATAATCTGAGTAAGCTTGAGTGTTCCACACTTGAGCAAAGAGTATCTTCATTTGTTCTTCCTTAGCATCTATTTCCTGTTTAAGGTCTCCCTCGAACTAGATTATTTTTGCCACTCCTTCTTGATCATAAAAGTAGACTTGCTCAGCCATTTCTTGCTGTTGCATAGTGGTACCCTGTTGCATCTTGATATCAACCAACATCTTAGATAGAAATGCAAGCACTTTACTAATATCATTAACCTTCATATTGTGAAGACCTTGAATGAGATCCCACAATGTATGGTTGATTTGTTGGAGTAAGTCCAATATGTTCTGCTATGGATGTGTAGGAGCAACATACTCATGATATGGAGGGTAAAAGTAAGCATCTTCATAAATATTTGACATCTTTTCAGTCAAAGAATTGGAAACTCAGAATTAACAGATTATTTTGAGACATACCAAGACTTGTGCTTATGAAACCAAAAGATTTGAGCTCGGAGTTGCCAGGTGTTATTCAAAC
This sequence comes from Sequoia sempervirens, assembly GCA_007258455.2. Lineage (NCBI taxonomy): Eukaryota > Viridiplantae > Streptophyta > Pinopsida > Cupressales > Cupressaceae > Sequoia > Sequoia sempervirens. The sequence continues at coordinate 148,991,978 of VDFB02256132.1, read as the reverse complement.
TACCTCCAAAGGCTGAATGATACTGAGGTAGACACCAAATCTCTCAGTATTTTGAATTCCTCAATGATGCAATGGTACATAGAGTTTCCATGATATGCTGATGTTAACCTCAAAAAGGCCTGAATCTTACTGGTTGCATATCAAAAACCAATAATGGACATGTAATTTTCAAATTGTATGCTCGACAGTCCCATCGGGCATGCCAGAAACTATTATCAATTGAAAATGCAGCCTTGTTGAACCTGGTGTTCAACACCTCAGTGTAACATGGGAAGACCTCCAAAGCTATGGGTCACTTATAGACAGAGGTCAACCTCCAGAGAAGGTTGGCTTCCTTGTTGGGTCATCACCTAAAACTACTGATTCTTTGAGGGGAAAGGGAGAAGGAATGCATAAAATAAAACTAACGCTATGGTGATACACCGAACCGAAAAGAACAATGAGATACTCGAGTTACACTTGAATACAGATGATGGAGATGGGGCTGCACAACAAGATTTTGTGGATTATGCATACAAATAGGTTCGACATGCACACACTTTCAAGAAGGAAAAATAGACTTTCACAAATTAAAAGCTCATGTGCAATTGAATAAACACAGTTTATAACCTACATGATACCACTTTTGGAAAGAAAAGCATGCTAACGTGAAACAAAACTATAAGGAAAATAAATATTTCACTAAGTAGCTTGATGAATCACTTAAAAATGCACAATACTTCACAAGAACCAGAAGGCAAAAAATCAACCATCAATGGTAATCATGGTAGATTTTATATAACATGTTCCAAAATGAGTTATAGAATTCTGCTAATCCAAGAGAGGACTATAGAATTCACAGACTTTAGAAAAGCATAAGGATAACTCCTTTACAAGAAGGAATAAATTCCTTATATACAAAAGTGTGTCGGACCCTCTGGGCTTACAAAAATATTTGTCTTTTGAAAAATCTCCCCTTTAGATATTTTCATGTATTTAATGTTGTGTTCGATTGAATCCTTGTTGTCCATGTCAATGTGAAAGATCACCCCTAGGAGAAGCTTTTAGATCTTTTACAACATTAACCTCTAGTCCTTGTGTCCCTCTTCAATTCTCCATGCCGAGCTGCTCTGAATGCTCATGAGCTCAGAGCAGATCCACGTTGTTTATGCTCTGTCGATCTTGTCCATAGTGGGAAGCACGACAGTCAAAATGTCAATGGTTCACCTTTGGATCACATCCGATTGGTTGAATTTGAGCTACATAGATTTTAGGTGGTCAAAAGCTCTCTCAGCGGAATTGCAATGCCGGTGAGACACTAATCGTGTCTACCCGATGCGATTATATCTTCCCACGATAATCGACATAGCTTGAAACCATCGATGAGAGTTCATAGTGAGCCCAAAAGTCATACCGATATCGCCTCTATGGTCACCAAGGCAATCGCTATCGGGAAGACCTCATTGTGAACCCATAGGAGTCATACAGATATCTCTCTCATCGCTAAGACCTTCACCCCTCGGCAAGACCTTTTACCGAGCACATTCTACTCTCCTCGATCTCTGTTCATTCCATTCGATGAGACTCCCTATTGGTCAATGAGACATTACACCAACTGAGCCATTTGCTAGTGAGTAAAACTCCTTCAGTGGGACACCCATGTGTCGGTGAGACCTCACACCGAGGTCTTCATTCCTTCGTTATGCTCCGCCTCCTTTTGCCGAGATGTTACACCGAGCTATGAACCCTCGACCGACTTCTTTCCTTTCGGCCTGACTCCCGCCAGTCGGGAAAACATCTTCCCAAGCTCCAAATGTTATGCTGAAAGATCCCTTTATTGGCAAGACCTTCACCACTTGGCCAGACCTTTTACTGAGCAACGCAATTCTCTTCGACCCCTTCATCTTTTAGTGAGACATTACGCTGATATCCATTCCCCTCGGTGAGACCTTTGCTATCTCTTCAGTCAGGGAGACATTCGTTGGTCGGTGAGACCTCATAGCGAAATCAACTTCTTTCCCCAAGTGCAACATTCCTTTCGGCGTGACTCCCATCGGTCAGGAAGACTTTGTGGTGATGTTCTCTCTCTTTGGCTCAAAGCTCCTATCAGCAAGAGTCCACCCTATTGGTGAGACCTCATGTCAATCTCCTCCTTTTCTTGCTAAGCTCACTCATCTTCTCCAGCCTCGAGCTCCTTCAAGTTGGCAAGACTTTTCATGGTTGGGGAGACCTTTTGCTGACGCTGCCGTCCTTTTCTGAGACTACTCCGCTTCATCCAGACATCTCAGCGAACTCCTCTTTTCAGCAAGGGCCTATGCCGAATTCACCCCATGTCACTGAGACTCCCTTCAGTCGTTGAGACTTCATATCGAATGAAGCTTCCTTTTTTCGAACTGAGAGCACTTCAAGGAGACCTTTCATATCGGTCAGACCTTATGGAAATGGAATCCCCTTCTGCCGAGGCCATCATTTCATGTCAGCGATACAATCCCACATCAGGGAGACCTTTCCACGAGCCCCTCATGTCATATCGAAGACTGACCCTTCGGTAAGAATTTTTCATTTCAGCTAGACCTCTTGCCAAAGGAAAAATTATCGTCAGTTCAGACCTTTGGTGGGACCTCCTTCTGTCGAGCAGACTTCTCAGCGAAGCAAACCCCCGATGCCAACCTTCTTTTTCGTCGAGACCTGACTCCTTTCAGTGGGATGTTATGCCAAACGCGGAATCCTCTGGAAAGCTCATTTCTAGTCAGTGAGACACATAAAGACTCTCAACAGCAGGGATGTGTAGGTGACTCATGGGCCTCCTTTGAATAGAATGGAATGCCAGTCGGCAACACAAATGCAAAGTCTTGCCGACTTTTTCCTTAGAACAATTTTATGCCAAACTGGATTAGGAGATGCCTTCCAACTGAGCTTCTTGAGGAATACCATCATGTGCATGATTCAACCCCTGATGTAAATATCCCATTTGACCTTCTTGAACTTCTGAAACATAATTTGTCTTTCCTGATTGAGCCTATAGGTGAAAATTGGGTAACAAAGAATACACAGAAATTTGTAGCAACTACTAACCTTTCTTCTTGACTAATTTTTTTTGTAGATCTGGAACTCTCTTCACATCTTTAGTAGGGTTCTTTAGACAAAGTCACCACCTCTCTTCATAGAGGACTGAACTTCAAGCAGTATGAAGCTCCTTCAAAGATGAATTTATTTTTGGGTCTTCTCCAATAGCAAAGTCGCACATAAATTATTTGAAATATGCTACAACACAATCACTTCTAGGTCTGAAAAATTCTCAATATCTAAACATAATGTTTAGATTCACCAAATTCTTGACTCTATGAAAATGGATACTCTTCTGATGTTTCCCCAACAGATTGACCAATCTTTTGGTTATTTTTCTTGTAATCTTCAACCCTAAGGAGAAACAAAATGCCTAAACTAGGGGATACAATATTTAAGACAAGGAATCTGCACTATCAATAGGTTGAAGACAAGAAAAACCAACAAAAAAGGCTATGAAATCCTTCTGCACTTTGAGCTTCACAAGACTCAAGGGGGTGTTCCTAATTGTAGGCCTAAATATGTGATAAACTTATGCTAAGAAAAAATCTACATACCTATGAAAATTGGATAGTTCTTAAGTATATGACTGCTGGGTATTTTCTATTCTACCAAGTTCAAGCATAACCTCATTTGCATTGAACATTTCTGAGAACACATAATTTAGATATCTTCAACTTAGGGTATGTCCAGGATCATCATGGAAAAAACAGGCCCTTAAGTGGAAACAAATTTAGAAAAATCAGAGTTAGGCAACTTGACGTAAAAATTTGAATAAGTTATCTATATTATTTCAAAAATATGTAAGAATATAATTTGTAGCAAATTGAATGTAGTTTCTAAACTAGTAGGTTTGTTTTAAAAAAATCTATTTAGTGAAAATTTGAAATTGGTATTTAAATTTCAAGGAAAAAAATAGGTGTATGTCTACCACCCTAACCACAATAAAATGATAATATTTTTTATAAGATTTTATATATAAGTAGAGGACTCATGCCCTAATGTGATGCATATTTTTGTAATTTTTTCCAAGTAAATAATTAATGATGAATTTTTATTACAAATTTTAAAAAATATAAAAACTCAGATGTCGACCACCTTAACTTGGTAAAAATTCATGAAATTCAATTTTTCTATTTTAATCCTATAGTATGCAAGTATAGAATGTGACGATGTTTTGATTCAAAAATGTGATACCATTTGAAAGCTATAGATGTTTTTCAATCAGCATATCAATCAGACTTTACTTGTAATTTGAATAGAAAATGAATAATAATTACTTATTAAATTCAAAGTAAAGCATAATTTATATTGGTGGAAATTTAACAATCTCTTTTAAAAACCCTTTTCATTTCATCAATTTTGGGTAAAAAAATAGTTGTCAGCCACATACCCATCATATTGCCACTTTTTGGCCCATCATGATCTTGCACATACCCCTTAAACACATAGAGGGTTACTAGGTAAAATTCTCTCAAATTCAGCCTCTATACTCTTTCAAACTCCATGAAGTTATAGAGAACAAAGATAATTTAAACAACCGAGAAAAAGTAACAAAGATTTAATATGATATGAATTATTTCTAAAAATGTCTGAGGTTTTGTGATAAATCGGTGCCTAATCATGGGCCATGGAGTCAAATATTAAACTACAATAGAGATCCTATCAGAAAATTAAGTTCAACCAATTGATTTAATATATGTTAATGCCTTACATTAACAAACCCACTCATATTTCCATGAAGTTATACTTAGCAATCCCACTTGTGCACTCAAAATCACATAATTGATCAAAGTAATTTAACTCTTTACTTGAAAGAGAACCATGGCCAAACAACACAACCATAGGAAAGTTGTGTTGAAAAGCTCAAATAATCCTTGATCTATTGAGTTCATATAATTAAAAGAATACAAATCTTGGGACAACTTCTTGAACATTAATTTGTTTTTGTAAAAATTGGTTACCATTTGCTCATAAAATAAAACTATTACAATTAACATATTCTATATATGAATTAGACTCATCACTATTCTACCTTATTCTCCTAATTCAGAAGTTCACAGCCCTTTACAAATGAGAGAGAATGAAAAGATATTGAAGAAGGAGAAACCCTAAACCTACATCTACAACTGACACCTAGATCCCTCATCTTTTGTTAATCTATAATTTCCTTTGCTTCCTGAATAATATTCAATCTGCACCTTGGTTCATGCATCTTGCATTCACTTGCCCTCAAATAGAAAATTATTCCCTTCATGATGAGCCATTACTCATCAATACCTTTCCTACTTTACATTTCACTTGTAAATGGAATTTTGTCTTCTTTTGTGCTTGGCCTTTCCCAGGAAATAAACCTCCACCTATAAAAATAAGTTATCTTGTTGCATCTACTCTTACCATAGTGATTTTTTTTTGATCTCATGTTTGTCTTTCCATAGCTAAAGAAAAAATATTCCTGTGAAAATTGTTTTATTCTACTCTTTGTTACTATGTGAACTTCACCTTTTATCTCGAACAAGTGAAATACTCTCACTTTTATAATAGAATCCTTTTAATATTTTTAACTCTCACTAGGCCATTTTACCCTTTCCCCTTACATTTAAAAATCTCTCTTTAAATATGAAGGCCTTTGAATATTTTATTTTGGGCTTATTAAAATATATGCCTATGCCCCTTTTATCCTTCAATCATATTTAAAGTCTTTACTGCTTTTTGTTTTTACCTCACCATTTAAAGAAAAATTAAAAACATGCCTCTTTAAATAAATTTCTCGTGTATTTATCCATTTTTAATATTTCACTCAAGCTTTTACTTTGCATGTTACATTTAAAACTTTTTCCTTTGTTTTTTAATCGGTCCAGATTTCCATTTATTCACCGAGCATATTTTAAAATTTCAAAACTTTAAAGTATTTATTGGGCCCACTAAGTCCTTCCTTCCAATGCTCATTCTCCCATTTTTCTTTTCTAATGGAAGCATTTATCACTCGAGCTAGTGAGGAAACCACAAAACAAAAAAAAATAATTTTAAAGTCTTAAAATATATCTTTGGAGATACCAATCCCCAGGCCCTTGGTACTCTCTAGTGATGTCACCCTTCATTCACATGGGCTAGCGGGTGAGGGTGAGAATTTATCCATATTGCTTTCTTTGGACCATTGATTGGTTTGGCTTTGCTCATTCTTATGTTTGCTACACTTGAATTGACATGGTGGAACCAAGCATATCTATCTTTTTTCACCCAAAACCCTATGAATGAAAGTGCCCCTGAATAGGTACTCAACCCAACATAGATCATATCCATCAATCCTCGATATAAAAGAATATGCGAAATTAGAGGGCACCCAAGAATATGTATAATGCGTATTTACAAACTCATCACCGCTTCTATTTCCCAATGTATTCAAGGAAGACCAAAATAGAAGTTGGGGGGTAGCACTAAGACTAGATTTCTTCAAACAATTTTGATACATTTTCACTGTAGGCTTGAAATGCTTTGTGAACTATTGATTTTTGGCTCCTATGGACAACTCATGCTCTTCTAGGGTTTTTCACCTAAAAGGAGATAGATAGGAGAAAAAATGCAAACTAGTTCATTCAAATAATGTTATGTGTCATGTTGTCTAACCTAAATAAAGTTAAATAAATGCAATTAACTGATTTAAATGAATGAAAATGAATGCAAAAGTGAAATTAAAGCTATGTTTGAAAACACATTGTGTAATGCAATAATGAACTAAATTAAGAAATTATGCAGAACATAAAGGAATGAGTTAAATCATAGTGAACCTGGGAAAAGTTTCATCAATCTAGAATGTTGGGGATGCTAATTGAAATCACTAATTTTTCACAGTGGGACTTATTTGCCCAGGGTGGCAAATTAGTCCTCCTCTTAGTGAAAAACTGTTGGAAGCAAGTTTTTGTCTATCAGGATCTGGAATATGACAAAATTTAGATTTCCAGTCCTAAGGTGGGACTCATTTGCCATAGGTGGTGAATAATTCATCTCCCAAATTTCTAAAAAATCAGAAGACAACTCTGCAACACCAGATCTCAAAATCACTGCTTGTTAATTTGTTATAGTCAATTCTGCAGAAAATAGATAGAAAGCCTTCTCCAAGCTTGAAAAAGACTTGAGTTTACTTGAAGCACCTAGTTGATTTGTAAAACAATCTTCAACACCAAATAAGTTGTCAAATTTTCATACCTATGTCTACAAACAAACATGCAATAGGGGAAAAATGGTTCAAGGTTAGTGAATAGGGGTTTGCCTTGGTCAAACCCCACTTTTGGTAATCAAACCCATAATAAAATAATGAAATACAAAGGAATGATAAACTAACAACATGCAATTGCTATTAACTTAACAAACCCTTGATGATGCAAGTCTGAAGTAATGTCAATGGTTGCTTCAAAGTGCTTGAATAGTGCTTGAAAAGATGTTGTAAGATGCTTGAATGCTTGAATATGATGTATGAATATTGGAGAATTATAGATGTAAAATGAGGTAAAAATCACTTGTTTATAAACACTTGTGCCTTAGTCCCATTCATACCTCATCAAAAGTCGACATCAAGTGTTTTCGAATAAAATCCTGAAAAGAAAATTAAAATATTTTGAATTTGGGGTCAAGGGGGACTCATTCGCCACCCATGGCGAATGAGTCCCACCTAAGACCTAAAAATGTGTGTTGGGAAATATGTTGTATTTAATGTTATTTTTTGGGATAATACTAAAAAATACACTTAATTAAGCATATGAGAGAATAAATGGGTCAAACAAAGCATGAAAAAGAGATAAATAGTGAAAATGTGCCTAGAAAAGTGTGAAAGCTTGCTACAAGACTTTACAATACTTCAAAATAGGACTTAATAATGAATAAAAAGGTGATTTTTAGGTGAATTCTAATAAATAGACTCTATAAGAATGTAAAAATGTCTTACAACACCTTCACAAGACGTCGTTCTTTGAGTTTTAGTACCTAAATAAGCATGTTCAAGGCATAAAATCATAGTAGAATAGTTCCAACACCATGAAACAAGACCTGAGAGGCCATGAAAATGATAAGGGGCCATTTTTCTATGACACATTTAGCCCCCACTTTAGTGAGAGGATGAATTTGCTTAAAACTAACACTATAGTAGCCATGAATATTGAGGGGAGGGTTCAAATGCACTTACGCTAGTAAGATGGACTAACAATAATCAAGAGGGATGATCAAGTCCCCAAGATGAATATCCCATGGAAAACTAAACATAAAAACAAAGGAACACACAAGTGTTGAGATGAAAGAATTGAATGAAGCTTCGATCATCAATCCAACTAGTTGCACAGATTAGTTCTAGGCTGATTGTATGAAAAAGAGAATGTGTACTCACTCCGGGGCCATGAAACTTAAGGCTATTCACAATGTGAGAAAGCCCAAAAAGCTAAGATACATACACTAGTTTGTATGCAATCACAAACAAAAAAGTGGCTATGGGGAAAAGTCATGCCATTAAGTGGGCTTCCCACTCAACCATATCAAATTTATAACCATTGATAACTTTAACAAGGTGCCACAAAGAAAAGTGTTATGAACAAAAAGAACAAAGGTACCACAGTCATGCAAGCTATGTTATTCAAGGTGGAAAAATGGTAGGTCAAGAGAAGGAGTGTGGTCATCTATTACTTCGGTCAAAGGTAAAGGTTGATTTTTTCTATCTTCTTTTATGCGAGATTGATGAGCAAGGAGATGATGACAACACCTTCGTTCCCTAGAACCATGTTCCATTTATTTCTATTTTGGAGTTCTTGAGGTGTAAGATTGGATTGAGTCATCATAGGTTATTCTGCTTCTGAAGAGGGAAGAAAAAAAGAAACTAAAGAGGATGGATCAACCACTTTCTCTTTGGATTTATACACTTGTTTAAGGTGAGGAGGCATGACAAGAGTGGTTTCATTTTTCCTTGGTTGTTTAAATGATGGTGGGGAAGTATCAAGGGATGGTTGTTTAGGAGGTTGTATGGTTTTCTCAATGTGAGACTCAGGTTGAAGCATGGTTTCATCTATCATAGGAGGTGCAAAAGTGGATGGGGACATTTTACGAAGAGACAATTTGATAATATTTTTAGCTTTAAACTTTTGATAAGGTATGAAAAATAAGTCCTTTCGAGGTGTGATGGGTTCCATAGGTGTAGGACAAAAGGCTTCCCATGAAAAATAACATTTGGAAGATAAAGGATTAAAGCCACTATGGTGTATGGTGACTATCTCATTGTGATGTGGAATCTTCAAACACTTGTGAACAATTGATGAGACCACTTTCATTGAGCGAACCCAAGGGTGGCCTAGCTGCAAATGAAATTGGTCGAATTGTGGAATAATTAAAAATGTTACCTCCAAAGTTCTAGGTCCTATTTGTAAGGGTAGCATGATCTATCTGATCATAGGGAATGAAAAACCAATATGTGTCTTAATCCTTGTAGTTGGTTTATTATATTCATCTTGATATAGCTCATGTAATACTAAAAACTCCTTTGTGATCACTTTCTTGCTAAAGCGGTATCTATTAATATCTCATTAGTGGGCTTATCATAGATTCTGCAAGCTATGTAAAGAGGAACATCAAGAAGCTTTTGTAGTATGTCCTTAGTAGAAAAAGTGATATCAAGAGACTTAGTGGTTTGGCCCTTACGAGGGATGACATCTATCATAGCTACTAGCTCATCCATAAGACTTTCTGTAGTAACAGGGGGAAGTGTATCATGTGGTTCATTGTTTGTATCAATAGTCATTACATTAGTGGTTGAAGGTTCACTAGCCTTGACAAATGAGGTAGTATTTTTAGGCATGGGATTAGTGAAAATTTGCAAATTCTGGTTAGGGGGTGCAATGGACTTATTTCCTTGATCATTAACACCCATAATGGAAAAATGGCTTGAACCAATGAGGTCTTGAACTAAATGTTTTAAATGCTTGCAATGTTCAATGTCATGTCCATTCCAGCGATGAAGATGACAATAAGCATTAGCTTTGAAGGTGGGTGGTAAAGGCTAGTTTGGATCAAGTGGTCGAATGGGTGGAAAAGTGAGTTTAAATTAATTGGTTCATTGTGTTATGAAGGGTATCAGGTAGGGGAGTAAACTATCTCTTTGGCTCCCCATAGGTATAAGGCACCACTTCTTTAATAGTTGCCACTTGATTTGGAATGGGTTGGGTTGGGTGTGTTTGAGGTTGAGGAGGTGGATTAAACTGTAAAAAGCCTCTATTTGGTTTGTGGAAGTTTTGTGTGTTATTTTGGTTTTGATTGTTGTGTTTAGGTTTGTTAGCTCAGTTAGAAGTGGATTTTGAATCACGACTTGAAACAAAATTATGGTATTCACACAAGGTTGTGCATAAATGCATAAACGAAGGGAATTTCATCATTGATAGTTTATCCTATAGGTGTGTGTGCAAGTTTTCAATAAACATCTTTTGCAAATATGCATCAAGAATCTTGACATCAATTTGAGCATACATGGATTGGTATCATGAGATAATATTTGTTACTTTTTCATTTGTGTTATGTCTACATCGCATAAGGTCAACCATTATCTTTTTAGGTGTCATGTTAACTTGAAAGTGACTAATGAAATCATCCACCAATTCATTGAATGAACAGATGGAATGATTAGGCAAGTTGGAAAACCATTCTAAGGCAGTGTCTTTCAAGGTCCTTGGAAACAGTTTAGCTATTAGTTTATCATCAAGGACAAAGTCACTACACAAAGCTGTATAGGAATTAACATGGTTGATAGGGTCTCCTTTTCCTCCATATTTCTCAAACTGAGGAATTTCTATCCCTTGTGCATTGGGGTGCGTATGATTTCTAATGATAAAGGGCTACTACAAACATGATATGTAGGTGGAGTGGATTGACCTTGACTAATGGTGGAAATTTGATGTTGCATAGATGAAATAGTGCAAAGGAGTTGTGTAAGAAGGGGATTGGGGTATGTGGGTTGAAGTGAAAGGTAAAATGGTAATGGAGTATAGGTGATATGAGGGGAAGTAAAATGAATACTATTGGGTGTGAAGGTGGTGGAAGGGACTTGCCATGCCACAAGAGAAGTAGGAATGCTAGTGGAAATCATATAAAAGATAGCCGCATAATTAGCTTGATGCATGGTTGTATAGACTTACGGATTGGTATAGGTTGGTATGGAAGCTATAGTTGAAGGGGGAGGAACTTGAGGTCCTCCTTGGCTTATAGGAATGGTTGTGTATTGAGTATTAGAAGAGGAATGTTTATTCAAGAAAATCTCAGAAATTTTCTTCATCACTTGCAAGCCATCATCACTTTCAATCAAATGATGAAGATTGTCAATGGTGGGTATGGCAGTGGTGGAAATGTTTTCAAGTGACAAGTCTTGTTGTAAATGTGAAAAATACTCATGAATATTAATGACCTCTTCTTGCATGAGGGAGTTGTTTTGGTTTTTAACATTCATTGGATGGAAAGGTGTAGGCATAGAAGTAGTATTGTCAAGGCATAATGCACCATTGTCTATAATAGGAATAGGAGCTCGTGAGATCCCAAGGTTCTTAATGAAAGTGCTATTAGGGGAGGCAAAGAGTGTAGAACTTCTTCTCACTAAATGCTGCTAACTATAACTAAGATCTAACTACAAAAAATAGAAATGTAGACAAATGCTAGAGAAATGCTAAAAATGTTGTTTAACAAGTGTAGAGGGACTGAGTCACCCTGGGTGGCGAATGAGTCCCAATATGATGTTTTTGTGTGTTTTTCAAAAAATTTAAGTTGATTTTAGTGCTCTACAGAATGCAATCAAAGATGCAAAATGCAAATTTTTAGTCTTTACAATGAGATGCAATGCAAAAATGAAATCTAAATGAAGTTTACACTAATGCAAGATAAAATGTCCTAAAATGCAAAAAAAAAACAACAATGTACTAATTGAATGTTAATGAAAATGTAAACTAGGATGTAAATGAAATTAGAAATGCAAAGTGCTCAAAATTCAGGTTCACCAAAATGAACCATTGATTTTTGGCTTCTATGGACAACTCTTGCTCTTATAGGATTTTTCACCTAAAAGGAGAGAGATAGGAGCAAAAATGCAAACTAGTTCATTCAAATAATGTTATGTGTGATGTTTTCTAACCTAAATGAAGTTAACTAAATGCAATTGGCTGATTTAAATGAATGAAAACAAATGCAAAAGTGAAATTAAAGCTATGTTTGAAAACACATTGTGTCATACAACAATGAATTAAATGAAGAAATTATGCATAATAGAAAGGAATGAGTTAAATTAGAGTGCACTTGGGAAAAATATGATGAATCCAAAATGTTGGGGATGTTGATTGAAATCACTAATTTTTCACAGTGGGACTTATTTTTCCAAGGTGGCGAATTAGTCCTCCTCTTCGTGAAAAACTATCTGAAGCAAGTTTCTATTTGTCGAGATTTAGAATTTGAAAAAATTAAAAAATTTAGTCCTAAGGTGGGACTCATTCACCACAAGTGGTAACTCAATCCTCTCCCAAATTTATGAAAAATTAGGAGACAACTCTGCAACACCAGATCTAGAAATCATTGCTTGTCGGGTTGCCAAAGTCAATTTTGTAGAAAACGGACAAAAACCTTATCCAAGATTTAAATAGACTTGAGTTGACTTGAAGCACGTAGTTGTCTTGTAAACCAATCTTCAACACCAAAAATATTTTCAAATCCACATACCTAGGTCTGCAAACAAACATGCAACAAGGGAAAAATGGTTTAAGGTTAGTGAATAGGGGTTCGCCTTGGTCAAACCCCACTTCTGGTAATCAAACCCTTGATAAAATCATTAAATGCAAAGGAATGGTAAACTAACAACATGAAATTGCTATTAAATTACCAAAACCTTGATGATGCAAGTCTGAAGTAATGTCGATGGCTACTTCAAAGTTCTTGAATAGTGCTTCAAAAGATGTTGTAAAATTCTTGAATTCTTGAATATGATGTATGAATGTTGGAGAATTGTAGGAGATGTAAAATGAGGTTAAAATCACTTATTTATACACACTTGTGCCTTAGTTACCTATTCATACCTCATCACGGGCTAACATCAAGTTTTTTTGAATAAAATCTCGAAAGGAAAATTAAAATATTTTGAATTTGGGGTCAAGGCCTAGGACCTAAAAAAGTGTGTCAGGAAATATGTTGTATTTAATGTTGTTTGTCAGGATAATACTAAAAAATAAACTTAATTAAGCATACAGGAGCATAAAGGGGTCAAATAAAGCATGAAAAAGGGATAAATAGTGAAAATGTTCTTAGAAAAGCATGAAAGCTTGTTACAAGACTTTACAACACTTCAAAATATGACTTAATAATGAATAAAAAGGAAATATTTAGGTGAATTATAATAAATAGAGTCTAGAAGAATGTAGAAATGTCTTACAACACTTCACAACACCCTCACAGGACATCATTCTTTAAGTTTTAGTACCTAAATAAGCATGTTCAAGCCATTAAATGAAAGAAAAATAGTTCCAACACCATGAAACAAGACCTAAAAGGCCATGCAAATGACAAGGGGCCATTTTTCTATGAAACACATTTCAATATCAAATTAATATACTTTAGCTAGCATGATGGATGCTTTATGTGCAACAAAGGCATTCCCATCAACACTAGACGTTTCCTATTCTAAAAAGACAAGCTTATCTCTGTATAATGAACATGACTATCAAAAAGCTTCCTACTCTCTATATCATCTTCAAATGTACAGTTTTTACCATCTTCAAGTGCATTAAAGCATTGTGTCAGAAAGGCCATTGTCTTATCTCTAGGGAATTCATGAAGTTGTTCAATGTAAATCTTTTGCAACTCCTCCTCTTTATAATCTCTGTAATTGTTACTATCTTAGTAATCACTTTTCCCACTACCTTCAAGACAACCTTGGATGCACCTCTCTCTCTGAGTAGAGTTGTTGCATATGCAATATAGTTCCTAGGAATCCCCTAGGTAGTTTTATGAATCTCATTATCCATAATGGGCACCTAAGGGCGAGGCTTCTCCACTCTCTGATATATGTCCATAGTTCCAAAGCTTTAACTACTACTTACAAATAAAACATAAACATCACATCAAATTATACAACTTTACCTAATCAAATATGGATTCTATTTTTGATTTCATTCTGATGTAGGAGGATTCTATCAAGATGTGTGCTCTTAGCTGCTTGGTTGAATGGTTTGGTAGATTTTTATTATGGGGTTCACTTTATTTTTGTAAGAGTGAGTGAATCAAGTGAATGGGCCACTGGAGCTGGTTGTAAAACCAACTACTCCTCTCCACAAATTCCATGAGGCTATGGGGTATTCTATGATTCAAAAGCTTACTTTTTGGATTATTCTTCTCACTGCATAGAGTCATGCCATGAATGAAAATATTGGGAAGTGCATCCTAAAAATAGAAAACACTAGAGTAGCAGCCTTCTTGATCTTATGCAATTAGTTTCCTTTGCAATGTACACATCTTCAAAAGAAGGCTTATACAAGTTTGAATATACTCCATCATAATGGTTATCAAATGAGTTGCTCAAAACTTAACCATCTTTGTGATGACGTTCATGATTATGTTGATATCCCATTTCATTATTGTAACATTTGGAATCCTCATAAATAATAATAAGACCTTTATATTCATCATACTTAGCCAAGTCCTAAAGGACCGACTCAAGTAAAACACCACATTGTTAGTCAACAAAATAATCTTTGTTAGCTTCTTCAGACAATGAATCTTTCTCTTTCTTTGAATTCAATTTTCAATTGAAAAATCCAAGATCAAAAGTACTCAATTCTTTCTTATCATATTCTTCTGATCTTTTTTACATTATTGAAAAGAGACTTGAAACTCAATCTGACATGTGTTATATGTTGGTACAAGATTATGGATAGAAAACTAGAACTTACTCAAGATATTGTTTCCAAAAACGTAAATGCTTCTTGGCTGCTCATATGCATTTTCTAAAGGAATTATGAGGTATAATCCTAGATTTAAACATATTTACTTCATTCAAGTACATTGTGTCTCCTTGATTAATATTGAAACACTTACAACTTCAAATTTTGTAAAGCGTGTTGGGTCCCCATGTGGGCCCAGGTAAAAAAAAAAATATTTTCAAACAAGTTTCATGCTCAATTGACCTGAGACTAACTTTGAGGGGAAAACATGAACTGGGTAGACATTAGAATTTTCTTTCTAGCATATTTGCACAGTGATCAAAACTATCCAGGTGGGTTCTAGAATTACCCTTGAAAACTAGTCATACAACCTCCTAAAGTTATCAAAATCTATAGGAATGTAGAAATTTGAACCAAGAATGAATGCAACAAATGAATTAGAAAAATGGATCTCGAGGTGCAAGATATTAGCATCCAAATTAGCTCAGTTAGAATTTTTTGTAACTGTACTTGTTCGAAACCAATTAGGGCTAACTAAGTTGCCACTTTGAAAAAATACCAAATCATCTCCTAGTTAACTGCCACTAGACACACTAGGTCATTTGGGTCCACTGAGTATTTGTGCAAGAGGTATTTCCTTGAATCATCATTCATCACAAGATATTAAGGGTCAAACTTGACCTCCTTGAAACATTTTAAAAATGAAGATGTAAAAACAAAATAAATTGCATTTGCTTTTGGCCTAATAAAAATATAAAACTAGATCCTATGGCTTTGAAACCAAACCATGGAGCATATGAATGTGATGGTAATGCAAGGAATCAATCCACTCATCATGATGATCATCCAGTTGTGAAATATCAACTAAAATAGGAGGCCACTTCATAAGATTGAGAGTTTGCAAACAACAAAATAGTCCTAGAACCCTCTAGCTTTTCTTTTCAAAACCCTATCAAAATTCATCATGGGAAGCTGAAATAATACATAAATTTTCACATATGTCAATTGAATATGCTCACCAAGGGGTTTGCATGAAAATTAATTGGCTCTTAATTATGACTCTCCAAAGTAGGTCACTTGGGAAGATTTTTTAGGGGCACTTCTAAGTGTGCAATGGACATTTTTTCAACATAGGCACTTCAAATTTGTGAAGTTTGAAGGTGCCATTAGAAGGTATCATTATTGAATATGATTAATGGTAGGTTGAAAAATTAAATTGAGAGAATTATCAATTATGGAAGATACAAGTGGAGGACTATCTCTATTAGAAATATTTGAAAAGAAACTATCATCATTGTTTGATGAGGAATGTGAAATTCTAGACAAAAGGGTAGTTAGAAGTGTTTAGTTGTGCCTATCACCATAGGTGACATTCAATATTTTACAAGTGAAGAAAAAAAAAAGTTGATGTAGACATTGGTGAAGTTATATGAAAATCCTTTAGCTTTGAACAAGGTATTTCTTTTGAAACATTTATTTAATATGAAAATGGTAGATGGTAGATCAAATACTAATCATTTGAATGAGTTTTATATGGTTACCAATTAATTTACTTTTGTAAATATAAATATTGATGAAGTTAGCGCTCTCTTGATTTTGTGTTATTTTCTTGAAAGATAGAATAGATTGCTTATGGTGGTTAGTAAATCTATTTATGATTCAAATACATTGAAATTTGATGATGTTTTTGGTAAGATTCTCAGTGAGGAAATTCATCATAAAAGCACAGCTGGAACTTCCACATCATGTAGTGTTTTTGAATGCAAAAATAAAGGGTAGACAAAGGAGAGAGGAAAGGGTTCACGAGGTCATGAGAAATCATGAGGAAAATCAAAGGGTAAAATGTGCCAATCGAGAGGAAAGAAGGATTACTGGTACCATGGAAAACTGGGTCATTTGAAAAAGGATTGCTTGTATCGGAAGAATAAAGAAGGGGAGAAAAAAGAAGGAAATAAGGAGGAAAATGTGGTAAGTAAATATGAAGATGATGCTTTGATTCTTTCCCTTGATAATGATGATGATTTATGGGTGTTATATTTAGGGGCTTCATTTCATGCTATGCCCCATCTATGTTATTCTCTTGATTATGACCAAGGGGACTTTGGGCTAGTTTATTTAGGGGATGACATACCCTATTATATTTTTGGAAAGGGAAGAATCAATATTCAATTGAAAAATTGGAATTATTGGCTACTACAAGACGTAAGGCACATTCCAAGGTTGAGTAGAAATTTAATTTCAATAAGGCAACTAGATGATGAAGGTTGTATTGTTACATTTAGTAATAAATTTTGGAAGGTTACAAAAGTTTCCTTAGTAGTAGAAAAAGGTGTGAAAGAAAACACCTTATATATTTGTATAGGTCATACTATTCCTTCTAATTTAGTTGTTGCAGAGAAAAATCAAATAGGAATTTTTTTGAAAAAAATAGCTACAACAGTTGTTACAGGTTCTATAATAGACTTAGGAATAGTTGTGTGTTGGCAATTAGAGACTCAAATAGTTTCTATGGGTTTTGAGACAACACTATGGGATAATAGACTTGGGCACATGAGTGATAAAGGTATGAAATTAGTTAATTCAAAGAAGGTTTTACCAAGTCTAAAATGCATCAATATGTATTTAGGTGAAAATTGTGTGCATGGAAACAAAAGAGAGTTAGTTTTCTTAAGGATGGAAAGAAAAAGAAAGATGATAAATTGGCGCTTGTGTATACAGATGTATTTGGACCAACTCAAGTATCTTCTCTTGGTGGCTCTTGGTATTATGTTATTTTTATAGATGACACAACTAGGAATATTTGGAATTATTTCCTTAGATAGAAATATGATGTGTTTGAAACATTTAAGAAATGGAAAACCTTGGTTAAGAATGAGACACATAAAATGTTAAAAATGTCTCAGATCTAATAATGGTGGTGAGTATTGTAGCAAAGAGTTTTAGGATTACTATTCATCTAATGAAATTCATAGGTAGAAAATAGTTCAAAGGACTCCATAAGAGAATGGAGTAGTTGATCAGATAAATACAACAATGGAGCATGCGCAAAGTATGAGATTGTATTTTGGGCTGCCTTTAAAATTTTCAACAAAGGTTGTCAATACTACTATTTATATTATTAATGGAGGTCCTTCAGTTCCTTTGGGCTATAGTATTATAGAGGAAGCATGGATAGGTAAGGAGGTGATTTATTTTATTCTCATAACCATCAATTGTGAAATTTTTTCACATGTTGATTCTAAAAATAGAACCAAGCGAGATGCAAAATTGAAAAAGTGTATCTTCATTGGATATGGCATTGAGGAATTTGGTTATAGGCTTTGTTCTTTTAAAAATATAAAAATTATTAGAAGCAGGGATGTTGTATTCAATGAGAAGTTGTTGTACAAAGATTAGTTGTAGTAGCATGAGAAGAAAGAAAAGGATTATGTGGTGCTAGATGATACTCCAAAAAGTGATGCTCTAGTGCTTCCCCATGCTTTTGCAATAGCAACAATAATAAATACCACAAACTCCCATGAATGTTAGATGATCTTCAATGATAAATATACGTACCAAATGATTTTCTCCCTCTTTGTATTCTATTTTTTTGATTGATGCTAGTGAACCGAAATGTTATGAAGAAGCTATGCAGGTGGATACAAATGATTAGTGGGAGTGATGAATGGAAGAAGAAATGGACTCCTTGCTAAAAAATTAGACTTGGGAATTATGCAAGTTACCTGTAGGTAAAAAGGCTTTACCAAATAAATGGGTTTACAAGATTAAAGTTGAAGGTGAGAATATTTAAAACCAGTTTTGTAGTTAAAGTATTTCCATAGAAAAAGGCATCAATTTTGATGAGTTTTTTTCTCTGGTTATTAAAATGACATGTTCATACTATTTTAATTATTTTGGTTGTTAAGGACTTGCATCATGAATAGCTATATGTGAAAACAACCTTTATTCATGGGGATTTGGAGGAGGGTATTTATATGTAGCAACCATAGGGATTTGAGGTCAGAGGTAAGGAGAATTGGTGTGTGAAGATTGAAAAATAGATTGTATGGATTGAAATGGGAACCTCAATAATTCTATTTAAAATTTGATAGTTTTATGGCTGAGCAAGGCTACAGTCGGTGTCATTCTGACTAGATTATATTTATTTTAAGAGGTTGGATAATCATATCTACATTATTTTATGTTTATATGTTGATGACATGCTTGTAGTAGGGTATAACATGGATCACATAAAGGAGTTAAAATAATAGTTAGAAAAATCATTTGTTATGAAGGATTTGGGAGCAGAAAAACAAATCCTTGGTATAAAAATTACAAGAGATAGGAAAAATAGAAAACTAACCCTATCTCGGTCTAATTATGTTGAAAAGGTGTTGTAGAGATTTCATATGGAAAATGCAAAAGTTGTCAACAAACTTTTACCTAGTCATTTCAAATTGACTAAGGGTATGTGTCCAAAGACACAAGAGGGGGAAGAAATAATGTCCAAGGTAATTGTTATCAAATTTTCACCACAACTCAAATTGACAGAGCTAGTTAATTCAGGTTCATTTTAAGGTGAAGATTTTCAATTTATTTCTATAGATGTTTAAACCATTGCATGTATTTGAGTTCTTGAGTTTTCAATAAAGTGCAATGTGTTTCAATTTTCCATTCATCATTTGCAGCATTAAATATTACATGAAATGTAAAAGAAAGTGCTTCATTTTGTATTCAATTATTCATTACATAACGTTTCATACATTTGTTGCAAAAGAGAAGTATAGAATTGAATAAGAATTGCACAAAATGCTATTTTGTATTCATTGTGATGAAAAGAAGAATCAAGATCCCACACAAACAATGGGAATAGATAAAACAATAAATCATAAGGAATGCACTACACTAATGAATATAAAGAAGGAAATAGCACCTAAGAGGGAACATAGTTGTCATTTCCCGAATATGTCTTTGAGTTGCCTTCAATGTTGTGCATCCCTCTGTGCTTCCATTCTCGAAGTGAACCTGTAAGTTATTGTAATTTTTATTAGAGCTCGGGTTATGAATCCTCCTACATGATATATCAATAGTAATGTAGAACACTATTTATGGTGCATTGAATCAATTGAGAAAAGACAAGAAGTGTGCAAGAGAATAACAAGGAGGGAACATCATAAGAAACTCTAGATTTATTTATATTTAATATAACATTGTTTTTTTCCTGTGTAGGTATAGGAAAATCCATGTTGTTGATCTATTTTGAAGATTTAAAGCATGTGGTGTAAAATAGGATCCCACAAGGGTTGAGCTTAGCATGCTTCCCCTTAACATTCAATAGAGGGGTTGAGAAAGGAAACAATTCATTATTTCTCAAAAGAGATATGCATCTAAAGGAATACATCACAAGTGTCATAAGAACTCAAGCAATTGACCATTTAGGACAATCAAGTCTGAAAATGCAATAAGTTGAAGATCATAAATGATCAATTTCTCAAGTAGATAATCATAAGGAGTGCATCATCATGAAATGTGATAGTGAATAGACATACATAATGTCAATCAAAAGTGGTCATTGAAGCATATGAAGAAGCTTCAAAAAACCATCATCAGGTGTTTGTATTTCAAAATATTCTATGCATAGATAAAGTTTTGTATTAACATTTATTGCCTAAGAAAAATAAAAAATGCATGAAGATTAGAGAAGGAATCTTTTCTTCATCAAGAAATAGAATCACAAGTGGCTACAAATGGAGCATGAAAGTCAAAAGGTAAAGGAGAAAGAAGCATTGCTGACTGTAGACATAATACTTTAAGTGCTTGAGTTGAATGTAATTTGAAACAACACCATTGATGTCAATGGACTACAAAGAAAATCAAGGTTGGTTTCAAAATAATTGATGCAATAGATATGTAAAACTATCTCATTGCATTGCCACAAGAAACTATGATGAAAGTGAACTTTGAAGTGCATTTTTAGAAAAAAATCAAGTTTTTGGAATGGATGACAACAGGCAGCAAGTAATCTACAGATGCATCATGATGGCTAAATACAACCTTGCAAAGTAAGTAAGTGAAATAGAAACATTCATATGCAGTGCATTTGAGAGTAAATGGAGCTTTTCTATGTGTTTCATTTAGCAATAATGTGTGAAAATGTCATTGAAAATCATGCTAAATAGTGAATGAGAAATTGGATGGAAATTATGAGAAAAGCATGTTCATTTGATAAGCAACTAAAAAGAATCAAATAAAGCTAAGCTTCATTGTGTTTATGCATTTCAAGCAAGAAATGAAAGCAAGTAACTACTAGAAACATATGCAATGAAAGAAAATATTACAAAGATCATTGGAGAAACATGTCTTACAGAAGGAAAATAATGCAAAGAAAATAGCTTGTTCCATTATGAATAATTTATAAGCAGAGCCTACAGTTCAAGAGCAAGCAAGTGAAGCCACAATAGTGTTCATTTAAAAAAATGAAATCACTATTTCTTTTCAGAAATAGTGAAACAATGTCATAATGAGGGTTTTCGTAGTTGGATGTTTGGTGTCTCTATATGGTGAAGATAATTAATTCCTTATACATGTTTTAGAATGTAGGCATACAATAATAAACAACAGTGAAATTGTTATTGTCTGTTGATGCATCATGTTGTTTTGAAAGAAAACAATGAAGGAAATGAACAAGTATGGAATGAAACAATTCACCATGGCTCATACAATGCATCTGTGTTTGAGTAGAGAGAAATGACTGCATTTTGCAGAGTGAAGCAAATGCAATGGTACACTCTTTGAGCCTTAGGAGGAAACCCACATGGGTTTAAGTTTGAAGACTTCAAAATGTAGAGATATTGGTAGTTTGAGCTCATAAATGAATGCAATGAAACCCTAGTTAGCACTCTCATGGTTGCGGCCTGAGAGAGGGGTTTCCCTCCACAAAACACAAACTCGCTTGGGTTTCTACCTCAAAATTTCAAATGCAGAGGACAATGAAGGGTTTGTGTTTATTCAAATATTAGATCCCTCTAAAAATAGAGTATGGTATAGTCAAGGTCGTGGCCATGGTCTGCAAACCCTTAGAAATAAGAACAAATGCATGGTTTTCCTCTGGTTTTTCTATTTTTACAAATTTCATCACTTTCTACAACATGGGTCAAGCCCAAGACTGAATTAGTTTTTGTAGAAATGGAGAAATGCAATTGAATGACTATGGCCTATACATAGAAAAATCAGTTTTTACTCACATACGCTTCATTATTTTTGTGAAAAAATCCCAAGTTGAGCTTCTATTTAAGAGGGAAATACATTAAAAATGAAGCATGGAGCTTACCCAATATTTATGTGAAGGGAATGAATCCAAACCCACAACCAAGCCTTCTCAAAAATCTCAAACAAGCCCTCTCATGGCAGCCAAACAAAGCAATGGAACAACAAAAACACAAAACATATAAAGTGCATAAAAAAATCAAGCATGGCCATGACATATAAGCCTAATTTCTCTTTCAAATGGAGTAAAAAATACATCAAAATGCAAGAAAAAATCTTACCATCGAATGCAAAAGAAGATTCAACAAGAATGACATAGAAAGTAGCTCAAATGATGGAGTTCTATCCTTGAAACCCTAACTTTCATGGTCGCCAAGTACAAAGCCCTCTTCTCCAAAGTCGGACAAACAAAATGATGACAAAATTTAGGGCTTCACTTTAGTTTTGTTGCTAGGGCTTTCCCCATGCCCTAATTCAAATGTGACTTTTATCACATTTCTTTTAAAAAATAAAATACCTTAAATCATATATGCCTTGCTTTGTGAATGGTTATGCCTAGGTCAAGCCTAGTGTTAATCTTTTTCTTTGATTTTTATAGAAAATCACATATTCCTTGTCCATTTTAGGTGAGCCCTCTTAAGAACTTGAGAAATATTTAATGAATTATTTGAAAATCAAGACAATGACCTTAGGGTTTTGAGATTTTTCCTAGGTTTGGAACATTTTAGAGTCTCCCTTGAAGCTTTCACAAAAATATTTGATAATTGCCTAGGTTTTTTATGATTTTTTATAGAAAAGTAAAATTCATAGAAGTCTTTGTATAATATTTTGATTTTTTGCAAAATATAAAATTTCACTCAAACTGCAAAACAATCAAAATATTTAGACTCAAATTAAAAAAAAAAAAATCAGAGTAATTGAAGTCAAGTTGGCATCGAAGTGAATGTAATAGGGCTTTCTAATTTTGAAACTGTAAATTGTAGAACATTAATTAAGCAATATTCTTATGAGTTGCTTAATTAATTGTTATTTAAAGGTAGTACCTAACTCCTCACTAAAAGTTTCCATTTTAATTTGAGTTCACTTGGTCGAATTTGGAGAAAAGGAGGCAAATTGAAGTTCCCATTTTTAGTTTCCAACTGTTTGCACCTGATTTTGTGGATTTTTTTGATGGACGCTTTGGAGATACGAAGTTTCTATCTTTTTGATGCATCTTGGAGCAGTTTGACGCACTATTTTTCAAGATTTTCTAAGGAGCTCAAAAATGGGGAAAACATTACTATTCACGGACATAATGAAGCTGATTTTTGGCTATTTTCATTATGGTGGCACTTAGAGGCTATAAGTTAGAAAAAATTCTAAATTTTTTGTGGTTCAAATTCATAGTTTCTTTATCTCCTATACAATAAGAGATTTTTGTAAACTTGTTCATGTACCCAAATTCTGAAATTGTCACTCCTCTAGTTCAATAAAATAGCAAAGTTTCCTTTCTCACCTACTTGTTCAAATTTACAATTACAATCTGATGTTAGTTGCTATTGAAATTCATAATACTTCTTATGTCTTGTCAATGTAGGTTTGTTTGCAAGGGTTTCATGTGATTTTGGTTGCATTATGTGTTATACTTGATTAACCTCTATGCAAATCACATTTGGATTATGTGTTTAGGGTGGGATTGTCAAAATCAAAGTTATGAGTGGATTTTTTTTTAGAATCTTTTAATTGCTAGTGAATCACCTTAGTTTAGGATCTTTGTTTTTAGTTTTTCCTTCTACCCATTTTTCTTGAAGGTCTAGTAGATTAGGTTTTTTATTGGGGGAACCAACCCACTCTGGATATTTGCTTTCACCAACAAATTTACCCATAATTCTGAGATCATTTCCATGTTGCAATAGGATAGACAAGTCTAACATGGCTAAGGGTGCAATCCTGATTGCCAACAATACCATAATCTTCAGTTGTTGGAAGTTTAATGTATTCCATTGTATGGACGAGATCGGATATTACACATTTTGTATGAGTTACATAAGTAGGTATATGAGTAATCCTATAATGGAGCATTGTAATGTCATAAAATGGATTCTTAGGTGTTTGAGAGGTACATCCAATAAACATTTATGTTTTGGGGGATCTAATACTGATTTAAAAAGCCATGTTGACATGGATTTGGTAGGTGATATTGATACTAGATATAGTACAATAGGTTACGTGTTTACTATTGGTGGGATAGCTAGAAAACTACCCAAAAATGAGAGTTTATTTATTGCCAAATGGAAACCCAGGAGTCATGAGTTGTAAATGCTAGTAGCTAGTACATGTGAGGGATATAAATAGTCATGTTGCATGTTGCAAGGCATGTGAATTACATGGAAGAATTTGCAAGTCATGAGTTGTGATAGTCAATGAAAACACAAGTATTATGTTGGGTGAACATAACACTATGCATGAAAAACAAAGTAGTAGAGATCATGTGAAATTATTGTTGTAGCTTAATATAAACTACATTTGTTGTAAGTAATTAATAAATTGGACTCTTTTTGTGGATGTAGCCTAAGATTTGGGCCAGCCATGTTAAAAACCTTTATTTATCACTATTTTTGTGTAATTTTTCATTCCTCTATTATTCTATTGTGTGTTTGACATGTACATATAACTATTAGTTTGATCCCTCTATTATTTCTTGCAATTCCTAATATCATGTCATAGGACTAAGACACTTGTCATGATGTTTTCTAATCCTATGTATCAACTTGGAAAGATAACTAAGGGCCTTTCACACATGTTGTAGATCCAATATATTCTAGTTTCTTTTTATAGGTCTTAAATAGCTCCTTGGTGGCTATCTCCATACCCAAATCTTAGAATTTCAACTCATCAATCAAAATTGGAGTCACATTTTAAGTGCAAGTTGAAATATTTTGAGGCATTAGAGGATGGTCTAATGCTGAAAATTTGAGATAATATTAGAATCATCAAACCTTTTGATTAATTGAAAGTGGAATTTAATACAAACTTTCCTTCTCTTTGTTCTCTCATTTGTGCTAGTGGCGAGTCAAATATAGCTTTGTTGAATAATAGGATGGATAAAATAATTAAATTGGAATTAATCTTGTATAATTTTAATAGGGAAGCCAATTTTTTTTTTGTGCTAGATATAATTCTCAAGTTAATAAAATTTCTAAGGTTCTTGGGTATAGCTACCAATCAAAGGAGATTTATGGTTCATGAATAGAGAAATTATCATGCCCAAAATTTTCTCCTTCTTGATCATAACCCAAAGACCATTCATTTAATTCAAACTCAAGCAAGATATATAAACCCTAGAATGCAAATCAACCAATGCAAATCCTAATGCAATGTTAATGCAAGCTAACTCTAGGATGAAAATCTGCTTTTACTACTGATTAGGAATAATTTTCCCAGCGAGGAAAATCAGTCCAATTTTTGGAAAAAGGTGCAAGAACAAAAATATTCCATAAGGGTATCCAAATCTGCAAAATCCTAAAAACTGGAAAGAATTGGGACTCATTCGCCATAAGTGAAGAATAAGTCCAGTTGGGATTTTCTACAACTTTCAAAGTTGATTATGCTCTTCTTTGTCTGCTTTGTTCTTCTTGACTGATTTCTAGATTTGAATCTTTGATTTACAACCTATACGTGATCTCCAAGGTTTCCCAAGGCTTGATGACAACTTTGACAACTTTGATCACTTGACAAATCTTCTCCAATCTTGCTCCTCATGAAATATGAAATCTAAACCTATAAATCATAGACAAAGAAGAGGGGAAAATGTTGTTGGGCTAGTGGATGTGGGTTTTCCTTGGTTAAACCCCCTTTTTGGAAATAAATCATTGAAATGAAAGTAAATATGAATGGAGAATGATGAATGAACAAATAGAAATGTTGCAACTCAAAAAACCCTAGCAATAAGGTGCTAAAAATATGCTTGAAATGGCTGCAATAGATGTGGTTCTTCACTCTTGCTTGAATGATGTTGATCTTTCTTGAAACAATCACTTGAATCATAAACCCTACCTCACAATTTTTAGCACAATAAAAAACATGATATATGAAATCCTTGACATGATGATTGAGACTTGAATGCTACTTGAAAATGCTTAATAATATACCCTTAAATGATTTTGTGATCTCTCTTAAATGCTAGGTAGATTGCTAGGTGAGAATATGAGTGAAAAAACCCTAATTATGAAATAATTCTTGAAATTACAACACTAAAAGCCAACGTCAGATCTATGAGAATAAAATCCCACAAAAAATTTAATTAAATTTGATTTTGGGACACATAAAACTCATTCACCCAAGGTGGTGAATGAATTCCATCATGCATAATGTATGGGACCAAAAACCAAAAGTTCTTAGAAATGTGTGAAAAATGGTTCGAGGCCAAAAGATCTAGGTGGGACCCATTCACCCAAGGCGGTGAATGAGTCCTAGATCACCAAATCTAGGCCACACAAGCCAAAAACACCTGAATTATGATTGGTGTCAGGATTATCCTTGAAAATATGCAATAAATGAGGCTCCTAGATGGAAAATAGGGCCAATTAAAGCATTAGAAGGCCGAATTATTAATAACAAGCCTAGAGAAGTGTGAAAGTTTGTTCAAAACTTTACAACACCCCAAATAAGGAAAGATTAAGATTGATTTTTATTAAAAATAGGTTTATTATGTTTAATTATTTGATAAAACCCTCGAAAAGTGTGAAAGTGAGTTACAACACTTTACAAAACTTTATCGAGGAAACATTAAAATCCATAAGTTCACAAGGGCACAAGACCTAATGTAAATGTGTCAACCACATTACAACACTAAATCGAGACAACATTAAGCCTAAATTCACAAGGAGGGCCCAAAAAAGTGTGAAAATGTACCTGATGACATTTTTTGACACTACATTTAGCCCCCACTTTAGTGAGAGGATGAACCTACTTCAAACTCACACTAAAGTAAATGAACACACATCAACAGGGGTTGAAATGCACCAATGCTAGTAATATGAGACAACAATGATCAAGAGGAGAGGTCAAGCTCCCAAGATCAAGATCCCATGGCAAACCAATATAGGCACAAAAGAACACACATGAGAATGATATAAAGAGCAACAAAAATGCACAAGCATACACTTCCAAAGATGAAAAAGAGGGAAGGTAAAATAAAAGAGTCCAATCAAATCAAGATTCCATCATTTTTCCATCATGATGTGGATCAAATCTAGGTTGTTTTCCTAAAAAATACATACTCACATTGAGGGAACTAAACTCTTGGTTGTCCACTGGGTGGTAAGTCCTAAAGGGTGAGAAACATACACTCATGGATGGTATGTACTCACACACACACACAAGTGGAAATGGGGAAAGTCATGTGTCGGACGGGCTTCCATCTCAAACCATACCAAAGTTATACCTCCTGATAACTTTAATAAGGAACCACACAAAAATGATTTTCAAGCTTCATGAGACAAGAAAAACTTTGTATGCTTGGAGCTCATGAAAAAATAGGATGGCTCTATAGCCATGCAAGTTGTGTTATGCAAGGTGGACATATAATGAAAAATGCAAAATTTAAAACAAGAAATATTCAAAGGATTCTTGCTTAGTCCATGTGAGGTCTTTAACTTAGGGAAAATTGTGTCTAATGTCTCCAATTGAGGACCAATAAAAGAATATAAAATTCACAACTTAGGGGATGTAGTGTGTCACATCAAGCCACTAAGAGGAATGTAATATGCTAAGAGAGATCATGATGTATACATCTAAAAATGGTCACATCACAATAGTCTGGTAATTAATTAAATATTTTTAATATTTAATTAAATCTTTGAATTCAATCTGCATATCAATAAATCCAAATAATTTATTTATATTGTTCATTCTTTCATTTTGATTAAATAAATAATTTTATTCAATCACTTTTCTTATCCATTTCTTAATTAATTAAATAAAAATTATGATTTATTTATATTAATTATCATATAATCTTGGCTTGAATATTTTATTCAAATCAAGGTTAAATATTCTTCTCTTCTAAAATACCTCTAAATTCCATTCACAATTAAATATTCCAAATATTTAATTAATTCTTCTAAATTTTATTTGCAATTAAATATTCAAAATATTTAATTAAATCTTATATAGTCCTAAAATCAAATATCAAACTCACACAAAATTAAATAAATTTATTTAATTAATTTCGATTATCAACAACCGTGAAATAACTTCAAAACAGAAAATTAATAAATTTCTCTATTTTTGAGCAAAGTTGTTCCTGTGGGTTGAGACAAACCTCCATTCTTCTCTCCAACCTCCCAACATCTTCCATCTTCCTCTCAACCTCTCCATCTTTCACCATTCAAAATTACTAGACAATCTCACAGCCATTGATCTTTGCCAGCCAGGCTCTTGCCTATAAAAATCTATAAAAGGGACTGCCAAGTCTTTGAAAAAGAGGGAACCTTGCATATAGGAAAACTATAGTCAATCAACCTTCCAGCATCCATAGCTTAGCATATTAGCAATCCATATCATGGCCTATCATCCTCATTTGAACATAGCTTCAATAGCATTCATAATCCACAGCCCCTGTGCATAATCTATAGCCCCTGTGCATATCCACATATCAACATTTCACTCCACCAACATATAGGATAGAGAAGTACTTTCCTTTTGCATACTCATTCTACAGGTTGCCATTCTGAGAAGCTTTGCTTACACAATCTGAGAGCAACAGCTTCAAGCTAATCACTGGAGATAGAGGACAATGGAACGATTCTGAAGAAGCTCTATTTGATTTCTTTGATTTCAATTCTATTTAGCTTTTCTTAGTTTAATGTTGCATTGGTGTGTTTTTGTTATCTTATTTTGATACTAACATTTCCCACACACATTTTTGGTGCCCACCGTGGGGCTCTTGCCCCAATTTTAACATCTTTTTGCAGATTTTTCTGATAGGCTACGGATAAAAGAGTGTATTAGTGCATCAAACACACTTTAGCATAGATCACACCCAGTTTAACGCTCTTTAACTCTATTACAATACCCTTTACTGATCCTGTAGTGCCCATTACTGATCTTGCCGTGCCCATTAATGATCCT
The DNA here is from genome assembly GCA_007258455.2 of Sequoia sempervirens. Lineage (NCBI taxonomy): Eukaryota > Viridiplantae > Streptophyta > Pinopsida > Cupressales > Cupressaceae > Sequoia > Sequoia sempervirens. The sequence goes on along the minus strand of VDFB02256132.1, from coordinate 148,962,639 downwards.
GCAGTGCCCATTATTGATCCTGCAGCGCCCATTAATGATCCTGTAGTGCCCATTAATGATCCTGCAACACCCATTACTCATCTTGCAGTGGTCATTACTAATTCTGTAGCGCCCATTATTGTTTTCATAGAGCATTTTTTTTTTAGCACTCTTGATGTCTGTTTTAGCGCATTTTCTTTATTTTAGCATAGAGTTTGTAAGTCTGCAACTATAATCTGTAACTTAAGTAGGATTTGACTGGATGCGACGCGACTGTGGCTAGTAAGAGCTTTAAAAAAATTGAACCAATCCTAGGATAGTCACTTAATTAAAAAATGAATCAATCCTAGGATAGACATGGATTTTAAAATGAATCAATCTAGGATAGTCATCACACAATGATCTTGCAATTAAAATTGAACAATTTGTTTTGTGAAGCAATATCTTCACTTAGATTAGATCATTGTGATTTGGGTTTTAAAAAGAACATTTGTTTGCTTTGTCTGTGGCAATAGCTCTATGCTCTCCCCTTAACTGCGTGATCAAAATGCCAGACTTGCCTTTTCAATTTCATGCAAATTTACTGTTTTTATTACATCCTTTAGAAGGCCTTCCGTAGTGGGAAAAAGTACTCACCCTATGGGAACGACCTAAGTGGGAACAACTAAAGCCAAGTTTTCCAACCCACTTTAATCATATGCGGATGGTTGATGAAAATCCCATTCGATGGTAGTGTGCAAGATAACCATCCCAAAAGACTTTTTTCTAAAGGTTGGGAGGTCTCTCGAGGGAGTATATCATTTTCTGCATCAAACGGAAACCATTACTATGAACTTAGTGTAGTATCCAGCCGAAGTCAGTTTCTAAACATCATAATAATCATAGTGCAGGGGAGGGAAGAATCTGCCCCCAAGATACTCACCATATAACTTCCAAGGATCATTTACTTAGGGGATCCAGTATCCACTTTCGTCATTTTGAATACGTGCCTAGAAAAGACAAAAACACGCGTGCCCCTTCGGGGGTGACACAACTATGTGAGTCGATGCAGTTCTAAGATGTGGGTTGTTGATTATTATGGTGACCTACTTAAGTACTAAGAGTGAGTCTACTTGAACTATCTGTCATGTGTAAAACCTATGAATTTTTTTTTTGAAAAATATTTTGATCATACACTTGATGTTTAGTATAGGACTTAAAAACAACTATTCTACAAAATTGCTTGATGTGTCTTCAAAACATTAATTCAATAAATATCATCCAAAACTCACGATTACATTGATTACTCTCATGTTAAGAGATTGGAAATCCACAACCTTTGTTAAAAAATCCATTTTCAAATGAATCAAAAATCCAAAGAAACCACTTAGCTACAAGAAACTATTGAATAAAAGATGATTCTTATAACAAAGTCGAAAGGTTTTACTTAAACACAGAACCTTTATCCATCGATATCATGATTGTGTTAGAGGTTTCACTGATGATTATGTTGTAGAACCATTATACTCACGAGTTTTCTTTCAAAGAAGAGCCCTTTCTCAAAGGCACAACCACAGTCAGCGTATTCATTCTTCTTATATTCCCCAGCCTGCAATTGAATATTCTACTCATCCAAATCTATTTCTGCAATAGAGAACTCAATCACACTAGGCATTTCTCACAAATCCATCTTTTTACGAAGCTATGATCAAACTTCATAAAGTGCAAAATCATTTTTTTCTTAATCTTTTGCTTAAATTCCCACCAATAGGATTTTCATCCTTTCAATCAGGGAAAAATGCGAGCTAAAGACTAGAAATCTTTTAAGTCATAGAATCTTCATTCTATCTTGACTTTCATAACCATCAAAAATTGCACTATTTCATTCTTTTGATCAAAGGTTAGTAGAATTTAGGGCAAAGCTTATGCCTATTGTCATGAGATCTCGAAAAAACATAGAAAAAGATGAAAGAGAAAGTACCACAAGAAAAATGGGTGATAATAGTGAGAAGGAACATAATCCATTTCATCTTGAAGAGATAACAGAAGAAAAACTTCAAGAAGTAGAGCAGGATCCCCAATTCCATATTTTTATGGAAAGGATTTTAGAACGAAACAAAGAAAGATATTTTCTTTCATTAGCTAATCAAGGAGCTAAGTTACCTTCTTATTTTGATGTAGAAGGGATTAAAGAGAATCCTGAAACTCCTCCTAATGATTTTAGTGCCCTTACTCAACAGATTAACGAATTACAAGGGAAAATAAAGGAAATACAAGGGGGTGCAACAAAGAAGTATGTTTTGGATGACATATCTCCTTATCCATTTGATAGGAGTCTTCAAATGATCCCTTTTCCAAAACATTGTGAAATCCCTAAATTTGATAGGTATAATGGGAAAACTAACCCCATTGAACATGTGAGGGATTTCTGAAATATGAGTCTAGAATTTGCTTATGAAGATACCTACTTAATGTGATTGTTTCCATGAAGTTTGGGTGGACAATCCATGGAGTGGCTTTCCAAGATCACTCCCCCCATCAAAACCTTTGAGGAGTTAATAAATCAGTTTATATCACAATACGCCTACAACATCCAACACCAGATAACTATGCTTGATCTTTGTAAAGTGAAACAAAAAGTAGGGGAATATTTCACTACGTTTTTGCAAAGATGGAGAAGATTGTTTGCATGATATTCCCATCCTATTCCCGAAAAGGAAAAGATGGATATCTTCATCAATAGCCTAGATCAAGAATTAAGCTATAGGCTTAATCTTCATTATCCTCATAACTTTGAAAAATTGATTGACAACACAATTACCATTGAAGGGGCTTTGGTCAAAAGAGGAGTAATAAAACTTGATAATCCAAGTTCATCCAACCATAACAACAATGATAAAACAAGGTTTTGGAACAGAAATAAAAATGTCGTCAATGATGGTATAGTGAATGCAAACAATCTATGAACAAGACCATCTATCTTCAACCTATCAAGTGCTCCACGAAACAACCAAAAGGGAAATACCAACCAACAATGAAACAACAATCAACAAGGACAAAACTCCAATCAAGAAAGCATGACCAATCAAAACAACAAGGATAATTGTGGTAATTTCAATAACAATCTTGGCAATACCCAAACATCAAATTTACCAAGACCTCCATTCTTTTCAAATCGATGGAATTTTACCACTTTGGGTCAATCTCTTGAGTCTTCTCTCAAGGAACTTCTCGATAGTAAGGTTATCACTTTACCACCACAAAGAGATTATGAGCCACGAGTCAAACAACCATAATGGAATGACTCATATTATTGCAATTATCATCAATGTAAAGGTCATAGAGCAATTAACTGTCAAGCCTTGTGAAATCTAGTACAAGATTTAATTGACAATGGCACCATCACAATTGAAGGACATCATACCAATGACGATCATCAAGCATTCAAAGATCCTTTACCAAACTATCAAAAGGGGGAAACATCGGATACCAAAGCGAAAAGAATAAATAATGTTGAAGACAACATAATCCGCCACATCTATGTAGATGATCAACGAGTTAATGTTATCAAAATCAAGGAAAAACAAGAATATTAACAGGTTAATGTGACTATGAGAGGACAAGCAAAATTTTTCCTAAAAGGAAGTTCATCTAAGGCAACTATTCCTCCTCCAAGTCATTATAATCTAGTTGATCAATTGAGAAAAACATCAACTCAAATCTCCATCCTTGAACTTCTCAAAATATCTCCCGTACACAGGAATATTTTAGAAGAATCTCTTGTAAACACAACCATAGACACTAATCTGGATGTAAAAAAATTTCAAGCCATGGTGGGACATTTGTCTTCCCCAAATTTTCTTTCATTCTCCGAAAAAGATGACGCCTCCATGACACATTCGCATAATTCATCGCTTTATCTTGAAGTCATGATCCATAAACACCAAATCAGACGTGTCTTGATAGATGGAGGAGCCGGTTTAAATATTTTTACCTTAAAGCTAATACATGCCTTAGGAATATCAAAAAATTCCACTGATCCACGAAGGAAAATAACTATCAAGGCATATGATGATGAAGAAAGAGCTTCTAAAGGACTAATAATGCTACTTATCAGAGTGGGACTTGTTGTGAAAAATACCTTTTGTCAGGTTCTAGATCGTGATCTTTCCTATAACATACTTTTGGGTCGTCCATGGATTCATGATATGCAAGCGGTACCATCAACGTACCATCAATGCCTCAAGTTTCCATATGATGGACAAGAAATAACTATACAAGCTGATTACAATAGCACCCAAACTTGTTCAAATCTTCGAGCAACTCAAGATGCCTTTGTGTTGCACAATAGGGAGGCTCTTACTATCTCTTCTTCCAATCTACAAGGCCAATTGCAAGAATTGACAAAGAATCTTGACACCAAGCTACATTTAAAAGACAAAGGAGTAGGCAAATATTCGCTATCCCTTTCTAGCTTACCTCCTTCTCTGAGGTCACATGGTCAGTTGACCCTATCAAATCAAAAGATCACAACAACCTCTACATCCCAAGCTTTTGTGCCAATCACAAAGTTTGACGGACAATTCATTAAAGCTAACACCACTGAAGAAGAAGCCAAAGATAGGGACATCCTAAGTTGGCTATACAAAGATGAAGATGAATCTCTCTTGCACATCAAGTTACCTACCGACCAATATGGCAAAGGGTATACCATCATGCAAAGAATGGGCTATGAAGGAAATGGTCCTATAGGAAAAAGAAAAGAAGGAATCATTGAGCCAATTCAACCTATTTCAATACATCCAAAAGATAAAACAGGACTTGGATATGGTAAGGATACAAAAGAGTCAACTTCACAGCAAGCACAACAAACTCATGAAGGACAATCAATTTTAGATAAACCCCATGAAGATGTCACTCTACAAAAATTTTATGGATCAGTTTTCCAATTGCAAAATAGTTCAGACACTGATTCCAATGAATACGAATGGGATGATGTCTCTGATGATACATTCTTAACAGAGAAAAGGGTGGATGTCATACACAAATTCGCACCCACGTTCTTACAAGAGGAGGGCTCAAGGCCTCCACTTGATTATGTTTTACAAAGCGATCATGACTCAAGTGAGGACGATTCAGATTTTAACGAGATTGATAATCGACAGGAGAATACCATCATAGGGGTGTTGTCATAATAGTGGTTTACAATTCCTGAGAGGAACGAATTTTAGCTGAAATCACATATTTTTAGAAAATATAATGATTTAAGCCTTAAAAAGTTCCATTTTAAGGATTCCAATTGAAGGGGGTTTGATCAAATCACCTTAGATCAAACCCCCTTGGATAGAATCTTGCTAGTTTTAAACCATACCTATAAATGCGTCTCCTTTACACCTATCAAAATGCTGATAAAAAATCACTTTTGATTTAGATTTTGGGGATCAAATGAATTCATTTAAAATTTATTTGAAATGATTATGGTATTCCTCAGAACAAGCTATCCAATGAATATAATTTTAATATGTTTTGGTTTTGTTATGTATTTGTTTTTAAGTTTTATTAAACATAGGTTTTTCATCGAAAATGAATTTCTTTGTTCTTCACATGTGGAAAAATAGAAGATTATCAAAAAAATTTGAAAAATATGAGTGCACCAGATATTGAAGTCCTTGATCCAACAAAAAAATTAAATTAAATTTTGACATATACAAAAAAGTTACACGTATACTACTGTGTCAATTGTAATTCGTTTGAATTTGAAACTTGATTAAGGAAAAATATTCAATAAAAACTATCTAACTAGATGGAAGCACTAGATATCAGAGTTACAAATCTAAATTTGAAAGAATTATAATTTTATCCTTCATGGAAAAAAAGTTATGCATTATATGGTGTGCGTCACTTTTTAAAAATGTTGTTTTCTACAAAAAATCTATTTTTGTGGGAGATGGAAAAAGTACAATTTGATTCCAAAAATTTTAAAAAATATATTTTTAGAATCTACAGACAAAATTTGATGAGACTCTAGTTTGCACCATCTTCAAATTCCTCACAGTTTAGCCGCTATAGGTGCCCGAATGTGAAGATTTAGTTAAAAATTATAATTTCAGTGTCCAGTTTGGCCAAAAATTGTAAACCACTATTATGGGATCACCCATAGACCTTGTCCATCATGAAAATGACAACCATGTCATGACTTTGACAGCTCAAGACCTTACCCAACCTAATGATCCCATCCCTTTAGTCTATCCATAACTTATTGATTGGGACAACGATGCACCTATCCATATCCCTACATTCCAGGATGATGAGGATATTGTAAATTTCCTTTGTACATCTAATCAAGAAAACAAGTGTTCCATCGAAGAATATCATACTTAGGATTTTGATAGGGAGGGTGTCAAGTATCTTAGCTACAAAATAAATGAAATAAAAGATGGATCTATCAGTGAAAACCAAAAAATGGCAGTGGTAGATCACAACAAGAGAAAAATAAAGAGCGAATCCGATGGTGAAAACCTTTTTGAGGCACTGAAGGATGAGAAACTTGACACTCTTCCAAAAAATTATCAAGAAATATCTTTTGTTTTGATTGAGCTCACATAATCAATCAACATAGGTACAATAGAGCAGCCAAAATTTTTGCAACTTGCAGCATCATTAACAGTGGAAGAAGTACTGAAATTCATAGAGTTTTTGAAGGAGAATCAAATCAACTTTTCTTGGTCATATGTCAATATGCCAAGGTTAGATCCTAATCTAATAATGCATCATCTATCTATAAACACAGGGGAAAAACCTGTGAAGCAAAAACTCAAAAAAATGCATCCATATGTTGCATTATTGGTTAAAGAAGAGTTAAAGAAGCTTTTAGATGTTGGATTCATTCGGTCTATTGACTATGTAGAATGGATCTCCAATATTGTACCTATTTCAAAGCCGGATGGAAGGATTAGAATTTGTACAGATTTCAGATATTTGAACAAAGCATGTCCCAAAGATGACTTCCCTTTACCAAACATAGATATGATTGTTGATTTAACTGTTGGCCATGCAATGTATTCATTAATGGATGGATTTTCAGGATACAACCAGATAAATATTGCACCAGAGGATCAAGATAAAACAACATTCACGTGCCCTTGGGGTACCTATTGTTGGAATGTCATGCCATTTGGGCTTAAAAATGCACGAGCGACTTATCAAAGAGCAATGACAACCATTTTCCATGACATGATGCACACCTTCATGGAAGACTATGTGGATGACTTATTGGACAAATCCAACACAAGAGAAGGACATCTCAAAATCTTGTCAAAGATCTTTATCAGAATGGAGAAATTCAACGTTCGACTCAATCCAAAGAAATGTGTCTTCAACGTTAAATGTGGAAAACTTTTGGGATACATTGTTTCAGAAAAAGGTATAGAGGTTGATCTAGGAAAAGTACAAGCTATAATGGATATGCCCCACCACGAAATATCAGTCAACTTCGATCACTGCAAGGACAACTACAATCCATCAAGAGGTTTATAGCTCAACTGGCAGACAAAAGCTTACCATTTACACATCTATTGCATAAAAATGTCCCATTCAAATGGGAGGAAAAGTGTGAACCAGCATTTAATCAGATCAAGCAATATCTCATGAATACACTAGTCCTAATTCCACTAGTTCCAGGAAAGCCACTCATACTTTATATTTCAGCAACAAAAGTATCTTTGGGAGCGTTACTAGCATAGGAGGATTCTACAGGCAAAGAAAGAGCCATATACTATATCAGCAGAACTTTAACAAGTCATGAACTAAACTACACTTTCATTGAAAAAGCTTGCCTAGCAGTAATGTTTTCTTCTCAAAAGTTGTGCCACTATATGTTGGCTCATATAGTTAAGCTGATAACCAAAATCGATCCACTAAAATACCTCTTAAGCAAAGCTACTTTAACAGGAAGACTTGCAAAATGGGTAATGATCTTAAGTGAGTTTGACATTCACTATGTAGATCAAAGAGCTATAAAAGGATAGGTCATCGCAGATCAGTTGGCCGAAGCATCTTTACAAGAAGAAAACCCAATGCACATTGAATTTCCTAATGCAGATGTCTTCATAGCAACAATTAAGAAATCATGGACATTGTACTTTGATGGATCTTATACGCAACATGGCTCAGGGGCAGGGATTATTTTTGTTACACCTGAAGGACATACCATTCCAAAATCATATCAGTTGATGTTTCCCTGCACAAATAACATAGTTGAATATGAAGCATTGCTCACAAGAATGAAGATAGCATTGGACTGGCAGATTACAAAGTTGCAAGTCTACAGTGATTCACAACTTGTCATTAATCAAATCAATGATGATTACCAGACTAAAGATGATAAGTTGCTACCTTACAAGAACATGGTGGATGATTTTAAAAAGTATTTTGTGGCAATCAAGTTTTCACAAATCCCAAGGATTGATAGTAAAGTTGTAGATGCAATGGCTACAATTTCTTCCTTATTACAATTATCAGAAAATAAAAAATGGTACGAATTCTTGGTGGAACAATTGTTTTCTCCTACCTATGATAATCCAGAGACCCAAGTCATATGCCATTTAACCAGTTCTGATTCACCTTTATATGGCAAGATTTACACCTACCTGAAAAATAGCATCTTACCTCTGGACTTATCCTGAAACCAAAAAAGGAATTTCATATGCCAATCATCCCATTATACCTTGATCACCGATATCCTTTACTGACGTGGTATTGATGGTACACTTCTTCAATGTCTTGAACATGACGAATCTGAACAAGCCTTACAAGAGGTTCATGGTGGTATTTGTGGAACTCATTCAAGCGGTTTAACCTTAGCCAAGAAACTTGTTAGAATTGGATATTATTGGCCTACCAGGGAGAGAGAATCTTTTAATTTTGTCAAGAAGTGTTCTAAATGCCAAATCCATGGGAATCTTATTCATGCACCTGCACAAGAACTACAGCCTTTCACTCCAACATGGCCTTTTTCTCAGTGGGGACTAGATCTTGTTGGCAAAATTCATCCCTCATCATCAAATGGGCATAAATTCATCATCACGGCTACAAAGTATTTTACAAAATGGATCGAAGCTATTCCTTTGACAACCGTGACTGGTAAACAAATCTCTTCATTTATCTTGAATTACATCATCTACCGATATGGAATTCCTAATTCTATCATCACTGATAATGGGAGGCCTTTCAAAAATCAGGATGTTGATGAACTTTGTGAAAGATTTCACATCCAACATAGGTTCTCTACACCTTACTATCCACAAGGAAATGGTCAAGCAGAAGCTTCAAACAAAGCAATCTTGAAGATCTTGAAGAAGATGATAAATGATGTCGGTTGTGATTGAAATGTCCAGTTAAATCCAGCTTTGTGGGCATATAGAACCAACATTCACACACCAATAGGAGCTACCCCATATGCCTTGGTATATGGAGTAGAAGCAATCTTACCATTAGAGGTTGAAATACCTTCGCTTAGGGTCTCATTGAAAGGATTGATAAATGATGAAGACTACCGAGTATCTCATCTACAAGAGCTAGAACTGTTAGATGAAAGACGTCAACACGCAGCTGATCATTTGAAGGGTTATCAACAAGTTATGTCCCGTAGCTACAATCACAGAGTTAAACCACAGACATTTCAAGTAGGTGACTTAGTCTTGAAAGAAAATCCACGCAATCAACAAGACAGAGAAAAGAAAGGAAAATTTGAACCAAATTGGCTTCGTCCATTTGTCATCATTGTAGCATACGGTTCTAGAGCATATCAGTTATCTACATCAGAAGGGGACCTATTTGAAGAACTGATCAACAACATTCATTTGAAGAAGTTCTATGTCTGAATCATTAAAAATTAGAAAAAGTTCTTAAAAAATACATAAAAATAAGAAAAGTCCTGAAAAAATCCATAAAAAATAAAAAAAAGTCCTAAAAAAAAAAACATAAAAATCAGAAAAGCAGAAAAAAAGAAAAAAAATTCACATGATCTAAAAAGTGCAATAAAAACAAGTGGTGAAAACCTGGAAAACAGGTGCTACTTGTGATCAAAATGGGCTCCTTTATCTATTAGCTTATGTCTTGCATTTGCTTTATGCCATCATCTATCCATAACTATCATCTATACATATCTATCATATCCATATCATGCAACAGGAATCCTTGTGTTTCATCATGGCTTGATGACATGTGTACATATCCATAATATTCAAGTTATGTTTACACTGGGGGTAGAAACACAGACTAAACAAGAGAGGGGCAACGAGATTTTAGAACATCACAAATAGACAAATGACGGTTTCACAAAACACAATATACATTGACACATCATATCAACCACAACATCAAAATGATCACTCAATGCCAATGAAATCAAAAAACATGGTCAAAACAATGTTAATAAAGAAAAAAATCAATGTTGATAACCAAGTTGGATGATCTTAATCTGAATAATGTTTGAAATACTTTAGGCAAAATTTGAATTGTTGATTGATTTTCTATCATATCTCTGGAGCAATTCGATGATGTATTGAACTAGAAAAGCAAGGAAGGAGTATGATTTTTTTTTGTCTGTTGTTTGCGAGAAAATCATTAGTACTATGCAAATTGGTTGTGAGACATGCTCTATTAAGTATCATTGATGAGATTTTGGAATTTGCATGCAAAACGAGTTACCTCTTGTCTGTTTATGCAAGCGATACTCAGGTCATCTCGGTTCAATTATACCTAGATGCTTGTATTAACTTGCAATATCAAAAATCATGAAAGCAATACTCAGGTCATCACTGGTGCTAACATACCCTTTGATGCTTGTATTAACTTTCAACATTTCAATGCTCTATGATGACACAAAAAGCACAAATAAGCTCTCAGAATGGCAATATTATACAGATACCCTGCATGGTTAGTATATATTACATTCATTTAGAATTTACATTTTTCATTTATAGATTTTCCCACAAACTGGCAAAGTATCAAAGTTTCATATCTTTCCAATAAATGACTGAGTACATTTTGACATTCACAAAAACATCATCACATACATTTTTCATACATATTTGCATCAAAAATCATTAAAAAAAAAAGCATACATCATAATCAAAACATTCATGGGCATTCATAAATTGTACCATCCATCATTTCACATTCATGTTCATAAAATCATTCATCAATAGATTGCAATCATATCATCACATTGCACTTGCATTTTCATATCTAAGAATCATGCATACATATACATCATGAGCATAATATTGTGAAACCATCACATAAAACATCATGCATATAGAAAATCGACACATTCATCACATAAGGAATCATCGCTGCATATCATATATCTCATAAATGAATGTCAAATGTACAAAAGATGTCAACTATACATGACATAACATCATAAAAAATGGGACCATATCAGTGTGTATATAGATGTCTCAATGGAGTATCAATAAGACATATAACACATCATATAAAAAGCACTACGAAGTGCTATCCTTTGATGGTGCTGGTCTGGGACCTGCCACACCTGTACCTAATGGACCTACTCCACCTGCTCCTGATGACCCTCCTGGAGGTAATGGCTGAGATACACCCCTGTTGGTAGCCCAAGAGTGACTATGTGTAGACCGAGACTGTGTATAACTCATTCTCTGCTCTGCTGGCACTACGTCACGATACATGGTCCTATAGAACTCTGCCTCCTGGGTGGCCCTGGTCACCTCTCTCATCATGTCACCAATTGAGGTACCTGCTACTATTCTCTCCAGACTGTCAGCTAGGGCCATGGCCTGATCACCCTGTTATTTGGCTGTATCTCTATTGGCTGTCATTGTAGTCAATTGTCCCTGTAGGTGTGTAACCAGGGCCTATGCCTATGCTAACTAACCCTATAAGCTCTGCACTCTACTCTATAAGGTAGCTATCTAACTCAGCACCACTGGATCTACTAAGTACGATGGAGCTGAATGTCTCATCTGTGGTCCACCTCTGCCACTACCTCTACCACCACCTCTGTCACTACCTCTGCCGCTACCTCTGCCACCTCTACCACCTCCTCCACCACTATCACCTCCACTCTCCTCATCACTACTATCCCCATCCCCATCTGACTCATCATCATCATCCTCCTCGGAGTCATCACCCTTTGAAGCCGCCTCTCACTGTCACCTATGTCCCCCTATATGTGGTCTCTGCTCTGCAACTGGAGTGACAGGCTCATCAGGATCAAATAATCATGGCGCATGATGTTCTAACACATATTGACCATACTTTGGAGTCATCCCCCCATCAAGAATATCAGCTCTATAGTCCCACATCTGCACTCCCAAACTGGTGAACTCTGCTACTGCTATATCATATGAAATCCATGGACCCCACACTGTAATCTCCTACTGCCAACGCGCATAAATAGAAGAACACTGGGGCATACCCTGAGGCTGAACATACTATCGCCACACTTGACCAAGAAGAAACCTCTCAATAATCCTAGGAGTACGACTAATCAGATATCTGGTGGTAAAAACATAGGGCATCTCCCTCGCATCCTCTGGCCATGCCTCACAATCTACATAGGGCCGCCAACATACTGTATCGAGATCATCTAGAAGATGCTGCCAATGATCTAGTTTGCCCAGCCTCAGCTGAGCAATGACATCGGTATATCTAAATCTGTACAATCAACTGACAGGCCGTCGTCCACAAGTCAATGGTCGCATAACAACAAAGTGCTCCCATGCCCATATCTATAAAAGTGAACAACCAACAACTAAACTCCGACCTCCACCATACACAATATGGTGTACCTCATCATATAAATGTGCAAGCATGCATGATCCCCAAGCATAATGTGTACCCTATATCACCATACTCTCAAGTACATGACCCCACCCGACTGCAAAGCCCTTCGACCTATGGTCGGGGCACAAAACAGCTCCAATGAAGCTTGCAAGTATAGAGGGTAAAGGCACATACGAATCCATCATCAACGCCCATGAGATATAATATCCTGCAATGTGATCATCTCTGAATATCCGCCTTAAGGCATTGGTACCTCCTGCCTCCCAGCCATCAAATCTCACTATCTCGCTGATCAATGGAATCTTCAGGATGTGATACACATCCTCAGGAGTCATAGTAATCTCCCCTGTCGGTAAATGAAAGGTGTTTGTGTCACTATGCCACCTCTCTGCAAGTGCTATCAATAAGGCTCTGTTGAGACACACCTCAGGCATCTCAAGTAACGAGGTCAATCCGCATGCCTTGATCACATCTCTATCAGCCTGTACAAGCTTTGGAATCAATCTCCATGTCTTTGGGAATCACTCCCATAATTGCAAGACGCCCAATCTCTCCTGTTGAATATCAAGTCAAAGCAACATCAATATTGATTCATCAAGACAAATCAATCAAATCTGAAAACACATTTATCAAAATCCTATTTGTTTTTAACAACTTTAGAAGCAAACATATCAATCTACTTATTTTTCATCATCATGGAAAACAAATTTATCAAAATCCTGTTTGTTTTTAACAACCTTAGAAGAAAACTTATCAACAAACTGTTTGTTTTTCATCATCATGGAATTGTTTTTTATCAAAATCCTATTTTTTTTTAACTTTAGAAGCAAACTTATCAAAACCATTTTGTTTTTCATTTTCATGAAAACAAATTTATCAAAATCTTGTTTGTTTTTAACAACCTTAGAAGTAAACCTATCAACAACTATTTGTTTTTAACAACTTTAAAACCAAATTTATTAGCTATTATTTATTTTCCTACAACCTTGGGAACAAATTAATCACACAAAATATCATCAAATCAAGACAACGCAATACGCAAACAATCAATACAAGGTCATGCATGGTCAAATTGTTAATGGGCACTATCAAAATCATAATGGGCACTAAAAAACACGTAATGGGCACTACAGAATCAAGGGCGCTCTGGAAAACTTAATGGGCACTACAAAAAGACTAAAGGGCGCTAAAAGAATGCATGAAGGAACATAAATGTTGGAAAACATGCTCTAAACAAAAAAATTTCAAACACTGATAGTTTAACGGGGTACATACCGCGGGTCCATAGTGTGTTGGCCACTGATGTCATCGGATGCACTCGAAACGGTGCTAGTGGATAGGAAGTGCCATTTTTCTCACTCTAGAGCTCAAAAATTTAAATTTTTACTAGGTTAAAATGGGAAAATGACATGGAAAATGACATTTTTAACCTATTTAAAGGTAAAATTGGGGCATTTTATCACATTTTATCATTCTAGGCGCAATTTAGGTCATCAATTTTTCATTTCACATCTTTTCACGTCAATTCTTCATATCATCATTTTCGAACGATGAATCGACATTTTAAAAAATCATAAAAATCAAAAAATTCTAAAAAATTTAAAAATTCAAAAAAGTTTTCACAAAAATCAAAATCTTATTGATTCATCGTCCGAGGGGGCATATACCTATCAACATTCGACAATCAGCATCTGGGGAAAATTTCAAAATTCTTTGAACTAATGTGTAAAACACATCACTTCAAAGAGGGGAAAAATGTATACATCTAAAAATGGTCACATCACAATAGTCTGGTAATTAATTAAATATTTTAAAAATTTAATTAAATTTCTGAATTCAATCTGCATAGAAATAATCTAAATAATTTATTTATATTGTTCATTCTTTCATTTTGATTAAATAAATAAGTTTATTTAATCACTTTTCTTATCCATTTCTTAATTAATTAAATAAACATTATGATTTATTTATATTAATTATCATATAATCTTGGCTTGAATATTTTATTCAAATAAAGATTAAATATTCTTCTCTTCTAAAATACCTCTAAATTCCATTCACAATTAAATATTCCAAATATTTAATTAATTCTTCTAAAGTCTATTTGCAATTAAATCTTCCAAATATTTAAATAAATCTTCTATAGTCCTAAAATCAAATATCAAACTCACACAAAATTAAATAAATTTATTTATTTAATTTGGATTATCAACAACAACCATGAAATAACTTCAAAATAGAAAATTAATAAATTTATTTGTTTCTAAGCAAAGTTGTTCCCGTGGGTTGAAGACAAACCTCCATTCTTCTCTCCAACCTCCCAACATTTTCCATTTTCCTCTCAACCTCTCCATCTTTCACCATTCAAAATTAGCAAACAATCTCACAGCCAGTGATCTTTGCCAGCTAGGCTCTTGCCTGTAAAAATCTAGAAAAGGGATTGTCGGGTCTTTGAAAAAGAGGGAACCTTGCATACAAGAAAGCTATAGTCAATCAGCCTTCCAACATCCATAACCTTTAGAATCATAGCATAGCATAGGTTAGCATATTAGCAATTCATATCATGGCCTATCACCTCATATCATAGCTTCAATAGCATTCATAATCCACAGCCCCTGTGCATAATCTACAACCCCTGTGCATATCCGTATATCAACATTTCACTCCACCAGCATATACGATAGAGAAGTACTTTCCTTTTGAATACTCGTTTTGCAAGTTTCCATTATGAGAAACTTTGCTTACACAATCTGAGAACAAAAACTTCAAGAAAATCACTGGAGATAGAGGACAATGAAATGATTCTGAAGAAGCTCTATTTGATTTCTTTGATTTCAATTCTATTTAGCTTTTCTTTAGTTTAATGTTGCATTGGTGTGTTTTTGTTATCTTATTTTGATACTAACATTTCCCACACACACATGCTATTGAAGCACATCACACCTAATGTCATCTATAAAGCAACAAACATATCATATAATGTAAGAAAAATTCACCATGAACCAAGAAAAAAAAAAATTGCAAAAGAATAATATCAATGTATGCCCCCACTTTGAAGAAATTTCTAAACACCATGATGTGAGAAATTACTTTAAAGTAGCAAATGAAAAATGAAAAAAAGAAAGAAGTCATGAGAGCCAACTTGGAAAGCCCTATGCTAAGTCATATGTTTCCAAGTAAAGTTGTGTCTTGTAAGAGAAGAAGAAAAGAGAGAGGGGATGCCCCTAAAATGAAAACAACAAACAAATAAGGGCGGTATGTGCAGGATCATCATAGAAAAATAGGCCCTTAAGTGGTAAAAAATTCAAAAAATTCAGAGTTAGGCAACTTGACGTAATAATTTGAATAAGTTGTCTATATTATTTCAAAAATATGTAAGAATATAATTTGTAGCAAATTGAATGTAGTTTCTAAACTACTAGGTTTGTTTAAAAAAAATCTATTTAGTGAAAATTTTTTAAATTTCAATGCAAAGAGTACTTAAATTTCAGGGAAAACATAAGAAGTAGGTGTTTGTCTAACCACCTAACCACAATAAAATGATAATATTTTTTTATAAGATTTTAGATATAAGTAGATGACTCATGTCCCGATGTGATGCATTATTTTGGAAATTTTTTTCCAAGTAAATAATTAATTATGAATTTTTTATTACAAATTTGAAAAAATATAAAAAACTTGTATGTGCGACCACCTTAACCTAGTCAAAACTTCATGAAATTCAATTTTTATTTTTTGAATCCTATAGTATGTGAAGCATAGAATGTGATGCATGTTTTGGATTCAAAAAATGTGATACTGTTTGAAAGCTATAGATGTTTTTCAATTAGCCTATCAATTAGGACTTTAGTTGTAATTCAAATAGAGAATGAATAATAATTACTTATTAAATTCAAAGTAAAGAATAATTTATATTGGTGGAAAGCTGAGAATATCCTTAAAAAACCCTTATTGTTTCATCAATTTTGGGTTAAAAAAAAGTCGTCAACCACATACCCATCATATTGCCACTTTTTGACCCATCATGATCTTGCACATACCCAGCGATCTATGGATTTTGTGTTAGTATTTTCTTTGTTGCTATGTTTTTTATAGGGTTTAGAATTGTCATCATCCCCCAAATACACATAGAACTAGAAGAATGACACAAACAGAGTGTAAACAAAGAAAAACCATTTTAGTCAACATGAAAGAGACATGAGGGTATGTGCATGATTAAGATGGGCCAAAAAGTAGCAATATGATGGGTATGTGGCTGATGACATTTTTTTACCCAATATTAATGAAATGAAAAGGGATTTTAAAGGATATTCTTAGCTTTCCATCAATATAAATTATGTTTTACTTTGAATTTAATAAACAATTATTATTCATTTTCTATTCAAATTAAGACTAAAGTCCTGATGGATAGACTGATTAAAAAAAAAAATATAGCTTTCAAATGGTATAAATTTTTTTGAATCCAAATAATGCTTCGCATTCTATACTTCACATACTATAGGATTAAAAAAATAAAAATGAATTTCATGAAGTTTTGACCAAGTTAAGGTGGTCGACATACAATTTTTTTATATATTTTTATATTTGTAATAAAAAATTCATAATTAATTATTTCCTTAGAAACAAAGTATGCATCACATTGGGACATGAGTCCTCTACTTAAATCTAAAATATTATAAAAAAATATTACCATTTTATTGTGGTTAGGGTGGTCAGACAGACACCTACTTATTTTTTCCCTGAAATTTAAGTACTACTACATTGAAATTTCAAATTTTGACGAAATATATATTTTTTTTTTCAAAAAACCTAGTAGTTTAGAAACTACATTCAATTTTCTATAGATTCCATTCTTACATATTTTTAAAATAATAAAGATAACTTATTCAATTTTTTTCGTCAAGTTGCCTAACTCTGATTTTTGTAATTTTCTTGCGACTTAAGGGCCTATTTTTTCCATGATGTTTCTACACATTGAATGTCTCGACACTTTCCATCATCCCCAAAAGGAAAATACAAGAAAAATGAAAAAGAGGAAAAGGAAAATATTTTGGGTCAACATGGAAGAGACATGACTTTCTTGATGCCTTGTATCATCCCCAAAAGGAAAATACAAGACAAAAATGAAAAAGAGATAAAAAAAAAAAGATGCACAACATTGAGAAGAATGAAGGTACAAATAGAGGAATATCACAAAGAGAGGGAGAACATCAAACATAACATCATGGGGGATCACATCACATACATGAAATCACACAAAAAAAATGAAAAAGAAATAAAATGAAAGACTATTAAGGCACATGCAAGTCAACGTAAAGAAGGTCATCTCCCTCCCAATCATGTTCATTGTATACTGAAGGTGGGAAACTAGCAAAAGGGATAAGAGAAAGTTCCAAACTAGGGGAAGTACTAGGTTCAACACTCTTTGTAGGAGATTTTTTGTTTAAGATCATGGAAGTGGAAAATAATGTATTTAATTCATTATGCGCCTCTTTGTCAATTCTAGCAACCTCATCATTGTCATCCAAATTAATCAAAATAGACGGTCGAAGGATAATTTCCATCAAAGAGTTCAACTCTTTTTGTAGTTGTTGTATTGGGGTATGTGCAGGATCATCATGGAAAAAACAAACCCTTAAGTGGCGAAAAATTCATAAAAATCAGAGATAGGAAATTTGACGTAAAAATTTGAATAAGTTATCGATACTATTTCAAAAATATAAAAGAATAGAATCTATATCAAATTTAATATGGTTTCTAAAATACTAGGTTTATTTATTTTTCTAAAATCTATTTGATGAAAATTTTAAAATTCAATTCAGTAGTACTTAAATTTCAAGGAAAAAATAAGAAGTAGGTGTCTATCTGACCACCCTAACCACAATAAAATGATAATATTTTTTTATAAGATTTTAGATATAAGTATAGGACTCATGTTCCGATGTGATGCATATTTATCTATAATTTTTTTCCAAGTAAATAATTAATTATGAATATTTTATTAGAACTTTAAAACAATATAAAAAATCGTATGTCTAACCACCTTAACTTGGTCAAAACTTCATGAAATTCAATATATATATTTTTTTAATCCTATAGTGTGAAAAGCATAGAATATGACACATGTTTTGGATTCAAAAAATGTGATACCATTTGAAAGCTATAGATGTTTTTCAATTAGCCTATCAATCATGACTTTAGTTGTAATTCAAATAGAAAATGAATAACATTTATTTATTTAATTCAAAGTAAAAAATAATTTTTATTTGTGGAAAGCTGAAAATCTCTTTTAAAAACCCTTTTTGCTTCATCAATTTTGGGTAAAAAAAAGTCGTCAGCCACTTACCCTACACATACCCATCATATTGCCACTTTTTGGCCCATCATGATCCTATACATACCCATTGTATTATTTTATTTTAGGGTAGGGGTAGAGTAATCATGCATTGCTTCAGTCAAGTTTAGATCTTAATTTTCTTTGTTTAATTCTTTATGTAACCTGTGAGTAAGGGCATGACCTCAATGCCTACACTCTCTATCACCTTTGTTTCTTTAATTTTTGTTTTCAAGTTGTGTTTGTGTAGGAGTGGGTTGAACAATCATAGGTTTCTCTTATTCCCTATGAGGAGGAACAAAATGAACCACAAAAGGTTGTTCAAACACTTTCTCTTTGACTTTGTATACATTTTTTATTCTAGGAGGTGTGATGGGGTTGTTTTCATTATCTCTTGGTCATTTGTAGGATGTAGGTGAAGGTTTTCTCTTAGGATGGTCTTGGTTGTTTCAGATTTCTTTAGGTTTAAGCATGGTTTCGTCTAGGATGGTAGGCTTAGAGGTTGATGGGAACATGTTTCAGAGGGATAGTTTGGCTATCTTCTTTGCTTTAAATTTTTGGTATGATAAGGAAAAATAAATCTTCTCATGGTTTGATAGGTTCCATGGGCTCAGGACAAAAGGAATCTAAGGAAAAAATTCCTTTAGATGACAAAGGGTTGAAGCCACTATGGTGGACAGTGAATATTTCTTTGTCAAAAGGAAACTTTAAGAATTTATGTACAACTGAAGGGACAACTTTTATGGAGTGAATCCATGGGTGGCCTAGCTTCACATGAAATTGGTCCAACTACAAGATGATGGAGAATGTTACATTGAATATTTTTAGTCCTATTTTCAATGGTAAGGTGATCGATCCTATCATAGGGAAAGCAAAACCATTGTGTTTCTTGATCCATGCTTCCAACTTATTGTATATATCTTTATCTAGAGCTCATGCAAAAGTAAGAATTTCTCGATGATCACATTCTCTCCACAAGCAGGATCTATTAGTATCCCATTAGTGGGATTGTCATAGATATGGATTGCTATGTATAGAGGACCATGAGGTACATTTTTAATTATATCCTTAGAGGAGAAAGCAATGTCAAGAGGACTCTCAGTTCAGCCCTTACAAGGAATGATGTCTATCACCCCTACCATTTCATATATAGGATTATTATTGATAGTATTATTTGGAACATAATCATTGTTATCATCATCTGTTTCAACATTCATCACATCATTATTTATAGTTTTCTTGGCTTTGACAAAGCAAATATTATGTTTTGGCATGTGGTTGGTGAAAATTTTCTAGTTTTGGTGAGGAGGGGCAACAGACTTATTTCCTTGATCACTAACACCTCTAATGGAAAGACAACCAAAATCAATGAGGTCTTGCACAAGATGTTTAAGATAATTTTTATTTTTCATGTCATGCTCATTTTTTCAGTGGTAGTGGCAATAAGCATTAGATTTAAAGATCAAGGGTAAAGGCTTATTAGGATTGGGTGTTTTGACGAGAGGAAAGGTAAACATTTGTTGTTCTAAAATTTGATTCATTGTGTTATGAAGGGTATCAAGCAAGGGAGTGAATTATTTTTTTGGGTCTCTATAACTATTTAAAGATATCGTGGCTTTGATATCAACTACTTGGTTATTGACATTTTGAGTTGTTTGTTGAGGGGCATTAAATTGAAGGAACCCTTTATTTTGTTTTCTAAAAGGTTGCGAATTGTTTTGGTTTGTAGGCTCAGATTTCTCAATTTCACTAGAAGTGAACTTTGTATCTCAACTACCAAATTTTTTTTGATAATCACATATAGAAATACATGAAAATATAAAAATGGGGGTCCTCTCTTTCACTTCTAGGGTTTTGGAACTAAAAGGAGAGAGGCAATTTCCTTACTCTTCACTCAAGAACAAACCCTTGATATTTCAATGCAAAGGAGATTGAAATATTGCAAAGGGAATATTCTAGGGGCTAGATGAAAGCTAATGAGGGGTTTAACACAAAGTTTAGAATTGGAAAAGACAATGTAGTGCAAGTTTTAAGACAAAACCCTAATTGAATGCAAACTAATCCTAAATGACCTAGAAAGATGATTAAAATGTAATAGAAAGCTATGAAACTAAAAGTGTGCACCTAGGAGATAGAAGAAGGCAAAATGGATGTTTGAAATCCTAGAAAATTTATTGTTACTACTGACTGGAGGGCGGGTGATGAAGTTGGGTAGCAATTTTGTGGCCACTTTTGAAAAAAACATTTTAAAACTCATAGTGCAAGTGTGTTATAATGCGCTCGCATTATTTCATGTTAAAAACAAAGAAAAAAAGTAAGATAATTTTCCTTGGAATACCAACCCAAAGGCTTGGAGGGCATTCCCAATGAGGTCAGAGACATGTTTTTTGAAAATTCTATAGTTTTTCACATAACCGGGTTTGTGCTCACCATCAGGATTGCATCTGGTTCAATATCTACAAAATCGAACACATGGGTAATGTTAGGTTCTCTCTTAGCTATCCAATGATGTAATTTTTTTCACTTTCTAACAAAGTTAAGCCTTTCATCCATATTTTCTTTTGTTTGTATGTCTCTTTTTTTCCAAAAAGCAGTGTTTGGTGTTTTTTTGTTATAAATTAACCGTTCATCAAAATTTCAAATAAATTACATTTTTAGAAACTAGAATCCATTCTACAATTTTATTGTTTTTAAAGTAAAAAAAATCAATTATTTTCCAAAATTTGTAGGGGGAGCACAGCCAAAATTCTGATTTTTAGGAAGTTTCCACTTAGAAAATTAGTAAAAAATCAAATATTCATTAAAAAATTATCAGAAAAATCATGCATCAACTAGATATTGTTAGATAACTTTTGACCATAGCGATTTTAAAAATACTACAAAAAGGTTCACCATGCTAGGGTTGTACAAGAGTTACTATGTTATGTTTTTCTGACAAAAACAACACCAATTTTTGTACGTCCCTCTTTTGAACCCCTTAATCTCAACCATTTTCAAAATAAATTAGTAGTTTAGAAAGTAGACTCAAAGCACTTCAATCCTTGTTTTGTTCCATCTCAAAATTTTGAGTGTAACTATCCTCAATTTCACGTCCAAGGTCAGTATTTTATGATTTCAGAAAAAAAGTGGCCACTTAAGCCCCCTTTTCGGGAACCATCTTGGTGCACTTACCCTGGACTCATTCGCCAAGCTAGGTGAACTAGTCTAGTTTCTGAGAAAATGTGTAGATATAGGTTTTAGCCAAAAGGGTATCCAAATCTATAAAAATCTCTATCAGGCCTATACAGTGGAACTCATGCACTGATAGTGGAAAATCAGTGCACTTCTTCTTTTCTGGAAGTTTTGAATTATATTATTTTTCTCTTGGTCTTCTATGCTCTTCTTGACTGGTTTATAGGTCCAAAACTGCAAATTACCACCTTTAGACCTTCTTCAAGCTTCTCCAAGGCTTGATGACAACTTTGACAACTTTTCTCCAACTTTGGTCCTTGAAAAATATGCAACCTAGCTATAAAAATCACACACAAGAAGGGGGAAAAATGTTGTGCGGGTTATGAATAGGGGTTTTCCTTAGTTAAACCCCTTGTTGGTAATTAAACATTGAAATGGAAGAAAATATGAAAGGAGAATGATGAATGGACAAATATCAATGTTGCAACTCACTAAACCCTAACAATAAGGTGTTGCAAATATGCTTGAAATGGTTGCAATGGATGTGGTTCTTGACTCTAGCTTGAATGATGTTGATCTTGAATGTAATGATTGCTTGGATCATGAAATCTACATCACAAATGTTAGCACAGTAACAAACATGAAGAATGCAATCTCTAACATGATGATTATTTCTTGAAGAATGCTCTTGAATGCTTGATAATCTATTGTTAAAATTCCTTGAATGCTCTTGTGAAATCTTGAATGCTTGTAAATTTTGTTAGGTGTTGAATATGAGTGAAATAACCTTGTATTTATTCTCAATTATGCAAGAATTCCCAAAATTACAACAATACAAACTAACATAAGATCTAGGAGAATAAAATCTCTTTAGAAATTTGAATTTTAGTCACACGGGACTCACTCGCCCAAGGTGGAAAATGAGTCTCATCATACATAATTTATGGGACCAAAAATGAAAATACTTAAAAATGTGTGAAACCTACATCAGGGCTAGAGTCACCGAAAAAGTAACCCTTCTACATTTTTTGACTTGTGTGGGCCCTCCTTGTGATTTTGGTTTAATATGGCCTTAATTTAATGTTGCAATATGAATAACACATTCACATTAGGTCTTGGGCCTTGTGAAATAAAAGGATTAAAATGGTACCTTACTTTTAAGTGTTGTAAAGTATTGTAATAGACTTTCACACTTCTCTAAGGTCTTGTTAATAAAATAACCTCTTTTCCTCATTTACCAAGCCTTATATCAAAGTATTGTAAAGTGTTGTAACACACTTTCACACTTTCCTAGGTCTTTCATTAATAATTGGGCTTTCTTATGCTTTAATTGTCCCCATTTTGCATCCACAGACCTTATTTATGTGTATTTTCAAGAATAATTCTGAAAAATATCATTTAAAGCATCAAAAACCTGATACCCACCTCAAACTCCCAAGGTGGGACTCATTCACCTCTATGGGTGAATGAGTCCCCTTTTATTAAAATTCAAATTTAATTTAAATTTCCAGTGGGTTTTATTCTCCAAGATCTAAGGTCGGCATGTAGTGTTGTAATTTTAGGAATTATTGCATAATTGAGTATAAATACAAGGTTCTTTCTCTCATTTTCATCCCCAAGCATTCAAGTATTCATGCATATAGTTCACAAGAGCATGTGAGAATTCACACGAGCATTCAAGGCATTTCAAGGGTAGATTATCAAGCATTCAAGAGAATTCTTTAAGTGTTAATCATCATATAAAATATTTTTTGCATCATGTTGTTATAGAGCTAATAATTGTGGTGTAGGATTGTGTAATTCAAGCAAGCATTGCATCAACATCAAGCTATATTTCAAGTCCTCACCCATTTGAGCCATTATTTATATGTTTTGCAACACTTTATTACAAGGGTTTCATCTAGGTTCTAGATTTATCAAGGAGAAAGATTGGAAAAGTTTTCATCAAGTTGTGTAAGTAATTAAAAGTTGTCAAAGTTGTGAACAAGCCTTGGAGAAGCTTAGAGAAGGTCTACAAGATAAATTTTGTAGTTTTAGACTCAAATTTGAATTAGGAATAAAAAAGAAGATTGAGAGCTATATAGAATCTAGTTTTGAAATTTCTAGAAATCTTGAAGTAGACTGATTCTCTACTATTGGAAAATGAGTCCCACTGTACCTATTAGTCAAGGATTTTTTGCAAATCTGAGTACCCAATTAACCTATTTGGGCACAATTTACCCAAAACTAGATTGATTCACCCAACTTGGGGTATGAGTCCTAGTTAGTCTCAACACTGGATTTTCAAAGATTCCAGATGTTTAATCTGCCTTCATCAGTTTCCCAAGTGTACATTTCTAGTTTCATAACTTTTTGTTACAGTTTACTTGCATTTCTAGGTCATTTTGCATATCACACTGTGTTTCCCAACATTCTAAGTTTTCTAAGTTGACACTAGGTGGTGAACCCCTTTTTGTTATATTCAATCTCTAGGTCAACCCTATTTTCAGATTTCAATCTCCTTTGTATTGAAATGTTGAGAGTTATCCTTGGGTGGAACCTTCCCCACATAAACCACATTTTTCACAAAACCCCCATTTTTAGAGGTTTTATTTTGACAAACCTACATTTAGGACATCATAATTCTGATTTAGAGTGCATTTGCATCATACATTTAGCTTGCATTAACATTACATTACATTTTGCATTGGTTAATTTGCATTTTAGGGTTTCAAAATTTTCAATAGTGAAAATTTCATTTAGCTTACATATTTTCATTTAATTCAACTGAAAATTTCTAAAATTTTGTATTTACATCGCATACCTACATCAGAAAACATAAAAATCATATTCCAATTTAAAAATTCTAAAAAAATCTTAAAAAAATTAGTACCTGGACTCATTTGTCACTTAGGGAAAATCAGTCCCTTTGCATATTTTTCACTGCATTTTCTTCTATTCAGTCTTCATTTTCTGAGTTTCTGTTTGTTGTTGTTATCTCTCTATTTCAGTAAGTAAAATTTATGTTTCATTCTGTTCGTTGCATTTAGCATTCATTCATTCATCTCCTACATTGCTTAAAATGAAAATTGTATTTACAACATTGTTTCATAGATTAGAATCTGAAATTTGCATCATGGATATGTGTTTTAGTAAGATTTGGATATCATTAAAGTCCTTAGTAGATATGTGAAGTTTTACCTTTGGAAATGACCTTAATGACATTGAACTCACTCATGCTCACTAAACTCCTAATGCATGTCCTCCTCGTGGTGTTGACATCATTGGAGAAGATGATGACAACATGAATAAGTTCCTAAATTATTTCCTTGACAACCTTGAAGCTAATGCATCCTTTTATCTATCCATGAACCAACCAAACTTCCTCCTACAATAGCACCTCTTTAGATGTTTGGTTACTTACATCCCGAAACAAAAGTTGAACCTAAGTTCCCTACAACAGGTGAACCTAGTTCCTCTATACAAGAAAACACTCAACCATTTTATGATAAAAAAGTAACAATATTCCCATCAACCTTATAGAAAAATATGGGAAAGGTTTCACAATCTTGAGTAGACAAGGATGCTACAAAAATGAGCATGAAATTCATCAACTCTTAGAGAAAATACCAATGAATGAAAACACAAATGTTTTAGGATATCAAGATCGCTCTCATAGTAGCAAGCCTCCTAGAGAATATCTAAGGCTTCAAGATGATGGCATGATTATTTTTGATTCCCATCCTAATTTGAATGTCCTTCTTCATAGAGCACAACCAATTACTCATGACAAATACAAGGATGAGAGGATCACTTTAGGTCCTCCTCCTTCAATTAGAGAAAAGGGTGAATCTAGCAAATGCACAAGACCTTACAAGTTAGAAAAACTAAAGTCTACTTGTCCACCACCTAAAAGTGAAAGGAAATTACAAATAATTTTGAACAAAGAATTAATATCATTACCACATATGAATAGATTGGTGCTATATCCTAAAGATACAAATGTTCCACATTGTGCATATCATCGAATTCTCAGGCATAGTACCAATGAATGTCATGCATTTTAGTTAATATTTCAAAACTTTCACTTTGATGGAAATGATTTCTATCGTGTGATTGGTTATCTTTATATTATTCCATCCCGTTTCATGTAATAGTTGTATTGCATCCTCTTCTAACTATTACATGACCCTTCTGATCACCTACCTCGGCTCATTCTTGCATCACACTAAGTGGGGGCAACAATTTGTTAGCCTTGTCCTAGTAAAGCATTTATCATTATTCCTTTGGTTTATCATTCACCTTGAACTACTTATACAAACTGATATTGGTAGGTAGATGAAATTCTCATAGGTATGGACACATAAATTGTACTCCCTTCTTGGAGATAGTGCAATCTATGGCCTAATATGGACCTATCTTGGGTACCCTTGCATTAATCACCCTTTAAAACAACATTTATAGGCCACTAAGATTCATTATTTTGGACCTTGAGGCTTATTCCACTCACAAATCATAAAAATCCCAACAAACAACATTCAAATTATTCAAATTATAGAAAACCCACCTCAAAAACCTCTGGTGGGACTAAGTCACCAACAATAGTGACTTAGATCCTTTGGGAGGATTTTTCAATTTTGATTGGGAAAATTACTGACTTAATTCAAATTTCTAATGGATGTTGGCCTAAATAATGAACACTTAGGTATTGATGCCTATAAATACAAGATTTTAGGTCATTTTTCACAACATCTAGTCACTTAAAAAAATAGCAAATTCAAAAGTCAAATATTAAATATCTTTCACAAGAAGAATTATTAGTCTATCTACATCAAGGCTAAATCTTTAGGGAAACAAGATAGGGTTTTTGCAGGTCTTCAAGCTCACTTTTTTTCCAAGATATCACATTGAAAATGGTTCATTATGGATGCCTATGGAGAATCATGGAGAAATCTAGGTTGAGGAGATGCAACTGGCCATCAAATCAAGCCTAAGGACTTGTTTTCAAAGTGATTCCATCTTCCATTTTCTCTCTATTTTTAGCCTAAGGAAGGTTTGCATGTTATTAATATTAATTTAGAATGTGATTTAGGGTCTCTTGGAATGAGTCTTGAATCATTGTAGTTTCATTTATACATCTTATTCTTGCATGTTTGAATAGGATTGCATCTTACTTCATATTTCCTAGTCTTAGACACACTTAGGGCTAGGGTATTATGCAAATTTCATTATATTTTCAAGGTTTAAGTACCAACTAGGTGTTTGACCAAGGAAAATCCCCCATTATAAACCAAATTATATTCTATTTTGTATGTATTTTCACAAATTCAGATCCAGGTTTCAATTAGAGAACAAAGTGTAGATCGAGATCTTTTGTTTCCACATTCAGATTTTTAGAAAAGCTAAAGTGGACTAAGTCACCAACAGTGGCAACTTAGTCCCACTACACATGTTTGTTAGAATATTTTGTATATTTGGATACCCATTTGGTTAAAACGGGCTCCAAAACAATTTTCTAGATCTGGGATTGTCACCCAACTTGGCATAAGTGTGCTAGTTGACCAGAAAATCAAAATTTCTAGAATTTTAGAGATATCTGGAGTCTTCATTTCAGCCTCTATCAGTTTCTAGGTGCTCTCTGTCTATTTGGCTTATTTATCTTGTTTTATATTGCATTTAATCTATCTTTGTATATATCACAATATGTTTTCAAACATTTCACATTTCTTTAGTTTTCATTCATTAGTCAATATATTTTATTAGTGTATTGCATTGAGGATTTTACATTTAGGAGGACGATACATTTAGGCATGGGTATGTGTAGGATCATGATGGGCCCAAAAGTGGTGATATGATGGGTATGTGTAGGGTATGTGTCTGATGACTTTTTTTTACCCAAAATTCATGAAATGAAAAGGGTTTTTAAAGGAGATTCCCATCTTTCCACCAATATAGATTATGCTTTACTTTGAATTTAATAAATAATTATTATTCATTTTCTATTTGAATTATGACTAAAGTCTTGATTGATAGGCTAATTGTAAAACATCTATAGCTTTCAAACGGTATCACATTTTTTGAATCTGAAACATGCATCACATTCTATGCTTTTCATACTATAGGATTATTTTTTTTTGAATTTTTTGAAGTTTTGACCAAGTTATGGTGGTCAAAAATATGAGTTTTTATATTTTTTAAAAGTTGTAATAAAAAATTCATAATAAAATTATTTACTTGGAAAAAAATACAAAAAAATATGCATCACATCGTGACATGAGTCCTCTACTTATATCTAAAATATTATAAAAAAATATCATCATTTTATTGTGGTTACAGTGGTTAGACAGACACCTACTTATTTTTTCCCTGAAATTTAAGTACCACTCCATTGAAATTTCAAATTTTCACCAAATAGATTTTTATTTTTAAAATAAACTTAGTAGTTTAGAAACTAAATTCAATTTGCTTATTCTATTCTTGCATATTTTTAAAATAATATAGATAACTTATTCAATTTTTTATGTCAAGTTGCCTAACTCTATTTTTTCTGAATTTTTTGCCATTTAAGGTCCTATTTTTTCTATTATGATCTTGCACATACCCACATATTTCATTCATATTTGCATTATTCTTGAGTGGGGAAATTTCAATTTTTGGCATACCTCTCTCCTTTTAGGTTAGAAACCCTAGAAGTGTTAGACAACCTTTTGGTGCCAAAATCTTTGTCCACATTTTGGCAAACCCACCTTTAGAACATTTTACTTCTGATTTCAAGTGCATTTACAACCTAGGAGTAGCTTGCATCAACATTGCATTAGGTTTTTCATTGTTTGGAATTCTATAGTTTTCAAATTTGGATTAGTGAAAAGTTCATTTGTAGTTCATTCTCTTAAACAATAGTGAAATTTTGCATTTTCACTTTAGATTTGCATTCTACAACATAGAGCACATAATTATCCATTAGAAAATTTAGAAAAACTAAAAAAATACCCTTACTAGGACTAATTCACCACCTTGGGTGACTTAGTCCCAGTACACATTTTGTATCAGTGTTTTTAAAATTCAATTTCTAGTTCCTTAAGTTATTGTTTATGCTAGTTACTTTTCTATTTCAGTTATTTTATGTTACATTGTATTAATTAGAACTAGCATTAGTTACTTTCATAGCAATTGTAGATAGCATTATATTTTTACAATTGTCACTTGCAACATTAGTTCCTAGTTCATTTAGCTTAGCTTCATCAAAAAAAGCAAAAAAAAACCTCAAAACATCTAATGAAATAATAAAAAAATGCTTTGTTTTAGAAAAGCTATATCATCCAAACCTTTTAGTAGTGATAAGTTAGATAAGTTAGATGAATCTCTATAGGGATTCATGTCACTAAGTTCATCCACTAAGGTTTGTGATGAAAAACCCAAACCAACCAATGATAACTTACCTCCCAAACCTTTTAGTAGTGATGACTTTTACATGTTAGATGAAGCCCTTCAGGACTTCATCTCACAAAATCCATCCACTAAGGTTTGTTGTGAGAAAACTAAAACAAAATATGTGAATGTAATTCAACCTCAACTTGTTCTTTACCCACTTTCACATAAACCTCAACCTCTACCTAAACCTGAGTTTACCCTTTACCCACCTAAGCATGATGTTGTTGCTCACACACATAACACTAGAAATAATATGCAACCACAACAACCAACCCCAACCTCCTTACCTTTTCCAAATTCTATATTGCCTAGTGCTCCTCGATTAACTTCACATATGAAGGAGTATGATCTTGTTGAGAAACTTAAGAAAACTCATGCAAAGATATCCCTTTGGGACCTTCTTCAATATTCACCAAACTATCACTCTATGCTCCAAATAACATTGAAACAAATAATGGTTCCTCCTGGTACAAATGCAAATGATGTGGCAGCTCAAATACAAGGAATGAATATAGCTAATGTAGATATTACCTTCCATCAACATGAGCTTCCTACATTAGAATTAAGGAAACAAAATGAGGCCTTTATGATAATTGATTAATTCAATAGAATAGGTATCAAAAGGACCCTTGTTGATAATGGCTCTACCCTTAATGTGTGCAATGAAAAACTTCTAGATAGATTGTGTGTAGACAATATCACAAATCAACTGCTTAGTGTAAATACCTTACCTATTACAGTTGGGATGGATACTTTGAAAACTCCTATTCATGTCATGCCTTATGATCTTTCATACAATATTCTTTTGCGAAGACCATGGATTCATGAGATGCATGTGGTGCCTTGAACCCTTCATTGTATAATGAAATATGTCTATAACAACAAAGTATATCAAGTTGAAATAGACCCCAAGCCTGAAAGTTGCATACAACTTGAAAAAGAGTAACAAGACCTTTGAATACATTGATTCTAACATCTAACATAGAACCTCTTGAGGTTGACAAACAACAAGAAGAACGATGTTGAAATTATTAGGCAATGATTGGGGTACATTGGAATTCACACCCTCATTTATGGGAAAGTATATCATCACAAGAATAGAGGATGAAAAACAAGAACAACCCACAATTATGTCCACTTAGAATATGGAAGAACTTTCACCAGCATCTACCTCATCTACTTTAGAAAAAAACACAAGCTACACAACTAATTTTGATGAGATAGATTATCAACAACCACCAAAACTAAAAGAAATGGAAAGACTTTATGGATGAGGCTATGAGCTTGTGAAACAATTGGAATACAATGGTAAAGGATGTGGAAAGAATCAACAAGGTATTCAAGTTCCTATAGAACCTAACACACAAGAGAAAAAAACTAGGTTGGGCTATTCTTTTTCTATGACAACAAAGGAAAATCAATGACCATCATTAAACATCAACATTATCACATGTAAACCAAGAATCACTGTCACAATAAAATATCTTGAATTACTTGATATAGATTTACCACTATCATGGGAGTATGTTGAAAGTGATGAAGAATTGAAACAATTGTTAGGAGTTTATTATATGACATACTCTACTCCTCCCATGAAACGGGTCACTTGTGATATGATTAATACGAAGCAACACGACATAAGTAATAAGCCAGATATGAGTATGGAACCATATGATCCCAATTTCCCTAAGTCAAATGCACTCCCCTTAGGGGACACAATTGATATACCAATGGACATAGATGATAAAGAAAAGTTCATTAATATTGGGAAGTGCCTTGATGATGAAGATCAAGAGGATACTACAACCTTCCTTCATGACTTTCCTAACCTTTTTTCTTGGAAATATTCCTATATGCCAGGAATAGATCCAAAGATAGTAACACACAACATTGTCCTTGCTAAAAATGCTAAGCCTATTCACCAAAAGATACAAAAGATGAATCCTAAGATAGCCTTGCTTGTTAAAGGAGAGCTTGAAAAACTCCTTGGCACTGGTTTCATTCGGCCTATTGATTATTATCCTTGGATCTCAAACATTGTCACAGTTGCTAAACTCGATAATCATATTAGGATGTGTACTAATTTTCATGACTTGAATAAAGCCTCCTTAAAGGATGATTTTCCCCTTCCTAATATCAAAATGATAGTGGATTCAATTGCAAGACATGCTTTGTTGTCATTCATGGATGGATTTTTTGGTTATAATCAATTCTTTATTAACCCATAAGATCAATATAAGATAGCCTTTACATCCATTTGGGGAACATTTTGTTGGATTATAATTCCTTTTGGATTAAAGAATGTAGGTGCAACTTATTAATGAGCAATGACATTTATCTTTCATGATTACATACATAAAATCTTGGAATATTATGTTGATGACATCCTTGCCAAATCCTTAATGTGACAAGACAATGTGAGTGTCCTTCAAAAGATCTTTGAAAGGATGCATAAAATACAACATGAGACTGAATCTAAAAAACTATGTTTTTGGAGTAGATAGTGGAAAATTTTTAGGGTTTATCATATCTCATAGAGGAATTGAGGTTGACACAAAGAAAATTGATGCTATAATAAACATGCCACCTCCTTAAAACATTTTTCAATTGTGCATGTTACAAAGAAGAATTAAAGCCATCAGCCATTTTTTCACATCCCTAGCTAATCAAATGTTACCTTTCACACACCTTCTCAAAAAGGATGTGCATTTTAATTGGAATGAGGATTATAAATAGTCCTTTGAAATTTTGAAGCAATACCTTGCAACTCCACCTATTTTACAACCTACTATGCCAAATAAATCATTCATCCTTTATATAGCCACATCAGCCCATGCTCTTGCAACATTGTTGGCTCAACAAGACAACAATGGTAAAGAAAATATTTCGTATTACATTAGCTAAACCTTAGGGTATTTGCAGGATCATGATTGGTCAAAAAGTGGCAATATGCATGGATATGTGGCTGACAACTTTTTTTTACCCAAAATTGATGAAATGAAAAGGGTTTTTAAAGGATATTCTCAGCTTTCCACCACTATAAATTATGCTTCACTTTGAATTTAATAAATAATTATTATTCATTTTCTATTTGAATTATGACTAAAGTCCTGATTGATAGGCTGATTGAAATACATCTATAGTTTTCAAACGGTATCACATTTTTTAATTTGAAGCATGTGTCACATTCTATGATTCACATACTATAGGATTAAAAAAAATACAAATTTCATGAAGTTTTGACCAAGTTAAGGTGGTGAGACATACAAATTTTTATATTTTTTAAAAGTTTTAATAAAAAAATCATAATTAATTAAATTTAGTTGGAAAAAAATTACAAAAAGGTATGCATCACATCTAGAAATGAGTCATCTACTTATATCTCAAATCTTATAAGAAAATATTATCATTTTATTGTCGTTAGGGTGGTCAGACAAACACCTACTTCTTATTTTTTCCCTGAAATTTAAGTGCTACTCCATTGAAATTTCAAATTTTTACCAAATAGATTTTTTTTATTTTTAAATAAACCTAGTAGTTTAGAAGCTACATTCAATTTGCTACATATTCTATTCTTACATATTTTTGAAATAATATAGATAACTTATTCAAATTTTTACGTCAAGTTGCCTAACTTTGATTTTTTTAATTCTTTTGCCACTTAAGGGCCTATTTTTTCCATGATGATCCTACACATAACCCTTAATTGATTATGAACTATGATACACACCAATTGAAAAAAAATGTTTGGCTCTTGTATTCGCTACTAGTAAGTTGTGACACTATTTACTAAATGTGGAAATACAAGTAATGACAACATTAGATCCTCTCAAACATCTTTTTTAATAAAACAGACTTATCCAGACATCTAGCTAAATGGATAATGTTTTTGACTGAGTTTTACCTTAAATTTGTTTCACAAAAATCAATCAAAGTCCAAGCCTTCAATGTCCATTTAGTTGATGCTCCTTCTCCTTTAACACTACCTAGCAATGACTCTTTTCCTAATGATAGTGTGTTGATAATAGAGGTTCCTACATGGGAATTACATTTTGATGGATCCAAGTGTAGAACAAGCTCTGGAATTGGAGTTATATTAATTCCACCCATAGGAAATCCTATTCCCTTGTTGTATCAATTGAATTTCCTATGTACGAATAACAGAGCTAAATATGAGGAATTAATTGTTGGATTGCATGTTGCTTTGATCATGGGTTTCAAAGATATCAACATCTTTGGTGACTCACAATTAGTAATTAAAAAAATAAATGGAACATATCAAGCAAAGCATGATAAATTATCCAAATACAAGGATCTTATCATGCACTTGATAGAGAAGTTTGAGACATTTACCATTGATAATATTCCATGAAAAGATAATTGGCTTGTGGATGTAATGGCAAGTGTAGCCTCTATTATATCACCTCAAGATCCTTCAAAATATTTTACATTCACTATTCACCCAATCATGAAACTTTCGATCAATGATAAAACATAAGAAGTTTTAATGACGAATGAGGAGAATTCAAGTGAATTTTATGATACGATATTTAACTATTTGAACAATAGTACCTTTTTCAAGCCCACAACTAAAAAAATATATGCTCATTTATGAAATATTGCATCTAAATATATAATTCTCGTTGATGTGTTTTATCAAAGTTTGTTCCATGGTCTCTTACTTAGATGCTTAAATTTTTTTGAGATACCTATAGCACTTCACCAAGCCCATGAAAGCGCTTTTGGTGGACATTTTGGAGGGAAAACATTGGTTCAAAAAATTATCTCTATCAGGTACTATTGGCTAAACATGGAACATGATTGCTTTGATTATGTTTGAAAATGTCATAAATGGCATGAACATAGCAATTTGAATCATGCTCTTGTTAGTGAAATTCAAACTCAATTTTTGATATGGTCCTTTGCAGTTTGGGGATTAGACATTATAGGAAAAATATCACCTCCTTCTTCTGCTAGACATACCTTTATCATCACTGCAACCAATTACTTCACAAAATGGGTAGAGGAAATTCCTCTTCAATCTACAACAACTGAGGTAATATGTCATTTCATCCTATAACACATTATTGCTCACTTTGGACTCCCTTCTCCATTAGTCTTTGATAATGGCACACCATTTAAGAATAATGATGTGAAGAAATTCTTGGAGACCTTTAATATCCAACATCATTTTTTGACACCTTATTACACAAAATATAATGGTCAAGCTAAATTAACTAATAAATTCCTTTAACAAATTTTGAAGGAAACTATTAATAAACATCATAGGGATTGACACACACAATTACACTATGCACTTTGGGCTTATCACAAAAGTGTTTGATCTTCCACATGGACCACACCTTAAAATCTTGTCTATGGTAGTGAAGCAATAATTCCCTTGGAGTTAGAGATTCCCATACAAAGAATCACTCTTCAAGAACTTATTGATGATAGACACTATAAAGAGAAAAGGTTACACGAACTTGAGATACTCAATGAACATCTCATTAATTCTCTTGAACATCTTCAAGCTTATTGCAAAAGGAAACAATGCTATTACAATATTAATGTTATCCCTCACACATTCCACAAGGGTGACCTAGGCCTTTCTAAAATTCAATGCAACGTCAATCTCAACCCAAATGAAAGAGGTAAATTTAGTTCTAATTGGTTAGAACCATATGTCATTGATAAAACTTTTGGATTTGGTGCATACACATTAACGAAACTAGATGGAACACCCCTTAAGGAACCTATCAATGTTGTGCATCTACGTTGGTATTATGCCTAATCCCTTTGAATAGTATGAATGATAAAGTAATGTTGTTAGAGCTATTGGGTCATATCCTATATGCTTTCACATTTCTTTGTTCTTGACAAACATTTACACGTATGTCTTGAACACTAAAGTGATTATTTAATTTATTTTTATAATTACTTTAGGTTTCATACTATTCAAATTCACCTTGTGTATTATGTTGAGTTAAATCATTATATACATTATAAGTGCATTTAATTTAACATAACATAATTAATCACAATGTTGTATCTAAGAGAAACTGAAATATGTTTTAATTAGATCACATAAATTGCATTACATCATGAAGACATTAATTAAATAATTTCAAAAAGGTTATTTAATAAATCAGATTTGCATTTAACATTCCAAAACATTAACACAAGTGATAAAACATCAAATAACTATATATATATATATATCAAGGTTTTCTATACATGCCATCAATGTATACAATCTCAATAAGGTCTGTGAAAGCCTAATCCCTTGGGATTTGGTACTCACGAGGGGATGATAGTAGGATGACAAGAGACAGTCGTATGTGATCGTGATCATGATCCACCTAATATGAGTGCAAACTCTAAACCATGTATCCGTCCAAGGGCCTCTCGCTACTCCCTTGCTATATGATCCCTCTCTACCTATAGCTATGCTACCTCTGCCTCTAGTCTCTCAACCTCTATTGGGGTCTGGGATGACTATTCCTTTTCCGTAGTCTCAGCTCAATGGGCTCATCTCCTCATAATCACATATGCTACCTGTAATCTCATGAATGGCCTGAATGACTCCAGGTTCTCATCCATAATAGGTGGGGGCACATGGTCTGATTCCAACTCCTCCTCATTGATAGATACTGACACTATCTCTGCATCCAATCAATGATAGAAATCTCAATAGTCTCTCGTGGCTCCTACAAAGTAAAAATAATACACAATTTATGTTAGTGCTTATGCTCTTTATATATATATATATAAAAGCATAAGCACTAACATAAAGTGCATGCATAAAATTAACTATTATCACCTATATCTCTGGTAGGTTGAGAAACATTAACATCATCCTGTGCAGGGGGCATGGAAGATGTGTTGGCTTCTCCATGACTGTGGGTATTGATGCCTAATATGGTTTCTACTCGTGATCTGGTCATACGAATGGGCGAGGGCTCTCCCCACTCATGTTGATCCTTAGCTATTACCTCATCACTCTCACTCAAGGGTGGATCCTCCTCGTCATCCTCCTCCTCATCATCCTCCTCCTCATCATCCTCATCTCCTCCATCCTTCCCATCATAGTTTGGATCTACATCCTTGTCATACTCATCAATAATGACATCAGTTAATATTTATATAGCTCTGTACTATGTCTCCTCGACTCTATCCTCTCCATCATCTCCCTCATCTAGCAATGATCCTACATCCCCTACAGGCTCATCAATCAAATATGTAGGATTTGGTGGTGATACTATCCACCACTCCTTGTACTCACCTGTGGCATTGACGTCATCTACATTAGAGACTGGAGCCTCATCATGATCTGAGTACTCGAAGTCAATCTTGAAAAAATTCTCTAGAGTGATTTGTATTCTATCACCTAGTCTCCGGGCACTCCACAATGACATCCTAAGGTCATGCCCTAGGTGATCTTTGAATCTACCCAAACCATTGCATGACCCAATCGTAGTAGAAGGGACACATTACATGATCATGTCGGCCAACCAAAAAAAATTCTAACTATAATCTCCTCAACTACCTCGTATGATCTTTCTACTAAAGTTTCAACTAATAAGGTCTCCAC
The DNA here is from genome assembly GCA_007258455.2 of Sequoia sempervirens. Lineage (NCBI taxonomy): Eukaryota > Viridiplantae > Streptophyta > Pinopsida > Cupressales > Cupressaceae > Sequoia > Sequoia sempervirens. The sequence goes on along the minus strand of VDFB02256132.1, from coordinate 148,925,344 downwards.
AAGATCTCGTCCTCCTCCAATCTATCAAATATCACTCTCCAAAAATGTAAATCCTCATACTGCCAAACCACCATAGAGGATAGCCAAAGGCCCAAGGATACCCCACTACTATTGGACATGGGAAGCTGACAGGCCTGGTGCATATGATATGCTCAAGGAACCAAACCTATAGAAGAGTGCAATGCACCATGCTATCTACCTCCCAAAAGATGAACCAACCAAGATCATTATATAAGTGCGCTAGGATACGATGCCCCTAGTCGTATAATATCTTGTGCTCTACCATCTTGCATACCAAGTGTACTATTCCTCCCTCTAGGTGCATTGCCCACCCATCTAGGATGACTACTAGTGCCACTATGTGCATCATGATTTTGTATCACAACTGGGGCTCATGAATACAACATCACCAGATCAAGTTTTCCTCTCACCAACTCATCATGCACTAGCCCATCTAGACAATACTACATATCAGACTTCTACTCGTAGAAGGTATGATCTCTCTAGAAGCTCACTTGCTCTCCCCAATCAAAACTTGGAGAATGTGGTACATGTCCTCTAAAGTAATCCTCATCTCACCAGTCAGAAGGTGGAATGTACGTGTGTTTGCATCCCAGCGCTTGCATAGCACCATCAACATAGCATCATGGTACCTCATGGGGGGCATGACATATGCCCAGTATATACCCACAACTGAAAAGTTCTCTAATTCCTCTTCTATAAGTGTGAAGGATAAATCTCTCAGAAAATTCAGCTGGCTACCCCCCAAGTGTTGATGCAAACAGGTGGGTACCTATCAAAAACACAACAATATGTGAGCTATAAACCAAAACATCTTTTGTTTTTACTTTACTCATCATGCAAATGTACAAAATTTGTTCTAGTGTGCTTTCCTAAAGGCCCTAGAAACTTTAGAACCCTTTTGGGACATGTCCCGAAGAAATGGGACACTTTGCGCACAATAGGGAAACTTCACAAAAAAATGGGACAGTTTGCGAACCTTTTTCCAAGATCCAAAATTAACCTAAAAATGCATAAAAATCATTAAATAATTGCATGAAAAAGTGAAGTTAGCATAATCAACTCACCTCATGATGACGCTCATTGCACACCACCTGGTCCTGTAGCACATCTAATCTCATAGGTTCGTAGCCCTGTTTGCTCAACATCTTTCACTATTCTCTCATCACTCTTATGTGTTTTGTGTTTGCATTTTGGGGGTAACCCCTCCCTTATCTTTTTCTCTTCCATGATGTATCTTTACTTAGAAACATATTGAAGTTGGCACAGGGCTTTCCAAGTTAGCTCTCATGTCTTCTTTCTTGTTTGCATTTTTCATTGGCTACATTAAATTAATTGCTCATATTATAGTGTTAGCAATTACTTTAAAGTGGGAGCATACATTGGCATTATAATTTTGCAAATTTTATTTTTCCTTTTTCATGGTTCTTGGTGTAGCCTTCTTACTTCATACGATGCATTTTTCACTTTGAGGATGAAATTGGGTGTGATTTACTTCATGAGCACGACATATCTTAGCATATTGCATTCCTCTTAGTGTCTTGATGCAACAAACTACATCCCCTAAGTTGTGAATTTTCTATTCATCAATTGGTTCTCTCTTGGAGACGTTAGGCACAATGTTCCCTAAGTTAAAGACCTCACATGAACTTAGCAAGACTCCTTTGGAAATTCATTGCATTTTTTTTTTGTTGCATTTTTTATTATATGGCCACCTTGCATAACACAACTTGCATGCTTGTGGTGCCATCGATTTTGTTCATGAGCTCCAAGCATACGAAGTTTTACTTGTCTCATGAAGCTTGAACATCATTTTTGTGTGGAACCTTATTAAAGTTTTTTGATAAGGAGGAAAATAGGTTTTGAATGGATCCAAAACCATATACAATAGGTTTTGAATGGACTCAAAACCATCAGGTTTTGAAGGGACCCGAAACCAAAACAAGGATAGTCAAGTTTCCTAAAGAGAAGTCAATAAAGCCCTGCAGCAAAACAAAGACAAACCAGCAGCCAAAACCAGTTGCCCAACACATAACCAAGATCTTACATGGCTATAGAACCCATTAGTTTTGATGGGACCAACAACCCAAAATAACCAGGTTTAGGCAGGGACCTTAAACCCAGGAGAGAAGCCTGCAACAACTAAGCCATAACAAGCTAGTCACTCAAGTAGATTGGTCTCTCCAAACCATTGGAATATACAACCAAGTCAAAGGTTTGCAAAAGTAGAGCCCCAAAAGTAGTCAAAACCTTGCCCAGCAACAAACCATCTCCCCCTCTATAGGAGAGGTCATCACAAGAATGCGAGGCTCCAAACATTTTCCATAAAATCCAATTTCACTCTCCACCTCTATAGGAGACAAAACCCAGCTCATCCACCCACAACAGTCATAGCACTCGTAAAAACCACCATTCCACCTCAAAATAAATGGGAACCCTATCAATGGGAAAAGCAGGAAGAGACCTTCAAATATAGAACACACCTCACTTGAGAGGGAGAGGACTCCACCTCGAAAGGAGAGGTCTTCACCGCAAAAGAAGACCTAGTATTTAGAGAAAAGGAAAGGACTACAGTGAGAAGGAGAACCAAAGCAAGAAACAACATCAATAATAGCTAGGTATTCAAAACCATCTCTAAAAACAACCCAGCCCTCAAAACCTTTAGCACAGAACAAAGTTGATCCAACACCAACTCCATACTCACAACATGGTCTAGCCAGAACATCAGCCCCCAACCACCAATGAAGAACAACAAGGAACATGAGGGGAAAACCATGAACAAGGGATTAAGAAAGACACTTGCTCTCATCATGAAAAACTCTTGGTAATGCCAATGAAGGTCCACACAAAACCCAACAGAGCAAATGGAAGAAAACATCCAAATTTGAGTGGCATAACCACTCCACCAAATGGTCCAGCAACCCAAAATAGTCTCCAAACTAGGATAATAGGCAATGAAATCCACTTTCCCTTATTAAAGTTGTCAGGAGGTATAACTTTGGTATGTTTTAGCGGGAAGCCTAATCTAAGATATAACTTTCCCCATAACCATGTGTGTGTGTGTGGGTAGATACTAACCATGAGTGTATTTTTCTCACCTTTTAGGACTTCTCACCCAAAATCCAACCATGAGTTCCGTCATCTTAGAGTGAGTATGTTGTTTTCATACAAACAACCTAGATTTGATCCACATCATGTTGGAAAAATGGTTGAAGCTTGATCTGATTCTTTTTTTTTTTCCTTTTTCTCTTTAGCATTGTATGCTTGTACCTTTTTGTTGTTCTTGATATTATTTTCATGCATGGGTATGTGCAGGATCATCATGAAAAAAATAGGCCCTTACGTGGCAAAAAAATTCAAAAAAATCAGAGTTAGGAAACTTGTAAAAATTTAAATAAGTTATCTATATTATTTCAAAAATATTTAAGAATAGAATCTATAGCAAATTGAATGTGGCTTGTAAAATACTAGGTTTATTTAAAAATAAAATAAATCTATTTGGTGAAAATTTAAAATTTCAATTTAGTAGTACTTAAATTTCAGTGAAAAAATAATTAGATGTCTGTCTAACCACCCTAACCACAATAAAATGAAAATATTTTTTATAAGATTTTATATATAAGTAGAGGACTCATGTCCTGATGTGATGCATATTTTTTTGTAATTTTTTTCCAAGTAAATAATTAATTATGATTTTTTTATTACAAATTTTAAAAAATATAAAAAAATCATATGTTTGACCACCTTAACTTGGTCAAAACTTCATAAAATTCATTTTTTATTGTTTTTAATCATATATTATGCAAAGCATAGAATATGATGCATATTTTGGATTCAAAAAATGTGATACTGTTTGAAAGCTATAGATGTTTTTCAATCAACCTATCAATTAGGACTTTAGTGATAATTCAAATAGAAAATGAATAATAATAATTTATTAAATTCAAAGTAAAGCATAATTTATATTGGTGAAAAGATGAGAATCTCCTTTAAAAACCCTTTTCGTTTCATCAATTTTGGGGTAAAAAAAAGTTTTCAGCCACATGGGCCATCATATCACTTAGATATTGCCACTTTTTGCCCGATCATGATCATGTACATGCCCACATATTCCTTTAAGCTTATGTTGGTTTGTCATGGGATTTTGATCATGTGGGCTTGATCACCCCTCTTGATCATTGTTGTCTTGTCTTGCTAGCATTGGTACATTTGAACCCTTCTTGTTATGTGCGTTGGTCTACTTTGGCATGAGTTTGAAGCAAGTTCATCCTCTCACTAAAGTGGGGACTAGATGGAGTCACTGAAAAGGTAACCCTTCTACATTTTCTAACTTGTTCGAGCCCTCCTTATGATTTTGGCTTAATGTGGCCTTGATTTAACATTGCAATGTGAATAACACATTCACATTAGGTATTGGGCCCTTGTGAACTTAAAGGATTCAAATGGTACCTTACTTAAGTGTTGTAAAGTGTTGTAACACACTTTCACACTTTTCTAAGGTCTTGTTAATAAAATAACCACTTTTCATCATTTACCAAGCCTTATTTCAAAGTGTTATAAAGTGTTGTAACACACTTTCACACTTTCCTAGGCTTTTCATTAATAATTGGGCTTTCTTATGCTTTAGTAGGCCCCATTTTGCATCCATAGGCCTTATTTATGTGTATTTTTAAGAATAATCTAGAAAAATACCATTTAAAGCATCAAAATCCTGAAACCCACCTCAAATTCCTAAGGTGGGACTCATTGGCCATTATGGGAAAATGAGTCCCCTTAGGTGGGACCCATTCGTCGAGGGTGGAAATTGAGTCACCTTATACTCAAAATGCAAATTTAATTGAAATTCCTTGTGGGTTTTTATTCTCCAAGATCTAAGGTCGGCCTACAGTGTTGTAATTTTAGGAATTATTGCATAATTGAGTATAAATACAAGGTTCTTTCTCTCATTTTCATCCCCAGGCATTCAAGTATTCATGTATATAGTTCACAAGAGCATTCAAGGCATTTCAAGGGAAGATTATCAAGCATTCAAGAGCATTCTTCAAGTGTCAATCATTATATCAATGATTGTTTACATCATGTTTTTTTAGAGCTAACAATTGTGGTGTAGTATTGTGTGATTCAAGCAACCATTGCATCAACATTAAGCTATAATTCAAGTCCTCATCCATTGGAGCCATTATTTACATGTTTGCAACACTTTCTACAAGGGTTTGGTCTAGGTTGTAGATTTATCAAGGAGAAAGATTGGAAAATTCATCATCAAGTTGTGAAAGTTGTGAAAAAGCCTTGGAGAAGCTTAGAGAAGGTCCAGAGGTTGAATTTTGTAGTATTGGACCCAGATCAAAATCATAAATAAAAAAGTGGACTAAGAGCTACAAAATCTAGTTTTGAATTTCTAGAAATCCAGAAGTGGACTGATTCACCACTATTGGTGAATGAGTCCCACTATACTTGTCTATTAGGGATTTTTTGCAGATCTGAGAACCCATTTGTCCAAAACCTGCTCCAACATAGTTTACCTGAAACTAGATTGATTTGCCCAGCTTGGTGTATGATTCCTAGTTAGCTTCAATAATTGATTTTCTAAGATTTCAAATCTCCAATCTACCTTCTTTAGTTTCCCAGGTGCACATTTATAGTTTCATAATTCTCTGTTATGATTTACTTGTATTTCTAGGTCATTTTTCATATCACACTGTGTTTTCCAAAATTTTGAGTTTTACAAGTTTACACTTGGTGGTGAACCATTTTTTGTAATATTCAGTCCCTAGGTCAACCCTAATGTTAGATTTCAATCTTCTTTGCATTGAAATCTTGAGGGTTATGCTTGGGTGGAACCTTCCCCATGTAAACCACATTTTTCACAAGACCCCCATTTTTAGAGGTTCCAAGGGCCCAAAAAGACCTAGGTGGGACTCATTCACCCAAGGTGGTGAATGAGTCCCACACACAAAATTTGGGCTACACAATCCAAGAACAACTAAATTATGATTGGTCATTGATTGGTGTTAGGATTATCCTCAAAAAGATGCAATAAATGAGGGTTATGGATGAAAAATAGGGTCAATTAAAGCATAAGAAAGCCCAATTATAAATCATAAGCCTAGAGTAATGTGAAAGTGTGTCACAACACTTTACAACACTCTAAATAAGGCAAGATTAATGTTAATTATGATTAAAATTATGCTTATTATGCTTAGTTAAGTGATAAAACCCTAGAAAAGTGTGAAAGTGTGTTACAATACTTCACAAAACTTTTGCAAGGAACTATTAAATTCCATTAGTTCACAAGGGCCCAAGACTTAATGTGAATGTGTTATCCACATTACAACACTGAATCAAGGCAAAATTAAGCCAAAATCCACAAGGAGAACCCAAATGAGTGTGAAAATGTCAAAGGACCCATTTTTTGACACTACAATACACAAGTGCATGAAGGATGGGAATTTCACCATGGTAAGCTTATCATGAATCTTAGTTTTCAAATGTTCTATGAACATCTTTTGAAAGTGAGGGTTGGGGACCATGACATCAATTTGGGAATAAAGTGATTGATAGGGTGAGATAAAATTAGTAATCTTTTATTCCTCTTTTTTCTTGCATCTCATAAAATCAGCCAAGGTCATTTTGGGAGTCATGTGCACTTGGAAATGGTTTAAAAATTGATCAATCGGTTCATTGAATGAAAAAATTGAGTTATTCGGTAAAGAATAAAACCATTCCAAGGCAGTATCTTTCAAGGACCTAACAAAAAGCTTTGCCAATAGTTTATCATCAAGGACAAAGTCACTACATAAGAAAGTATAAGTATTAACATGGTTAGAAGGATCTCCCTTCCCTCCATATTTCTCAAATCTAGGCACCTCTACACCTTGTGACATTAGTATTTGCAATATCTCCAACGAAAATCGATTGCTTTTGACATAATATGTAGGTGGGCCATTTTGATTTTGGTTTATGGTGGATTTTTTTTTTTGAAGGGATGAAATAGTTTGGAAGAGTTGAGCTATGAGAGGGTCACTGTTTGTGTTATGATATGGAAGTGGAAGTGGGGAACGAGTGTATGTGTTCATAGGAGAAGTGAATGGGATGATTATAGATGGTAAAGTGGTGGGAGATATAACTTGTAATGTCACATAGGAACTATGGATGCTAGCAATAATACCTAGGGAAGGAATCACATTACTAACTTGTTGCATTGTTGTTGTGACTTGAGGTTTGGTATAGGTAGGTATTGAGGAAATTATTGTGGGAGGAGGAATTTGAGTTCCTCCTTGAATTTTAACATTGGTTATTGGAAAAGGACAACTATTAGTTGAGGTGAGATGTTTTCCATAGATTTGAACTATGTTTCTTACAAGGTCAAGGGAATCTTCACTTTCAAGCATGTGGTGACTGCTATCTATGGTAGGGATGGTAGTGGTTGAAATGTTGTCATTTTGCACTTGATGTTGTAGGTGTGCTAGGTCCTCATGAATGTGAATTATATGTTTTCTTGTAGAAAACTATCATTCCTTTGTTCAACTGACATGCTACTTGAAGGTAAAGAGTTGTTAAAGGTATTGTCCATATCTAGTGTATTAATGTTAATACTAGGAGGGAAGAGATAGACAACCCAAGATCCATAATGATTGTGATATAGAGGGATGACATCAGTCTCGAACTTCATCTCACTATAGTATTAGCAATAGGACACCAATTACTCATACACAATCTACTAAATGCAGGGTGAGTGCAAATGCAATGTACGCTAAGAAAAATGAAATGCTTATAGCTGAAATTCTAGAAATTGAAACAAAAAATCAACAACAAACAAGAACTTAGAAATTGAATTGTAAATGCCAAAAAATAAAGTGCAGTATGTGCAAAGGGACTAATCTTCCTAGGGTGGCGAATGAGTCCCAATGGTGATTTTTAAAAAAAAATTCAAAATTTTTGAATTAGATTTTATGCTTTTTAAGTTTTTTGATCTATGTCTAAGATGAAAATGCATAATTTGAATGATTTTTAATGAAATTAGATGCAAAAATGCAAGCTAAATGAACTTTCACTAATGCAAATTTTGAAATCGTAGAATGCAAATCTTATTGCAATGTAAATGCAAGCTAAATCTAGGATGAAAATGCACTCCAAATCAAAATTATGATGTTCTAAATGCAGGTTCACTAAAATGAAATGTGGAAAATTGGTTTCTCTCCCACCTTTAGGGTTTTGGACCTAAATGGGACAATTTTCACTTTCATTCAAGAACAAACCCTTGAGATCTCACTGCAAGAGGGAAAGGGATATTGCAAGAGGGTTGTCCTTAGGGCCGAATGTGATCTAATGAGGGGTTCACCACCAAGTCTAAACTTGGAAAAGAAAATAAAATGAAAAACCCTAATTGAATGTAAACTAACATTAAATGACCTAAAAAAGTGAACAAAATTCAATAGGAAAACTATAAAACAGAAAGTGTGCAGTTGGGAATCCAATGAAGAAAAAATAAAGGTCTAGAATTATGGAAAATCTGCTTTTACTACTAATTGTGACTCATTTTCCATGCTAAGTGAATTAATCTAGTTTTTGGGAAAATGTGCAAGAACAAAATTTTTCCAAAAGGGTATCCAAACCTGCAAAATCTTGAAAGCTAGTAGGAACTAGGACTCATGTGCCAAAAGCGGTGAATTAGTCTAGTTGGGCTTTTATGCAACTTTCAAAGTTGATTCTACTCTTCTTTGTCTGTTATGTTCTTCCTAACTAATTTTTGGATTTAAATCTTTGATTTGCAACCTGTAGGTGATCTCTAAAGTTTTTGAAGGTTTGATGACAACTTTGACAACTTTGATCACTTGGCAACATTTCTTTAATCTTTCTCCTCATGAAATATGCAATCTAAACCTACAAATCACACAAAAAAGAGAGGGAAAAATGTTGTTGGGTTAGTGGATAGATTTTTTCATTAGTCAAACCCCATTTTTGAAATCAATCCTTGAAATGAAAACAAATATGAATGGAGAATGATGAATGAACAAATAGAAATGTTGCAACTCACCAAATCCTAACAATAAGGTGCTACAAATATGCTTGAAATGGCTGCAATGGTTGTGGTTCTTCACTCTTGCTTGAATGATGTTGATCTTTCTTGAAACACTTGCTTGAATCATAAAACCTACATCACATTTGTTAGCACAATAACAAACATTATATATTAAATATTTGACATGATGATTGACACTTGAATGTTGGTCTAAAATGATTGATAATCTACCCTTGAATGCGCTTGAATTCTATTGTGAATTCTTGAATTCTCTTGTGAATTCTCTTGAATGCTAGGTAGATTGCTAGGTGAGAATATGAGTGAAAAAACCTTGTATTTATACTAAATTACACAAGAATTCTCGAAATTACAACACTACAAGCCAGCATTAGATATAGGAGAATAAAATCCCACCAAAAATTTGAATTAAATTTGATTTTGGGACACACAGGACTCATTCACCCAAGGTGGTGAATGAGTCCCTTTAGGCATAACGTATGGGAGGAAAAACCAAAATTTCATAGAAAACTGTGAAAATTGGTTTGGGGCCAAAAGATCTAGGTGGGACCCATTCATCCAAGGTGTTGAATGAGTCCCATATCACCAAATCTATAACACACAAGCTAGAAACATCTGAATTATGATTGGTTAATGACTTGTGTTGGGATTATCCTCAAAAATATGTAATAAATGAGGTTTGTGCATGCAAAATACGGCCAATTAAAGCATAAGAAAGCCCAATTATTAATGATAATCCTAGAGAAGTGTGAAAGTTCATTACAACACTCTACAACAACCCAAATAAGACAAGATTAAGATTCATTTTTATTAAAAATAAGTTTATTATGTTTAATTATTTCATAAAACCCTAGAAAAGTGTGAAAGTGAGTGACAAAACTTTACAACACTTTGGCAAGGCACCATTAAAATCCATTAGTTCAGAAGGGCCCAAGACCTAGTGTGAATGTTTCAACCACATTACAACACTAAATCAAGGCAACATTAAGCCTAAGTTCACAAGGAGGGCCCAAACAAGTGTCAAAATGTCCTCGATGACATTTTTCGACACTACACCTATATATTCATCTTATACATATTTTAACAATAAAATCAATTATTAAAATTAATTTTTCTTCTAATTTTAAGATTTATTTTAACCAATTTTTTCTTACATTCATGCACAATTCAAATATGGTAAATGATCCATCTCACCTCAAATGCAAGTAACTAGCCACTAATGTACATTGCATCTTAAAGTACATAGGAACAAGAACTAGATACATAGATCACTCCAAAATGAAACTAAGGAAGCATTAGCACCAACAGAAGAAACCCACCCATAATGATGAAAAGGGAGAGTCATAACAAGAATACTAAACTATATAATACGAAGAAGTGCATTTAGTAGAAACAACCTAAAAATAAAAGGGTGTGCAAGCTAATGCACAAACACATGAGGCAAGAATCACTAGTATTCAATACTATCATGGAAGGGACACTCACTTAAAAAATGTGTGATGGAAAACTGAAGGAAAATATCAACCATCTGATGACACTTTATATCATAGTTCAAGTACAAAAGGTACAACAAGATGTGCAAAATTCCCAAAAAATACACACCAAAATGACACTTTATTTGAGTTGGTCTATGAAAGAGAATGTACATGAAAAAGATGTCTACAATGCCCAAATATGATAGAATAATAGAAATATATATAGAATAGTGAAAAATGAGTCATCCAACACAAACAAAAAGTTTCCAAGAGCTAAGACATCCAAGTAATTTACTAGAGTGTAAAAACACAAAAAAACTGAGTATAATGTACTTGGAGATAAATTTGGAAAAATTGCATGGATGGAACTAAAGAGCTTAGAAATATGGTTCCAACACCATTAGAATCACAAAAAATGGAGAAACTAGTCAAAATTTATGAGCTTAGAACTAAAAATAGCACCTATAACTTCAATAGCCTATAGAATGCACCAATTGAAAAATAGTTGATGAGACCCATACCACTAGAAAATTAGCAGAACCAGATTTTTGACAAATATCTCATTTGGAAAAAAATAATATTGTATGCCAAAGTTATGGTAAAAAAAACCCCTCCTTTAGGGAACACAGAGGGTACAAAGGCTCCCTTTTCCAAGGCCGTATGGCTAACATCATACTAACATCATCATGACATCAACAAAATATCTGAAAGAATATTCATAACATTAGGATCATGATGGGCCAAAAAGTGGCGATATGATGGGTTGTGTAGGGTATGTGGCTGACGAACTCTTTTTTACCAAAAATTGATGAAACTAAAAGGGTTTTTAAAGGAGATTCTTAACTTTCCACAAATATAAATTATACTTTAATTTTAATTTAATAAATACTTAGTATTCATTTTCTATTTGAATTATGAGTAAAGTCTTAATTGATAGGCCGATTGAAAAACATCTATAGCTTTCAAATGACATCACATTTTTTGAATCCAAAACATGTGCCACATTCTATGCTTTGCATACTATAAGATTTAAAAAAAAATGAATTTCATGAAGTTTTGACCAAGTTAAGGTGGTAAGACATATGAGTTTTTATATTTTTTAAAAGTTGTAATAAAAAATTCATAATTAATTATTTACTTGGAAAAAATTATAAAAAAAATGCATCACATCTGGACATGAGTCATCTACTTATATCTAAAATATTATAATTTTTTTTTTATCATTTTATTGTGGTTAGGGTGGTTAGGCACCTACTTCTTATTTTTCCTTGAAATTGAAGTACTTGCATTGAAATTTCAAATTTTCACCAAATAGATTTTTTTTTATAAAAAATCTCAACTAAGTTCAATTTTCTACAGATTCTATTCTTACATATTTTTGAAATAATATAGATAATTTATTCAAATTTTTACGTTAAGTTGCCTAACTCTGATTTTTTTGAATTTTTCGGCACTTAAGGGCATGTTTTTTCCATGATGATCCTACACATACCCTCTGGTAAAAATACGAGCACTCAAAAAAATCTGATTGCTTGAAAAGGATGAAAACGATGAAATATTCATTTTGTGGGTAGAATATTCTGTTGTATTGCACTAGGAAAAGTTTTTAATGTTTTAAAAATATACTAATAATAAAAAAATGGGGCACATTAATAAGTTCCCAATGCTCATTATTCTGTGCTAGAATTGTGTAAAATGAGAAAACCATGAACCACATGATCAAACAATGAATAAAGACACCTTCCATGCAGAAGGTCTACAAACAATATATGCAATATCCCTCAACAAGAAAAAAGGTACAAAAGTAAGAGAATATCAAAAAGATATGAAAGCTCAGGAGATAATTACAATGAGGTTTAAGTGCTTTATAGGAGTAACACTAATAATTTCTCACTTCAGTTAATAAAAAAACACTTAACTGAATAAAGAACTCCTAAGTTTACCTTAAGTGTATGAGAATCAATTAGACTAATAATCAATTAAATATTAATTAATTATTAGCTAATGCATGATTACTCTAACATATTCATCTTGGGTGTCCAACTTTGTAGGTGTGTCCACCATTTTAGTGTGCATGTCCTTGCATGTTATTTGCATGTTTTGCATCCTCTTGCATGGTTGAGTTCCCAAGCTTGCATGTTGGTGCATGATAGTGCATGTAGCCATCAGAGCTGTCAGAAAGTTATGTAGCACTCAAGTTTGACCATTTCCTATTGGTTATGGGTTAGGTTCCCATGTGAAGGCCTAGTGATAATTTAATATTTTATTCTATGTTTATGGGCTATCCACTAAGGGGGGTGTGGGGTTTTCTAGGTGTTTTTTCTTATTTTTTTGTGATAAGTTTTTGGTATTCTCCCCCACAAACTTCTATATATTGGAGCCTTGAGATGGTGATATTTTATGATTTTTTTGTAGGTTGTCAAAGTGACAAAGTGCTATGAGATTACAAAGAGGATTGTTGTATTGATGTACTTCTTTGAAGATTAATACAAGCATTGGGTCTCTTTGGGTGTTGAGTTTTTTCTTGCAATGGATTCTTCACATATATATTGTGTCACTTGTGTTGATGACTTGTGGTATTGCAAATTTTTCTTTCATTGTTGTAATTGTCAATCACTTAATCATTTTATTTTTTTGATAAAGGAAAAAATGGGTTTTATAGGGACCCGAAACCACAAAGTTTATAGAAAATAGGAATAAGAATTAAAGTCACCAAAGACAAAAAGGTTGCATCAAAATAAAGCCCAAGAAACACAAAAACCACCAACCCAAGGCTAGCAAGGGCCACCTAAAAAATCCGAACAAAAAAACTAGCAAGAAACCCCCAGCTAACCTAAGAACTTAATCATTTTATGTTAATCTTGCAATCATAATTTCATATTTACAACCACTTTGATTAGTTCATATTGCTGCAAGTTCTAACTTTATTTCCAAAAATGTTCACAACACTCATTTTTATAGGAATAGAATAATAAAAAATACCATCAACCAAAATTTTGTTTAGAATAGTCTTTATTCCCTTTTCACCTATGTGACCCAATCCATGGTGCCACAACATACATCCATTTTCCATGTTAGTTGCATTAACAAAGTTGCATAAAGTAGAGGTGTTTAGCATAAACAAAGTCCCTATCTAATATCCTTTAGCTATCACCAAAATCCCTCTTACCAATGTGCAATTATCAAATATCACATGCATTCCATAATTATTCAACTTGGATACTGAAAGTAAATTTCTTGCAAGTCCTGGAATATGCAAAACATTATCAAGATTTTTATTCCTCTCATCACTGAAACACAACTTTACCTTTCCCTTACCAAAAATCCTCTTTATGTCGTTATCACCAAGGAAAAATTATCCCCCATCATAAGATTTGTAATTAGTAAACCACTCCTTGTGATGAGTCATGTGGTAGGAGAAAATTGAATCAATAAGCCAAGAATCATCACTAATAGTGTTAGCTGAAATAAGAAAATAACAAAATAATCATGAAAGGTCCTTTCCTTGGAGGAATCAAAATTATTTTTCTTATTCTTTCTTTGCATGCCCTCTTTAACCACAATATCCACAATTTACTCTTTTGGGGGGTTTTAGAACATCCTTTAGACTTATCACTCTTATTATCCCCTTTAGGCCCTTTCTCTTTGGACCTACCATGCATATATACAAGGCATGTTGGGAGCCAAAATTCACGTAATTTATCCTCATATCCTCTAAAATAAGTATGGAGATCATGGAGTCCATCATTGGCTCTACATCACCACTACTTATGGCAATTATTAGATTTTCCCAACATTTGGGAAAAGAACAAAGAAAAAAGATACATTTATCTTCATCTTATATTTTAAAATCTATCTATAAGATGACATAATAAGATTAAAATTATTTAAAATTTTCACTATAAATTCACCATCTTTCATTTCTAAAGAATATAAATGTCTTTTGGGATGTAACTTGTTAGACAAACTTTTAGTTTGATGTCTATCATCCATCCTTTTTCATAACTTTTATGTAGTATCTTTGGTGAAAAATTAAAAAGGATGAAAATTGTAAGACACAACCAAATGGTTCCTTGTGTCTTCCAAATGGTTCCAAATGGTTCCAAATGGTTGCAAAACAAACAACCACTAACATCTCTCTTCTAGGATATATCCTCCATCTTTAATTTCAACATCTTATAGCTTCCATTGAAATTATCAATATCATGGTGAGAGGTTGAATCTATGACATACAATATTTTTCAAAAATATGCAATATACCAAAAAACAAAAAGCTCCCACTATAGCAAAAAATCCTTCAACACTTAAGAGAAATGTGTCCCATTCTAAACAAAACTTTTAGCTCTACTATTGAATGTTGAGAAAAAGGTGAACCTAAGTTGCAATATTAAATTATATGTGTATTCAAATATAAAAATAATATTACCAAATCTAAATATATGTATGTGACTACACATTAACCATAATAAAAAAATCAAAAAATAAATATGACATGAGATTTACATGGAGAAACCCTTTTGGGAAAAAACTCCGCATGAGAAAAAAAAGGGAAAGTATATTATTTATTTTCACAGGAGAGATGTACACCACAAAAAACTTCCTTGTTGATCTCCTACAACCCGAATGCTTCCATATACAAGTGAAAATAACACAAGATACAACTACCATCTCAAGGATCCAATTTATAGAACTTATGGGAGAACAAACTATAATAGAAAATTGAAAGAATAGGTGCCAAAAATCCTTGTAAAAACCCACACCCAATCATTGGAAAACTAAGATTCATGATAATACATTAATAAATATGCACAAGGCTCCAATAGGGGCACCTAACCTATAGCCTCTTCAGCTTCGACCATCAGGATACTTTAGTGATTGTTCAACTTCTAGGTCTAACACCAATGGACACTTGTTTCCCTCCAAACATGGGCACCCCACCAAAGACCATTCAAATTCACAATGTGGATGCCTACGAGGGGTGATTCATCCTCTAGTGATGTGTAACATCCACTAACATTAAATTTCCTCTTGAAAATATAATTACAATATATTGCCAATATTAAATACATTTCTCACATGTCCCCTAGAGGATACTTTCCAAAAAACATGGAGACATAATTTAATGACATAAGTTTGTAAGGTTAATGTCACCTAACCTAACTATCTCCATACTTTCATCATTTTGTGGATGACTAGGAAAGTAACAGTCATGATGGTTTGGCATAAGAATGGCTTCTTGATGTTGAAGCATGTGAAAGCAACCAAGAGGTTTGAGCAAGGGTAGGAGAGTGGTAAGCATATTGAGCATGCTAGTCACTTTATGTAGCAAAGATGTTTGGGTTGAAAATAACTCCATGCTTAGTTTGATATGGCATATTAGGGGGTATATGAGAAAGAATTTTATGAAATGAAGATGGAAAGACATACTGTCCATGAAACTTTGACATTTTAAAAAATTAGAAAATGTAGAAATCTACATAGAAATTCTTTGAAATGAAAGAAAATAAGGTTTATTTTCTTTATAAACTGAATACCAACAATTAATCTACTTGAGCCAGTAGACTTGAACTTTGAGTCGCTAGGTGTGTGAATACATTTCTTCTAAAGGTAGAATTAGTTGATATACACACTAAATATTAGTAATGAAAGGACAAGTTTTGAACTACAATAGCTCAAACTATCCTTCTAAGCATGTCAAAAACAATTTTCAATGAATTTACACCCTTGCTAAGCACTTAACTCAACAATCTAATGAATCATGGAAACACTCTAAGGCATGTGGGTTTCCTATAGCTTGGAGTTAATCTCCAAATTGGGTTGGTTCCCTTGGTCTTCCACCTAAAATATTTATGCTACTATTGTTTTCTATGGAAAAGGAAAAAATATACATAAAGTAGAAATTAAATATACTAATGAGGTAGTGCACCAAATGTGTGTGACCTATACTATTGTTTTCTATGGAA
The DNA here is from genome assembly GCA_007258455.2 of Sequoia sempervirens. NCBI lineage: Eukaryota > Viridiplantae > Streptophyta > Pinopsida > Cupressales > Cupressaceae > Sequoia > Sequoia sempervirens. The sequence goes on along the minus strand of VDFB02256132.1, from coordinate 148,908,845 downwards.
AAGGAAAAAATATACATAAAGTAGAAATTAAATATACTAATGAGGTAGTGCACCAAATGTGTGTGACCTATACTATTGTTTATCATACACAATTATTTTAGTGAACAAGCTAAACTTATGCACAACTCAAGGTATTGATCATATTTATGCATGATTGTTTTATAAGAAAGTTAGAATTCAACAATTTTAAGAGGAAATAAGATGTTTTCACAATAAAGGTGGTGTATAAACAAATAGCATAACCTATAACCTACATAAAATAAAAATGTTTTTGTATAAAGTTGTATTGAAATGAGACATGACATTGTGGACATATTAAACCTAATAGAACCATATCAACCACTTCGTGATTCCACATAAAACATAGAATTGAGAAGGCTAAAAATGCTTGATTACATTTATAAAATGGTATGTTATAGTAGTAAAAGACTATAATTCATTTAAATAGCTTGAAATTGATGTTATTTAATTATTGTTTAGTCATAAAATAACTGGCTTTGAGTTACAAAATAGTATTTTTGATTGAAGGAACCTTTATAGAGAAGCTACAATCCCTCTCCAAAACTATAAGAACTACCATACAAATATCTTAGGCATCCCCTTATTCTTTATAACAACTTCCCTATTAAATTTTGATGCTTCTACAATGTGTTGTTGAAGCAGGAGGATAAACACACATAACCCATTTTCATACAACTATTCTCAACAAGATAAAATGCATTGCAAATGCAACAAATCAGATTTAAAAATCTGCAACATGAACACTTGATTGTTCATTCATAATCTCCTATAAACATCACAATAACTTCTCCAAATTGACAATACAAATGGTGCAGCCTCATGTGCTAATAATAATAGTCTCAAAAATAATATAAAACTGATGTACAAAAGCAAAATAATTTAAAAGACAACAAGAATTTCATTCTTTCAAATCTTCTACCAAAACTATGAAACAAAATCATCAAACACTTGCAAACTTCAATACAAAATCTGCAACAACTCTATCATGGATTCTTAAATCCATTTGCTGCTATGCTTTCACTTCCAAAGCTGCAAAAACATTCATACCAAACTTATTTCTCCTTCCCTCAACTCTCACCAAACTTCACCTACAAAATCCCTCTTCTCTTCTCATATTCCTCTTCTCTTCACAAGTTGATTTTCTGCACTTTTTCTTGTGCAACTCTCAGGAGAAACCTACAAATTATTTTTCCAAACTTGCTGATATAGATTTCTGCTCTTTGAATACCTTCAAGGCTCCATTTTTTTTTCTATATTAAAACTGTTTTGAAATCCCAAATCTGCTCTTTCATTTCTCTCCAATTGTATTTTGAAAATTCTTCAATTTGTGTTAAAATTCATCATTAAATGCTTCCAAATATGGAACACAAAGTTGTTGAACCATATTCCACGAATTTCTTTTGTAAATGCCTCATAAAAATCAATAAAATCATGACCCAAGTCGTGCTCATTCACATTGATTTGAATACTAAAGTCATTAATTGATTTTTCCCAAAAAAACACTAGCTTTTATGCATTAAAGCAAAAATCTGTTTTTCTTATCTTGGGTGTCCACTCTCTCCATCCCTATTTTTTAGGGTTTTTGGAATCTCAAAAATAATATTTTAAATGGAATAGAAAGTCTCAAAAAAAACCTATTCCAAAATTTCCAATTTTGAATTTCAAACTCCAAAATTACCTCCTACACTTTCTCTCACTCCGAAAATGCAACATTTAAATAAAGACCAATTATTTAATAAAGTATTTTGGCCTCAACATTGCAATTTATATTTCTATTGCATAATTAAACCAAACCTTAGGAAATTAAAAATTAAATAATTGCTTTTTGGTTGATGAGGATAGACCTTTGACCATGGATGCTCCTGCATCAGTTGTTCCACTTTTTTGTTTCTTTTGTAACACGTTGCCCTACTTTTTTGTTGCTTCTACAATTTGTTTCCTTGCTATTCTACTGCTTTTGCAACATGCCCATCTAGATCAACAAATGTTTCTATGCCAAAAAATGGAGTCTTCTTCAATAAAACAACCAGAAAACCCTAAACTCCCTCATGCAACTTGGATAGGGTGTGAAACTTTCAAAAATGAAAAAAAAATTATGCTTTTTCCCCTCTTTTATGTTAGGACTTAGTAACAAATAAAAAATTATTCTTGTTTCATTTTTCCCTTTTTCTTTATTAGTGCCTAAGACTCCATTTATTTTTTGTCTTTAAAATTTTTAACTTAAGAAACTTTCTAAGGCTTGATTGTGGTTATTTGAACCAGGTGTGAAATAAGCTAACACTAAAATATTACCTTGCTCATATTATAATATATAGCTTGAGCTAATAATTTAAAAAATGAAGAGGATCAGCCCAACAATGATGATGTGGAGCCCCTTTGACCAATGGCACAATAAAAATCATCTATCCTAGGGAAACCTTCAAGAGATGTATTATCTGTGAGCTTATTTCTAATTAAATAACTAGGACAATCTTAAGAGCCAAAAGATTTGATAACTTCTTGGGAGTTGAGGAGATTTCCTTGTAGCATGCTTTAGACATTATACAATAACAATCCATTCACCCTTATAAAATAGAAATAATTAATCTTAATGCTAGAGATATTATTAGCATTGAGAGTATACAAAGCATATCAATTATCCACATATCCTCATAATGATGTCGAAGGAAATCTAACACTTATTTTAAATTGTAAGATGCCAATTCCTTTCAAAAGATTCCATGTTTAATTACTAGAGATTTTCTGCCTATCCTCACCAAATCATGTCCACATATCCTAAGTGGAAAGATATGTTTAATCTAGAGACATGAAACTACTAATGAGCTACATTTGACTCACTCTTACATATATCTTCATATTACATTGGTATCTGAAGGATTTATAGACCCATCCTTCCCATTATATTGTACTAAAGTAGTGAGCTCAAGTCTACTAGTAAACAAATTTTATGTTTGTTTACTCATCTTAGTTGTAGCCCTTCATGTGGCTAGTCAAGGATGATATTTTTTGGTCATTTAGACCAATCCACAACAAAGTAGTGGCACCCACTGAAGTGGTGCTAATAAATGATATTATACCAAGTGTTCACTATATCATGTTGATAATGATTTGACAATTTGTGTAAAGAATAATCTTTTTTAAATCAATCATTTCACACCCATTTAATAAAAATTATCTAGGCTTTCCTTTGAACTTGTGTTGAATTACTAAACTTGATGAATGGTTTGTGATTAAGAAAATGTAATATTAAATTTTTACAAAAGAGAATTATTGTTGTAGTAAAATGAGAGAAAAGAAATTGTCAAAAATAAATAATTAAATAAATAAAAATAACAAATAAAAAAATAAAATAAAATCCTATTTTACCCAAACATAACTATGTGAAAGTTCTTATTTTTTCAATAAAATGTTTGGAAATCTATAGAAACTTCTCCACTTCCATGAACACGAAAAGTATGCAAATGCAAAGATCTTTCCATATATTTGAGAGAGTACCATCAAGACCAACGATACTTAATTTGACTTCTTGGAAAAAAAAAAAGGATATCCAAGCTTTTAAGTATTAATAGCCTGTTGGATTCTATACTTCGGAAAAGTAACAGAAATCCATGTAACATATTTCATCATTAAGATGAAGGGATAGCTTCAACATTTGAATGCAACACCCCACAACAATTGGAAAGCAATACAAGTTTATCATTGTTGTTTTGATCTTTAATGCACACTAATGGGCGGAGAGGTAGAAGACCAATTGAGACAATCAAATGAAGATTGGGATGAAGGAGGAGAACAACCAGAAGGAGGAAGAATTCATTTCGTCCTCACAAATATAGAGACAAAGATATTATTAATAAATGGAAACCTGACATCAATTTTCTTTAGAAAGATAAATTAAGTTCTGTTTATTTTGATGCTCTTCTTCAAAATATATGAAAACAAATATGTAGGACTTGCCGTGGAAGAGGAGTCATTGTGGGGTTTTCAATTCCTTATAATACGCAGGTCTAACTTTTATCTTGTCAGCATTGGTGAGAGTTTCAACACATAATAATGTCTTGTAGCCATGTAAGGTGTCATTCGAAGGCATAGAATAGATCCACCATTGTTGAAAAGACAATAAGAGGCCCTCTGGTAGTCATAGGTATTATCTATCAAATAATATTTTACAGTCAATGGCGTGACACTATATATAGCCCGTACATCCTTTTCAAAATTACTTAATTCTGAAAGGCACCAAAAGAGAGCTTTCAATATAAGAAATATTCACTAGTCGGTCTCTATTTTAATGAACATAATCCGTGACATTCAATCTGTTCAAAATGGGTTGACAGGCTCTTATTATTATTTATATTAAGTAATTAGTCTGTATTATAATCAGGTCAAGTCACTTAAATTATCATGTTTTGAATAGGATGAGATTGAGTGCGCAAGTTGCATCCTTTTGAACAGATTGCATATCTATTATTCTTCCCATTTAAATTAAAAAAAATTCAACTGAGCTTTTTCAATGATCATGATACTTAAACATTTGATAGTATTTCATCTGTTTTCTTTTATTTTTTAACATTTTCAAACATTAAATAATTTATAACAATATTAGAATTCTATATTCTCAAGACAATTCAGTTTCGTTTGCTGACCAAACGATAACATTGGAAAACTGTGAGAACATGTATTTGACATGCTCCATCTTGTGATGGGACAAAGCCTTAACCAGAATAGCTTCTCTGCGTTGTGAACATTCGTGATGGCTCTTATTTTCAAAAGCCATTTTCAACCGATTAAGATTACATTATTGCAGACTAGATGACATGCAGGCACGGATTTCAAAGGCAACCAAGATAAGGCAGATCACCATCATTACAGTGTTCAATTTTTTTATTTTTATTTTCATAGTCTTTAACCTTTTATGACCAGCTGTTCGACCCAATATCTACACCACTGTTTTGGCCTTTTTTGCCCTGCTAGTCCACGCAATCTATGTTGTGCAGTGATGTAGGACAATAATTTGATGGAAAAAAATTGAGCAGAATAAACTGCAATGTGAACACCTACAACGGCTCATGATATTTTAAAATTCGTTGAATAGGCACCAAAATGAGAAGCCACGAGCAACGTCAGCTTTTGAATTTACTGGATTTTAATTAAAATGAAAACTGAGAACAAAAAAACAGGTTGTATATTTTGTTGACGAGATAAGATTTCTATATGTTCATGATGTTGTTACAACTCAAGGGTTTTGATACAAATATAAGTATTTTTATATTATATGTCTATTCTTTCTCAATGTTATAGAGGTTGATCTGAGCTATATGTTTGTGATTTAGTTCTAGAACTTCTAGGTCACAATGGGGTCATTTTTGTTGGAATGTAATTTCTTCTATAGGTTATGTAGTTTGTATGTTTGAACTACAGTCTATTTTATACATTGTCTTAGTCGTGAATGCATTTAGTTATGTTACAGTTCGCATGTCGGTTATACTCTAGTTTGCATGTTGTTTGCATGAGTCTCTTTCATTGATTAGCTGTCACTTATTTTCAGGTTATCATCTTCTAGAATTTTCTAAGACCTCTGAAATGAGGGGAAATAGGGGTTCCACCTTTTCGGAGATGGAACACAAAATGGGTTTAGGACCTTCCTCCTATTTTCTTATATTTCATTCAAGGAAACCTTAGAGATCTCTATCTAGGGATGGAATGGGGGAAATAGATCTGCAATAAGGTGTCCTAGGGGTGTGATTAAAGATAAAAGGGGTTCACCACCAAGCAAAAGCTTGGAAAAAAGAAATGCAAATGATATGCAAGTCTAACTATGCAACCTAAGATATCAAACTGAAAATCAGAATAATAAACTAAGAAAGGACAAAGGGCCACCTAAAAATTTGAAGATGCTTGAAATAAGGTTTGCACTCCCAAAAATTCAACTTTTAATGCACACAGGGACACATATACCAATAGAGGCAATTTAGTCCTTGTTTAGGGTTTCAGACCGAAATCGAAATCTAGAACTACTAAACCAGGATCTATAGAAAATGCTTGAAATATGGTATATTGGGACTCATATGCCACAAGTGGTGATTTATTCATAGTATTAGGGTTGATCTGAAAGTATAATATCCTCTAGTGTTCTCCAGTAGCTTCTCTCCTATCAAATCTCTAAATCTGAAACTTTGAATTCTGCTTTGTAAATAACTTTTAGTAATCTTTCAATGTAGCTAACAACTTTGACAACTTTTCTCCAATCTTGCTCTTTAATGAATCTTCAACTTAAATATGCAAATCACACACCAAAGAGAGAGAAAAATGTTATTCCATTAGTGGATATGAGTTTTCCTTAATCAAACCCTGTTTTGGTAACCAATCCTTGAAATGAAATCAAATAGAATGAAGGAATGATGAATGAACAAATAACCTATGTTGCAACTCACCAAACCCTTGGAATAAAGGCTACAATCTTGTATGTAATGGCTAACATGAATGTGTTGGATATTGTGTTATGTTGTTGATATGTGGTTGTCATTGATGTCAACACTATTAGTATTGTTGCATTAGATGATGTATATGTCGAGGATATTGAGAAAATTGTAATAAGAAGTGAGTGGTGAAGAGAAGTTCTTTCTGTCGATGTGATCAGTACATTGTTGTTAAGAGGTTGTGGACTAAAGGGTTTCTTGTTTAGTATATCTAGTTTATCCACCTCAAGTTTCAGAGATCTGCATGAAGATTTGATCAAGTAACTATGAAGATTTGTATTCTGACAGTTTTTTGTTCAATTTGTGTTCCTGAATGAAGATCATGTGAGTCCAGTAATTTATTTTGTTGTGGATGCTTCTCTGATGTTTCATGATTCTTGTGGATGTTTCTAGTTCATGATCTATCTGTGTTGCACATTTGCATTGATCGTTGTGCTCATGATCAGAGATTTTCTCTTCTGTGTTCATGTTTTCATGTTCTTGGCCGACAAGGTGTTGAAGCGTGTTGTGGATCTTCAAGGAGTAATTAATTCAAGTGGTTCATGTTTGAATATGTTATTTTGAGTCTTCACTATGTTGTGGCCGATCTTGGTTGATCCGCATGAATAATCCTTATTGATTTGGGTTGACTATTTATATTCATTTTATTATTTCTTTGGAGCTGACTTATAGCGATGTACTTGCTTCGTGCGGATATATAAGAGCAATTGTTTTGTCATTTGAAGGAATGTGTGTGTGAAGTGTGGGATTCTTGTGTGCGAATAAAGTTCAGATCATTCAAAGGAAGAGCAGAGAGAGAAGAAGAGTGAAGAAGAGTGAAGAAAAGTGAAGAAGTGTTCATGTGCTTAACTGAAACTGTAACTAGGCATTAGCATATGCTACTTTTCTCAGTTCAAAGTCTAATGGATTTAATCAAAAGCTTTCTATAAGACAGTGTGTCTTGCTTTGGGCAGTAAGCCTATTTTTTATTTGAGCAGTGAGCTCTAGGTAGTGTGCCTGAATGCGTGTGCATTCACCATTCATAATTCCTTATAATTTTAATAGGGTATAATCATGTGGACTAACCTCCACCGTGGTTTTTCCCCTAACAGGGTTTCCACGTAAAAATCTTGGTGTTATGTGTGATTCTAATGTGTTGTTTATTTATTCTTTCATGATTAATGATTAGATCTGAGAATAAGGTTAATAAGTTGAATAAGTTTGAAATTTGGTGACAATTGATTCACCCCCCCTCTCAGTTGTCTGCCCTTGAGATGCCAACAATTGGTATCAGAGCTTGTGGTTCCTTAGAATAAGTTTAACTGCTTGAGGTGATCCAGGATGGAAACTTATAAGAAGGATAGTCCTATATTTGATGCAACAAGTTATTCTTTATGGAAGACACAAATGGAGTGCCATTTGAGATGCATTGGTGAACCCTACTGGAGCATTACAAAAAATATATATGTTATTCCACATAATGGTCCTACTACTTCTGATGAGATCAGGGATGCTGAGTATAATATCAGGGCTAAGGTTACGTTGTTAAGTGCTTTGACTGATACCGAGATGACAAATGTGATGGATCTAAAGACTGCTTATGAGATTTGGAAATGGTTGGAAACATGTATGAAGGTGATGGTAACATGAAGATTGCTAGGCTACAAAGTTTGAAAGGGAAATATGAAAAGTTGAAAATGGGTGATGATGAAAATGTTACTACTTTCATGCAAAGAGTGAATGAACTTGTGTGTGGTATCAGATGTGCTGGTGGATAGATAGACGAATTAGAATTTTTTGCTAAAGTGCTAAGATCCTTTCCCGATTCTTACAAAGTCAGGGCTAGTGCTATTGAAGAGCTCTAGACTGTAACAAATGTTACCAGAGATATGTTGATTGGTAAGCTAACTGCTTTTGAGTTGAGTGAAATTGGTGATGCACTTCCTAGTTACTTTGAATCTGCATTCAAGTCCACTACTTTTGGAAGGGATAGACAATGATATGATCCAAGTGAAAGTTCATCTAGAAAGACATTCAAGTATGATGATGAAATGAGACAACTCGTTGAAGAAGAAAGAGAGCTTGAAGAACTTGAAGCATTGATTGTGAAAAGAGAAGCCATAGGACAAGGTAAGTATAAAGGAAAGTTTCATATTAAATGTTTCTCTTGCAATAAGATAGGTCATTTTGCATCAAGGTGTCCTGAGAGATTTTCCAAGCCAAGATTTAACAAGTCTAAATTCCAAAAGAAGTGTTACTATGTTGTTGATGAAGGTGTGAAAGATGATGAATCTGACAAAGGAAATGCAAGTGAAGATGATTTTTTCTTTATTGCTATCAAGGAAATTAATCTTGTGTCTACTGAGTCTGCTAGTTGTACAAATGTGGAGAAAGCCCTAGCTACTCGAGTTGAAGAGAAAGCTGAATGGGTAATTGACAGTGGTTGTTCTCATCATATGACAGGAGATAAAAATAAGTTTGTGAATTTGGAGAAGTATGATGGTGGTGTTGTGAGATTTGGTGATAATACAACTGGTGTGATCCATGGAAGAGGATGCATTTCTCTTGATGGTAAGCATAATATTGATGATGTCTTGTATGTTGATGGTTTGAAGCATAATCTTCTAATTGTTGGAAAGATGGTTGATAAGGGATACAATCTTCAATTCATGGATGGTAAGTGCAAAATATTGGGAAATTCTAGAAATGTGATTGCATTAGGCACAAAAACAAAAGGTAATATTTTCCACCTAAGTGTTTCTAGTAAAAGTTGTTTGATTGCTCAAATTGATGGAAGCTAGTTGTGGCATAGGAGAATGTGTCATGTTAACTTTGATTATATTGTCAAGATAAGTTCCACTAAGGCTGTGAGAGATCTTCCTAAGATGATGAAACCTACTAATGCCATATGTAGAGAATATCAGATAGGAAAGCAAACAATAATTTCATTTCAAAGTAAACAACAAAATTCAAATGGATTGTTGGATCTTGTGCATACTGATTTGTGTGGTCCTGCTAGAACTAAAAGTTTACAAGGATACAGGTACTTCATGTTGCTTATTGATGACTATTCAAGGATGATGTGGGCTACTTTCGTAAGGGAGAAATATGAAGCTCTAGAAAAGTTCAAGATCTTTAAGGCTATGGTTGAGATAGAGATAGGTCTGAAGATTAAATTTTTGAGATCAGATAGAGGTGGTGAATTCACTTCCAGTGAGTTTAATTCTTTTTGTGAAGAACATGGAATAAAGAGACAGTTATTTGCACCACAGACACCTCAAAAAAATGGAGTTGTGGAAAAGAAGAATATAACAGTTCTAGATGTTGCTAGAACCATGATGTTGGAAGGAGACGTACCTCATATCTACTGGAGAGAAGCTGTGAGTATTTTTGTGTACACACTTAACCAGGTACAAATCAAAGGTGATACTGGTAAGACTCCTTTTGAGCTATGGACTGGTCAAAAACCTATTGTTAGATATTTCAAGATCTTTGGAAGCAAGTGTTATATCAAAAGAGATGAAGATATAGGAAAGTTTGATGCTAGGAGTGATGAAGGAATCTTTTTGGCCTAAAAGTAAGGCCAAAAAAGTAAGGCCTAAAAGTAAGGCCTACTAGTGTTATAATAAGAGATTGAAGAAAATGGTTGAAAGTGAAAATGTTAAGGTTGATGAAGACTTTGGTGCACTATCCAGAACCTGTGGATATGATTCTGATGATCAGAATGACAATACAAACAAAGGTCAGACTTGAAGTCAAGTCCAAATTATTCTGGTGAACCAAGAAGATCAAGAGGAAGGAGAAACTGGTGGAAGGACATAAGAGAGATTAGAAGAGCTTGAAGTTGAAGAACATTCGAAGAAGACTCCAAGGAATGTAAGGTTGAATCATTCAGAAGATCAAATTATTGGTGATAAGAACAAAGGTGTCCAGACTAGGAGAAAGATTGCAGAAGAATATTGTTTGATTTCAAAGACTAAGCCTAACAATTGGAATGAAGCATGCAAAGATGAACATTGGGTTGAAGCAATGAAAGAGGAACTACAACAAATTGAAAAGAATGATACATGGATTCTTGTTCCCAAACCTAATGATAAGAATGTAATTGGAACTAAATGTGTCTTTAGAAACAAACTAAATCAACAAGGTGAAGTGGTTAGAAACAAAGCAAGACTGGTATGTAAGGGATATTCACAAATGGAAGGTATTGATTTTGAAGAAACCTTTGCTCCTGTTGCTAGAATTGAAGCTGTGAGATTGTTTCTTGCTTATGATGCTTACAAAGACTACAAAGTTTATAAAATGGATGTCAAGTTTTCTTTTTTGAATGGTTAATTGGAAGAAGAAGTGTATGTTGAACAACCTGATGGATTCCGATTGACTGATCAGGGATATATGGTTTGTTGATTGAAGAAAGCACTGTATGGACTCAAACAAGCCCCTAGAGCATGGTATGCCAAATTGGATAAGTATTTGGTAAAGCTTGGATTTAACAAAGGTACTACTGATAGTAATCTATATTTCAAGAATGATGATAAAGATTTGATTGTGGAAGTTTTTGTTAATGATATCATATTTTAAGGAGATGATAACTTGTGTATGAAGTTTGCTAATGAGATGCAGAATGAGTTTGAGATGTCAATGATTGGAGAGATGAAATTCTTCTTGGGATTGAAAACTACTCAGTTAGATAAATAATTTTTTATATCTCAGTCCAAGTATGTGAAAGAATTGCTACAGAAATTTGGTATGGAAGATTCAAAGCCAGTTGGTACACCTATGGTGACCGGATGCAAGTTGACAACTGATGATGATTCTCTAAAGGAAAATCAGACTAGATACAGATCAATGATTGGTGGATTGCTTTATTTGACTCAAACTAGACCTGATATTATGAATGTTGTATGTATTTTTGCTAGATTTCAAGTTGATCCTAAATAATCTCATGTGACTGTTGTGAAGACGATTTTCAAATACTTGAAGGGGACAGTTGATTTTGGTTTATGGTATCCTAAAGATGATGATCTTACTTTAAGTTCCTTTAGTGATGCTAATTGGGTCCTAGGAGATGTGAATGATAGTAAAAGTACTAGTGGTGGAGAATTTTTCTTAGGAAAGAAGTTGATTTCATGGTTAAGCAAAAAGCAAAATGCTATTCTTTATCTATTGCAGAGGTAGAATACATTGTTGTTGCTAATAATTGTACTCAAGTACTGTGAATGAAATAGATGTTGAAGGATATCAAAGTTGTGTATGATGAGTCTATTACTATATTTTTTGATAACTCAAGTGCTATTAAAATTTATAAAAATAACGTGTTGCATTCCAAGACCAAGCATATATCTATCAAGTTTCACTTTTTGAGAGAGAAAGCAAGTGAAAAGGAAGTTAGATTGGAGTATGTGCCTACTAAGGATCAGATTGTAGACATATTTACCATGCCATTTCCTAAGGATACTTTTGAGTATCTCAGAGGGAAGTTAGGGGTGATTACCCCTCCTAATCAGAACTAAGCATGCATTGATTTGCATCAATCCATGCATTTCATGATCATATTTTGATCTGGATTGATGTTTTGGTGCCTGCTACTCAGGGGGAGTAGTTACATGTTCAGAAGTTTAGGTGTTTAGAGCTTGTATAGAAGAAATTTTTTCCATTGATGTCAAAGGGGGAGAAGAGAAATGTGAAAAATCTTTGTGGGAAGAAGAGTTGAGGAAAGAAGAGTCAGAACCTAAGGGGGAGCAAGTGTAGTTGTGTTGTTGGTATTTTTCACATCATATGTTGGCATTAATGCCAAAGGGGGAGATTATTGGATGTTGTGTTGTGTTGCTGATATGTGGTTTTCATTGATGTCAAAACTATTAGCATTGTTGTATTAGAAGCTGTATATGTCCAGGATATTGAGAAATTTTTAATAAGAAGTGCTACAAGTTGTCAGTGGTCAAGTGAAGTTCTTTCTGTCGATCTAATCAATACATTGATGTTCAGAGGTTGTGGACTAAAGGGTTTCTTGCTGAGTATATTTGTTTTATCCATGTCAAGTTTTAGAGATCCGTGTGAAGATTTGATCGAGTTATGAAGATTTGTATTTTGACAGTTTTTTTGTTACTTCAGTTTGTGTTCTTGAGTGAATATCATGTGATTCCAATAAGTTCATTTGTTGCGGATGCTTCTCTGATATTTCATGATGCTTGTGGATTTTTCTAGTTCGTGCTCTATCTATGTTGCACATCTACATTGATTTTTGTGCTCATGATCCAAGATTTTCTCTTGCGTGTTTATGTTTTTCATGTTCTTGCCCGACAAGGTGTTGAAGGGTGTTGTGGATCTTCAAGGAGTAATTAATTGAAGTGGTTAGTGTTTGAGGATGCTATTTTCAGTCTTCACTATGTTGTGGCTAGCCTTGGTTGATTCACATGAATGATTCCTATTGATTTGGGTCGACTGTTTATATTAATTTTATTATTTCTTTGGAGCCACCTTATAGCGATATAATTGCTTGTTGCAGATATATAAGAGTGATTTTTTTATCATTTGAAGGCGTATGTTTGTGAAGTGTAAGAGTCTTGTGTGTGAATAAAGTTTAGATTATTTGAAGGTAGAGCAGAGAGAGAAGAAGAGTGAAGAAGTGTGAAGAATTTTTCATGTGCTTAACTAGAACTATAACTAGGCATTAGCAGATGCTACTTTTCTTAGTTCAAAGTATGATGGATTTAATTAGAACCTTTATGTGAGACAGTGTCTCTTCCTTTGGGCAGTAAGCCTATTTTGTATTTGAGCAGTGAGATCTAGGCAGTGTGCCTGAATGCATGTGCATTCCCCATTCATAATTTTGTGATCCCACAATAGTGGTTTACAATTTTTGGCCAAACTGGACACTGATTTTTTTTTAACTAAATCTTCACATTCGAGCACCTATAGCGGTTAAACCATGAGGAATTTGAAGATGATGCAAACTAGAGTCTTGTCACATTTTGTATGTAGATTCTAAAAATATTTTTTTCAAATTTTTTGGAATTAGATTACACTTTTGTTTCCATCTCCCACGAAAATTGGTTTTTTTCAAAAAACAACATTTTTAAAAAGTGACGCACATGGTATAATGCATAACTTATTTTTCTTGAAAGATAAAATTGTAATTCTTTCGAATTCAGATTTGTAACTCTGATATCTAGTGCTTCCACTTGGTTAGATAGTTTTTTATTGAATATTTTTTCTTTAATCAAGTTTCAAAGTCAAATCAATTACAATTCAGACATAATGCGACTATATAACGCATAAGTTTTACTGTATATATGATTTTTTTTTTTTTTTGTTGGATCAAGGACTCCAATATCTGATGAACTCATATTGTTAAATTATTATTTTTTTCATCTTCTATTTTTTCACATTTACAGAATAGAGAGTTTTGTTTTCAGTGAAAAAGCTATATTTAATAAAACTTAAAAAACAAATAGATAATATAATCAAAACATATTAAAATTATATTTGTTGGATAGCTCATTTTGAGGGCAACCTAATACCAGTTGTGTTTTTGAGATCTCCTCCATTTTCATTCTCAAATCGAGCTTCGAAGTGCAAAATTCTGAGCAATTTTGGTTCCTGACAGGATGTGGGTGATAATAAGGGGGTTCGGTCAAACAAAAAAATAATGTTCGACCGAACCATGGTTCAACCCAATTCATTTAACATACAATAAAAAAATAGATTTCAATGGGATTAGGTCGAACATTCTAAACATGTTCGGTCAAACCCCCTCTATTAAAAATTAATTTTTAATATTAATATAAATATAAATGATATTCTTTTTAAATTATGAATTGAGAGAGAGATATGGAGGGAGTGGGAGAGAAAGGGAGAGTGGGGGTAGGAGGGAGATACTTGAGAGAGATATATATGGAGGGAGTGGGAGAGAAAGGGAGAGTGGGGATTGGAGGGAGATACTTGAGAGAGAGAGAGGGGGGAGTGGGAGAGATAAAAGGATAGGGGGGTATAAGGGTTTAGGGTTTTAGGGTTTAGGGTTTAAGGGTTTAGGCAGAGAGGAGAGGAGAGGGTGTAGGAGGGAGAGACTTGAGAGAGAAGAAGGGGGGAGTGGGAGAGAGATAAAGGGTAGGGGGTCCTAGGGTTGAAGGGTTAAGGGTAGAGGAGCTCAAGAGGGAGAGTGGGTAGGAGGGAGAAACTTGAGAGAGAGAGAGGGGGGAGAGTGGAGAGAGATAAAGGGTAGGAGTAGAAGGGTTTAGGGTTTTAAGGGGTTAAGGGAGGGAGAGAGGGAGAGTGGGAGAGAGAGAGATAAAAGGGGGGTGTACAAAGGTTTAGGGTTTAAGGGTTAAGGGTAGAGGGAGAGAGAGGGAGAGGGGGTAGGAGGGAGAGACTTCAAAGAGAGAGGGGGGAGTGGGAGAGATAAAGGGTAGGTTTTAAGGGCTTAGGGTAGAGGGAGAGGGATAGGGGGTGGGAGGGTGAGAGACTTGAGAGAGAGAGAGAGTGGAGGAGAGAAAAAAAGGGTAGGGAGTACAAAGGGTTTGGGTTTAAGGGTTAAGGATAGAGGGAGAGAGGAGAGGGGGTAGGAGGAGAGACTTGGGAGAGAAGGGGGGAGTGGGAGAGATAAAAAGGTAGGGTTTAAGGGTTTAGGGTAGAGGGGAGAGAGAGAGGAGGGGTGGGAGGGAGAGACTTGAGGAGAGAGGGGAGTGGGAGAGATAAATGGTAGGTGTACAAGGGTTTAGGGTTTAAGGGTTAAGGGTAGAGGGAGAGAGGGAGAGGAGTAGGAGGGAGAGACTTGAGAGAGAGGGGGGGAGTGGGAGAGAGATAAAAGGTAGGGTTTAAGGGTTGAGGGTAGAGGGGAGAGAGGGAGAGGGTGGGAGGAGGAGACTTGAGAGAGAGTGAGAGGAGTGGGAGAGAATAAAGGGTATGGTGTAAGGGTTAAGAGGTGCTTGAGAGGGAGAGTGGAGTAGGAGGAAGAACTTAGAGGGGAAGTGGGAGGTGATGGGGGTAGGTAGTAAAAGGTTTAGGGTTTAAGGGTTAAGGTAGAGGGAGAGGGAGAGGGGGTGGGAGGGAGAGACTTGAGGGGGGGAGTGGGAGAGAGATAAAGGGTAGGGGGTGTACAAGGAGGGTTTAAGGGTTAAGGTAGAGGGGAGAGAGGGAGAGGGGGTAGTAGGGAGAGACCTGAGAGAGAGAGGGGGGAGCAGGAGATAAAGGGTAGGGTTTAAGGTTAAGGGTAGAGGAGCTTGAGAGGAGAGTGGGTAGGAGGAGATGCTTTCAAAGAGGGAGTGGGAGAGAGAGGGTAGGGGGTACAAGGGTTTAGGGTTATAGGGTTAAGGGTTTAAGGGTTAGGGTTTATTTTTTTATTTGCATTGATTTATGTTTTATATATGTGTACAATCATTTTATAATTAGATAATACTTAATTTTAAAATTTACATAGTTTCCCATGGAACAATTCAATGGAACAAATTATATAAGTTGTATATAAGTGTATATAAGATTCTTGAACTTAAGAATTCCATGAAACAAATATAAGTTGTATATAATTGTAATTTAGGAAAAATGATTTTAAAAAACTTCACTACATTTCAAATAAGGATTGAAAGCATATATGTGGGTTTACATGTAGCAAAAAAAAGTGAGAGATGATGCTATCAAAGATTCTTGAACTTTAGAATTTTCCATGGAACAAATATGTACATATAATTGTAATTTAGGAAAAATTATTTTAAAAAAACTCACTACATTTCAAATAAGGATTGAAAGCATATATATGGGGTTAAATGCAACCAAAAAAGTGAGAGATGATGCTATCAAAGATTCTTGAACTTAAGAATTTTCCATGGAACAAATATGTACATATAATTGTAATTTACACAAAATGATTTACAACTATGTACAAGTTACTATAAGTTCTCATTTGAACATGTATAGGGTTACAAGTGAACTTGAATACCATGGATATAATCTAAGTCAAAGATTGTGCTTCAGCCCTTTCTTCAATAACATGTAGAATTTTTTGAGGATCATCACTATCTAGTCTCCATTTTCTTCGGCCACGTGCATGTAGAACTGCATGAAGATGTAGAGTGGTAGCAATTATTAAGTGACTATATTGATATACCTTCTTATCAGGTTGATAGTCAACAAAATGAATCCCATGCTGAACAAGTTTGACCTATTTTAGATATTTCCCTTGCACTACAACAAAACTTGCATGGTAAACATGAACCTAAGGTAAGACATATGAACGTGTGCAACATTTTCGTGCTCAAGGTTTGTACAATATATATTTAATGTTTATAATGTAATTTGCACATGTAATTTCAAATTCAAACTCACCTATGGGAAATGAAATTCCATCACTTGTTTCAGGTTCTGTTAGCTTATTCCTCTCTTCTAGGCTATGCTATGACTGCAAAAACATCTCCTGTACACCAAATTTACACAATTTAAAAAATCTAAAAAAATTAGAAATGTCTCTAAAGATCATTAACTAGATATATATATATATATATATATATATAATATTTAAATTATTGAAAACTTACACATGTGTACCTTTTCTAACCAATCCTGAAATATGGTCATAATCAATTGAAATCAAAGGAATGTCTTCAAATCTTTCTTCCTCGTTTTCATCATATGTTTTATGAAACAACTAGTGGAACCATATCCCATTTACCAACATATCCAAGTTCTTGATTGTTGCATGCATAATCAGAGTTTCCCTCAATGCACTCAGTGCAAAAACAAGAGTAATCCCTTGTGTCTAATATCCATCCATGGCGACTATCTGAACTCCTAACACAATGCAAAGATCTTATTTTTTCTACCCTCTTGCATCCATGCATCGATCTTCTATCCACACCTAGATACATATGTACAACAAAAACTTATGTGAAAAAATGTATATACATATATTTTAAATTTAAATAAATTCAAATTTTGATTTAATGTAATTTATACATACCGATATCTCCCAAAACACTCTATGTGGAATGTGTTGGTTTGTTCTTGAAGATGTGTCGACCACATTTGATGCAAAGTGTTTCTTGCACCATTCAACAACATCATGTGCATTGTCTAGACGATCTTCTAGATAACTCATTTGATTCTTTCTTAAAGCTCGTTTGATGCAAGCTCCTACTCCATCATGCTCACCCTTTTCATGCCCACTCTAAAAAAAACTCCAAACATGTGGTATTTTGTAGATTTTATGATATCTACAAAGTGCATAGAATGGCCATGAAGATTTAAATTGTGTCGCACATCCATGTGACCATACAAAATGATTTTCAAATTTTACACCCCTGCTTCTCAAATTCTCAAAAGATATTGTAAAGCAATGTTGGACAAAAAGTGTGTCATGCTCTTTATCATCACTAATATAAAAGTGATTCTTTCCTAATGGCTTGTTCTTCATTTGTACTCTCAACACCATCCAATTCTAATTGTGCATGTCGATAACACACATGAACCATAATAGTGATCTACTTTGAAAAGTAATACTCTGATTGAATCTCCTTTTGATGTACAAAGGAGTAATTTTCTACAAAATCAACTACTGATAGAACTATTCCATGTGGGAAAGTATCTCTCAATGTTTGGAATTGTTGTGCTTGCCACTTAACAAAAAAGGAATGATGTATGTATGGTCGTATCAATTTTTGAAAATCTTCCATAAATTTTCCAATGGGAATCTCCTCTTCTACATAATTCAACCTTGTGGATTCTTTCCCAAAATTTTCTTACAACTTTACATACTTGTAACTGTGTCAGTAAAATATGTGAATAACTAATAAACCACACTTGATCAATGAAACATTACATCAAAGAGAATCCAAATAACAATCTATGAGAAAGAAACAAATAAACTCTCTAAAAGTAATACTTACCTCTTGCAATTTACTGTCTTTGTTAGGTCAGTATCCTCAATTCTTGAAGGAAATTTAGCCAAATTTCCACATGTCTCCCAAATTCCTTTTAAGCAGTCTATTTGAGGTCCATTTTCATGATCACATAATATAGACTTTATGAACAAACTTGCCTATTTAGGAGGTGCATTTTGAAACCCACATCTTTCTTCTCTCATCTTTCGAAACAACTGATAGTAGAGATCAAATTCAATATGATAATGACATCAACAAGTTTCAAAAAACTTGTTTATCTTCACATAATATGGCTTTAACCTTTGAAACATTGTTTTCCCAATCTTTATATGAGGATATGCATTAGAAAAGTTCATATACATCTCAAATTGTGTTATGTCTAGCCAATGTTTGATATGATTTTCATAAATACTAGGTCCAATCTTGTGTCTCATAACATCTCTAGTATTTGATGATGGACGAGTCTGATCATGCCAAAAACTTGAGAACAAGTTCCTAACAACATCTTCAATCTTGTCAGAACGGGGAGCTCTACACATAATTTCCCAATTGCCTTCTAAACTCTCATTCGAAAACTTTCTCTTTTTCTCATTTTTTATCAATGTGGTTCTACTATAACCAATTGCAGTTGAAAGTGTAGACATTTTTCTTTTTCTTGCTATATCTTGATGTACAATAGATGTCAACATCACCCTTCTTGTAGTGGCCTTATCCACTAATTGAGATCCTTTCCCAATGGAATCTTAACCCTTTTTAACATTTTGAACAATATCCTTTTGCAATCCCATGTGTTTCTTCTTATTTGATGCCGAATGTACACCCAACAATTGTAATGACTCTTTGAGCTCATCACAAAGAAGTAAATGTGATAATAGTTGGGTTTTTTCAAGTGTATCAAGATGATTGAAATGATGATTGATCATTCCATTTACAGATTTATTCATTGACCTCTTTCTCTTATTATAAGGTTGGTTGGCATAATATTTCAGTTTCTCCATATCCATTTCAAGTAAACGGTCTAAATTTCTATGAGAAATTTTTTTCCTCACCTTCTCAGCTAGTTTTATATGCTCATCCATACCAGTAGGAGGAAGTGATCCCAACCCCTCTCCAACATGCATTGTTTGAACTCGTGCCTCCTCCCTATCTTCAAGTACCATGCATTCTTGAGCGGATTCATTTGATCAAATGTGTAGATTTGGATCGACTTGAGCATGAAAACTTCCTACTTGTCGAGCCCTTCCTACATGTCACAAAATATTTTGCAAACAAAAGTGAGAGATGATGTTAGATAAGTGAATTTTATGTAAGCAAGTAAACAAAATTCAATAAACACATGATGCTATAAGTGAGAGAAGTTTGTGTGCTAGTTTTATATGCTCATCCATACCAGTAGAAGGAAGTGATCTTGACCCCTCTCCAACAAGCATTGTTTGAACTTGGGTCTCCTCCCTAAGTTCAAGGTCCATGTGTTCTTCAACGGATTCGTTTGATCCAATATATAGATTTGGCTCAACTCCAACTTGAGGAATCCCTAGAGCATAAAACATAAAAATAATTTGAGAACATTGAAGTGATGAAAATAAAATAATTATTCCTTGGCACCATATAGCTTGAGTTTTGATGTATACATGTGTTATTCTCTAGAAAACCTCACATTGCATTGGCTTTAAGTATAATTTGAGTTCTAATTCTCAAATAATTCTAGAGCTTAGAATTGGGAATTTATTAAAATATTTAAAAAATAATTTTTTAAAGGAACTATTGATCATTAGATTAAATTCAATGGTAGTTTAGAAAAATCTTAAGCTAATTAGATGTTGCAATGTAGAATGGATAGGGGATATTGATCACCAAATATCAACATTAGAATGCTACTTCATTGTACATGAAGGTGTAGTTTCATGAATAATTAAGAAAAAATAATGGTTTCTTTGAAAGTACAAAGTTAGAATATATAGGAATTTGCAAAGCCATAAAATAATTAATGTGGTTGAAAAACTTATGAAAATCAAAGTGGCATAGTGAGGGACACAAAATTTAAGGTTTCATTGGAGAACTAAGCATGTATTGAAGTGCACTGTCATTTTCTTCATGAACAAAGTAAAGAGAAAATTGTGTAGATGCAATACTCAACAATGATAATGTGATGAAAAAAAAATTAAACAAAGGTATTGGTAAAAGATAAGGGTAAGGTTTGTAGGGAAGGATTTAAGGTACAATATTTTAGTTTAAGAGTACATTTTAAGTTGGGGTATTATTAGTTAAAAAATGGTCATACATTAAACATTTATAATTTTAATAAGAGAGCCAATGCAAAATGTATGTACATAAAATTTTAAACACACACTTGAGAGTGAGAGAGAGAAGAAACAAGCATGTACCTTGTTTCTTTCTATGATAATTTTCCAGGTTTTGTTCATGCCTCTTATGTTCTTCTTTTGACAATTTTTGTTGAGATGCATTTTTTCTTTTTCTTTGTTGTCCCATTTTCTTCTTCAACTTAAATATGACTCAAAACAAGTCCTCTACCAACTTAGTTAAATTATCCTCCAAATTTTTCCTTGATTGATAAAAATGAAAAGTTGTCGAGCTCCAATATTTGCCTCCTTGATAAATGTGCGAAAAGTTCTTCTCCAAAATTTGTGCTCCAAGTGATATAAATGACAATTAATCTTGCAATTTGATATCCAGAATAATGAAAAATAAGCTTCTATTTATATGCATATCCAGGATGGGAAAAAAATTATTCTAGTGTACATGGAATAACTAAATCCTAGTTTAAATGAATCAAGTAGTAAACAAACAAGTTATTTCATTCAGGAGTTTGTTGTTATTTAATTCATAGGTATGCACAACATATCTAGCAATTTTAGAATTTTGTTAAAGTGTCAAGAATATGTATTAGAGGTATAATTTGAATTGAATTTCAAGTTACTTGTCAAAAATGTACAATAGAGGTATAATTTGAATTAAATTTTCTTCATTAAATTTGAATTGAATTTCAAGTTACTTGTCAAAAACGTATAATAGAGGTATAATTTGAATTGAATTTTCTTAATTATATTTGAATTGAATTTCAAGTTACTTGTCAAAAAGATTAAATCTTGTTCTCAACTGAATGGTTCATGTTGCTTAAGTCATTTTTAAAAAAATATTTATTGTGATCAACATGAATGAACTTAATTATAAAGTGGCATTGATTTCCCTAAAATTCTACTAGAGATCAAATGTATATTTAATATAAGGAAATATAAGTTGTAAGAGATCATAAAATAAGAAAACATGTATGTATATTGAATATTTAAAGAAAATGCATACATATATTATGTGTAAACATGTTTAAAACATAAGCAAACAAATGTACATACATGTAAAGGGATTCAATACATATAAACATAACACATATTATAAGCAAATAGGCAAATGTATGTATATATCATATAATAAAATATATGTACATATCATATAAGCAAAATGTAAATTAAAGATCATCAAATTTTGAATACTAAAGATCAACAAATAAGAAAATGTATGCATATCATATAAGGAAATGTAAGTTAGAGATCATCAAATCTCAAATACTAAAGATCATCATGTATAAGCAAATGCATGTGGTAAAGATCAAAAATCTAGTGTGCATGGCCTAAGATGAATGTCTACTCCTAGTCAAATGGCCATCTGGATGAGAACAGTCCTGCTCTGATGGATGTGCTGAGCCCTGCAAATAAAATTGTGTACAGGATGTGTTAAATACATATAATTTATATTAAATAAATTTTATGAAAGTTATTATTAAATGAACTTGTATTTTTAAATATCAGTCTAGATTTATGCATACATAAATATTGCATGTACATATACACATGTGATTATATAAAAATGAAAAACTCACAAGTCCATTGGCAGCAGATTCATCCACAGAGTCACATCGATCATGCACACAATCTGGACCAAGGCTAGGAGTGATATGAGGTATGTCCACTTGTAACAATATATATACATATATATATATCAACTTATATGAATATCTTGTTAAAAAAAAATTGAAACATGCACATGCACACATACATGAATATCATTTGATATCAGATGACATAAGTCCTCTGAAACAGTTGCCTCCACCATATCCACCAAATGTTCAAGCGACGAATCAACATCTGCATCCATCTGATCTATCCCATGTCATGCCATAAATGATGAATGTAGAGGAATATGAAGGTGAGATGGAATCAACGATGATGAACCAAAACCAATCAACATATCAGTAAAACCCATAGTCAGTGTAGCTACCGAATGAACTATAGGTGGATCCTGATGCGCACTAGTGCTCGGCTGAGAGTGATGGGATCCTAGAACTGAATGACCTCTATGTCTCAAATGATCTCTAACATGCTCTATACTGATCCCATTATTTGATGCAATGTTGGCATATGCCTCCAACAGGTCCTCAGCCAAACAATGCAGAGTCATGCGTGACATATCTCTTGTAAGTGCATCAAGCTATGTAGGAGTAGGGATGCCAGCCACTGTAAAAGGATCCATGGTGGTCCACTGTATTGAAAATGGTGTGGATCGGGAATGTCTAGACATCAAATACTAACCTACACGATCATCAAATATCCTAGTGGTGGAAACCGCAATCTCACCTACAATGTCAATTGCTTCCTTTTGGGAAGCAACGCCAACCTCATCTTCTATGGAGGCTAGAGTTGGGGTGAGAGCAGGATACCTCTCACCAACCAATACCCTAAACACTGGGGGTGGTCTATCTGCTCGACGATAGGTGGGCCTATCAGCAATCCTGTCACGCCCATGACCAGCATATGGTGGAATGTCTAGGTAGTTAACTTTGAGGCCCAAATGGACCTCAGCATACAACTGCTGAACAAAATAGAATGGAATATGGTCATTGTTTGGGTATAGACCATGTGTTGTGAGAAATCGTGGGTAGATCAATGAGGCCATAGCATGATCAACACATCTAGTGACCTGGTATCCCCTAACCTTACGCACATTTTGATAAAATGGAAAACAAGTGGTTTTTATCATTTCTTTGGTGACACTATCATGTATTTGTTTAAGGGGAACTTCACCATGTACTTCTTCCCGCATGTGGGAAATAATAGCAATCACTCTATCTAAGGAATATGCACTAGTCCTCTCACGTCCATCTGTTAGTTTTTCTAGACTATGCAATATTAACATGCATGGTTCACTATATATCCCCGGGTTTGCACCCTGTGCTAATGAATCTCTCAATTTTTTAATCTCATTACTAGTATTTGCAAACAAAGAACCTGGTGTAGGTGGAACATGATCTGCATTTTCCATGTTATATATATATACAGTACACCTAAAAGAGCAATGAGACTTTGG
Organism: Sequoia sempervirens; assembly: GCA_007258455.2. Lineage (NCBI taxonomy): Eukaryota > Viridiplantae > Streptophyta > Pinopsida > Cupressales > Cupressaceae > Sequoia > Sequoia sempervirens. The sequence goes on along the minus strand of VDFB02256132.1, from coordinate 148,885,123 downwards.
TAAATAATATATCTAGATAAAGGGAATACAAATCTAAAATAGTTGTAATAATTCATCTACTCATCAATAATATTTTCATACCATTAACAATTTAAAAAGAATTGGAAGACAACTATAATCTATAACATAGCATCCTTAAATGGTTGAAATTTTAAATGAAATGATGAAGAAAGAATAAGAATACAAAAATTAGTATAAAATTATTTGAAAATAATTGGGGATAAAAATATTTAATCTAATAGTTGTTAACATAAATGAACTTCAAAATAGGATTATGTAAGTGAAAAAAAAGTTCTATTGCCTTCATTGAACCTAAATTTATCTAGTTAAGATATGTCTAAAATTAAGAATTCACACTAGAATATCAATATTCCATAAGAATCTCATAAAGAGGATGAATTTAATGGAAGATAATATAAAATCCTCCATATGAGGATGAATTTTATCATTACAATATGAGTGAATCATCTCAATTATATAGCCAATAACATCAAAAAATTATAGATTGGAAAGCAAAATAATCAGACATTTATCATATTTTTATATCTATAAAGTTTAGATACCATCAAACTATTTAAACTTATAGATTGCATAAAGCTATAAATTGAATCGTTAAAACTAATTTATTAAGAATCAAATATAATAAAGTTTGACTTCATATTGCATGTACTTGTTATAAATATCTCACTAATCGAACCATACATTTTATATATGTTAAAAAATATATAATTGTTATGCTCATAATTTTTCACTGTATCTTGACGCACGAATCTCCTTCAACTAGATCAATTAAAAATTATTTGTAATGTTGGAGGAAAATGGATTTAATATCATTAGAGTTGTCATGGAACTACCTCTCTTGATCAACGATAGATATTATCCACTCTCGAGAATGTAAATATGTTTGAGATAACTAAAAAATAATTTATATCCCTTATATCCTTTCATCCAATGTAGCCTATCTCTTAATTGAGATCCTCTACCACAATTAAGCTCAAATCTTCTAAGTTTTATTTCAACGGAAGCAACCACTCATTGTAGAAAAGTTATTAGTAAGTGATAAAGCCAAAACAAGTTTTTTTTTTCTATTTCGATCCATATTTTTTTTCCATTCTAGAGCTCTTTCTAGCCATATTCTTATTGTAAGATCATAGTAAGGTAGTGCAATAGATTTAATCACATCATTCCACAATTGTATCCACTTACCATTTTGATGAGGTCTAGGAACATCAACCAAAGGGATATTAGGGAAGCCAGGTGATCAATTTGATTGAGGTGGGAAGTGTTGAGCTTGAAGGATAGATTATTAGGTACGAGGAATAAGAAGTTTGAAAAGTTTAAAGAATTGGGAGGTGATATGTGAGATAGGTTTAATAGAATCTACTTAAATAAGGGTGTTTTGTGGAGAGGGGACAATGGAAAGAGAAATAACTAAGTTTTAATCTATCAATACAACTAAGTTTCCCTTAGTTCACCATCTCTTTAGTTGGTCCAAGTGAACTAGTGATCAATATAAGAATATTTTTTGTCTAAAATGGGATCTAAACCCCTCATGGTATTTCTAGTTAGGATGTAGGAATTCAATTATTTTTTAGAGAGTTTATGAGAACTAAACCAACTTGTATCTTGGTTTTTTCCACCATATCATATTCACCTCCTTGTAGCCATTTAGTCATAGGGAGGGCATAAAAATCTATTCCCACAATTTAACTTGAGATGAGGAGTCATTAGGCATGTACAATAAAGAAAAAATGAATAGGTATTCCTTGGATTAGTAACTATAAGCACTAAGCACAATTGTTGTTGGGATCCACTCCTCAATAGATGATAAACTTAGCCAAGTATTGGGAAAGGTGGGTCAACCTTGCATCCTAATATTTTGATTTATTATTTTGTCCTCATATTAGGAAATGAGGCATCTCACTTTGTGTTGGTAGTTATTTGTCACTTGTTGAATGCTTCAAGGGAGGTGTCTAAGATGTTGTAAATGCATATAATATTATTATAGCTTTATAAGATGGAACCCTCTTATGACATATTCTTATGACATTTAAGAGCATGACTATAGAATATTTATAGTAAAGTATTGACCAACATTATGAAAAATCATAAGAATTTTTTTAAGAAATAGTAACTATGTCAAGGAAAAAGATGTGGACATTTACAAGAGCTTTTTTTTTTAAGCAAAAGTGGGAGACCACTTATAATTTTATTTATATATAATATTTTACATATAGTTGGTTCAGGCAGACATACTGGTGGGAAAGAAACAACAAGAAAACCCCCAGTTGTAGTCCGAGTAACAAATTTTACAAAACATCAAAAAGACCAATGAGGTCCTAGTACAAATGACCAATTGTTTGATTACAATGTTACAAAAGCACATTGGTTGAATACATCAGTACATATGCGCATTCTCTTATGCACCCAAAATACCCAAAAGAAGACATCATACTAGATATACCCATGACCCGAATACATAACACAATGGAGATTACAAAACCTTACAAAATATGTAAGACTGATAAGCTAGGAAGCCACTTTCAAAAAGATGGAGATTTTCCACCAACATGTTGAAAGCCATTAACCAAGTTTTCTTTTGTTTCCACTTGTTTACCTTTGTGCTGGCGATCATACTCAAATGAAGGTTTCATGCATTGTGGATAATAACATGCCTTGGAATATGTGAACATAGGTCTCTTCTTATGAAACAAAACCTTCTTTGAATAAGTAACATTAGAAATTAATACAGTTTGGTGAGCATATTGTATAATCACACTAGAAACTAAGAATTCCACCAAGTATAGATAACATTCATACTAGAAGCCAACAACAAAAGACCAAATTTCATAAATAAAGTTCATGTGTTATATATCATGCCTTTGAGGGTTCCACAAGTACCATGAGCCTTTTGAAATACTTCTCCATCTAAATGCATCCATTCCAAGACCATTGGGAGGTGGGTATACAATATGAACCAAGTATTAATTTCTAATGTTAATTATTGAAAGAAGGTATATAAATTATTTGAGCATCTTAATTCTCATATACAGAGTTACATTTTAGTCAATTTCTCTTGATGTATGAGTTCCATATATTTGTAAATTTTTGTTAATATAAAAACATATTTTATTTCATTAAAATTAACCTATCTATTCCATGTTACAAAGGATGCTCTTATTTTAAATTATAATTATATAATTCAAAATTAATTAGTAATTTTCAAGATAGAGTACACACAATTTCTTTAGTTAAAATAAAATAATATATTTTTTTCCATGTGAGAGCTATGTAGAATGGTAGTTTGATGTCTCAAAAATATTTCTTTCATATATACTAATTTTTTATCATTGTACATTATAAGTCTCAATTATATATCCAAGCACATCAAAAATTTATAAAGTGGAAAGAAAAATAATCACACATTTATCACATTTTTGTAAGGTGTTTGAAAAGACTAAAAGTTTCCCTAGAAAGAACTAATTAAGGAATAAAAAAAATGGAAAGTGTCTACCTCATTGTATGTTGACCTTTCCCATATAAAAAGATCATGGAAATGCTAAATGAGTTGATATAAGAATTTTTAAGAATGAAGGCACAAAATTCATAACACTTTAATCCTAAAAGCAACAAGAAAGGCAATGAATAAAATCTTCCTAGTTATTTTGAAAGAAACTTTAAAAGGTTCTAAATCCCCTTCACACCCCTTTCTAAATGAAGATAAAATAAATAAGTTACCAAATATTTCTTAGAGTTTAAGGTGGTGATTTTAATATGATTTGAGAATAAATAAGATAAATTAGATGAAATCAAGTTTTGTTGTAAAGGTGATGAATTTTGGGGGAATAAGATGAAAATAATTTTGAACCTAGTTGACTCATTAAATGGCAATAAGATAGATTTTAAAGGGGCTTTATTTAAAATATGTAATAGTTAGATATGTACTAATACATTATATTCTCTATTAGATAGTTATTTCTTCCATAAATATTTCTTACAATCTTATAATTTATTAATAATAGTGATGTGTGCATCCCTAGACACTCTTTGATAACCACACTATTAATGTTTCTATTTTTACTAGACGATACTCTAATTGAAAAGCATGTATACCATTAAGGATAAAATTTAGACTTTAAGTTGAAAGAAAATGTCAAATATTTAGAATAAAAATGGTGGGGATGGAATACAAGCTTCAATAATCTCCTTGTAATAATTAATTGCAATAATAAATGATTAAAACTAAACACGAATGGATATGTCACCAATAATTTTTAGATAAAATGACTAAAATTAGAGCCAAGATATCTTAGTTCAAGTATCATGATAAAGGTATCAAATTCTTATTCAATGTAAACATAGCTGAGTTTGATAGATAAAAAGTTGGCCCCATTAATACTAGGGGAGCATTGTCTAATGAGATTAAGTTGACACTATATTCAATTTTTAGAAGTTAGAACCCTAACATTTATATGAGGCTTGTAAAATAGAACCTTATTAGGAAGAGTAGGAGAGGAGAAATGAACCCATAATAATTATACTTATACAAATAAAAATAATAATAATGTTTAACCATTTCAAAATGTTAAATTTGTTTCACTAATATGGTGATCAATAGCTAATTTGTACAAGGAGGTGCAATTTATAGGGAAATGAAGACTACATAAGAGGAGAATTTATAACATAGTAGCTTGGTTGTAGTTGTTTCTTGAGCATTAACTATTTTCTCTTTTTTCTTTTGTTGTTGAATATTTTATTTGATCTCTTAAAACTTATCAATGGTACTTGATCTTCATAATGATTATTTTCTTCTTTTTCAATTATTATCATCTTAGAAGGAATACCATTTCAATTTAGAGCAGGGAGAAATGTATTTTTCTTTTAAAGTATTTAAAATATTATATTTATTTGATGGTTCCTTCTTAACCTCTTCCACTCCTTGGAAAAAATTATCCAACCACTTGAATCTCCTTATATTAATCAATTTACTTCTATGATTTATGTGTGTTTTTAGTGATTTACTCTTTATCCTTTCAATTTATTCATGATATACTTTAATATAGTTATAACAAGTATATAATAGTTTTTCATAATTGGATATGCCTTAAGAAACTCTTTAAACGTGAAATTATTTGATGAGGGAAGATATAAATTAAGGTTATTCTTTCTTACTTACCTCATGCTCATCCATATTTTTTGTCCATAAATATCTCAAATCAAATTGGATTTTGCAAAGAGGATAGCTATATTTTAAATATTCGCTCTTAGTCAAAGTCATTTATTTCTTTGTACAAATTTAAAATTGATTTATGTAATTTAATTTTTAATAGTTTTAACATAGATATATGAAGAATAGTTTTAAATATATATATATAGTAAAGTGGACATATTTTTATATTTTCCTAATAAGTATAATGCCTAATTCTCCTCAATGGGTTAAGATGACTCTTAATAACATAGTTAGCTCATGCAAATGTAATAGTGTAAAATACGGTCATGAAGGTGCATTTAAAAATGATTTTTCCCCTATATGGGGGAGATAATGTGATGAGGAGCATATATATGTAGTGGGTGAGGATCATAAACAATGAATCCCTATCCAAGTGATGAAGTAACATAGATCTAATTGGCTTGATAATTATCATGTCATAATCAATTATGAGGGACCATGTTGACAAATAATCATGTAAGTGTAAATAGATAATGATGTGATTGTGAAGGTATATGTAAATCTAATTGTCCCTAGATGGAAAGGATAACACAATAAATATCATTAGGTGAAATGGGTATAAGAAAGGTAATATGTGATGAGTAAGCACCATTTCCCACATACAATAGGATCACCAATAGTATAATTTAAAATGCATGATATTATCTAGTTATTTCATATATTTTCAATTGGGAGTGAAAAAACCAAATGCACAAGTGTTGAACTAGGGAATAATGGTAAAAGGACTAATCCAATTGGGTCAAAATTTACCAAAAAAATTACTTCTATGAAATTTGGATTATATTTAGATTTATATGAAGGATGAGTTCCCCTCATGGTAAAGCTCATTGGACAACACCATTTTTATTTTTTCATTAATTATCTTTGGTATATGTACATAGATCAAGTATAATGAGTTTACTTATTGTTTATCCAAGGTCTCAAACTCTTGTAATTGGTGTTCTTGATATGTGTAATCATCAATGCTATCACTAAGGGAGATACATAATGATAGAATCTTAAGCTCAAGAGGCATTATGGCCTCCATTTCATAAACTAAAGAGTAAGCCTAATAGGAGTTTGTATTCTAGTACAATATGCCCATAATGTTGGGACAAGCTATGTGTGCATATTAGTACCTTTTTTGTCAATTAGCTTTTGTAATATTTATTTAATAGTCTTGTACTAGAAAATTTAATAATACCTTCATTCCTTCTAATCCTAATAGAACTATTTTATTATATATTTCATTCAAACAATCTAGTTTCTTTTCTCTAAATTTATTATTCGATTCATACATTTAGTTCACCAACCATTTTTGGAGTAATGTCATAAGACTCAAAGGAAAAATATGAAGAATTTTATCCAAGTTTCCATTGTATGCACCCTAAACTTTATACCATGAATTGTTTAATGAATTGTTTGATATAATGCCTCAAATAAATTTCCAATAGTGTTTTTGATATAATGCCTCAAATAAATTTGTTAATGAACTGTTTGATATAGGGTGCATACAATGGAAACAATATATCTATCATACTCCATAAAAAATTACTATGAACTATTTGATATAATGCCTCAAATAAATTTGTTAATGAATTGTTTGATATAGGGTGCATACAATGGAAACACTATTTCTATCATACTCCATCAAAAATTACCATGAAATTTTTGATATAATGACTCAAATAAATTTGTTAGAAATGTATGCAAAATATGGAAGCATAGACAAGGCATGTTAATTTTTTGACAGAGTAGAAATGTATCATCCAAATAATGTATGTTGAAAAGACTTTAGAAAATTTCAAACAAATGCAGTTTCCATTCAAAAAATTTGCACAATTTCACATTTAGGGTTTTGAAATTCAACAAACAAATGCATTTTCAACTCTACGGAATTCAAATTTGACAAACCTGGTGCTTGATATGCAAGTTGGGTTGATGAAGTTTGGAAAAATGAAGTTGAATTTGCATTCACCAGAGAGAATGAAGTCGTCGTCGTTTGCAGATCACGTTTGATTCACCGCGCACATGTAAGCATAGGGAAAGCAATGATAGAAGGCGAAAATGATAGTTACATTCATGTTTTTTTTTGCTTTTTCTAAGGGGTTCGGTCGAACCCATGTTTGACTAAACCCCTTAAAATATTATAATTTTTTTTAGGGTTTGGGGGTTCGGTTGAACCAATGGTTCGGCCGAACATATAATGTGGTTCGGCCAAACCATTGAGTTCGATCGAACCCATCGACTATGGCAAAACGAGAAAAAAAAATAATTCCTTCCTCATCTCAATTGTAAACCACTATTGTGGTTTGACCCAATTCCTTATACTTTTAATAGGGTATAATCTTGTGGACTAACCTCCACTATGTTTTTCCTGTAATAGGGTTTCCACATAAAAATATTGGTGTTATGTGTGATTCTAATGTGTTGTTCATTTATGCTTTCATGATTAATGATCAGATTTGAGAATAATGCTAATAAGTTGAATAAGTTTGAAATTTGGTGACAACTAATTCACTCCCCCCTCTCAGTTGTCTACCCTTGATTCAACTGCCAAAAAAATGTATATCTTGACTTGAATGCTTTCCTGAATCATAAGAACCTACATCACAAATGTTATCTCAAAAACAAACATGGTGCATGATGAATTTGACATGATGCTTGATTCTTGAATAATGCTCCAAAACACTTGATAATCATCTTTTGAATGCTCTTGAATGCTATAATTCTTGAATACTTTAATTTCTAGGTCACTTGTAAACTTGCTAAGAGAAAATATATGAAATAACTTTGTATTTATACTTGTTTATGCCAAATTTTTCAAAATTACAACACTACAAGTTGACATCAAATCTAGGAGAATAAAATCCTCCAAGAGTTTGAATTAAAAATAGGTCCAAACTAAGCAAGATTCATACACTAGTTGGGGAATATTAGTCATAGTAGGCTAAGCTTGGGACACATTTTCAAGAAATATTAAGTTTTATGCCAATTTTTGATCCAATCCTTGAAACTCAGGTGGGACTCATATGCCCAAGATAGTGTACAAGTCCCAAATCACTAAATCTAGGCCATACAATCCAAAATCATCAAATCATGATTGGTCTTAAGATATGTACTTCAGGATTATCCTCAGAAAGATGCATTAAATAAGGCTTGTGGATGCAAAATAGGACCAAGTAAGGCATAAAGAGGTCCAATTTTAGCAAGGGCCCAAAAAAGTGTGAAAATGTAAAGGGATACATTTTTCTACACTACATTTAGCACCCATTTTGGTGAGAGGGGGAAGTTTTTTCAAAGTCACACTAAAGTAGAAAAAACTCATGTCAAGGGGGGTCCAAGTGTACCAATGTTAGTAAGATAGGATGACAATGACCAAGAGGGATGATCAAGCCCTTAGCATCAAGATACTAAGGAAAACCAACGTAGGCACAATAGAATACACATGCAAATAGTGTATGAAGCAACAACAAGATATAAGCATACACTGCGAAAGAGAAAGAGAAAGAAAAAAAAAAAGGTGGTGGATAAAGCTTTGACCGTTTGTCCCACATGTTGTGGATCAGATCTAAGTTATTTGTCCACAAAATTTTACAAGTGGAACACGATGTTCACTATGAAAACCAACACATTCTCGCAAGGGCTAGTGGAACCTCAGGTTGTCCACTAGGTGAGCCCCCAATGAGACACATATGAACGTGGTCGATATGCACTCACATAGATAAGAAAGTGGCTATGGGAAACTCACACCAAATTTTGGATCACATACAGTAACCATATCAAAGCTATACCTCTTGATAAATTTGATAAGGTGCCACACAACATGAACAATAGGATTCACAAGGCAAGCAAAGCTTTGTATGCTTGAAACCCATGAAAAGACAAGATGGCTCCACGTGCAAGCAAAGTGTGTTATGCAAGGTGGCCATATAATATATATTGTAAATGAAAAAATAGTGTAAGGTACATTCAAAGGAGTTTTCCTTAGCTCATGAAAGGTCTTAACTTAGGGAAAAATGTCCTTAATGTATCCAAGAGAGGACCAATCGAAGAATAAAAGATTCACAACTTAGGGGATGCAGTGTGTCACATCAAGCCACTAAGAGGAATATAATATGCTAAGAGAGATCATGCTCTTGAGGGACATCACACCCAATGTCATCACATGAAGTAAGAATACTTTGCAATGAAACATGAGTTGAAAAAGAATAATACCAATGTATGCCCCCACTTTAAAGAAATTACTAAACACCATGTTGTGAGAAATTACTTTAAAGTAGCAAATGATAATTTCTAATAATAAAAAGGACATGAGAGCTTACTTGGAAAGCCCTATGAAAATTCATATGTTTCCTTAATGAAGCTACATCATGAAAAGGAAAGGAAGCTCATTTTCCCCCAAAATGAAATCTGAAAATCACATAAGGGATCCATGGATTTATGGTCAATATGTCTTTGCTATAATGTTTTTATAGAGTTCAAAATTGTCATCATTCCCCAAATACTAATGGAACAAGAAGAATGACACAAAGAGAGTGAAAACAAAAAAAATCCTTTCGGGTCAACATGGAAGAGACTTAAATTTCTAAATGCCTTGCACCATCCCCAAAAGGAAAACACAAGACAAAAAAGAAGATAAAAGATAATCTTTTGGGTCAACATGGAAGAGACCTAAGTGTCTCAACACCTTGCATCATTCCCAAAAGGAAAACAAAAGACAAAGAAAAGATAGAGGAAAGCTTTTGGGTCAACATGGAAGAGATCTAAATATCTTAATGCCTTGTGTCATCCCCAAAAGGAAAACACAAGACAAATGAAGAAGATAGAATGCTTAAGACCAAGAGAGGAAAGTAAGTACATATAGAGGAATGCACAAAAAGAGAGAGATACGTCAAATGAAACATCACGGGCATCACATTACGCACATGCAATCACATAAAGAAACATGAAAAAGAAAAAGACTAGTAAGGCACATACAATTCAACCTATTAGCAGGTTGTCTGCATCCCAATCTTGATCAACATTTATGGAAGGTGGACAACTAGCCAAAGGGACAACATCAAGTGCCAAGAATAGGGAAAGGCTATCTAATCCAATGCCCCCACTAAGTGTAGGGAAAGGATGAGCCGAGATGAATGATGATATGCCACTCCTTGCAAGAAAGAAGTGATTTGTAATGAATGTAAAACATGCAATAGTGAGTGTGTTATGATCCTACAACTATTACATGGCAAGGTGAAACATCTATTTTTATTGATTATAATGAGTGGCTAAAGTATCAACATGATGCCTATCGAGTGAGATATCCCGACATGTAGTATAGATATCAATTCACGATGCACCTAAGTTAAATTTGTCTTAGAACAATACTTTGTAAGAATGTTGATATTAAGTGAAGGATATTTCAATGCTTTTTTTCCTTTTGAAGGGTAATAACCAATACAATTAGTTATTTCTTGCGTTTTAGGCTCTATAGGGACACAAATACCTTGTTCTCTAGCACCACATCCTTTTCCACTATACCCAAGTTGTTTGATAAGTTCATAACCTCTTCCATAAAGTTGTTTCCTTCCTTTCAGATTTGATGGTTGCTCACAATCAACTTCATCAAAGTTTGTCATGTACGTTGTCTTTTCTTCTAAAGTGGTTGAAGTGGATATTTTTGAATTTTGTATTGACATTCCCCTTTTTCTTTTCCATTTTTAGAATCTTTTGTTATGATATTGTATCCTCCCATGAATTTAGGTATGAAATCAAAGGAACTCGAAGCATCTTCCAATACTTTTGTGACTTGTTCAATATTCTTTTCTTTTTCTTTCTTGGCATGTAAACAACTTTGAGGTTCAGGGTCGATCTTGATTGTATAAACTTATATATATATATGATCAATGGTATTGTAACTCGGTTGTTGTGAAACATTATCATCTTGAGTTTCCTTTTAGGTGGTTCTAAGATAAGCATGGGTTTTTTTTTAACTTGTGGTTATTGTGAGGGTAGATGAATGATAAGTTCAAGCTTGGGATATTGCTTCAAGGGATATCTAATGTGCATAAGATCAAAAGGCTTGTCTTTGTTTTCATGATCTCATAGTGAAGGGGAGTCTAATGTCACTTCATCATCTTCATCTAAGGAATTACTATTGTCAATGTTCTCATTTTCTTGCACCATGATATCCTCCGTAGTAGGAGAGTTTTTAGGAGAGATACAAACTAGATGTTCATGGCATTCAAAAGTTTGTTCTTCTAAAATAACTTCATCACAAGTAAGCGAGTTATCAATAGTTGGATATTATTTCTTATCAATGATGGTATTCTCTTGTTCAATAATGTTTTCTCTAGGGGAAGAGAGAAAAAGAGGATTCTCATGACTCTCATTGGTTTGATTTTTTAACACCAAAATATCTTCTTCACAACTAGGAGAGATATTAGGAGTGGGCTAATTATGATTGTTATCATTGTCCATGATTTCATCCTTGATTTCTAAGGTCTCATTCTCTTGTGCCAAAATATCTACCCTAATAAGGGATTCTTTAGGAGAGGAGCAAAAAAGATGTTCATCACATTCCATGGTTAGATTTTGTAAAGTAACTTCATCACAAAAAAGGGAGGCATCAAGAGAGGAATAAATATGCTTTTCATGCTTACCAATGACTGGATCATTTTGTTCAAATAGACCTTTCCAAATGTTAGGGACATTAGGAAAGAGAGAAATAATGCTATAACCCTCAATCATTGGATCTCTTAATACCAACATATCCTCTTTACAAATGTGTTTTTCATGATTGTTCACGATTGTATCCCATTTCATTAAAGCATTCTCACAAGTAGGGAAGGTGTTAGGAGATGAATGGAGATTAGGAAAAGTAGTGTCAAAGAATGTTTCAATGATCTCATCTTTTTGTGTCATAATATTTTCACAAAGGGGAGGAGGAGAGTGACAAACAAGATTTTCATGATTCTCAATAATTGTATCTTCTTTCACCAAGATACCTTCGTCACTAATAGGAGAGGTATCAGGAGAAGAACAATTATGATTTTTCATAATTGTCTATGGTTGTATCCTCTTGTGTTATGGAATTATTACAAATCCAATAGATACTAGGAGGGTATCCAACATGCTTGTCAAAGGTTTTATTTTATTTTCCTAGATTATGCTCATAAGTAGGGAAATTAGAATTATACAAGACATGTGATTCTCTATGAACACTAAATTATTGTAAAGGAAACATGCTAACATAAAAAAAAGTAAGCTATCTAAATTATGCAATGTTTCTGAAATGTCAACAATTTTCCTTTAGAAATGATTCACAATGAAACATCAACCAAAGAGAACAAAGACTTCCATACATTGCTAAAACACTTGTCCATTTTCATATTTTTAGACTTAGAACAAGGAAATTTTCTTATTACGCCATGCAATAGAATAAAAATGAAATATTGTAAATGAAATTTTGAATTTTGAGAATGCACTAAATGAAGCAAATTAAGCTAGATTCAATGAATTTAATGAAATAGAAAATTAGAAAACTAAAATAGAAATGTAATAGCAACAAACAAAAGTATAAAATAGAGATTTTAGATTCCAAAAGATGTAGTTTTAGATCTAACACAGGACTAAATCAGCTAGATGGGTGTATGATTCCTAGTTAGGGTTTTTCAAGGGTTCAAATGTTCAAAATAAATCCACACAGAATACCAAGAAATTAGGTAAAACAACCTGTATTGGAACTAAATTTCCCAAAGGGGCATATGAGTCCCATAATAGAGTTTTGACACTAATTTAAGCAAATTATAAGTGAATGTTATGTTTCTTGGTTTGAATGTTGTCTAGCCTAAGTACAATTATAGATTTTAAGTGAAATTCAATGATGCAAGATGCAAAAATGCAGCCTATATGCACTTTCACTAATGCAAGATTTATAAAACCTAGATGAAAATTAACTAATGCAAAAGCTAATGCAAAGTTAATGTAAGTTAGATCTAGGACTATGATGCACTCCAAATCAAAAATAAGGTGTTCTAAAGGATAGGTTCACCAAAATGAAATGAGGGGAAATAGGGGTTCCAACTTTTAGGAGATGGAACACAAAAATGGTTTAGGACCTTCCTCCTATTTTTGTATCTTTCATTCAAGGAAACCTTAGCGATCTCAATCCAGGGATGGAATGACAGAAAGATATCTACAATAAGGTGTCCTAGGGGTGTGATTAAAAATAAAAAGGGTTCACCACCAAGCAAATACTTGGAAAGAAGGAAATGCAAATGATATGCAAGTCTAACTATGCAACCTAAGATATGAAGCTGAAAATTAGAATAATAAATTGAGAAAGAACAAAAGGGAACTTACAAAAATGAAGATGCTTGAAATAATGTCTACACTCTCAAAAATGTGACTTTTAATGCACATTGGGACTCATATGCCAGTAGGGGTGATTTAGTCCTAGTTTAGGGTTTTGGATCGAAACTAGAATCTAGAATTGCTAAACCAAGATCTACAAAAAATGCTTGAATTTTGGTATACTGGGACTCATACGCCACAAGTAGTGAGTTAGTCCTAGTATTAGGGCTGATTTGAAACTCTAATATCCTCTAGTGTTCTTTTGTAGCTTCTCTCTTATCAAATATCTAAATCTAAAACTCTCAATTTTGCTCTATAGATGACTTTTCATGATCTTGCAATGTAAACAAAAACATTGACAACTTTTCTCCAATATTTCTCTTTAATGGATCTTCAACCAAGATTTACAAATCACACACCAAAGAAATAGAAAAAATTGTTTTTTAGTGGATAGGGGTTTGTCTTGGTCAAACCTTGTTTTGGTAATCAAGCCTTGAAATGAAATCAAATAGAATGAAGGAATGATGAATGAAAAAATAAGCTATGTTGCAACTCACTAATCCCTTGGAATAAAGGTTGTTGTCTTGTATGTAATGGATAATATGAATGTAGATCTTGACTCTTGATTGTATGTTGTAAATCTTGAATTGAATGCATTCTTGAATCATAAGAACCTACATCACAAATGTTAGCTAAAAAAAACATGGTGCATGATGAATTTGACATGATGCTTGATTCTTGAATAATGCTCCAAAACACTTGATAATCATCTCTTGAATGCTAGGATGCTTGAATACTTGAATTGCTAGGTCACTTGTAAACATGCTAGGAGAAAATATGTGAAATAACTTTGTATTTATACTTGTTTATGCCAAATTTCTCAAAATTACAAGACTACAAGTTGACATCAAATCTAGGAGAATAAAATCCCGCTAAGAATTTGAACTCAAAATAGGTCCAAGATAAGCAGGACTCATATGCTAGTTGGGGTGTACAAGTCCTAGTAGGCTAAGCTTGGGACATAATTTTCAATAAATAAAGTTTTATGCCAATTCCAAATCCATGCCCTAAAAATCAAGTGGGACCCATACACCCAAGGTGGTGTATGAGTCCCAGATCACTAAATTTGGGACATACAATCCAAAATCATTAAATTATGATTGGTCTTAAGATATGTGTCGAGATTATCCTCAGAAAGATAGATTAAATAAGGCTTGTAGACGCAAAATAGGATGAAATAAGGCATAAAGAATCCCAATTTTAGTAGGGAGGGCCCAAACAAGTGTGAAAATGTAAAGGGATACATTTTTTTACACTAAAACCTCTATATAATGATGAAAGGAAAAGTGAAAGCGTGTGAAGCTGCCAAAAGAAGCAATGAAAAAAAATTCATAGGAGTGGGAAACAAAGTTGAGGTAAGATCCATAGATCTTGAAGATAGTTTGAAGGTATCATTTTAGTAAGTTTGAAGACTTGTTTGCAATTACCAGTGAGACAAAATTGAATTTTTTTTTGAGATAGAATATAGTTCAAACATGCAAAATGCATAACCTATGGAAGAAATTACATTCCAACACTCCCCCTTAATTTCAACCACACATGCTTCAACATTTTTCATTCTCAAATTTTATCTCACTAGTAATTGCAAACAAGTCTTCAGACTTACTCAAGTGATACCTTCAAACTATATTCATGATCTATGGATTTTTCCTCAACTTTCTTTCCAACTTTAGAACAAAAATAGAATAAAGTCTTTAACTAATCTTTAGATTATTTATAGTTTTTGATAAAGGGAAAAACGGGTTTACAGGGACCTGAAACCACCAAGTTTACAACAAAAGAGAAAGGACAAAAAATTCCAACAAAAAAAATACGCTGCACAAAAGGAAAAAACCAGAATAAGCAGCATCCACCCGCAAAAGACTAGGAGGGTCAGACAAAAAACTAATTGAAAAGCCAACAAAAATACCAGCCGCAACTAACCCAGAGTCTTTAGATTATTTATAGTTATGAAGGATATTGTTGATGCAAATTTAGATAGCAGTTAACTCCTAGTTCTCTCCACCGCTTAGATTCAAACTAGGAGAAATTATAGTTTCCAACAATTTTCTGAATAAATTTTGGTGTCTAATTCATGTAGAATAATTCATTCAAAACTCTAGTAGAGTTGTATGTAATTCAAATTTTGTGTCTTTCTATTATATTTGTGCTTGTTATTTATTTTCCAAAAATGAATACAAAATGTGTTTTGTTTTCTCTCATTTGAGTTATCTCTTTTTCTCTATTGATTGTGAATTAATTAGTGGATATTTGAGGGATGTTTATGATAATACATGGGAAATTTGATATGAATGAAGGATTATTATGAATGATTTTTACTCATTAATTAAAATGCATTTAAAGATTAAAGTTTTGCAAGATAGAATTAAGTACATTTATCCTCTCTAGAACAATGATTTCTTGTATAGTAAATTTGGATAACTCTATTTTACTCTATTGCTATAGGACTAGGTAGTAGTTACCTTTTATTTATTTTTATTCCAAAAATTCAAATGTATACATCTATAAGAGTTATCAGAATTTTTTTTTCTTTGTACTCATAGTGATTAAGGGTACAAATGGAAAGGCTAAATGCTTGTGAATTCATCATTTTTTTTATTATTTGAATAACGATAAGTTATTTCTATAATGATGTGTTCACAATTTTTTTAAAGATACAAGAAATTGCACCTAGACCTATTATACAACGCATACTTTGCTCATACAAATATAAAATTTTCAAATATATACAAATTTAAGCTCCTCAACTATACTCTTTTGTAAATTCAACACAACATAGGTTACTAATAGTGAATATGTATTTTGATTCTAACTAGACCTTGTTTTATCTTTGCAGTAGACCCTCTTAATGATTCAATGTCTTAAAATTAAGGGTGGGTTCGGAAATTCGTGAACCTCATCCAAAGCATCTCTTTTCTTTCTTCAAGGCCCTTACTATGATCATCACTCTAATTCCACATGGATTGAAATATAAAAGATAGTATCTAGGCTTGTTAATAAATATGTAATTATCCTTTATTTAATCATACGTTTATCTTTAAGCCTACATAGAGTTGATCCTCAAGTCTAGGATTTGTGATTCATTCCCTAAAATGGGAGTCATGGTGAAAATAATTATTACAACGTGATGAGTGAGCGTACATCTAATCCAAAGTTTGTCCTTCAACTATGTAACCATGCATAGGGGATCCTATCCATCAATGTTATCTATGGGTAGAACCTAACCAAGTCATCCCTTTCAAGGTTTGAACCTTGGTGGATGGCATAATCAAGGAAGATAACATCATCCTCATTAAATATGCTTAACCAGTTGAGCTACGTCCCTTTACCTAGTTTGAAATTTCCAATGACTTAGTTTTTCACCATTTGATATTGCACCATATGAAATATATTTTTTCATAAAAATATATAATATGTAATTAAGACCTAAAATTAGGAGAAATTGACCGGTAAGTGCGTGGTTCAGTGGTCAAGTCATTTGGTTGTAGTGACAACCACCAAGGTGCAAACCCTTGTTTGGCCAAAGTGCTCGCAGGCCTTGTGCTTTCGTTGGGCCAATGCGCTCACATGTTTGGTAGTTTCTTGTGGTTTCTTGTACCTGGTTCATAGCTCCAGTTAAAAAGCGTTTACCCCTAATAATATGGGTGTGTTGCACCTTTAAATAAAAAGGAGAAATTAGAGAAATTATTGTTTATTAATTGTAATTTTTTATATATAACTTGATGAAAAAGTAACTCTCTCATATACATAAACATAAAAATTTGCAAGGCAATTTATTATTATGTACAATTTAAAGATTTTATTTTGTCATATTTTTATTTGTATAAAATTTTAGTAAATGTATTTGTTGATTTGTGTAAAGTGCATAATAAGACTTCAAAATATTTAGATAATAAAATTATAGATAATAAATTTATTAAAACAATATAATAAATTTATTATTTACATTAGCTTAAAAAAAATCTCAAAACTTCCATAATAAAAAACAAAACCTCCTAATTAATTTGTTTAGTAATAGGAAGTTAAAAGATTTTGAGTACGATAATACCTTCCTATAATAACGATGAACAACCACCCATTTTCATAAAGGAACAATGTGCCAGGAGTAGTCCTTAAAAGATAGAACGTCCTATTGTGAGTTTATGGAAGATGAGACAACAGAGTTAGATAAACAAGAAATCCGATATGATACGCCGGCCTCGTGATTGTTTGGATCTCGAAATTACCGTCTACTAATTTATGATAGTTGAACGAGAACCACCAAGGATTAGTAGCCCTCATTACATCTATAAATACCTATCAATTCATTCTCCTTCCACACAAATTGTCAGGAGAATCATAAGAAATTTTAGTAGAAATTACCAGACATAAAAGAAGATGGTGGTTGGAAGTGTAACTATAGAAACTGAGTCTGAAGTGGGGGCAAAGAGACTGTGGAATGCACTGGTGAAGGACCATCATCTCATTGCCCGAGAATTACCAGAGTTTTGTGCAGGAGTCACATTTCTTGAAGGCAACGGAGGGGTCGGCAGCATCAAGCAAGTCGACTTCACCCCTGGTATGTATGCACATTTATAGGACAGCTATTGCTTAGTTATCATTCTAGTTTTTAAATTAGAAGGGTATATTTAGAGTATGATAAGAAAGTGTTAGTGCAGGCACGACGGAGTATAGCTATGTGAAGGAGCGTGTGGACGTTCTTGACGAAGATAACTTTGTTTACGGCTACACTGACTTGGAGGGAGGAGAGCTGGGGAGGAATTTGGCATCTGCTCAGTACACGCTGAAGGTGAGTCCTAAAGCAGAGGGTGGAAGCGTTGTGACTCATATATGCAACTTTGACACTCTTCCTGGTGTTCCTCACGATGAAACAAAACTTGAAGCGATGAAAGCCCAGCTCAACGCTTTGTTTAAGAAGTTGGAAGCATATGTCATCTCCAACCCCACTTTATACAATGAATAACATGCTTCGCTCCATTAAGACTGGTTAATGGGATATTTGTCTCATTTATGTGTCCCATTTGGACTTTTCAGACATTTTAGGCCAGTCAAATAGGGAGTGCTTTCCTGAAGCACCGTACTGTTGTTCTAGTTTATAAATGCCTTCGTTCAATGCTTAAGATTTGTGCCTTCGATAGAATAAAAGAAGCTGTAACCTTTACATGGCATGCCATAGATTGGATTTGTATCTAGTTCAAAATAATCTCAAATCTTATCTTTAAATTTAAATATTGTAAACAAGTTTATCTAAGAAGCATGCATAGTTGAAATGGGAAAAAAACATGATTTAGAGAGAACAAAATCTTGTTTACATAAAATATGAGGAAAATTCAAAATCTACATTTTTCAATATATTGTTATTCTCTAGGTGAAATTGAATAGATCTAAATGAGTTGACCAACCCAAAAAAAAAATGCATCTTATAATAGATAGAAATATAATAAATTTATGAAATGAAATTAAATAATTTAATTTATAAAAAAATTAAAAATTATATTTAGTTGGAAATATTTTTTGGTGTAAATAAATATTTTGTATCTAGCTAATTTCTAGTAAGAGGACTTATTCATATGTTAAGTTTACTTAGGTTTTAGATGTCCTTCTAAAAGTCTAAGTTGTCTAGATAAGATCTTACATTTTTTGTCAAGTTAGTTGTCTTATAGCATAGGATTAAGACACATGTTACAATCTTGTCTAATCCCAACCTCACTTTTCCTTTATAAGGAAAACCTCTCATATACATTTTATATTCAATTTGTAATCTTGCATCCATAGTCAAGCAAGTTATTTTTCTCATTTTCTTTCTTTTAGAAGATATTTTTGTCTAGCAGGTGTTGGGAGTTCACAATTAACTCCTAGACATTATCTAAACTCTAATGTTGTAGATTCCTTCCTAGCTATGAGGGATACATCTTGGCTTGAAGATTTTGTTGGGTGTATTTTGATGTTTCAAAGAACTCATAGTTGAATCTAGGGTGTCAAATAAAGTCAAGTTTGTTTATCGTTTCATAAAATTTTATTATGTTTTATCATATCTACAAGGGTTTGAAGTATGGATAAAATTGTCTGATCTAGGGGTAGCTAATTTTTTTTAGCACTTTGGGGCAAATTTGACCCTTCCATCACATCTGTAATGCCCAAAAACTTTAAGATTGACTATTAAATCATCTAAAATAGACACTTTTTCTCTTAAATTAATTAAGCCATATCTTTGACTTTAAAATTATTTAAGTAAATTAGAATAATAATTAAAAATACTCCAGTGTGATAACAACATTCCACAAATCCCAAAAATAAGGACTTCTCTATGACACAATAGATTGTAAAAGGATGAGGAAGAACGAGAAACTGGTTGAAGTTATTGATCTCTATTGTGACTACTTCCACGAAAAGAACATATAGTCACTCCTATATTTTACCATTGCAAATCAAAGCCTCTTGAAAACTACTATGATGTATAAAATGTCTAAGCTTGCCATGGGTTTGATAACCATATACACTTTTAAACAAAAATAGTGGTTCAACTTTCATCTCATTGTAATGTAATTGTTGTTTTTAAAGTAATATAAGAAGAGCTACCCCCTTGGTAGAAATTTTCCAAAGCACTAAAATAATATATGTATTTTTTGAATATATATGTATATATATACATAGAGACACTAAATTATAGTTAAAATTTGAAAGAAGATGAAATTTGAGTAGTTATGAGAAATATATTCAATCATTGTTTTAAGATAACTAGAATAAAATAAATAAATGATAATAATCATTTAATTAAAAATTAAGATAACTATAAAAAAAATTATATTTAATGATAATATTAGTAATTAATAATGTGGATAAGCATAACATACATTATTAGTAGAGGTGAAAATCGTATTATATCTTGACTATAAAATAAAAAAATAAAGAAAAACTGTTGAGAAATCATATTTATTTCTTAAATACAAGAATTTCAAAATTTTAAAACATATATTAATATAAAACTATTAAGAAGTAAATATAAGTATAAAATATTTGCTAGAATTTTCAAAGTAAAAGAAAAAATGAATTTCCTAAATAGTAACTATTAAATTTTAAAGAATCCCAGGAGATACCCTATTCTTCATCTCGGTTTTATTAGGTTAATCTATGAACATTTTCAAAGTCTGACAGCTTTATCCAAACTGGTTGCCTCCATGGCATCTGAAGACTATGATATGAATATTGGTGGTTTAGAGAATCATCCTAAGCCTAACCCAGAGAGAATTGTTGAAGCCCATCTGTCCCTTGTCCTATCTGGTAAGAAAACCCAGCTTTGTAAACCCCAACTCGTGAAAGATAACCTTGAGATTTACTATGGTTGCCTGGTTCCTTTAAAGAATCCCGCTCTCAAGGGTTCATCTACCAATAAGTTGGTTTCCTACTCTGCGGACTCTCTGGAGGACAAAACTAAGAACCCTAAAGCTAGCAGAAACTCTGTCTCAACCCCTCCTGCCTCTTTCAGAGATGATGGTACCATCTTTCCCAGCTCCCCTAACCCAGATGATTTTAACCTTATTTTAGATCGGGATCAGTCTAGAGATATCCTTTCCTCTACTAGAAGTGGCATTGTTGATATATTTAGGGTTATGAAATGGGCCTATCAAGAAATTAATGGTCTTAATCTTAGAAATAGGGTTCTAAATAGCAAGTTGGAGGAACTGGAATTGAAGTTGTCTGCTCTGAGCAATGAACAAGGAAAACGGAAAAAAAACAATACTGGAATAGGAGATGATGACATTGAGGACAAGTATAAGACTCTGGAAGCTGAAATTGTTAAAATAAAAAATAATATGAAAACTGTTGTGGAAAAAAACCATAGAATGGCAAGGGACAATGCCATTATCATCAATGCAATGTCTGAAAAGTTGGAAAAGTCGCAACAGGGCTCATTGGTTGTTGATTTGGAAGAGGACAAGGATAAAAGCAAGAATGAGGACCAAGGAATATTGAAGAGGACCTGTTCCAACCTTAATAGGAAAGCGCCTCCTACTACCTAGATGGTCCAAATCTTAAAGAGGGGGGTTCAGGAGATGAACGACATGGAAGCTGAGACAACGAAAAATTTAAAGTCCCAAGTTTAGTTGTTGCTAGTGTTTTGTCTGGTCTTTTTGGGTCTTTTCAGTGGCCCTTGTTAGCCTTTTTTGGTGGTTGTGTCTTTGTCATTTTGTTGTCCTCTCTACAGCCTCTTTGTTTATGGGGTCTTTGACGATCTTATCTTTTGTTTGTAAACTTTGTGGTTTCGGGTCCCTGTAAAACCCATTTTTTCTTCTTTCAAAAACTATTAAATTTTTAAAATTAAAATTAAAATTTACATATAAAGTAAAACATGTGTATTAGAAGAAAATAAATTAAATGAAAATAAAGTAACTAGTTGTTGTAGCTCAATTTAGTGTTTATTATGATAATTTGTGTGTTTTGTTGTTTAATTTAAACATAGGTTGTTATTCATTTAAAAAAGAAACTTGGATGATTCTTATTGACCACATTATAGTTTTCTTTCATCCTTCTCTTTTATTTTTTCGAATTTTTCTTTAATGTGTAAAGTTGATCTAATAGTGTTCTAATCAAGGAAAACACAACCCTTACAAATTAATAAACTCTTCAATTGTATTTGTCAACACTGTCCATCTTTGTTTTAAACAAACAGAAAAGATTGTCAATTTAGATTGATACACAAATTAATACATATAGAGATCAAGTCCATACACATGTAAGTAAATATGAGAAAAAAATACCAAAGAATTATATTTCTTCAAAAATGAATCAACCTTAAAATTATAAACTATAGATAAATCAATTCAGAAAGTATAACAGATTACTCTTTAATTATCGATCATCAAACCAAATACCACATTTAATTTATATTAATTTAACATTTATTTAAATAACAACCCTACCTATACCGAGGACTAAATTTTGTGTTGAATAAATTAGCCTCGATAATTTCTAAGGGAGCGATTTTTTTCCCTTACACTTCGAAGAGAGTACAAATCTATAGGGTACTTCGTAGCTCGGATATTCTTTCATCCACGAATAGGGATTCTTGGTGATTGTGAACCGATCCAGTGTTTTGTAAATAAATAATTAAGACCTTGGAAATGTAATCAATCCATTATGAACAAGTTGATCAATTGGTTACATTACCGAGAAAGTATACGAGATGAGATAATAATCATAGATCCGTTCAATTAAAAAAGATTTTTTTGTTTCATACGCCGGCTTCAGCATATTCTGGGTTTGGAATTAACCTTAGGTGTGAAGGAGTGCATCAATTAAACCGGAATAATGGAACGGCGAAAGATTCCAAAATTTGTCCGATTAAATGAACCTAGCATATCCGTCTAGAGGCAACTCACGACTAGAAGCCATTGTCGCATCTATAAATACTTATCAATTCACGCTTCTTACGCACAAACTGTATGAAGAATTATATAAGGAATTTCAGTAGAAACTACTAGACATAAGAGAAGATGGTGGCTGGAAGTGAAACTACTAAAGTTAAATCTGAAATCGACGCCAAGATACTATGGACTGCACTGGTGAAGAACTATGATCTCCTTGTCAGGGAGTTACCAGAATTATGTGGAGACGTCACATTTCTGGAAGGGAGCGGAGGGATCGGCAGAATCAAGCAAATCAACTTAACCCCTTGTATATATGCAGATGTATAGGGCATCTATTTCCTTAATTAGTGTTACAATTTGTCTAATTAGAAAAGTGTATAGTTAAAATATAATATGAAATTGTTAGTGCAGGCTTGATGGAATTTAACTTTATGGATGAGGGCGTGGATGATCTTGACAAGGACGACTTAACTTACAGCAACGCCGACTTGGAAGGAAGAGAGATGGAGAAGAATTTGGCATCTGCTCAGTTCACGCTTAAGGTGAGCCCGAAAGCGGAGGGTGGAAGCGTTGTGACTCATATCTGCAACTTTGAGACACTGCCTGGGGTTTCTTTGGAGGAAGGCAAACTTGCGGCGAAGGCGGCCCAGATCACCGCTTTGATTAAGATATGGGAGACGTATGTCATCTCCAAGCCCACTTTACATATGCCATGTCCAAACTCACTGTATACAAAACGTGACAGGTTTCGATCAATTACTAAGTGTCAATGGTACAGTTAATAAGTGTCAATGGCTGACGAGCCTTATTTATGTGTTTTATTGGGACATTTTCAGACATTATAGGTCAATATAATAGGAAGTATTTTTCCATGGTGCACCGTACTTCTCTTCTAGTTTCATATGCGGCTTGCGCTGTGGATGGTTAATGGTTGAATGACGATTCTTGGTCTGCGAGATAAAAACAATCCCTGCAATAGAACAGGAATTATCATAGTAGGCCTTTTCCAGTTATGTTCTATTTGGACTTTTAAGACGGTTTTATTTTATTTTATTCAAATAAAGTCACGTAAACATGCATAGTTGAAAGGGAAAATAAATATCCTTCGCTTAAGTGGGAGAATATAATCTCTATTACATAGATTTAGTGTAAAGAAATAAAAGGTCGTACGATACATCAGTGGATTGAGGAAAAGTATTCAAGAAGATCTAAGTCTTGTAAGATTGATCATGAAAGAGGAAGCATACCAATTCATGATCAAGGTAGAAGGTAAGTCAAGTAAGAGATTTGATGTGTATCACCTATAGTTGGGGAGGCCTTCATAGTTTGATTGGTAGGCTATAGGCTATAGATGATGGGAGAGAAAATATATACTATAAGCATGAATTATTGAAGATATAGGTTGATGTCACTAAAGGATATAAATGCTAAAGTTTCTAACAATGTTAGGACACGATTTGTAGATGGAAATAACTTTTTAGATGGATTAAGGAATAGTAATGCTTGTTTTGCATTGATTGACACGGTGTTTGACACTAAAAATGAAGGAATTATCAATACAAGTGAAGAGGAAGAGCCACATGAGATCTTAGAATCAATGGAAGAATACAATGATATCATATTTTGACAATAGGACTGCAATTGAAAAGGATTATCAATCATCACATGAACCTAATTTAGGAAGTCAATTTTCTAAATAAGGAACCACATAGAATGACACTAGAAGAGAATAATGATTAAATACATAGTTGTAAGATTTATTAAGGAAATACCTACCCTGGGAGAGTTTGAGTTCATGTACAATACATGGAGAAATAACACCAAAGAAGAACATCTTGAGTTTAAAATGTGTACTAATTCTAGAGAAATCAATAAAAATCACTATATGATGTAGATTCTTGTTACCAAGGACGAATGATTTCATGGACTACCTAAGTAGAGAAAATTACTTCACAAATATTACCTTGAAGAGTATTTATCTATAGAACAAGAAAAGTAAAGGGGATTAATGGAAAACATCTTTCAATACCAATGAAGATTTGTATGAGTGGCTTGCTAGGTCTTTTGGTGAAGCATGCTTATGCAATTGATGAATGAGGTATTAAGGAAATTCTTAGGTAAATTTGTAATATTTTATTTTGATGATATTATGATTTTTTGTAAGATCAATGAAGAATATCTAGGACACATTAGATTGGAGCTAAAAAAAATTAAAGAAGAAAATTTGTTAATCAAATTGAAATATTCTAGTTTCATCAAGGAAGAACTAGTATACTTGCAATTAAGATGGATCTAGAGAAAGTTGTAGCCATTGTGGAATGGCCTTCTTTAGAAAATGTAGGAGAAGCAATATCATTTCTCTCATTGGTTAGTCTATACAAGAATTTTATTTAAAAAATTAATAGTATTTATGCATCATTAAACAAGAAAATCAAAAGGGACAAGAGGGAATTCAAGTGGACTTTAAGGGCTAACAAGAGCTTTGATTTGTTGAAGAATAAACTAATAGAAAAATAGTGTTAGCCATTATTAACTTCTTATGATGTAATTGAAAATTTTCATTAGGGTTTCTTGGAGTAAATGGTTTTTACCATTTACCCACTTAAGTTTACTTAGGTTGATTATGTATTTAATTTCTCAGGTAGTTCTTTCCCGTATCGGGAAGTTTTATACCTGCCATGGATACTTTTCATGCCTTTTAAGGCACTTCGTACAATAAGTAATTTATCTCATCTCATTCATTTTTTTTCCTCTAGTGAAATACTTGTGCACTTCCTTCGCTCATTTGTGAAGGTTTATTGGTAGATGTTTCTCCTGGGTTATTTTCTCTAACATGCTCTCAAAATATCTATGAATAAACCTTCACAAATGAGCAAGAGTTAGAGAAAACAAAATGAATGAGATGTGATAGATTACATATTGTACAAAGTGCCTTAAAAGGCACGAAAAGTATGGCGGATATAAAACTTCCCAATACGGGAAATAAACTACCTAATAAATTAAATGCATAATCAACCTAAGTAAACTTAAGCATGTAAATGGTAAAAACCATTTACTCCAACACCCCCCTTAAGTGCAACTTAGGGAGATTGAAAATGCAAAAATGAAGATGCAGTATGGGTCCCAACTACACAACCATGTTAGGTACCCATTTACAATGTAAAAAAGAAATCTTTCACAACCAAAAAAATGATAAAAACCCTGTGGGAAGAAACCCCTCTCCAAAAGAGATAAAAGAAAACAAAAATGATGCATGGATGGAGGACTCAATCACAGGGTTGTTCTAGTCTAAGAAGGGAGACAAGTAGCTTATTTTAGTTATAAATTTAATGATGCTAAGAAGTGGCATTCAATCTATGAACAAGAGTTTTATGTCATATTACACACTAAAGAAATGGAGGAACTACCTGCTACTAAAAGAATTTATGTTGTACAATAATGATTAGGAACTACAATACTTGAACAATAAAAATAAATTGAACTAGATATATATAAAATGGGTAGAATTTATATAGAGTCGTAATTTTATACTAAAAAATAAGAGAAATAAGAACACCAAGGTTGGTGATGCATTCAGTAGAAGACATAACTTGCTAATAGACATAATGATAGAAGTAGTTAGTTTAACGGAGTTGAAGCATTTATATTAAAGGGACCCAAAATTCACAAAGGCAGGGAAATATTCAATAAGAATGGATAAAAGTAAGTGGTTGGATTACTTGTTTCAAAAAGATATTTCATTCAAAGGTATCTAATTATGTATACCAATAACTTCTACGAGATAATTTGATTAGAGAGAAGCATTATAAAATTATGAATGAATATTTGTGATGGATAAGAAAATTCCCTTCATCAATAAGAACTATTTTTGGGTGTAAATGCACAAGAATGTGAATAAATTTGTTTAAGGTTGTAGGACTTTCCAAGTAGCCAAAGGATTTTTTTTAGAAAGTTAGGCTATTCGCCACTAGTAGTGTCACAAAACTTGTGCCAGGACTCTTGCTACTGAGGATGGATGATATCATGGAATACCTAAGTAGATAAAATTACTTCAAAAGTATTACCTTGAATGGTAGTTATCACTAGATCAAGAAGAGGAAAGGGGATTAATGGAAAATATCTTTCAAGAATAATGAAGGGTTGTATGAGTGGCTTGCTATGCCTATTGGTCAAGCATGTTTATGCAATTGATGAATGAGGTATTAAGGAAATTCTTGGGTAAGTTTGTAATATTTTATTTGGATGATATTATAATTTTTAGTAAGAATAATATCTAAGACACATTAGATTAGAGATTAAAGTTCAAAAGATGAAAAGTTGTTGATCAAATTGAAAAAGATATGGTTTCATGAAGGAAGAACTTATATACTTGAAATTTGTGATCTTAGAAAAAAGTTTAAAGAAGGATCTAGAGAAGGTCAAATCCATTGTGGAACGACCTCTAAAAAATTTAGGAGTAAGATATTTTTTTTGTTGAATGAGCAAGAGAACTGAGAGGGGAGGTAAATCAGTTGTATCTTATCAAAACATCAAAACCCTCATTAACATTTAGATCCACAAAAATTCATTAATCCCTTAATCTGTTATAAATTATTAGCATGAAAACCAAATAATTGAAACTAAAACAACTTTAACACCATTTACAAGAAAACACCAGATGTATGTGGAAAACCTAAGAAGGGAAAAACCGTGATGAGGACTAGATCATAATATAAGTAATAGAAAAAATAGTACAAAGGCTCACAACCAAGGCTCATAGCTAGAATAACATAAGAAGATAAAGAAGAAATGTTACATGGAGAACATGATCTTAATGCAACAAAGATTCTACCACAATAGCTCCAACACCTTCACAGTCTCTTTCAATGATTGTAGACATCTTCTGCTCATTGCATATGGTAATCCAACACTTGAAAGTTCACACTACTCTAGTCAATTTTTCATTAGTCTTACCATACACTTGACACACGCATCTATCTTGCATCTATCTTGACCTCCTTCAACAATTTAACTCATACTTATACCATCCTCAACCTTGAAACCCTTTCCAAGATCAATAATGCACCTCAAACGTGAAAATTCAAATTAGATCGGTGCCAAAAGATTCTTGCAATGGATAGGAATGATGAAAGACCACATAAATCATTAGCTAGGACCCAAATATATCTTAACATGCCTCAACAAACTTCCAAAAACTTCAAAGATGCTTCACATGTAGTGTAAACACTAGGTTGGCCATTACCCATGCAAACACCATTAATAAATTGAGTGCATGATTCATCAATCTCAAGAAAAATTGTGAACCACACACCATGCTTCAAAAAAACATAGAATACTCCTTCCACATCCTGAAATACATCAAATTCCTCTACAACAACTTTCACCTGAAGAATGTACAAGCCCGATACATCTAGACAACACTATCAAAAAATGTAACTTGAAAGAACATCTTCTAGAACACCAAACCATGAATCCTCTTGACACAAGCAAGAGAACAACACCATCAATACACCTTTAGAATCGAAAGACCATAAATGTAACTGCGGAGAAACATGGAAGCAAAATATTTTTCCCAGATATCTTTGTAATACATAGTCACACAATGGTGAACACAACTTCTACTATACAATGATCCATCATACCATCTCTTGAATATAGAATCTTTCAACATCTTTCACCAAAATATCTAAACCACACAGGCATGGAATCAACATAAAAGAAACATGGAGCACATCCTAGAGCACATTCTAAACAACTGAACACACCTTCATCACACTATTTTCTCTTTTCTTCAAATTCTCTCAAGAGCACTTGGAAACCAAGCACTAGAGACATCATCCCAGCATCTTACATCATAAAGATAGCTCCATGTACTCACAACACTTCCTCAATATCTCAACTATACATGCATACTTAGACAGTTTGTTTAACACTTCTTCCATCAACCAGTTGACACCAATGACAACACAAGCATGTTGACATCAATGACAAAACTAATCTACTCATACTTTCTATATTCTTTAGTTGGTTATTTTATATATTAATTTCACAATAAAATTAATAGCATTAATAAATTAGTAAATAGGATATTGAGAGGGGACAAGAAGGAATTCGAGTGGACTTTAGGGGCTAACAGGAGCTTTGATTTGTTGAAGAAGAAATTAATAGAACTAGTGTTGAATGAGATCAATTTCCTATGATGTAATTGGAAAATTTAATTACGATGACGCTAAGATGACAAGAGATACTAGTAGCTTATTTTAGTTAGAAATTTAATGATTCCAAGAAGTGGTATTCAATCTATGATCAATATTTTTATTTTATATTACACACACTATACAAATGGAAGAACTACCTATTACTGAAATAATTTATGTTGTATACTAATGATTAGGCACTATAGTACTTGAATAGTCATAATAAATCAAACTAGAGAAAAATACAATGGGTAGAATGCATGTAGAGTCACACTTTTTTACTAAAACATAGAATCAATACATATACCAATTTTGTCGGTGCATTAAATAGAAGAAATAATCTAATAATAGATGTTGTGATACAAGTAACTAGCTTTAGTGAGTTAAATTGTTTGTATTAGAGTGACCCAAATTTTTACAAAGGCATGGAAGGATTTAGTAAGCATGGATAGAAGTAAGTGATTGGATTATTTTTTCCAAAATGAGATGTCATCAAAATATATCCAATTGTGTATACCAAGAAGTTTTTTATGAGATAATTTGATTATACATAAGCATTATAAAAGGTTTAGATGAAAATTTAGGATAGATAAGAAAATTACCTTCATCAATGAGAACTAGTTTTAGGTGTACATATACAAGGATGTTAGGAAATTTGTTTAAGGTTGTAGGAATTTCCAAGTAGCCAAAGGAATTTTTTATAATGTTAGGATATTAGCAACAACTAGTGTTGTAAAAGTATGTGATGATATCATCATGGATTTTGTGTTGGGACTCCTAAGGACATAGAAGGAAAATGATTCAATCATGGTAGTAGCTGATAGGTTCTCCAAGATGGTGGAATTTATTGCATGTAAGAAAAGAAATGATGTGGTACGCATTAACAATTTATTTTTCAGGGAGGTAGTGAGGTTGCATGGTCTATCAAAAAGTGTAGTTTTATATAAGGAAACTATTCTTACCAGAGACTTTTGGAGAACCTTTTTGAAGAAGATGAAGAAAGAATTACAATTAAACATAGAATATCTTTCATAAACTAATGGAAAAAATAGATGAACTCCATAAGGGCTTCGGAAAAACACTAATATGCTTGGTTAGAGAAAAAATAAAGAATTGGGATATGGGCTTATCATAGGAAGATTTTTTTTACAATAACATGGTGAATAGGAGCACTAGAAGGATGTTTTGATTAATAGGGAAAAACAGGTTTTGAAGGGACCCGAAACCCTATACATCAATTACAAAATGCTACTCCAAAAAGTAATAAAAAGTCTACCAACAACAACACAACAGCCAAAAAATCAGCCACCACGGGTGCTAGAGTAAAAAAAAGACAATCAACAACCATTGGCAGCCACCAGAAAAACAACAACAAAACAACAGACAAAAGACAATCCAAACATAAACAAAAAGAAACAAAAAACTAGTTAAGGCCACTCAGAGTATTGACCACCTCAATATGTTGGTTTTTATGTTTTCCAACCATATCTAGTAGTTCCTTCTCAGCATTGAATGCTTTCTTCCATTCAGCCAATCCTCTACCAATAGGAACCTTTTCATCATCCTTCGCAGTTTTTTTACCTTTACCCTTAGCCATTTGCTCTTTCTCCATAATCTCCGAGAAGAAAACATGGTCTTCTCTGAGCTACCCAATTTTCTTAAAAAGAATTTCCAAGGCCTCAACACTATTCTTAACCAAGGTATGGCTAACCTACAACAAGTTTTTGATATCCCCATTAATACTAGAAACCTTGGCCTCCAGGGCCTGCATTTTGTCCTTGCACAAAGCCTTGAAAAGCACTAGAAGGATGTTATTTTATATTTTGAATGAAAAAATTCCAAAGAACATATTGAAACTAAGGGACATTAGTACAAAATAAAAGACGAGTGCAAAGGTAAAGGAGCTTCCAAGTGCATAAAGAAGGTGCATGAGGAGTCCAAAATCCATTTAGATTTAAGATGAATAAATACAAACAAGAAGTTGAGAAGTTAAAAGAAATAATGATTTTGTGGTAAGAAATGAAGTAATGTTATATTTTGGGGAGGAGGGATTTGTAGTAGAAAAATATAATAAAATAAAAAATGAAGAATTTCAGTCCTTGCAAGATCATAAAAATATTTTACTCATGAAGTTCATATGAGGTGAAGTTACTATAGGACCTTGGGGTATCTCTATTAAATTCAACATTATAGACCTATACAAGTATCATGAGGGACATGAAGAGGGGATCAATAGAAGGAAAAAGGACAAAAATCCATACCAACACAATTAAAAGAAGAGATCGAGGGAATAAAAGATAACACATATAGAAAAAACACCAAAAATGAAGTATATGAGGAGTATTTGGTGAGATAGAGATGATCAAGCTAGATTTATAGGGCTAAGCTAAACTAACTAGGATTCCATCTAGTTGTTGGAAAGTGAGGGACTCAATTTTTAGTTGATTTGGAGTGTTTAATGTAGGTGTATCCTTATGGGGACAAAGAAATCACTCACCATCAATATTTACTTAGTTTTGATTAGATTTTATTAACTACTTATTTTTAGAAGATATATCATATTTTACCATGTCTTAAAATCAAGTCTTGTAGTTTTGGAAGAATATTAAATATATTTATTTAGACCTATCATCCATGTTTGAGGAGAATTTGATTCATTTAATCAAGTATATGAGTATGTGAACCTATTTCAAATCAAGATATCATAGCTATAGAGTTACTTTGAAACAATTTTCCAATTGAGTAGTTATTGTTTGATTGGATTAGCTAGGAGATAGTTTTGTCAGGTATGAGCCTATATTGCTTGCTGACTTTATCATTGGTTTTAATGGTAGTTTTAGGAGTCAATTGGAGTCAATAATAAGCATATCCTTTCATATTTGGTTTTAATTTTATTATAGAATTTGTAAGATGCACACTTGTAGTAGGAAATAACTATGGAATGAATATCTCAATCAACATATTGTTGATATTTATTGAAACAATGAAAAATAGGTGTTTGAGTATGAAACATGGATTTGATTAAAAATAAGGGACCTATTTTCCTCATATTCATTAGGAAAATTAGATCCCCATAATGAATTGATTATCAACCCTTAGGTGAATCAAGTCAAATTGAGAATCTTCATATTTCCTTATGATTGAAGGACGAGGGTCAAGGTCAGATAGTACTTTGGGGAGAAAAACTAAAAATAGAAAATCAACACAAAAATACAATCTAAGAATTGAAACTTGAAGATTAAGTTCAATATTTGTAGAACTAGAAAACAAAATGCAGATAGAAGGGAAAATAAATGTGTACCAGTCACCAAAAGAGCTTTCTGTAAGCTGATCTAAGACTCATTCACCCATGGGAAAATGGGTCCAAGTATAGGGTTTGAAACAATCTTTTGGAGCCTTTGGTGTAGACTAGCAACTTCTGATTTGTCTAGGTTTCAGTGTCGAAAAGTTGGAAATCCGATCTGTAGGTGAGATTCTATGATTTGACAACAATTTTGACAACGTTTCCAACTTTTGCAACTTTGTAAATATTTCTCTTCAAAAGGTAGTTCAATTCTTCCTCAACCTAAATTTGCAATAACACACACAAGAGAGAAATTTTTTTGTTTTGGTTGAATAGGTGTTTTCCTTGGTCAAACCCCATTTTGGTAATCAAAACTTGAATTGAAATAATGAAATGAAAGAGGGAATGACGAACGGACAAAGCTATGTTACCAATCAACAAGCCCTTGTATGAGACGTTGATAATGGTTATCTTAGGAGGTTTGCAACTTGCAAGAGATGGTTGAATTGGATGTGGATCTTGACACTTGAAT
The DNA here is from genome assembly GCA_007258455.2 of Sequoia sempervirens. Taxonomy (NCBI): domain Eukaryota; kingdom Viridiplantae; phylum Streptophyta; class Pinopsida; order Cupressales; family Cupressaceae; genus Sequoia; species Sequoia sempervirens. Next base: position 148,852,134 of record VDFB02256132.1, on the reverse strand, counting down.
CTTGCTTGAAATGATACTTTGAATGCTTGATTTGATCATGAAACCTACATCACAATGTTAGCTCCAAAAACATGCATGATACAAGAATACTTTGACATGATGAATAGATCTTGAATGCCCTTGATCATCAACTTTTCTATAATTTTTCTCTCTTCAAATTGCTAGGTGAATCTTAGTGAAATAACCTTGTATATATAGGTATGTATCCTTAATTTCTCAAAATTCAAACATCACAAGCCAACATTGAATTATGGATTTGAAAACATTAAAATACCACCAAAAACATAATTTAAATTTAGGTCCAAAGGTCTAGGGAGGAACCATTCACCCATGGATGAATGGGTCCTAGGTCCTTATCCCTGGAACACACATTGCTCAATGTAAAGTGTTATGTTTAGGCATTAATTATTGTTGGGTTTCCTCTTTGAAAAATGTAATTAATTGGGCTTGTAAATGAATTAAAGGTCCAATTAAGGAATAATTAAGCTCAAATTAATTAAGAGGGCCCAAATAAGTGTGTAAATGTAAAGGGATACATTTTTCAACACTAAATTAAGGCATTATTTAATCCATTTTTAAATAAGAGGGCCCAAACAAGTGAGAAAATGTAAAGGGTTAAATTTTCCTATAATACATTCATAATTATTGTCATTTGGCCATGGCTATCAACAAGGTCAATGTACACAATTATTTCTCTTGGTTGCACTGTAAGGTTTCTGGTAGATGTAAGGCCATAGATGACTAGGATATCTCCTTCAAAATCTATGGCTAATTTTTTTTATAGATTTCATGTATGCTTGATGCATGAGGAGCTTCAACTTTCAATTTGTAATCAATATTGACTATTTCAATTTGTAGATAATTTTTAATGCTTATCTAGGTAAAATTACAATGTACAAATAAGAGGAATTGTAATAATAGTTGTTCAATAAATCTAAAAACCACTTTTTTTTTCATTGCTAGTAATTGAAGTATTTTTATTCATCTGCAAGAATGTGTAAAGGGTTACACAAGAGATGTTAGAAAATATTGCAATTTTAGTAATGGATAGAGTTGAATGAGAAAATGAGAATGGAAAGAAGCAAATCACATAAATGACATACATCAAAAAGAAATCTTGCCTCTTTTGTTGGTGCTATTCATTGGAGCACTTTGCCTCATGTGAAAGGATGTATACATGACTGAGAAAATGATGTTAGAATAGATTGCAATTTCAGTAATAAGAAAAGTAGTGATTTTCCATTTTAGTTATATTTATTGTAAATGAAGGAGTGTAAAATAGTTACTAGTATCTTGTTGCTTTTTTGGTGGTATTTGAAGAGTAGAGATAATGTGAAAGTTGCAAAATAATGCATGTGAGGATTTATACTATAATTATTGCTAGACATAACTATCAAAAGCATGTTTCTAAAGCAAAGAAAATATATTGAAATGTTAACAAAAGTGTTTAATAGCACCAAATATTCCAATAGAGTTGTTAATATTTTATTGGAATAGTTGGGAGATAGTTGTATCAAGTATGAGCTTGTGTTGCTTGCAAACTTTGTCAATGTTTTCAATGGTAGTTTGACAATTCAATTGGACACAATAATAAGCATATCCTCTTTCATATTAAGTTTTATTTTTTATTATATTTTTTTTAAGATGCACACTTGTAGTAGGAAATAACTATTGTAGGAATGTCTCAATCAAATTATTGTTGATATTTATAGTTATTGTCATTTCGCCATGGTTGTCAACAAGATCAATATGCACTATTTTTGTTCTTGGTTGCATTACAAGGTTTCTAGTAGAAGTGGGACCATAGATCACTAGGGTATCACCTTTAAAAGATGTTGATGAATATTTTGAATAGATTTCAAGTATCCTTGATGGATAATGATATTCAACATTCAATTTGTTTTTGATAAAGGGTAAAATAGGTTTTACAGGGACCCGAAACTACAAAGTTTACAACATAAAAGATAGGAAAGAAAAGTCCAACAAAAACAACCAGCTGCAAAAAAGGTAAAAACCAGAACAAGCAGGAACCATCCACAAAAGACCAGAAAGGTCAAACTAAAAAACTAGTAGAAAGACCAACAAAAAACCAGCCGCAATTAACCTAGAGTCTTCAAGACAGACTCTATCTCAGCCTCCAGATTCTGCATATCATGAACACCCTTCTTAGAAGTCTAAATCATTTGCGGAGTGGGGGGATCCTTCCTCTTCAAATTGAACCTGGTTCTCTTAGAAATGCCAGCATCCTCCTCCTGGTTTCTTTCATTGGTTTCCTCCAGATCAACCACCAGAGACCCCTGTTGGGCTTTGTCCAATTTCTTGGTCATGGCATTGATGATGATGACGTCGATGACGTCGTGTCTGGCCATACAATTTTTTTGCTCAATAATTTTGATAGTATTTTTCATTTTCTCCACCTCATTTTCAACATTTCTATTCTTACCAGCATGGTGTTGAGTATCTTTGCTAAGACTGTAATCTCTTCATTCCACCTCTTTCTTTTCAATCACCGCAACCTTGGCTCCCAACTCTTCTAGTTTACTTTTAAGGGACCAATTTTTTATCTTTAGCTCATTAATTTCATTGAAAGTCCATTTTGAAAGTTTTAAATGGATATTGGCATTATTTCTAGCTAAATTAAAAACATCCACAACTCGGGATCCCTATCAGTGTTGAAACAAGTATTAGTAGGGTCAGGAGTAACAGGGGAGCCAGTTCTAGCAATTCTATCCAACGACGGGTCAGCAGAGGGCTCAATATTGTTAGCGCCAAATGCCTTAGAGTCAGGGGAATCTTCGGAGTACAAGACAAGGTTTTTAGCCTGGGAATTCTTATCAACAAAACTAGTTTTGAGGGAAGGGCTTCCCAGCTCAAGCACAACACAAGCTTTAACAGTAGGTGGGTTAGGGTTTTTCTTGCCATAATGGATAGCAGGCGGGCTAAGGACAGTTCTAGCCAGACTTAAATTGGGAAAAAATCCTGAGTTGTTGGGTTCAGTATCATCTTCCTCAGAGTCAGGGGAGGCTTCAAAATTAGCAGGAACAGGCATTTTTTGGTAATACTCCACAATTAATCTAATTAGGCTAGTATGCAAAATAGGGAATCTTCTAGGGTTTTTCTTGTGGTCATCTAAACTTTTCCTCAAAGAACAGAGAAGATAGTAGGGGAAAGAAACCCTTACCTTGTAGTGGAAATCATTGAGTAAGGAAAAGTGATAACTGTAGACCCTAGTGAAATGACCATCCACAGTTATGTACTCCATTATAACCCATAGAACCTCTCCATAGGGCTTTTATGTTGTCGGCCTCAAAGCAGCCATTAGCTATTTTCACCAATTTTAGTCTTTCTTTCTCTTTTTTAGGAAATCTGATGATGGCATCGTCAGAAAAAACCCTGTCCCTAAAATTTTTTTTCCCATCAGTAGACATTCCCGTCACTTTAGCTATCAGGTATTCGTTGAGCTCAACTTTCCTACCAAAAAGGTTAAGATCCCCATTATTCCAATTTTTCTCAAAAAGATCTATAGCTTCCTGATTGGAACCATGGAGCTTCTCCAGGAAAGGAAGTAACCCCCCACTTTTAACTTTATTCCAAGCCTTAACATTTCTTGTGTGCATCTCATAGTTGTTCGGCTCAATTCTTTTCCTATCTTCACCCATCTTGGCAGAAACAGTGGGGCAGAAAGAGATGAAATCTTTACTAGAATTGGTTCCGTCAAATCTAAGAAACCACAAAGCATGCCAAGCCACCTTGTGGACTAAGCAACTGAGCTCGGTCCCATACAATCTAATGATTGTGATGTGATAACTCCATCCTGTCCTCATTAAAGAAATGACATGCCTCTTGTCCATGTGATTTATCATAATTCAATAAAGCACGAACATTAGCACTTAGATCATTAGAATTTATCCAAGTGCTCTGATTATTACTCCTAACCCCTTCAATAGCAAAAAAGTCCATGACAGTGTTGGCTTCTCTATAGGCATGTGAAATTTTAATTTTGTCAAACTTAGCAAGAGTCAAGATGGTGTCATCAATCCAAGATTTTATTGTCCACGAGGGGGGGACTTACCACAAAGGCAATCAATAATATTTTTGGAATCACCTTCAAGCCAGAGGTTTTTAAAGTTAAGACTTTGGGCTAAATTTATAATGTGAAAAACTCTAGTAGCCTCCGCCAAGTGATTGGTTTAGGAACCAAGAGGAGTGGTCGTTGCACCTAGAAAGTTGCCAAAGGAGTCCCTTATGACTCCACCACAGCCTGCCGCCCCCAGATTACCTTTAGCCGCACTATCAAAGTTAGCTTTGACCCATCCATTAGGCAGAAAAGACCACCAAACACCCTCTTTATTCTTCTTGGATTTTTTAGGGGCACAAGGAAAATCAAGGCTTATGTTCCATTCCTTGGAAACTATAAGGTCATAGGACGAGTGACCCACTTTCTCAGAATTGCTAACCTTCTAGGAGATAGCATTGACATTTTCTTTCAAAAATTTGATAATTTTATCAAAAACAATATCCACCAGAGCTTCTTTATCTCTATAAATTATGTTGTTGCATTCTTTCCAAAGACCCCAAGAAACATGAGGGAAAGAGAAATCCTGAGAAAAAAATTGTGAGTTGGAGCTTTCCATTGAAGGAAGAAGTCTTCAATAGACGAGGGAAAAACCCATGAAAGATGTCAAAAACTGATTATTTTTTCCTAGATAGAGGCAGAAAAAGGACAATGAAGGAACATATGATGCACTAACTCAGGCTCCATCTTACACAAAAAACATCTATTAGGTATTTGGAAGCCGCGTTTGCAAAGGTTATCAATCATGAGCACCTTATTTTGGAGAAGGATAAAAAAAAAATGTTAATTTTAGGGACCAAATATTTGAACCAATCCTTCGACCAGAAGGGAGGAGAGCCCTAGGAGGAAGTAATCCTGGTGAAGGAATGAAAAACAGAATATTTTCCCGACGGTTCATCAATCTAGACAAGATGATCTTCCAACTGATCAGAGCAAAGTCTAACAACCAACAAAGAAGACTGAATAGGAGCAAGAGCCTGACTGACAAGACACAGATCCACCCATTTTCCATTCACTCTGTAGTCTTTCACATAAGAACTGAAACGGGCTTTGCAATTCTTAGCCCACTCACTAAAGGAATCAATTTTTATAAGGGGCTCCTTGAATAGCCATCTATCCTCCCATAATCTAGTTTGGTTTCTGCTTCTAACTTACCAACCAGTTCCAGAGTCTACAATATTTTTTCCACTGATCAGATTATTCCAGCAGGTTGAACCTCTAGGAAGAAGATGGGAATCCTTTAGAATAATAAGAGAACAATTGTTCTCTAAATATTTACTAGCTAGGATATTTGTCCATTCACCTGAGGATCAGAAAATTCTCCATATTTATTTAGCTAGAAGGATTTTGTTAACCATCCTAATTCTTCTAAGACCTAATCCTTCGGTCTTTTTTGGTCTGCACACCAGATCCCAACCAATTAAAGGTAGTATTTTCTTTTCTTCAACACCTAACCAAAGAAATATTTTCTGAATCTTTTCTATGGCATCCGCAAACTTAGCAGGAATCTTAAAGAGGCTCAAAGCATAGATCGAAAAATTCTAAAGAGAAGCTTTGAGGAGTTAAAGTTTTCCCGCTTGACTTAACAGAGCTCCTTTCCAACCAGCAAGCATCTTGCTAAACCTCTCGACCAAAAAAATCCAAAAGGATTCAGGAGGTTTAAGGCTTAAGGATAAGCCAAGATAGGTGGCAGGCAAGGATTCCACCCTGCAACCAAGGATTCTACCAATTTTGGTCTATCTGTGAGCTAGGGTGTTGAAGAAGAATATAGAACTTTTTTTATTATTAATCAGCTGTCCAGATGCTCTCCCATATTTATCGACCAGAGATTTCAAAGTTTTACCTTCTGAGACTGAGGCTTTACCCAATAGCATAGTATCATCAACAAATTGTTGATGAGAACAAACCAGGTTGCTAGAGGAGGGGTTGAGACCAATAAGGGATCTATTGTCAATCAGCTTTTTCAGGTTTCTTCCAAGACTTTCAGCCATGATAGTGAATAAAATTGGAGAAATAGGATCACCCTGTCTTAGACCTCTGGTACTTTGGAAGAAAGTAGTAGGGGATCCATTAACCATTACAAAGATAGAAGCAGTAGATAAAAGTTGTTCCACCATTTGAATAAACCTGTTGCAAAATTCAAAAGCCTTTAAAATTTTAAATAATAAAATCCAGTCAACTCTGTCATAGGCTTTTGATATATCAAGCTTTAACAAGAAGCCTTCAGTCTTAGATTCCACCAAGGAATGGATATTCACATGCAAAGTAACAATAGAGTCAAGGATTTTTCTACTAGGAACGAATCCATTCTGTTGAGGTGAAATCAAAGAAGACAAAAGAATTAAGAGTCTGGAAGTCAAAACCTTAGAGATGATTTTATAGATCGAATTACAGAGGCTTATAGGTCTGAAGGCCTCAAAGTTTATCGCTCCAGGCTTCTTAGGGATTAGAACCAATAAGGTGGCATTCAATTCTTTTAGGAGACTTTTGGAACCAAAAAATTCTTTTAGAGCATTCACCACATCATCTCCAACAATCTCCCAGAACCATTGGAAGAAAAACAAAGGTAAACCATCTAGACCCGGAGCTTTACTCCCATCAAAGGAGAAAACAACCTACTTGACTTCCTCATTGCTAGGGATAGCAAATAGCATAGAGTTATTTTCCTGGTTGATTACTTTTGGTATAGCCTCTATTAAATGATCCTGATTATTTTGGTTAATTTCATCATTCTTAGAAAGAAGGTTTTGAAAGAATGAAGCAGCATGCTTTCTAATATCCTCCTCCTCCTCATACCTAGTACCATTCACTTCAATTTGAGATATTCTGCTGATAGCTCTGTGTTTTGAGGCCGAAATATTTCCCCCAATTCCGTCTAAAGGTCAGATTTGATCCTAAAGATGTTCCCAAAGGACTCTTTTTTCCATTTTTTCAAGTTACATTTCACTTCCCTCAATTTTTTAGCTATTCTAAACATAGTAGTACTAAAAATACTTATATTCCACCATTTCCTAATTTCCTCTTTAAAAGCAGGATGAGAGAGCCACATTTTTTCAACTCTGAAAGGGGTATTTTTCTTCTTTTTAATAGGATCCACAACAAAACTAATAGGGAAATGATCAGATCCAATCCTAGAGAGAGCTTTAAGAGAACAATAATAATAAAAAAACTAACGATTGGAGACTAAAGATCTATCAAGTCTAACCTGTATAAGATCCATCCCCTTTTTGCGATTCGACCAGGTATAGGAAGCTTCAAGTAAATCTAGATCTATCAGCCCCTAGTTGTCAATGAAACTCTGAAGATCCTCTTTGCTCTCCGCATTGATCTATGAACCTCCAAATTTTTCACCATTCATTAAGGGCGTATTAAAGTCACCCATAACAACCCAAGAATCTCTATAAAAAATCCTTCTAAAGGTAGTCAGCTCCATCCAAAAGGATTTTCTCAGACCTTTTCCATTGGGGGCATAGATGTTCAATTCAATCCAACTGAAATTATCCCTAATATGTGTGAATCTAGTAGCAATATGGTTTGTGCCCTCCAAAATCGGATCCCCTTTGATTATGTGACTATTCCAAAAGGTAGCAATACCTCCAGAAGCTCCAATTGAATTGTTTCCATGAGTACTACAGTGCTAAAATAGTTTCACCTTTTCTAATTTTTCCTTTGACATTTTCATCTCCTGAATAAGAAGAATACCAGGCTTGTGATCTCTAAAAAATTGCATAGAACATGTGGGGGCTATTGAGTCCCCTGATATTCCAAGACATTATCTTAATGAATTACCAGGGGATTTGAGGCATTTCGAGATGGTTTTCTGAGATCCATCCGCTATATCCTGAAAGTTGTTATGCTCTCTTGTCCATTTAATATAATTTTTCCCTCGAGAGTTCTTTGATGCTCCATAGTCTGCCTTTTCTTTTGATCTGGTAGAAATTCCACTTGGAGTCTTCCATTGTTTGTTTTTATTTTTCTTTTTCTTTGATAAGATCTCTTCTTTATCAGTCTCTTCCTGGTTATCCGTCTCTTTACTAGATTCCCATTCCTTATCAATTAGGAGCCTTTGTTCCTAGGGTAATGTCTCCAAGATACCATTCATATGAAAATATGAGAAGTTACTAGAAATTTTAGTTGAATGGTCTGGGTTTTTGAGGGAGTCCTTAACCACTTCGAAGGAGTTAGGATCCATAAAGTGCTCTACACTCAGAGGAAAAAGACCTTCAGAGGAAGGGAGAGGGAGAGGGATGTTAAGCTCCAAGGATAGTCCCTAAATAGGAATATCCTCCAAACCCGAGGTCTCATCATTTTTCTCTACTGGGATTAGCTCGTGGGAAAAGGGGTTAGCATCCTGGTTTAGGTTTTCTTCCCTAGCTGAATGATCCTCATTGGATTCATGTTCCTTAATAGGTAAATTCTTCACAAGATCTTTTTGCTAGGGTTCCAACGGATCCTCTCCATTATTTTCCATGACCACCTCAGCCTCATTAGAAGTGCTCTAAACATTAGACTCTTTATTTTCAAAGCTATCTCCTCTTGATTTCTTTCGCCATACCGATTTCAAAGAACCAGCTAGTTTCTCTTTTTCTTTGGTAGCATTTAAGGGGCATTTTTTAGCCCAGTGCCCAGGTTTTCTACATTTGAAACAGGCAAATGGGATGGTTTCAAACTCTATATCCTGCAACTAGGACAATATTTTTGACTAGATCTCGATCGATGAGGGAAGGTTAGCATTCTGAGAGACCCCAACACATATTCTTGCAAATACCAACCTCTTTCTAGCAGTTGTCATTGAATCAATAGAAAGGAGCTCACCAAAGGAACTCGCAATACCATAAAATATATCCTCATTCCAGTATTCCAGGGGAAGGCTCGGAAGTCTGACCCAAACTGGGACATTCTAAAAAATGGAGTCTGAAAGGTCCAAGTTAGATAACCACTTCTTTAGAGCTAGGGAAGATTTCCCTATAACCCAAGGACCCCCACTTCTAACAGCTAAGATGTCCTCTCTGCAAGTGAATTCAAATGCAAAAAAACCCTTTGGAAGTGTTGCAACTGAGAATTTTCCATTCATTCTCCATTTATTTTTGACAAACTCCCCAACCACTTCAATGTTTGGTCTAGGGGCTATAAACTTCCCAACCAGGGTTCTTTCCATTAAAGCAATATTATGATCAATTAGCAAATCTAGCATAGAAATTGAAAACTTACCTTTATCCGGGGAAGAGATATTTTGCACCGGAGGGAAAGATGATTTTCCATTTGGTTTCACCCCAAACAGAGAAGTCCAAGGTTTGTGATTACCTCCAATGCCACCAGTGGTCCCCACTGCATCTTTAGCTTTTTCATTTTTTTGACCGGTAGGGGAATCTGTAGGATTAACCACCGGAATATCCTTTCCACCCGGTTCCACCTGGATTTTGTTTCCAGAGTCCACCTTGTCCTGATCATCCTCACCTTGCTTCTTACTCGATGCCAACTCCTGATTCGCCTGAGATTTCTCTGATCTTGCTCCGCCTCCATTTTTCGTTGCTTAGATTTTCAAAATCCCTCTTTTCCCGCTCGTGCCCGCGCTAGTGTGCCTCCATTTCTGACTGCACAAAATTGTTGCAAAATGTAATTCAATGTTATGTTCAACATTCAATTTGTTATCAATTTGGACTATTTCAATTTGTAGATGACTTTTTATGCATTCATATGTAAAACTACATTATGTAGATAAGAGTAAGTGTAACAATAGATGCAATAAATATGAAAAAAAAAATTCCTTGTTTTGTTGTGGCTGGTTATTGAAATTTTTTTCCTCATCTACAAGAATGTGTAAAGGGAAGCACAAGCAATGTTAGAAATGATTGCAATTTTAATAATGGATAGAGATAAATGAGAAAATGAACATGGAAGAAATAAAGTCGTATATGCCATAAATCTAACAAAAAACTAGTCTCTTTTTCTATTGTTGGTCATTGGAGCACCTTGCCTCATGTGCAAGGATATCTACATGATTGAGAAAAGATGTTAGAAAATATTACAATTTTAGTAATAGAAAAGGAAGGAGTTGATTGCAATTTTAGTAATATTTATTGTAAATGTAGGAGTGTAAAATAGTTACCAATATCTTGTTGCTTGTTTTGGTGGTCTTTGAGGAGCAGAAATAATGTGAAAGCTAAAAAATAGTACATGTGAGGATTTAGTATTAGAATTTCCACTAGACATAATTGACAAAAGAATGTTTCTAGTGCAAAGAAAGTGTAGTAAAATGTTAACGAAAGTGATTAATGGCACCAAATTTTCCAATTGAGAAGTTATCATTTGATTGGATCGGCTAGGAAGTACTTGTGATAGGTATGAGCCTATATGTTTCTTGTAGAATTTCTTAATATTTTCAATGGTGGTTTTAAATGAGTCATTTCGAGATAATAATAAGCATCTCCTCTTTCATATTGTGTTATTTTTTATTATAGAATTTGTAAGAAACACACTTGTACTAGTAAATTTTTGAACACATGCAGATACTAGGGGAGGGGGGGTAAATGAGTATCTTCAAAAACTTAAACCCTTTCAAATCATAAACCCTTCAACAATACACTAATTCCAACTCTTAGCAATATCAACAACTTGTTCACAAATCAATATAACACACAAACTAATTAGCAACAATGAAAGATAATGCAATGAACACACATGCACAAGATAACACCAGATTTATGTGGAAAACCCAAGACGGGAATAAACATGGTGAGAGTTAGCTCACAATATAGAAGCTCACTACCAATGAACTTGCAGGCTAAGGTACACAACCTTAGTGTAACATATAAGGAACTTGCAGTATTGAGGCATACGACCCTAAGGAAAGATACAAATTACAAGGACCTGGTGAGATTCACTATCTTAGAGGAGGATATAATGAATAATATGGAATTACAATATTTTTCAACAATACACTCTACGAACTGAGGTGTTAAAGCTCATTACTCTTTTCTTTTCACAACCCACTAATTCAATTCATATTTCCACACCTTCACTCCCTCACTAACCATGAAACTAAAATGTTATTGCATTTATATCCTCTACAAGATCTCAAAACATCAACTAGGTTGACTAGAGAAGAATAAAACCAATAACATCAATAAGTTAGCCACAAAAAACATGATGTGGTCCTATCCAGAAGATAGAGAGGACCAAAAACAATCTTATTACCTCTTCCAATATTATCCCAAACTACACACACACTGGTGCACAAAACCAGGTCAGCAACAAGAAAATGTGTAGATGAAACATGCATCACATAACCAGTCGGCCTGGTGCAGGGTATGTGCAGGATCATGATGGGCCAAAAAGTGGCGATATGATGCGTATGTGTAGGGTATGTGGCTGACGACCTTTTTTTTACCTGAAATTAATGAAACGAAAAGGGTTTTTAAAGGAGATTCTCATCTTTCCACCAATATAAAATATGCTTTAATTTGAATTTAATAAATAATTATTATTCATTTTCTATTTGAATTGACTAAAGTCCTAATTGATAGGTTGATTGAAAAACATCTATAGCTTTCAAACGGTATCACATTTTTTGAATCAAAACATGTGTCACATTATATGCTTTGCATACTATAGGATTAAAAAAAAAATTTAATTTCATGAATTTTTGACCAAGTTAAGGTGGTTAGACAAATGAGTTTTTATATTTTTAAAAGTTGTAATAAAAAATTCATAATTAATTATTTACTTGGGAAAAAATTACAAAAAAATATGCATCACATCTAGACATGAGTCCTCTACTTATATCTAAAATATTATAAAAAAATATTATCATTTTATGGTGGTTAGGGTCAAATCAACCTAGTAGTTTAGAAACTACATTCAATTTTCTACAGATTCTATTCTTACATATTTTTGAAATAATATAGATAACTTATTCAATTTTTTATGTCAATTTGCCTAACTCTGATTTTTCTAAATTTTTTGCCACTTAAGGGCCTGTTTTTTCCATGATGATCCTGCACATACACCCCAAAAACACAACTTCAACTCAAATTACTCAATTTTGTTATCAATAAGAAAGGTCAAGACCCAAATATATCTTACCACAACTTCATATGTTGGTAGAAACGTCCAAGGACATTGCATAAGCAAGATAACAAACCTCATTAGCTAGATATCCACTAAATTCATAGAAAAGAAACTCAACACAATATGTAGTACCAAAGAGATCAATCAATGACATGCAGGATAGAAAGAGATGTTGCTTGAATATCTTACAACACCTCATATAGATTTCACACTATCATACCACAAAAAACCACCACAATCCAAACTAAACTAGAACACTCTGTTGGAACCAATATTCAACCCCAAAAATTTCATCAATTCTAGCACCTCAGTATGACCACTCTATTTTACACCACATGAATCCATCCTCATTACCGGGTGCTGTCATAATAGTGGTTTACAATTCCTTAGAGGAACGAATTTTAGCTGAAATCACATATTTTTAGAAAATATAATGATTTAAGCCTTAAAAAGTTCCATTTTAAGGATTCCAATTGAAGAGGGTTTGATCAAATCACCTTAGATCAAACCCCCTTGGATAGAACCTCGCTAGTTTTAAACCATACCTATAAATGCGTCTCCTTTAGACCTATCAAAATGCTGATAAAAAATCACTTTTGATTTAGCTTTTGGGGGATCAAATGAATTCATTTAAAATTTATTTCAAATGATTATGGTATTCCTTAGAACAAGCTATCCAATGAATATAATTCTAATATGTTTTGGTTTTGTTATGTATTTGTTTTTTAAGTTTTATTAAACATAGGTTTTTCATCGAAAATGAATTTCTTTGTTCTTCACATTTGGAAAAATAGAAGATTATCAAAAAAAAATTGAAAAATATGAGTGCACCAGATATTGAAGTCCTTGATCCAACAAAAAAATAAAATAAAATTTTGACATATACAAAAAGGTTATGTGTTATACGGTCACCATCTAATTGTAATTCATTTGACTTTGAAACTTGATTAAGGAAAAATATTCAATAAAAAACTATCTAACCAAGTGGAAGCACTAGATATCAGAGTTACAAATCTAAATTTGAAAGAATTAGAATTTTATCCTTCATGGAAAAAAAGTTATGCATTATATGGTGTGGCCACTTTTTGAAAAAATCAATTTTCGGGAGATGGAAAAGAAGTGCAATTTGATTCCAAAAATTTTGAAAAAATATTTTAGAATCTACAGACAAAATTTGATGAGACTCTAGTTTGCACCATCTTCAAATTCCTCACAGTTTAGCCGCTATAGGTGCCCGAATGTGAAGATTCAATTAAAAATAATAATTTCAGTGTCCAGTTTGGCCAAAAATTGTAAACCACTATTATGGGATCACCTTACCATAATTTCTGTATATATAAGCCTAAAATATTATAGCTATAGTTCCCCTAACCCATTTCAATAAAAATCATTATCATTAAAAAATTATTCTTCCCATAGTCATTGCCTTAAGTTCATCTTTGGGAACCCATTTCACCAAGACAATTCCATTTTGAGGAGAGTTTCACTATAGTCTCACCAACAATGCAACAAACAAGCCAACACAAAATATCAACAAGACCACCTTCTTCAAAGTGACATACTTAGATGTCTCTCTGACAACCTGAAAAGCAATATATCGAAGAGACCTGGGTATCTCAGAGTGAGAAGTCATCTTGCCTCTCTGAAAAAATATAGTATAGAGAATCGTTGATATTCTAAGGTTGTTGAATCATTTTGGCATTCAAAAAACACAAAAAATCTCTTAGACATTAAAAATTTATCATAAAATAAATAATGGATAGTTGGTGAATTCAAGCAATCCTGAGGATACATCAATGTATCGAACTAAGAAATGAAGAAATATGTTTTACATGACGAGAAGAACTAAGAATGGAATGTCGAAGAGATAAAATTATGTCAAGAGGACATTGAAAAAAGTCTCTTCAATCCCTCGACAACAGGAATGTAGTTGTAAGGAAATATTCTCGAGGAGACTATGGGACATCCAAGAGAGGTAATGGCAGGTCTCTTTGACTCCCCAAAATAAAAAATGAAAGGAAAGAAATATTAGAGAGAGAAAATCACATCAAGAAGACATAAAAGGGTCTCTCCAAAGCATTGATAAGTGAAGGAATATTGGTATTTCAAAGAGACATAGGCTTATTGAAGGGGGATGGTCACAAGTCTCACTAACATTCTGATAATGAAAATGAAAAGAAGGAAAAGAAGTAAAAGTTTGAGGTAGAGTTGTCAGAGAGACTTTACGATATAAAAGAGAAATACTCAAATGTATCTTCAAAATTTTGAAAAGGAATCACATATAAAAACATATCAAAGAGAGGACAGGATATCGGTGACAGTATGATCAAAGTATCTTTGACATAGCGAAATGATTTCTCACCTGGTTGACATGAATAGTGAGGTTGTCGAAGAGATAATTGACATTAATGCTACTATTGATTAGAAAGGTGGCACAAGTGTCATTTATGAACAAGAGTTGATGGAAGCATGCTAAATCTTGATATATCTTGCTTGTAAAATATTGAAATCTCAATGAATTGTAGCTAAAAATTGAGGAGGCGGAGTTAGATGATAACAAAGTAGTTCAGAAAAGATGGAATTGATTCAAGTATTCAGAGGCCCAGTTGATGATATTTTATCAAATCTTTTTTTAAGTACAGTGAAGATAGGGTTCTAAACATGGAAAGAACACTAGAGAAACTGAAAGTGAAAAGACAACAAACTGACACTAGGCCACTAAATCAAGATTTAATAGAACAATGTCCTAGTTCTAGGACGAAGTCTAGGAGGATAGCCCAATTGAATCCCTCATGTGAGAAGTTGGAAGATAAACATAAAAACCTTGGAGATGTATGGACACCACAGAGAGGCTATGACCTGTTTATATACAATTATAGGAAGAAGTACATGCATAGACCTGTATCAAACCTATAGAACATGAATTTAGCAAAGCTTGTGATGCCCAATGTATTTGTAAACATGGAATAAGTTAAGGAATTAGCTAAAAACTATAACCCTAAAACAAGGTCAATTCATTCTTGTGACGGCTCGTAGTTTATCCTGATAATGAGAGATTACATTTATATAGTTTTTCAACTAGACACGTCCAATAAAAAAAAAATGAGGATAAGGGATCTTTTGGAAGAGTATCAAACCATGGACACATGCTACAAGAGATGGAAATTACCATTGCACAAACCTAAGGATGCAGGAAACCTACTTAAAATATTCTATAATGATGAGAAACCCCCATTTTCTATGGATTTATTTGAAGAGTACTATCAATATACTTATTACTCAGTTGGCCAGGTCTTAAGAGTAGATGCTCCTACTACAATGGAATAGCTCCCATGCTTTTAGTAGTAGATTTCTAGAGCCAAGATGCTAGGTCATTTGATTATGCAGAGCTTGCTTATTTGAGGTTATTAATAACTCACTTTCCACTATCAAAAACAATAGTGATGCTGTCAATTTCAAACAATACTCCCTACTCATTCATATGATATTGTATAAGGGACAAGAAATGGGAATGTGGGGAGAGGATTTGAGGATTAAAAATTTGGATAACAATGAAAACATAAAAACAATCCAAATGTGGACCTCTATATGCGATAGCAGATGTGGGAGGTCCCAGTATTTTCATTTTGAAGAGTATTTTGTGAAGGAAAGATAAACCGCAATTGGGGGGACTGGTATGTATTTTAACATTTTGCTGTAATAAGTGTATATGGATTTGAGGCAGCTCCATTCTTGCTACCTAAAACAATGCCTGACAGGGTTGCATACTTAGAAATTGTGAGGAAATTGTCCTATTCAGACTATATACACCTCAATAGCTATGGAAGATAGTCTCTCATGCCTTCTACTTTATGTTTCAATGACTTTACCATCATTTATGATAAAGGGTATGACTCAATTGGAAATAAAATAGATTATTATGGCATGCCACTAGGAAGTAAGAGGGAGAAGTTTGACCCTGAGCATTTTATTCATAATGCCAAGATGACACAAAAATTGAAGAGATATGAGCATGAGTTTTTCATAGATTATGTTATTAGAAATTGTGATGAAACTCAAGCAACGATGAGAAAGGTTGCATACAATAGGATAGTTATGGTAGAAGCATGGAGGAAGGGACATAACCTATCATACATAGATGCCTTTCATGAAACATTGGATCCCATGGATAGAATTGAGAAATTTCTTTTGTATGAAGAAGAGTTAACCAAAGATGCACCACTTGTAGGTTTTGAGAAAAGGAGAGGTTCTTGTTCCAAAAGACAAGCTGAAAGTATAGAACCCTTGAGTCACTCATCACCACAACCCACTCTAGATGTCAGTTTCTCAGCTGATACTCCTATCATAATTGAAGATGACATTGAAGAAGAGAATGTGGTCACACAGATCCCTGCTCCTACCATTATATAGTATGAAATACCACTAGAAAGGAGTGTTATTTCCTTTGAGGCCTCTAAAAAACTATCTAATGATGTAAGACATTGTGTGATCTAGGAGTTCATTGCAGACGATGCATTTTTTCAAACTCCTCAATTCAAAAACTTTCATTTATGAGTACAAGGGAAGAATAATAAGAGAAAAGATAAAAGAGATTAGCCCTAAGCAATAAGTAGATGCCTTAAAAGAACTCCAAGATGAAGTTGATAAGGAAATGGACAACATCACCCTTGAAATACTCGAATGAGCATTTCTACAAGAAGTTGGGGTCATGCTTCTTCGAGGGTGGGACATTAGCTCAACCATAGTCTTTGATAGTTTCTTGAAGAGAGAAGAAAAATCATTGCAATTAAAAAATGAGGCTAGTGATAACATCTACACCGGATTAGGGTATAATCTTGACAATACCACTTTACAGATTTGGGCCCTTTACCCACTAGGAAAGAGGCCTTCTCTTATTGATAATCTTGATCAAGTCTTCGGTCACCTTCTAGTGCAAAGAGTAGGGGATACAAACCCTATTTAGATGACTGAACTAAATATAAATGTTGTTAAGTTTACCAAGGCTTAGATTAAGAAAATAGTCAAAGATAATAGGGGGTTGATCAATGAAAATGAAAGATTGAAACAAGATGCAATCAATTACCGAGATAAATTGCCTTCTTCTTTAGCCCTTTACTCACCACTAGTGGAATGTGAAAGGAAAGTGATTGAAGAAATGTTTGAAAATACATATTAGAAGTTTAAATATAAAATAATATAGAAAAAATATGAGGAATTAAAGAAAGAATTAAAAACTACTACATTCGAGGTGGTATCAAAATTGGTCTGCAAAAGATTCACCAAGATGTTTGAGAATGTTGACAAGGTTTGGATTATCCATAGTAGTACATTTGCATCTTTCCAAGAGCATGGAAGATTAAGAAAAAAAATGAAGGAAGTAGAGGCATAGATAAAATACAAAGGGGTTGGTGTTTGAACCATAGATTTTTAACACCAATGTACTCTTTAACTCTTATAGGGTTTTTCACCTAAAAGGAGAGAGCTTAGGCAAAAAATGCTAATGGGTTCATTCAAATTATGTTATGTATGATGTTTATATGACTAAATGAGATGATCTAAATGTATCTAAGCTATGAAATTGATCAAATATGAATGAAAAACCTAAGAAACAAGTGATGTTTGAAAACCCATTGTGTAATGCAACAATGAACTAGGAATGAATGCAAAAGCTTAACAGAAATGAACCAAATTGAAAATGTGCACTAGGAACCTTGATGAGGACTGGAAATTGCTTTTGAAATGTTGTTCATGCTATTTTTTAGGCCTGGAGGGACTCATTCACCATTCTAGGCGAATCAGCCCTAGTTCTGGTAAACTAAGCCGAAACCTGTTTCTGTTAAAAGGGTGTCAGAAAATTTAAAAAACACAAAACTAACCCAGAAATGGGACTCATTTTCCACCCATCGTGAATGAGTCCACTTTTGATTTTTTTTTTAATTTTCAAAGGTGGATTCTGAAGCTTTCGATCTGTACTTTGACTTCCTACAGGTGTATGCTTCCAAAACTCTGATTTATGGGTTTGAAAATGAGTTTTTGTTGATATTTTGACTTGTTCAATGAGGAGAAGACTTAAACACATTTACAACTTGATTCTTAATGATTTCCAAGATTTCAAGAGTCATAAATCTACAAACACACAAGAAGAGAAGAAGAAATGTTGAATGTTAGGGCATGGGGGTTTGCCTTGGTCAAACCTCGTTTAGGTAATTAAACCAAAATGATGAAAGAATAGAATGAACATGCAATAATGGGATTGATTACCTTTCCATAATGATTGATATTGAAATTCTACAACAAAACATGAACGATCTTCCCTTGAATGTCTTAGGAAGCTAACTTGATAACTTGTAATGTGAAAGCCCTAGCTTGCTTGACTTGATGAATGAATGATGTGAATGAGTTATGAGATTAAAAGATGAATGAGAGATGTAAAATGAGGAGAAAAACACATATTTATACTCTTGTGCCTTAGTAACACGTTCATACTTCATCACAGGCTGACTCAAGTGTTTTGAATAAAAGCCTGAAAGGAAATTTTTAAATTTTTAAATTTGGAGCCAAGGGGGACTCATTCGCCACCCATGGTGAATGGGTCCCACCTAGGACCTAAAAAAAGGGTGTCGGGAATTATCTTGTATTTAATGTTGTTTTTCGGGCTAACATTAAAAATACAATTAATTAAATCATATGAGGGCATAAAGGGACGAAATAAAGCATAAGAAAGGGGTAAATAGTGAAGTTATCCTTAGAAAAGCATGAAATCTTGTTACAAGACTTTACAACACTTCAAAATAGGACTTGTTTAGTGATGAAAGGGTGATTTTTAGGTGAATTGCAATGAACAGAGTCTAGAAGAGTGTAGAAATGTTTTACAACACTTCACAACACCTTCACAAGATGTCATTAAAAGAATTTTATTTAGTTTTCAAAGGTCCAAGACTTAGTGTGGATGCATAAAATGCCTCACAACCCCTAAATCCAGGCCTCATTAAGTCTATTTTATCATGAATTATTCCCATGTCAAGCAAGAGACCCTTTTTTCTATGGCACAGTGGTGAATGTACGCTTCAAGATTACCAAGAGTTGGCAAAAATGCATGATCATTTCCATAATGTACTTACATAGGAACTGAGTGACTTCAACAAGCCATTAAGTATGGCCTTTCCAAACTTCTTTGATGAAGGAGAATTGAAGGATCAGGATGTGTGGAAAGATGAAATCTCTCAATACTTG
Source organism: Sequoia sempervirens (assembly GCA_007258455.2). Classification (NCBI taxonomy): domain Eukaryota; kingdom Viridiplantae; phylum Streptophyta; class Pinopsida; order Cupressales; family Cupressaceae; genus Sequoia; species Sequoia sempervirens. Next base: position 148,832,756 of record VDFB02256132.1, on the reverse strand, counting down.
TTGATTTCTCTAGATGAAGTCAATGATGAGGAGGAGGTGCTAGAAAAAACACACGTACAATTGGGAACGATCTTTGATCTTGAGTATGTAATGAAATACATCATTAATAATGCAGACACTTATGCAAATTTGGGGTATATTAAACCTTTATCAAAGATCAATCTATTTATTGCATGAACAAAATGAGGAATACAGGGTAGAGAAGCTTTGTAGTATCTGGTGCACTATCATGGAATATGGACCTTGAACGAATATTCAATGATCACGAGTGCCTATTGTAGATTAACAAATCATGGTGCATCTACCTACTGTAGTGTAGAAAAATGAATACCTTTGCATTTTCACACTTAATTTGGACCTATTTTAGTACTCCTTGAATTAATTTCCCTTTAGGTCACTTGTAATGAGCCCGTAAGACCCCCTTTTGTGCATCCTGAGGCATATTTCAATCGTAAACCTAACCAAAACCCATAATCAATCATTAATATTGGTAACCCACCTTTTGAATTGGAAAATTAAGTCTTGTGGGACTAAGACACCATTGGTAGCGTCTGAGTCTCAGGGGCTTTAATTTCAGGAATTAAGAGCAAAAAATGAAAATATTTCAATTTATTTGATCTTTTGTCAGCCTTTGAGATCCAATAATTAGGTTATTAGGTAGAAATACCTATAAAAGTAAGATTCACACCACATTTTTTCATATAAGCAACAATGAACAAGAAGCAAGTGATAAGAAAGTTGAAGGAGTATTTCAAGTCTTGGAGCAGCCTTCTACTGTTGTTTTAGAGGTTTTTCAAGTCTATTTTCAAGCCGAGATCTAGCATTGCCAATGATTGGTAATGGATTCCTATTGTGGATCATGAGAGATTCTAGGTTTGAGATTCAACTAGCCATTTATCCAAGCCCAAGGACTTGTTTCTTGATTTATTCCATCTTCCATTATTGTTCTATTTTCTGCCTAAGGAAGTTACACTTCATGTTTGTGACTTGTTAGGGTGATTAGAGATCTCCTTTATAGGTCATTTAAATTTTCATTTTAGGAATCTTGTTTTAACACATTTGAATAGGGTTTCTTCACATTCTAGCTTGCATAATCTTAGACACACTTAAGATTAGGGCACACACACATTTCCATTTTTAGATTTATGCTTTTTCATTAAGGTTTAATTACCAAACAAGGGGTTTGACTGAGGAAAACTAGCATGAATAATCAATCTAAATTCCTTTATTTTGTAGGTCTTTTTATAGGTTCAGATCCAAAGACTTGGTGAAGAAGGAAGTGTAGACCTTAAGTTTCAGGATCACACTAAGAAATTCTAGAAATTTAGAATGGAACTAATACACCACCTTGGGCGTCTTAGTCCTCCTAGGTTTTTTTTTAGATATTTTCAAAGATCCAGTTATGAAATCCAAAGACTTTGTATTTTCCCAAAAAACACTTGCGGGACTAATACACCATCTTTGGCATCTTAGTCCTCCATAGCATTTTTCAACAGTGTCTTTACATTTTCAGAATCCTCTCAATATCTCCAGACTTCCTAGGTACACACATACTATCTCCTAGTTGCATAATTTCACCATTTTCACTTTTCAATTAGCTCGCATTTTGCATTTTAGGTCATTTTTCATATCATAGTGTGTTTTCAAACATTTTCTTTTCCAAGCATTTTCTTTGTGGTGAACTCCTTAAAGTTGAAAAAATCCCTTCCTAGGACCCTCCTAATTGAGAAATTGAATAACCTTTTGAGGTTGTTAGTCAATCCAATTAGGACTCTTAGGACATACGTGAATGATTTGTGGAAAAATAGGAGTGATACATAATCCCCCTTTTTTCCTACATTTCATTTTGGTGAACTTGACTTTTGAGCATTCATTTCATTTCTAACATGGAGTCCTTAGATCTAGATTGCATTAGTGAAATTACATTTAGGATTTTCTCTATTTGTATTAGTAAAAGAGCATATAGGTTGCATCTTTACTTCATTGCATCACTTCATTTCATTGCAAATTTGAAAAGTACATTGTTCATCATCTTAATTTCATTTAGAAACATTGAACATATTACATTGAAAATTGAAAAATTACATTCAAATCTTGCATTCCATTGCTTGTTATTAGTTGTTTTTCTTTACATCCATTTGCACAATTTCTTGTTTCCAAACATCAAGTCCTCATGGTAGGCAACCTAGGAACACTATTTTTAACTCAGATCTTGTTGTTTTTCTACAAAAAATCCTTTACTAGGACTAAAATTCCCTTATTGGCATCTTAGTTCCTCTCTTGGTCTAGAATCTTGTATGAGTCCTATAATGTCGGTTCTAGTGTCTAGAATCTATGAATTTCATCAGGAGGACCAAGATGCCCTTCCTGGCATCTTAGTCCATTTGTAGTTTGAGATTACAATTTTTTGGTGTTAAATAGTGCATTTTTGTGCTTCTATTTGTTGTAGTTAGTTTGTTGTTTCATTTTTCCCATTTATTGTTTCATGCATTTTCATATTTTATGTTTACATTCGCTTGATAAAGATAGTTCATTAGATTTCCATATTGTTCATTGTAGACTTCATCAAACCAAAAATGTTAAACATAAACACGCATAGATGTATAGTTACTTAAGCATGTTAACACCCCTTTTCAAATCTACCCTAAAGCTCAAGCCTTTTAGCTGTGATGACCTTGATATATTAGATGAAGCCCTTGAGGACTTCACCTTGCAAGGTTCATCCACTAAGGCTTGTGCAAACAAACATAACCTACGTGAAGTAAACATTACCCAAACTCAGCCTACTAACAAACACAAATCTTTTAGTTGCAATGAATTTGACATGTTAGATGAAGCCCTTCAAGACTTCCTCTCACAAGGTTCATCCATTAAGGCTTGTTTAACTAAGTCTAAGCAAAATGAAGTAAATTTTATTCAACCTAAACTTATCCTTTATCTTCCTTCAAATAAACCTCAACCTTCAAACAAACTTGTCCTTATCCTTGGTGCACCTAAAGAGAATACACCAACCAAATTATAAGACTGTTGCTCATACATACAACAAAAGGAATAATAGACAACCTCAACGTCAACCTAACCCTATTTCGTTACCATTACCAGATCTTGTGTTGCCTAGTGCTCCTCGTTTACCATCACATGTAGTGGAAAGGAGTATAATCTTTTTGAAAAAATTAAGAATACTCTTGCTAATATTTCCTTATGGTATCTTATTCAAGCTTCACCTAGCTACCACACCATGCTTAGAATGGATTTGCAACAAGTTGTGGTTTCTCCTAATACAAATGCAAATGACATAGAAACTCTAATACAAGGAATGATTACAATTAATGTAGACATTACCTTCCACCAACACAAGCTCCCTCCCTTGGAAATGCAAAAGAGATATGATGCATGAATTCATGATAGTAGCTAGATACAACACTATAGGAATAAAAAGGACCCTAGTGGATAATGGTATCTTATTCAAGTTTCACCTAGCTACCACACCATGCTTAGAATGGATTTGCAACAAGTTGTGGTTTCTCCTAATACAAATGCAAATGACATAGAAACTCTAATACAAGGAAGGAATACAATTAATGTAGACATTACCTTCCACCAACACAAGCTCCCTCCCTTGGAAATGCAAAAGAGATATGATGCATGAATTCATGATAGTATCCAGATACAACACTATAGGAATAAAAAGGACCCTAGTGGATAATGGCTCAACTCTGAATGTGTGTAACATAAATCTTTCAGATAAGTTGGGAGTAGATAAATCACAAATAAAACATGATTCCCTATCAATTCTAGGATTTGAAAATGTAGGAAAGCAACCACTCAGTGTGATTACCTTGCCAATTTTAGTCGAAAAGGCTACCTTACAAACTTCTATCCATGTTATGCCTCATGAACTTTCATACAATCTTCTTTTATGAAGACCATGGATTCATGAGATGCATGTGGTGCCTTCGACTCTTCATCATATCATGAAGTATGTTTATAAGAATAAAGTACACCAAATTTAAATGGACCTGAGCAAAAAAGTTACTTGCAAGTTGAAAAGGGAGCTACTAGTCCTTTGAAAACATTAATTCCAACATAAAAAATAGAGCCTCTCATAGAGGAAAAACAAGAGATGAAACAATGTCAAAATTAGAATATGATGATTGGAGTTAATTGGAGTTCACACCTTCATTCATGGGGGAATATATAATCACAAGGAAAGAGGATGAAAAAAAAGCCAACCAATGGTCATGTCCACACAGAATTCAGGAGAAAACACACAAACATCTACTCTTGAAAAAGACACCAGCTGCACAAAAAAATTCAATGAGATAGACTATGAACAACCACCAAGCCTGATAAAAATGGAACAACTTTATGGAAGAGGCTATGAACTTCTGAAACAATTAGGTTATAGTGGAAAAGGATGTGGAAAGAAAGAGCAAGGAATTAGAGTCCCTATAGAACCTAACATGCAAGAAACAAAAAATGGTTTTGGATACTGTCCTTCTAAGATACCACAAGCAAAGAAAAGACCTTCATTAAACATCAACACCATTACATGCAAAAAAAAAAAATTCTCACTTTGAAACATCCTGAATTACTTGACATGGAGTCACCACCTTGATGGGAGTACTTTGAAAATGATGAAGCCTTGAAACAAAGGCTCGGATTTTATGATAAACCATCTACTCCTCACAAGAACAAGGTTACATGTGCTATGATAAGCACCAAACAAGTAGATGGAGAAAAATTAAACACTAAGATAGACATAAATAGTGAAGAATACAATCCTGAATTCCTGATATCAAACACACTTCCTTTAGGGGATACGATGGATATAGAAATGGACATCAATGATAAAGAGAAAGTCATTAAGATAGGACAATGCCTCGATGATGGCGAACAAGAATAAACTACAACTTTGCTTCATGAATTTCCATAACTCTTTTCTTGGACTTATTCAGATATGCCAGGAATTGACCCTAAGATTGTAACACACAATATAGTCCTCACTGAAAATGCCAAGCCTATTAGACAGAAAATTAAAAAAATGAATCCTAAAATAGCCTTGCTAGTTAAGGATGAAATTGAAAAACTCATTGACGCTGGTTTCATAAGACCTATAGATTATTCTCCTTGGATCTCAAACATTGTCGTAGTCAGTAAACCTCACAATCATATTAGGATGTGTATGAACTTTCATGATCTGAATAAAGCATCTTTAAAAGATGACTTTCCTCTTGCTAATATTGACATGATAGTAGATTCGACTGCAAGACATGCTTTCTTGTCATTCATGGATGGATTTTCTGGATACAATCAAATTTTCATCAACCCTCAAGATCAGTACAAAAAAACATTTACAACTATTTGGGGAACATTTTGTTGGGTTATTATGCCTTTTGGATTGAAAAACACATGCACAACATATCAACGAGCTATGACATTGATATTCCATGATTACATATACAAGATCTTGGAGGATTATGTTGATGATATTCTCGCTAAATATTTAACACAACAAGATAACATAAATTTCTTTGGAAGATCTTTGAGCGACTTCAAAAAATACATGTAATTGAATTCGAAAAAGTGTATCTTTGGTCTAGATAGCAGAATTTTTTTAGGTTTTATCATTGCTCATAGAGGCATCGAGGTGGCGATAAAGAAAATTGATGCTATAGTTAACATGCCACCTCCTAGAAATATATCTCAATTGCATACTTTACAAGGAAGAATTCAAGCCATTCAACAATTTTTAGCATCCTTAGTAGATCAAACATTACCATTTACACATATTCTGAAGAAAGGAATAAACTTTGACTGAAATGAGGATTGTAAACATGCTTTTGAGAGTTTGAAAGATTATCTTGTCACTCCACCTATTTTAAAACCCGCTATACAAAAAAGACCATTCATTCTTTACACATCAACTTTAGCCCATGCTCTTGTAGCATTGTTGGCTCAGCAAGATGATAAAGGTAAAGAACATCATGTTTATTACACTAGTTGAATGCTAATTGATTATGAGTGTAGATAGGGTAAAAATCAGCAGGTTTGATGTTGAAAACAATAAACTAATTAAATCCTATCAAGCACCATGAAGCACAAACTAGTATGAAAATTCAAATAAACAAAGGAAATGCAAACCAATTCTCATACTAGACTTGATTTACCTCCATGGCTCTTCTCCCCCTGCATGAGAATGTGAGATTTTGAAGGATTGATAATGGAGGAATGTTGGGTGCTCATTCCTACAGCATAACAACTTGATGATGAAAATGACAAATGGAGAATGACAGATAGATGGATTGAAGAATGATTTTGACAGAGTGAGGATGCTAGAAAAATCAACCCCCTAAATGGATTGTGAGAGGTCATATTTATAGAGTCGTGATGTGGACGAAGATAAGATTTGACAAGATTCGATAAGGATTTGATTTTTGACAAAAGAGGAAATACAATGAGATGAGATAAGATGTCAAAAAGATAGAAAGATTTTGATTTTCTCTTTTAAAGGAAATAAATCTTGAAAAAGATGAGAAGGATAATTGATAAATTATCTAATTAAATAAATTAATTAGATACACATGAGTTTAGATTTGGGAAAGAAAGCGAGAATATCCTTTTTAGATTTTATTAATTAAATAAATATTTGATTTATTTAATTAATGTTAAATTTATGATTTCATTAATTAAATAATATAAATTATTTAATTAACATTAGAAGAATGAATAGAAATGATTTAATTAATTAAATAATATAAATTATTTAATTAACATTAGAGGCATGGATGGATTATGCATAGGAAGGGAATAAATAAAATTAGTCAAATAAATAAGATTTATTTAACTAATTAGATGATGGCATGGGTACCTAGGGAAAAACATGCCACAAGATGTCTAAATGATGTAATGTTGTGACAAGGTATCATAAGAGGAATTTTTTTGGGTGTCTACATTTTTCCCCTCTTTACCCCACTAGCTTGAGACCTAATTGGCCATGCCCCACTTGACTAGTCATACGGTTTGTTGTTGTGTATTCAAGTGTTTGCTTAATCATAACATTTAATCTTCAAAGAAAAATTTATCATTGTGTTTGGTGTGTGTGTTCATGCATTTAAATGTGAAATATTGTGTTTGATATCGCCCAAGTCAAACTTCCAATAAACACTTACCACATCATATCCTAATCATCATCATTTATTTAATCCAATCAACATCATTTTACACCATGAAAACATTGGAAGACATAGCACAAGAGCTTTTTCACATGCTTCATGTGGCTAAAACAAGTCAAGCACCTTTACCCCAACAACACAGTCATAGATTCCATGACATGATCCAAGAACTTCAAACCAGCCAATCACCTCAAATGCAACAAATCATAGCTCAAATCCAATACCTCATGGCCACTTGTCACATCCAACAAGCACATCATCAAGTCCAATCACCACGTCAAAAAATTTCACATCAATCCTATGTGTCACATATATCATCATATCAACCTCATTCATCCACGTATCATGTTACCCCTTCATCAACCTATCACATGTCTTCCAATGTCAACCCTTATCCATACCAATCTAGATCTCAAAAATAATTATCCTATACAACCTCTAAATCATTATTACAACAAAAAATCATATCACAACAAGTCCAAACACCATTTCAACCTCAACACATTCAACCACAATCCTATGTGTCACCTTCATCATCATGCGAACCTAACACATCTACCTATCATGACAATGCCACATCAACATGTCCACCAATATCACAACAAGTACATAGGATACCAAGTCCACCTTGGCAAAAAAATCAAGATCCTTTAAGTCTTAATGCCACCTTTGACAAGGGGAACACCAATCTAGTTCATGCACCCTTACCACCATCCAATCAAATGCCTATCCATAAGCCACCATGTCTGAGTCCTAATTTATTGGCCTCTTTACGTTATAACCAATCAAACTCTTCATTACCCCCATCATCATCTAATCCTCCATCAAATCAATGCCCTACATTTGGATATTTAAAAAGTAAATTGATGCCATTACCTAAATCCACCCATCCACCAATAAAGGATGTGACCCAAGTTCTACAAGCAAGGAATCAATTGTTTCAATGTCATTCAACACATATACTTGAACATACAAAAGATTCCTCAAACATCATGCCAAGTCATTCAAGTCAACCATGTCATCCACAACCCCTTGAGCCAATTCAAGAGTCTCTTGTTGTAAGTCCAAGTCACCCTCTTTCATGCTCCTATGTTATTGACCATCAAGAACATGTCAAGTCTCTCCATGAGAAATACCCTTCTATTTCCATTCAAGCAACCCAAGAGTTATATCAAGAGTCTACTCCCAAGCATGTGGAAACATCAAGCCCTAGTCCTAATCAAGATCAAATAATTTTCATCCAACCTATCCATAATCTATATCATTTTTATGATCAAGATGATAGCCATAATGATGAAGAGCCTATCCATGAGCAACTTGATCCTATACCCATCCATGAGAAAGATATTTCAAATTCACCTCCACCTAGTCCTATCCATGATCCATCAACATCCACTTCCCTTGATGAGACATATGCCTCCCAAGAACACATAAAAGATCAAACAAATACCTTGGATCTAAGTGAACACAATTCTAATCAAGATCCTAATGATCCTCCATCACCCACTATCGACCCCATTGCAAGTCCTCCATCATATCCTATTGGCCTTTCCACCCTCATTCATGAATGTTCTTCCTTAGAACAACAACAACCATTATCTTCCCTTGCTTCATTTTCTCCATCCAATAAGGAACTCGTGTCTAGTGTTCCACCTACACCTAGTCTTATTGTCCATTGCATACTCCAAAACATGAACCACCAAGGTAAAGGTTTAGACCTTCATGAACAAGGTATTTTGGATCCCATCCATGTCAAAGTCCCTTCACACTCTTATGGCCTTGGAAATACACCCCAAGGACACCAATCTCGAGATTTTGGTACTTCCTCCATGCCTCCTAAGTCTACTTTCCATCATGAAGCCTATCATACACCTAAAACATATATTGCCATCCCTCCTCCATCATCCTAGTACAAATGTCAAAAGCATGTGACCATACACTTCCCTCCATCCACTCTACCACCATTGCTTCCAACTCCTAATATCCCTCCATCCACTTTACCACCATTACTCCCAACACCTAATATCCCTACCATTAAATCCTCTAAACATCTTAATCATGACCAATCAATGCACAGATTGTCTAAACATAAAGCTTCAACTCATTCCACCAAACCCAAGGGGTTCCAAAATAAAAATTTGGATGCCTCTACACATAAAGCCAAAAATTCTAATGGTCCTAATGCCTTAGCATATAATTGCAAAAAGTCAAAGCCAAGTACATCTAAAAAGCTATATAAGCCCATACCTTGAAAATAAAAGTCTAAAAAAAATGATTTGGGTACCTAAGCGAAAAGAAATCAAATCAAACGAGGCATCCACATCACAAAAATCCCAACCATCCCCTTCCATACAAAATGCACATTCCATTCAAAAATCTCAAATTCCTAACACCCACAAGAAAAATAATAGTCATAAAAATACTAATTCTATGTGGGTACCTAAAACAATTCATCCACCACCTCCTAAGCAAACATCACCATTGCTTCCTACACCCCATCCACATCCAAAGCTTCAACACTTATCACAATGTGTGCAACCATTGGTCATGGATCCCTTCCATTTCACACCAATTCCACATACCTCCTTCTCCTCATCCTTCTCTCATTATCCTACATATCTCCCCCACATTCCTATGCTCCATGCTTTTGGCTAAGCCTCCTCATTCATCTTTTGCATAAGTCCCATATAATCCCTATCATCTTCCCTACATAATCCGCATCATAATCCATTATTTTCCTCCATAATACACATCATAATCCATCATCTACCTACTTCATCTCCATTTCATGGCATCCCTTACCAATATCTATGAGCATAATGGCATTTGGCATGGTCTATGCAATGACATCCATCCCTCGTGGGACTATCACCTTTCATGCAACTAGACACTTGAGTCCCTCCTATCCAAAAGTCAAAAAGTCAATAAAATTAGAAGAAGAAAAAAAAGAGTGAAAAAAGAAAAGTAAAGAGAAATCCCTTCGTCCAACAGTGAAAAGTTGGTAAACAAGTGCCCTGGATAAGTACCATGATGAAAACATGGCAAACATGTGTCATGTGTAGGTTGATCTTCTATGTCACTTACACTTGGGGGCACAATGTCTTATCTATCCAACCTATCATTTTCATTTCATATCATTTCCATCCTACCTACCATCTTAGCCATCATACATACCTATCATATTGTGTCCACTTATCCACCCTTTTCCTTTTGATCTTGATGAAGATATAGGGGCAAAAGGTTGAAACATGTTTTGGGTATCTCTTGACATACCTCATCCTATCTAAACCAATCATGTCATTATCCTGTTGTCATACATTTTTTCTAGAAAAATCCTAAGTCTTATACCTAGAATGGGGTATGTTATTCCTATGCGACATAGTCTTTGGAGATCACATCCTTGCTCACTTATGATGCATACATCCATAGCATCCATTTATCTATCATGAGCCTTTTATCCCTTATCCCATCACCCACCTTTGCACCTAGACTTGGTTTTCCCCTTGTCATCGGTATCTAGCACAATGGCTTCTCAAATTTTCATCCTTTGACACCTCAAAACATTTCAAAAGTCCAAAAAAATCATTTCAAAAGTCCAAAAAAATAAAAACATTTCAAAAGTCCAAAAAAATCAAAACATTTCAAAAGTCCAAAAAATCAAAACATTTCAAAAGTCCAAAAAATCAAAACATTTCAAAAAAAAAAATCAAAACATTTCAAAAAGCCAAAAAAATCATAAAATGTTAAAAATCCAAAAAAATCAAATAGCCAACAAAAATCCAATCGATAATCCAAATGCAAGTCAGTCCTTAATCCATACCAATCAAGTCGATCAATCTTGTCAAATTATCCAATCACATCCTTTGGTCTTGATCCTAGTCTTCTTGTAAACCCAATCAATCAAATTCAATCAGTCAATTATCAATCATCCTTGTGTTGATCTAGGGATATGTCATTCCCTGTGATGACAACACTATCATCATCAATCAATCAATCAATTACTCATCGGATTACAGCTTGACAGGGGCAATACCTTGTTTTTTTTTGTATCATTTGTGCATGCTTTCTTGATTGCTTGTGTGTTATCATTTTTTTCTTGCATTTGCATAAAATATGACTTATTTTAGCTAATATTCATATCTTGTATCTAGACAAGGTTGTATTACGCTGGGGCATGAGACACATCGTCACCTTGGTCCTTATAACTTGGTGCATAATGTCTAGTTCTAAATCAAACATCATGGTTGCTTACTTTCATTGCATCATAATGTGTCCTTCACATTCTATATCCATTCCTTCATCTTTGGTTCTTGACCCATCCCTTTCATTTCGAGAGCCTACCCATGTTTGTCCAACCCGCCTATCCTCTCGAGGGGGCACCATCATTCCATCATCCTATCTTTCTATCATTATCCATTTTCCTCTATCCATACCTTAGTTTCTTTGAAATGATGTTAGTCGACGCAAATATCATCATCTCGAACATCATCTCAAAGAGGGGAAAAATGTAGACAACAAAAAATGTCCTCTTATGATACCTTGTCACAACATTACATCATTTAGACATCTTGTGGCATGTTTTTCCCTAGGTACCCATGTCATCATCTAATTAGTTAAATAAATCTTATTTATTTGACTAATTTCATTTATTCCCTTCCCATGTGTAATCCATCCATGCCTCTAATGTTAATTAAATAATTTATATTATTTAATTAATTAAATCATTTCTATTCATTCTTCTAATGTTAATTAAATAATTTATATTATTTAATTAATGAAATCATAAATTTAACATTAATTAAATAAATCAAATATTTATTTAATTAATAAAATCTAAAAAGGATATTCTCGCTTTCTTTCCAAAATCTAAACTCATGTGTATCTAATTTATTTATTTAATTAGATGATTCATCAATTATCCTTCTCATCTTTTTTAGGATTTATTTCCTTTAAAATAGAAAATCAAAATATTTCTATCTTTTTGACATCTTATCTCATCTTGTTGTATTTCCTCTTTTGTCAAAAATCAAATCCTTATCGAATCTTGTCAAATCTTATCTACGTCCACATCACGGCTCTATAAATACGACCTCTCACAATCCATTTAGGGGGTTGATTTGTCTAGCATCCACACTCTGTCAAAATCATTCTTCAATCCATCTATCTGTCATTCTCCATTTGTCATTTTCACCGTCAAGTTGTTATGCTATAGGAATGAGCACCCAACATTCCTCCATTATCAATCCTTCAAAATATCACATTCTCATGCAGGTGGAGAAAAGCCATGGAGGTCAATCAAGTCTAGTTTGAGAATTGGTTTGCATTTCCTATGTTTATTTGCATTTTCATACTAGTTTGTGCTTCATGGTGCTTGATAGGATTTAATTAGTTTATTGTTTTCAACATCAAACCTGCTGATTTTTACCCTATCTACAATGAGAAATGATACACAACAACAAAAAAAATGTTTGGCTTTTGTATTTGCTACCAATAAGTTGTGACATTACTTATTGAATTCTGAAATACAAGTAATGATGAAATTTGATCCTCTAAAACACTTATTCACTAAAACAGATTTATCCAGACGCTTAGCTAATTCGGTAATGTTGTTGATAGAGTTTGACCTTAAATTTGTTTCACAAAAAAAAATTAAGGGTCAAGCCTTGATGGACAGTTAGTTGATGCTCCTTCTCATTTAGCATTACCTAGTAACGATTCTTTCCTCGATGACAACGTGTTAACCATCAAAGATGATACATGGGAATTGTATTTTGACATATCTAAGTGTAGAACTGGCTCCGGTGTGGGGGTTATAATAAAATCACCTACAAAAAAGCCTATTCTTATCCTATCGATTAAATTTCCTATGTACAAACAACACTGCTGAATATGAGGCATTAATTATTGGATTACATGTCATTCTAGTTATGGGAGCTCGAGACATATCAAACGAAACATGACAAATTATCCAAATACAAAGATCTCATAATGAAATTGTCAGAGAATTTTGAGTCATTCATCATTGATAACATCCCTCGAAAAGATAATTGTCACATGGATGTAATGGAAAGTATGAATTCTCTTATTTCCCCTCAAGACCCTTCAAAATAATTCACCTTCATCATTCATACAATTATGAAACTATCTATTGATGATAAAGCAGATGTAGTGTTAGTGACAATATTCAAAAACTCAAGTGAATGGTATGATATGATATTTCATTATTTGAAAATTGGTACCTTTCCCATGCCCACAAATAAAAACACTCGCTCTCATCTTTGAAAATTAGCATCTAGATATATCATCCTAGCGGACATCTTATATAAGTGGTCCTTTGATGGCCTCTTGCGTAGATGTCTTAAACAAACCGAAATCCCTATAGCCCTCAAACAAGCTCATGCAGGTGCTTGTGGGGGACATTTCGGAGGAAGATCATTAGTTCAAAAGATAATTGCATAGGATATTACTGGAGAAATATGGAATGAGATTGCTTTTAATATGTTAAGAAATGTCACAAGTTTCAAGAGCATCAAAATTTAATTCACGCTCCTGCCTCTGAGCTTCACACACAAGTTCCTACTTGGCCATTCTCAGTCTGGGGTTTGGATATTATTGGAAAAATATCTCAACCCTCATCCACAAGACATACATTCATAATCATGGTAATAGAATATTTCACAAAATTGGTAGAAGCTATCCCCTTTCATTCAACAATAGCTGATGTGATGTCATTTCATATTGGAACACATTATTGCTCACTTTGGCATTCCTTCTGCATTAGTTTCGAACAATGGAACACCATTTAAGAATAATGATGTGAAGAAGTTCCTAGAAAAATTTAATATACAACACCGCTTCTCAACACCATACTACCCACAATCTAATGGACAAGTCAAATCAACTAACAAAACTCTTGAGCAAATCCTAAAAAAAACAATGAGAAAACATAATAAGACTGGCATACGCAATTAACATATGCATTATGGGCTTATCATACTAGTATCAGAACATCAGCAAGAAACACACCTTATAACCTTGTTTATGGTAATGAGGCAATTATGCCACTAGAGTTAGAGATTCCTTCCTTGAGAATTTCTCTTCAAGGGCTAATTGATGATAATACTTACAGGGAACAATGATTACACAAACTTGAAATGCTCGATGAAAGGCGCATCAACACCCTCAAGCACCTTCAAGCCTATCATAGAAACTACAATGAAGTTATAATGATCATGTCATCCCTTGCTCATTTAACAAGGGTGATTTTGTGCTATACGAGAATCAATGAAATGTAAATGCCAACCTAAACAAAAAGGAAAGTTTAGCCCTAACTGGTTAGGACCTTACATAGTTCAAGAGAGCTATGGGTCTGGAGCATACTTAATATCTGAAATGGATGGCACACCTCTTCATAAAACTATTAATGTCATGCATTTCCATCGGTATTTTGTCTAGCCCTTTCTAAATATTGTGAGTTTAAAGCAACATTGTTAGAATTAATGGATAGTATGTCATTATCTTTATCACTTGCTTCATTCCTAAGACATGGTTCTTTGTGTCTTGAATCTTGGGGTAGTGCATCCAAAGGTGTTTTGGATTCTTACTTTAGTTATCATGCTATTCAGACCTTTTTGGTGTATGTTATGATACATTAAATCCTTATTGGTATTTAATGTTTTACAATTAAATCATAAGAGAATTTAATTTATCATAAAATACTGCATTGTATAAATAAATTAAAAAGAAAAGGAATGTTAGATCATGGAGATATTTATTGAATAGTCTAACAAATATTTATTAATAAATCACATTGCTATTTAACACATAAACATAAATCCATGCATGCTCATATATATCAAAAGGTTTTAATACATCTCATCAATTGTACAATGTCACTATGTCCTATGGCTACTAGATTGATCTGGATGTGGTGTCTGTGCCTGTCAGGAGATGTTGGTGTGTGACTTGGATTTGCTCATGCTAGTCATTTGTTGTGTAGTTCGTAGTGACCCATGTAGCTCACCCTCATGTATCAGTGGCTCCACCTGCTCTTGCTCAATGTGGTCTCTATCAGCTTGGATTCTCACATCCTCTCTCTAAAGCCACTCAATGTCTAACTGTAAGATGGCCACTTTGTCAAATATCTAAGCTGCTCGAGTCTCCTCTAACTTCACTTCGAGTGTTGATACCTAACCCTTAGTGTTCTCATCATGCTTGGATATGAAAACATATGCTCCGCTGAGCCTCACATAATACTCGAACAAATCCATGCGCTCTTCCATGAATGGTGGGGGTATGAACTCTATGGTTGTAGCCTCATCTATAGGAAGGGATGGAATTATCACTATAGCTACACATTAGAATAGATCCTTGGACTCTATCATGGGCCTTGCAAGATAGAAATCATAAGAATAATTAGTATCCATTATCATAATATATCCATATATATGAGCATGATATACATAAAGGCATAAAATCATAACAAAAAATATCATCACCTGGGTTTGTAGCCTGATCAGTAGGAATCTCAAATGCCCTATTGCTTTCCCCATGTTCTCAGACACTAGCACATGTAGACTGTGACCTCGTAACTCAGGTGGGAACTGTATCTCTCCACTTGGGTGAAGGAAGACTAGCCTCACCTTTGTCACTGTCCTCGCTCATGGGCTAGCTCTGCTCATCCTTCATCTCCTTGTCATCACTCTCATACCCCTCTCCCTCATAAATTTTGTCCTTGTCTGTCTCCCCCTCATCCTCCTCAGGAGTAGATCCGATGGATCTACCCTCCTGCCTGAATCCCTATCCTCCTCCCCTAAATCTAGTAAAGGCCTTGCAAATCCCATAAGATAATCCATAGGAAAGATGGCTCCTAGTTGTGTCACCCTCCCACCACTTTTCATACTCCACTGTCAAGACGACGTAATCTACATTGAAGAATGGGGGCATGTATGTGTCCTCCTCCTCATCATCACTTGACATGACATCATCTGCTATCATTCATTTAAGATCTCTAGGCCTACAGGCACTACATACTGACCGTCTATATGAATCTCATAGTCATCATCACCTCTATACCTGTCCAAACTTCCTCATGATGCAATCATAGTAGACAAGCCTTACTACGTGATCACATTGTCCTAGTAGCAGCCTATCTCTCTACATCCATCTCAACTATCCTATCGTGTCTGACCAGAATAGTGCCATGAAGTAGGGTCTCCATATGATATCCTCCTCACTCAGTATATCAAATCTCACCCTATAGAACAACACATCACTACAATGCCATTCCTGTCTCATATAGCTAAAAACCCATGAATACCCTACCACTATGGTGATCGGAAATCCTTCAGGTCAGGTATAGGTGATATGTTATAGGATCCATGTCTGCAGTAGGGTATAGTGTAGCATGCTATGCATCCTTCCATAAGTGAATCGACCCAAATCATAGGATAAGTGCGCTAGTATGCTCTGGCCCCAGGTGAAGACCACATGGTAGTGCTCCATGTCTCTAATTAGGTGCACTAATTCCCCCTCCAGATGTACTCTGTGTCAATTGGGGACTAGTGCTAGTGCTACTGTAAAAATCAGGATGCATCTCAATAGTGGTGAGTGTGCATGCAGTAGCCAAGAAAGCTCAATGCATAGTCTCATGATCCTATGGTAGAATGGTTTTCCTAAGCAATACTCAGTGTTTTCCCACATCTCCTTGAAACTCCTAACCTATGCTAAAAAAACTCTCTCTCCTCGGATGGGCACCCGTACTATGTGGTTCATATCCTCTAGTGTGACTTTCATCTCCCTTGTCAGCAGGTGGAAGGTGCAGGTTTCTAAGTCCCATCTCTCTGCTAGTGCCATCAACATGGCGTCATGATATCGCATGGCTAGCATGAAGTAGACCCAGTAAAGACCCTTCTCCTAGAGGATCTATACATCCTCCTCAAGTATTTGATCGACAAGCTCTCAAAGTTGGCTAAACATTCAACTATCTAGATGTTGGCGTGATCAGGGTGCAGTCTACCATAAGAAAAGAAGCAAAATGTCATTGAAAACATTTTAAAGTCTCAATTTTTTTCTTTAATGGTAAAAAAGTGTGCTAATGTTTCTCTAGGACATATTAAATAACGATTCTAAACACTTTATTCTTAATTGGGACATTTTGCAACAAAGTTAGACACTTTGCAACAATCTAAAAAAATGAACAGAAAACCTTCCCTACCCTATAATTTCATTTAAAAATTTCATAAAAACATAAAAATGGTTAAATCAAAGAATAGAGAAGGAAAAATCCACTCACCATGTAGTGTGTTGTAGCTCACCCCGTGCGATTGCCTCCTGTAGAGTCTCGATCCATGGACGAGTGGATGGACGTTTGCTCGACATGGTAACTCACTATACTCAAAGATCACTCTATAAAAGATAAAAAGGTGAAATGAATGAACTTTATCCTCTCTTTTATCTTTGTATGAATGTACTTTTAGCTCACTTTTACTACAAAGAAGAAAAACAAGCGCTATTTATTCAAATTAACACATTTTGAGCTAGCGAACTCCATTTTTTATGCTACTTGTTGCATCAGAATTGTGGTTCCACTCTCTTTCCCATCAAATTTCTATCATCATGTGGAATGATACTTGGAAACTCCTTATGGTGGAATTCTCTAGTCTGATTTGGTTTGATTCCACCTCCATGAAGCAAGAAAAATCAAGGTGGGGCATTCTCTAGTCTGATGTACTTTGATTCCACCTCCATAAAGCAAGAAAAATCAAGGGGGGGCATACATCTACCCTTGAATGTAATTTGCTAGGAAAGTTAGATAAGAGGATTACTTTTGAGCCACTAAAAAATATGTGATGTAGGATGCGGTTCCTAACACTATGGTTTTGCAGGTGACTACGGTGGGGGCTTCATTCTCCCTAATGAATCCATATGAGTATCCTTTTATAGAGTTACTTGTTGAAGTACTTTATCTTTCATATCCACGTAGTGTCATATGGGCGCTAAAGTGGGGGCTAAATGTAGTATAGAAAAATGCATACCTTTGCATTTTCACACTTAATTTGGACCTATTTTAGCACTCCTTGCATTAATTTCCCTTTAGGTCACTTTTTATGGGCCCCTAAGACCCCTTTTTGTGCATCCTGAGGCTTATTTCAACTGTAAACCTCACAAAAACCCATAAGCAATCATTAATATTGGTAACCCACCTTTTGAATTTTAAAATTAAGTCTTGTGGGACGAAGATTCCATTGGTGGAGTCTTAGTCTTGGGGGCTTTATTTTTGGGAATTAAGAGCGGGAAATGAACATATTTGAATTTATTTGGTCTTTTTTCAACCTTTGAAATCCAATAATCAGGTTATTAGGTAAAAATTCCTATAAAAGTAATATTTACACCTCATTTTTTCATACAAGCAACAATCAACAAGTAAGAATCAAGTGATAAGCAAGTTTAAGGAGTGTTTCAAGTCTTGGGGCAGCCTTCTATTGTGTTTTTGCAGGTTTTTCAAGTCTATTTTCAAGTCAAGATCTAGCATTTACAAGGATTGGTAATGGATTCCTATTGTGGATCATGAGAGATTCTAGGTTAGAGATGCAACTAGCCATTTATCCAAGCCTAAAGACTTGTTTCTTGATTGATTTCATCTTCCATTATTGTTCTATTTTCTGCCTAAAGAAGGTACACTTCATGTTTGCGACTTGTTAGGGTGATTAGAGATCTCCTTTATAGTTCATTTACATTTTCATTTTAGGAATCTTATTCTAACACATTTGAATAGGTTTTCTTCACATTCTAGCTTGCATAATATTAGACACACTTAAGATTAGGGAACACACACATTTCCATTTCCAAATCTATGCTTTTTCATCAAGGTTTAATTACCAAACAAGGGGTTTGATGGAGGAAAACCCCCATAAATGATCAATCCAAATTCCTTTGTTTTGTAGGTCTTTTTATAGGTTTAGATTTGAAGACTTGGTGAAGAAGCAAGTGCAAACCTTAAGTTTAGGGATCACACTTAGAAATTCTAGAAATTTAGAATGAGACTAATACGCCACCTTGGGCATCTTATTCCTCCCAAGCTTATTTTTCAGAGATTTCTAGAGATCAAGTTTCAAGATATGAAGACTTCATATTTTCCTCGAAAAACAGTTGGAGGACTAATACGCCATCTTGGGAATCTTAGTCCTCCACAACATTTTTTTATAGCTTCTTTGCATTTCTAGAATCCTATCAACATCTCCAGACTTCCCAGGTATACACATACTATCTCCCTATTGCATAATTTCATCATTTGCATTCTTCATTTAGTTTGCATTTTGCATTTTAGGCCATTTTTCATATCACAACGTGTTTTCAAACATTTTCTTTTCCAAGAATTTGCTTGGTGGTGAACCCCTTAAAGCTAAAATAATCCCTTCCTAGGACCCTCCTAATTGAGAAATTGAATAACCTTGTGAGTTTATCAGTCAATCCAATTAGGACTCTTAGGACATTGGTGAATGATTTGTGGAAAATAAGGAGTGATACACAATCCCCCATTTTTCCTACATTTCACTTGTGAACTTCTAAAGATTTTTTGTTTTATGTTTAATCAAGTTTTTTATGTTTTATTTATCAAGCAACGCGATTTTTTGTAACAGGCCTGAAGCTTGTTGCTTTCTACATATAAAATGGGAAACCAAGGCCTAATAAAGATATATAGAATAGGATTATTATCATAGCAGTAGTCTTAGAAGTATATCATTCTCATAGAAAAGAAGACTTTCATATATAATGTTCATCATTTTTTAAGTAATATAAATATGGAGGAAGATACTTAATTAATATCCCAATATTGGTATTGATTGTTTGTTGTTATCATCTGATTATTTGATTGTCTCCAACTTATTGCTTCCATATTATTTAATTTGATGTGTCAAAACTCAATTTATCCAAACACATTTGTTATTTTGGTGTGGTTTCATTGGTTGGTTTCTTTCAAAGAATTAAATATCCTTTTAATAAGATCATAGTAATTTGGAAGTGTTGTTTGGATCAATAAGAAGAGTCATATAATCACTAAAATTATCATAATATCTCCAACTTGGTTTTATCTTATTATTCAAATAAGAAGTCCATTTTGATTTGTGAGAAAACATTTTTTGATTCTCTATGATTTGATTGATTGCTTCCACTAAAGGATTAAAATTCCCTATAAATAAATCATAGTAGCATAATACGAACCAGTTGGATTGATAAGAAGAGTTTGATAATTACATCCCTGTAAGTTTACACAAGGTGTAAACAATCACAAGTGACAAACAATCTGAATTGTATATAGTAAGTAGGTCATACATAATTCACTTCTTGACTCCATTTTCCCAATAGTAGTAGGCACTAGTCTTACCCATATTATTTTAAATTCTAAAAGATCTTTTTTGTACATTCACATTTAAATTTCAGCTTTAGGAGTAGGAGTAGTAAACAATCCTTCATCTATTCCACACTTCATACCATTGTGCGTAGATACTCAAAACCTAATTAAGTCACACATTTTTCTCAAAATTGTTTCAATCATTAAGTTCCACCTGCCTAGGTTTATCAGAGCCTAAAGTGTAGAGAGTCATCAACCTTATAACTTAACTCTATTGGTTAGTTCAAAAATGTTGTAAGCCTGATCATAGAGCCTGACATCCTCTTAGGATTTACAACCTACATTTTTGAGACCTAATAGATTGGCGACTCTACTAGGGAACACTCATGGAAAATATTTTAGCCTATCAATGTTTAAGGTCAATCTAGGCCTTGCATCATAGAGTCATAGACATCCACAACTTGTGTAAACACTCAATGACTTGATTGAATAAAAAAATCTCTTGGGTTAAAACAATGTTCATCCAGATCTTAACTTTCCTCCTTATGAAGTAGGAGGCGACTTTTTCAAATTTTATGACCGATAAGCTAAACATTGGATTAGAAAGATTAGATCATAGACATCAACGAATTACGATATCACCCAAAATGGATGGTAGAAGATTATTGCACAAAGGAAGTCTAAAGAAGAATAATGGTAGGTGGACAGATAAACATGGATCTCCCCATTCAAAGGTTGGCACTAATAAAAATGAAATGGTATCCAATTAGTCAAATATAATGAACAAAGACAAAGGGAACACATCAGAACAACCTTTCACACTGCACAATAGTCCTTTTCTCAATGATGAAGCATACTGACTAGTGTCACCTAAGAAAAACAATTTGACTAATAGTATTCTCCATTTTAAACCTAACCCTCAACAAATGAGTGAAATTGAGGCATGTATGGAAGAGGAGATAATTCTAAACCAAAATGAGTATGACTATAGGATATCCTTGCAATAGGGAGATGAATCCCAATGTAGACTCATGGATCACTCTGCCCCTACTGAGAATCATGACGAACATACTACCACAACCAATATGACTAGTTAGGAGTTTTAACAAGATGTAGAAAGTCTCAAGGAACAACTCAGGAGACAATAGTTGATAAAGGAAAGAGAGGAATCAACTCAACAATTTCTTTAGATCAAGGACCAAACATCAACAAAAGGAAAAAAGTATGTATGTTCCCATAAGTAGGGAGGGAATGCCAACCCCACCAATTCAAAGGTATCATCTCAGAATATGGGTGCTCTGAGTACTTCAAAAGCACCTTATAATATAGCTGTGAATCCAAACCATTATGTGCACCATAATGTCACACCACAAAGCTCACAACCATTGAATACTAGTACCATTTCAAAATCCATGAACAATGCTTATCCACCTCCTAGCCAATAGTATGTCCCATCCCACCAGCATTATGTACCTCAACCAAATCTGCATAGCAGTATGTATTCCCATCAAAATATCCAATAGAATGTGCATCAATCTCAACATGGATTTCAATGCTACCATAACTACCCTAACCAAAATACCTATTCACAAGGACTCCCAAATGTGTATAGACAATTGGACTTATCTAGATATCCAACATGTCCCAATCCAATTGACAGTGATTTAAGAAATGTTGTCCCTAAGTTCTCAAGAAACAATGCAGTGACAACTGAAGAACACATAAGGAAATTTAATGCATTCGTACAAGATCTTGGTATTGGATGTGAAGAAGTTATCATGAGGCTATCTATGATGTTCCTAACTAAAGAAGCAAGAGACTGGTTTAATACCCTTCCTACCACCTCAATTTCTTCCTTAGCAGATTTTAAGAATCAATTCATAGAACAATATGGAAATAATTGTGCCACTAAGTTTTCCCTACATGAGTTAATGAGTATCCAAAAGCATCAAAATGAATTTGTTTTTTATTTCAATTAGGTATTCTCCAAAATAAATAACAAAATACCACATGGATCTAACCTAACTAACTCTAAAGATCTATCTATTTATTTAAAGGCATTTGACCCAAAAACTAGATATGAGCTCAGAAACAAACTTCCTAATACCTTGGTAGAAGTCTAGAAAGCTGCTATAAATATTGAGAATAATAGAAAATTTGTAGGAATTTTTAAAAGGCACAAGACAACTGAGAGGGGGGATGAATCAATTCTTAAAAAATTCAAACTTAAAACCTCAACACTTATAATTTCCACAACCACACTATTTTGTTATTAAGTATGAATATGAAACACAAATAACAGAAAGTAAATTCAACATAATGAACACTGGATTTTTATGTTGAAAACCCAATAAGGGAAAAACCATGGTGAGGATTAACTCACAATATAAAGAGATAGAAAAAACTGAATACATAGGCTCATTGCCTAAAAGAGGATTCACTGTCCAAATACAAAGGCTCACTGCCTAAAGAAAGGAATCACTATCCAACAAGGAGGCTCACTACCTATTGATACAAAAGAGAACAAAAGATCCACCACAACAATCAACACACATATGCATCCTTGATCAAAAGATTTCAGAAACCTTTAGCTCACTGGCTTCAAGAATCTAACACAATGAAGTACTACTGCCTCAACTCACTTCCGCACACTTCTACTCTTTTAATTTGTGGCTCACTTTGTCACTTTGTATCCTCATCCAATTCATCGCAATTCGAATTGCATCTATACCATCTTCAACCTTATAAACTTTCTCCAAGGTCAGCCACATAAGCTTCATTTCATAAATTCAAATTAGGTCAGCAACTCAACATTCCCACAGTGGAAAAGAATGAGAGTGGACCAACAAAAATACTTAACCAAGACCAAAAATAATGTCTCAGATCAACCACACACTTCCTTAATTAAATTTAATTCTTCAAATGAAGTGTAAACACCAGGTTATAAAAACCTAATGAAAACACAAATGAACATTGAGGTACACACTTTCCAACAAGAAGATATCATGAAAACAACACAACATGCTTCATTATGCATTAGAACACATCTCAGGTTCCTTCAGATACATCCACAAAAAGTGCAAAAAACTTCAAACACCAAACTCCTTCCATTAGTCCATCTGGATTGTGCAAACATAAACAACTCTGAAAATTGACTTCTAGGTTACCAAACCACAAAATTCTTTACAAAAACCTAGAGAAAACCATTATAAGACACATTCTAGATCTACATGTTCTAAAATAGAATGAAGGACTGCAGAGTAGAAACATTTCTCCCAGTCCATAGAAGACCAACTCTACCAAAACAATTCACACACTGGTGACTGTAACTTTCACATCCCATCAAATCAAAAGCTACAACTCAAGAGATATCACCACTAGATCACCATTAGAAAACCTGCAAATCTACACAAGCATAGGATCAACTCAAGAGAAATGTAGAGAACATTCTAAACACACTCATAACTTTGACTTCTCTCTTTATTAATTTTCTCAAAAGCACTTGGAAAATCATCATTTCAGCACATCTGCAACATCACAAGGATAACTCCATGTACTCACAACGTCTCCACAACATCTCAATTATACATGCACAATCTGCAACATACTAAACTATGTTGACATCAATGACAACATTAATGACAATGCCACCAAACTTTCTCATACTTGCAACAATCTCCCCCTTTGTCATTCATGGCAACACATGATGTGAAAAACTATCAAAGACAACATCCTGCACAATATTCCAAGAGGACACATTCTCTTCTTCTAGTACTATTTTTCACATGAATTTATCTCCCCTTTTGACATCAATGGAAAAGATAAAAAAATCTTGATCACTCCCCCTTAGGAGTGCACACATTTTAGTCATATTGCAACAACAAAAATCTTTTATACTCCCCCTGCAGAGTAGACCCATTCATTAGTCCAAATAAATGAATAATTTGTGAATTCACTTGACTGATGCACCTTCATGTGCACCTAGTTCAAAGGGCCAAGGACCCCCAACCTCTCCCTAAGATACTAAAAAGTATCCTTTGGAAGAGCTTTAGTAAATATATCTGCAATTTGTTCCTTTGTTGTCACATACTCCAACTTGACTTCATTCTCCAACACTTTTTCTCTCAGGAAATGATACTTGATAGATATGTGTTTTGTTCTTGAATGCATAACCAGATTTTTTGAAATATTTATAGCACTTGTGTTGTCAAAGAAAATAGGAATAGGCTGATCACATATTACTCCAATGTCTTTTAGAGTTTGCTTCATCCACAAAACCTGTGTGCAGTAGGATGCTGCAGCAATATATTTTTCCTCTGTAGTGGATAAAGAAATCAAGTCTTGTTTCTTACTCAACCAAGAAACCAATCTTATGACAAGAAAGAAAGTACCTCCATTGGTACTCTTTCGTTCTTCCACACAACTAGCCCAATTTGCATTGGTATAAGCACTCAGGGTGAAATCAACACCCTAAGGATACCATAAGCCATAATCTGGTGTGCCTTTAAGATATCTAAATATCCTCTTTATAGTTGTAACATGTTCCTCTTTAGGATATGCTTGAAATCTAGCAACTAGACGTACTGCATGCATAATATCCAGTCTGGTAGTAGTAAGATATAGTAGTCCACCAATCATAGATCTTGTTGGTTTTTTTCTAGTACACCTAAGGAATCTCTAAAGAATAGCCAACTCCTATATTCAAGACCCTTAAAATGAATGACCAACTGACAAGACTCAATTGAAGATTGAAATATTCTACACTTTAGGCTCTGTGGGACCTAGGAGGGTGTTCCTTTCAACATTTCATTTGACTATCTCAATGAATGACATAGCAAATCACAGATCGGTTCCTATCAAGGGTAAATAATGTAATTCAATCAAAGGTTCGCTAATCTTTAAGCAAATAACTATCAATTCACAAGGAACAAGGAGAATATCTCACATACATGCCTCATAGTAAATGAATTTTAAGAAATTTGCATTCTAATCCTGAGTCCATAGCCTGATATACTATCATTATCATTCAAATGACAAATACCATAAAAAATAGACTAGTACCTTCATCAATTGGGCGATGGGGTCATGCATCTTAAAATCAGTCATATAGAAATTCTTTAAATCTGATAATTCTGAACTATTTTCATAAGGCTTTGCATTATGAAAACTCACTGTACATAACACATCACTTCTTGCCAAATCCTCTATAAACTCTCACAAATCCATGGCCTCATTTAAGAATTTAATTGATTCTTTGAACCAAATAAAAAATAAATACATTCATTCAAATGAATTATTTGAAGATGAATAGAATATACTTGATCTTATATTAAAAATTTGCAAGAGATGTACAGAGAAGAGTATATGAATTATGCATGAAATTTGTTTTGATACCAATAATTTCTATAAAACTTTTTAATATTTTCATATGCACAGTTCAAAGACCAAGACAATTCGACCAATCTATTTTTTTGTATTCTTCTAATTTCTACCCTTTTCACATATTAGACCTAAATACTCAAAAGACTAGAACTGCCTACAAACGAGCCATGAATTCCCTTTTTTAATGTAAGGAAGAAAACAATCTTCCAGCTCGAAATGCATACTACATTACAAAATTTCATTTCATTTCAAATTTCAACTGCATTTCAAAATTCCCCATATGTTGATTCTGCAACAGCACGTTGAAATGGGGAAACCAAAATTACAACAACAACCAAAGAGGGAAAAGTAAAGTGCTGCCAAAAATTCTTTCGGCCACTAGGTAAGTGATAGATCTGACGTTCACTTTGCTGCAAGAGTGCACTGTCAGCATCCAACGCCTCAAAAATTACCAGCCACACACGTAGAGAGAAAGCAACCGCCACATAAATTATCAAAAAATACAAAATTTTCATTTCACATGCCACCTTTTCAGCAACTAGAAGACTTATTACCACCAACATGTAATCCCCAATACACACACCCACTTCATGTCATCGCAAGAGGTGGAGAAGATACTTCAACCCCCTCTTTGTTCTTGTCTCATTTCAGCACAACACCATCTCGCACACTAGGAGTCCTAACAGCCAAAGGTGGGACAGACAATACCTCTGCCCTAGGGGATGGAACTCGGTCTAGAGCCACGAGATACTGGCAGTAGCTAGAATCTGTCTCTATTTTAGTCTCGGACAAGTTGTATGTGATGTCAATGGGCGAGATTTCTCGTTTGAAAGAACCACGACCATATCAATTTTTTTGTTGAATTTTGTTGGAGGGCCTAATAGATTCTTCTCCTTTTACTCCCATTGCCTCTGAGTTCATAGCTTGACCCTTCAGTTGATGGCTACATTTGGTAATGATAGGTGCAGATCCCTTGCCATGGATATTCTCATGAGTGCTCTATCCTTGCTCTGGGTCCTTACCATGGGACTTCTATCAATTGAGTCGAGAAGACCTCCATAGTGGAACACATGAAGCACTAGACTTATTTATCCTGCCACTAGAAAATCTACACTCGTAAGCTCGACTTTCTACAAGAAGTCAAAAGACTTGACAACTAATGGCATTGGCGAGAATAGAAACTCTCAACTTCTATTTATTGAACAATGTGATGATAGAAATCATCAATGCTCAATGAAAACATGTGCGCACAAACTAGGCAATTCGTTGGCATGCGTATTATCACTATGTATTTCCCAAGTTCATGGAAATATGCATATCATACTTCATGACTGCCGGAAATTAAGTCTCCACATGCAAGAAGATCAATTTGATGACACCTATAGAGAGTAGATTATTAATGCCTACTGGTTGCATAATGAAATGTCTATCACTTGCTTTTTTATCAATTTTGAATGTCATTCGTTGATCTTTTGATGAGGTTGTAGATCAAACGGCTCAAATTGGGCTGACTAAGTTTGAATTCCAATAGTGCTTCATCCATTTCTCTTTGACCAATAGCATTGATATAAATAAGATGGCAACTCATTTGTCAACAAGTTTTGTTTTTCCCATCTCATGATTTGGTGGATTAATCAGCATGTCAGTATCTCATTGATCTCGCAGCCTTTAACAAGCATTCATTTTTCCCCACGAGCCAACGAGGAATGACAAAGATTGTTCCCAATGTTTAATCTTTGCTGTCAGTTTAGAACCATGGGAGGTAAGCCAAACAGTGGAGAATGGGCCCCACATCTATATAAGGACATGCATCTTCATCTTGCTATCCTCGCCTTGCATAACTGGTTGGCACTATGCATCCACAAACTGGCGGGGTACGACTGGGATCCTTTCCCACGGTCTCAAATCTCAAAACTTGCATACACGATAAGGTTAGCATTAAATAAGGAGCCATTGTTAGGTCAAGGGTGATTTGACCCCTGCGAATGAATGAATTAAGCTTAATTTATTTGGGAAATATTAAAACACGGCCTTATGATGGCTCAAGTGATGACTTAAAGAACATGAGACCAACATGGCAAGTCATCGTGAAATTAGAATGGCTAAGGGTTTTTCAAAGGAAAAACCCTATCCAAACATGGGGATGAGGGTTTAAAGTGCTAATTAAATCCATAGGATCCCCAAGAATTATAAAATTTTTGGAAGCTCCATCAGTGGCTTATACTCGAGGACATATACCCCTAGTGGGTATAGCGAGAATCCATATCTTAGGTTGAAGTAGACCAAGGTAGAAGACCAAAACCCAAAAGCTTTCCTGGAAAGGCAAGTAGAAACAATAGAAACCAAATACACTTGACCAACCTATGTACACTATTCATAGAATATACATTGTAGTTCATCTCCATGAGAAGACACTTTTAAATACTTGGCTTTGATCTATAAACTGGTGGCCCCTAGCCCCCAAAAATTTAGGGACAGTTCTTTCCTCTATCAAAGACTTTGTCTTGTTCTGCTAGCAGTGGGTCCACATGGACATTGTGTAATTCCTAACCGTTCATTTGATCATGATCGGGGCCATATATTAATGCAATGTGTCCCCATTCATTCACCTTCTCCACCATAGGCTCATCAAAATGAAATGAGAAAGAAAAACCCTCATATTATACATAGTCTTGAAGTGTAGGATCAAATCCCATTTGTTTATCAAATTTGAAAACTTCATAGACACTTTGGCTCATACTTGGCCAATCTTTTACAAGATTGGGGAAAAGAAACAAAAAATTAGGTACACCTTCCATTTGCTGTCACAAGTGTTGTTCTCAGGGGGTGAAATAAGTTCCATAATAAGATTCATAAGGTAGGGTGCATCTGCAAAAAATTGCAATGCATCTTCCTACTGACCAACATCATTCCTCTACTTGTCCGTACCTTTGAAAATTCCTTCACACAGATCAAATAATCCTACAATATTAGCATACCCTACAGAATCATCAAATAATTCCTTCGCCTCAGCATAAAATGATGTTTCCTGAGCATTCATGTATTCAACTTGGTTTACCTTTTGGTCATCCAAGAATGTACTTCCTTTAATTTCTAGGCACATATCAACACATGGAACCTGAGTGATTGACAGTTCAACCATCTTTTCAAGCACATGGCCAGTTACCATAGGGAAATCAACATAATCATTCACATCCCCTTTGATAGTAATATTGCATTCAGAGCTGCCACTACCATCCTAAACTTCCTTATCATGTGAGCCAATGTCAGTAAATCTGATTCATTCTCTTGATGCTTGTCATGTACAATTTGTTCAATCACATGTTGGTAAACCAATTCATCAGTGCTTGTGTCATCACATATGTCATTCAGTTGTGAAACTGTGAAGTTAGGGTTGACTTCTTCAAAGGTAAAATTATCTACCTCTACATCAACTTGACTCTTATTTGTACCATCCAAAACACATTCACTAGTAGTACTTGCTAAGTACTCATTTGGATTTTCTTCAAAAAGAGGATTTCTTCTACACCAAGAATCATCATTTATGACCTCACTATCCAATGCATGTTCATCAAACAAAGGATTTTTCCATACCTTCATGATGGTCACATGTATCTCATCTTTCTCAGTGCCAGGATCCTAGTCATTTTGATCATCAATGCATTCAAAATCAGTGTAATCACTTGAAGAACATAGAAACACTTTCAATATCCTCTTCATCATTTGCACTCATAACAATTGATCCACATTCAGAAAATTCTTCACATGAAGAGAATTTCTCACTGCCTAGGAAACACACCCCCTCTAAGCTATTAGCATATCCCCTACTATGAGCAAGGGACTTCATCTCCATTTCATAAGAAGAATCATATTCAATAGAAGATTGACCAAGTTCGATCTCATCCCTTTGATTCCTCATTTGTGCCATATAATTGAGACCAAGTGCATTCCAATAACTGATTGGTGCATCATTACTCCTAGATAAATCAATTTATGAGGCTTCACCATGTACCTCTTGTGTTTTCTCGTAGCCTATGACATCACAAGGAAGATAATTAGGCATTATTTTCTTGTCTTCACACAGGTTGTATCTTCATCCTCATCACTATTACATGAATCTTCTTCTATGTTGCTTCCAAAATGACAACATTCAATAGTCAGTTCTTCAGACTTTGATACTCCTCCTTGATCTATCAATCTTAGCCTATGGTTTTCCTCACTATGGAAATTATTACCCCCATTTTGGGAAATAACCAGGGGCATATAAATATGCTCAATATCCTCCATGGTGTTTATCCAATCCACTACTTGATCAAGGCTATGAGGCTTCAAATTCTTAGGCCATTGAATTGCTCCTAATTTGTAGGCTTCACAAAACAAATTAATGCACATTAAATCATTAGGCCTAAAAATCTTGGGTATCTCCATCGGAACATCCAAGAATCTTGAAAACAAGTCGTATGGTGACTAGTTTGCTTGCCTCTTCATCTCATACAACTTTCTAACATAGAGAATTAAATAAGCCCTTCCCAACCTTGGTTGATGTGAGGTTGATGCTTGCTCATGTTTTGCATCTCGTAGGAGTAATGCAAATGTAACATCTATGGGATCCTTTCCTTGACAAACACTTTTATTTCCTAATTGGTTTGGCTACATAGCCTAAATTCTATTATAGCTAGTCATTCTAGCAATCACATGTCCCCTCATGATTGAGTATTTCAAATTGTTCTCAATATTCACAGCCTCTTGGTAGGCTATTGTAAGGTAGCAAGCTCTTTATCTCTTCACAAGAAGCTCATCTTACTATCAAATGCTCCCAAATATACAACCAAACATTCAACATCATTTTGTCTCATATGTTCAGGGATTTCCCTTATGAATTTTGCAAATCTAAGGTTGAAGGCAGGGATTAGTTCTTCCTTATCCCTAGAGATCTCCATGAATTTCTTCCTTACAACACTTGGATTTATCCTTTCACCAAATTGCTCCATGAAAACTACCTTAAGTTCATTACAACAATGTATAGAGGACACTGGAAAGAAAGACAACTAGTCTCTTGCATCTCCTTTTAGTGATTGAACAAATAACTTCATAACCACATCTTCAGAATCTATCTCGTAATCACCCATCACATCAACAAATTCTTGCACATTCTTTCTTGTTGATTTTGACTTGTCACCACTGAACTTTGGTATTTTATCCCTAATCTTGGGTGGTACAATATTTGGATATCCACAAATATTTTCAAAGTTGAGGGCCCTATACCTATTAGTACTAAACCTTCCTTGGTGGGAGAACGATTGTTCACCTTGTATGCTTTTGTCCATATTTACACCAGATGGTATAAATTGACAATTCACCTTTAATTCTTGAAAAGGAACTTAGAATATACTATGCAATTATACAATATTACATCAATTCCTTTTGAAAATATGATCTGAAGCCTCTAGCAAGTGTATTCCTTATAAATTTTGCCTAAGATCTAACAGTTTAACATGCTTCTTTTGTCATAATGCATAAATTTCAACTTACACAAAGGCATGCTAAATCCTTACTAATATTCCCTCATATAGTGCTAATTCACCTATTAGGGAATCATTTGCATCTCGAACATGGGAAATTTATCCTAATTTACCCATAATATGCTCTGACTTCTTCAAATTTTATGAAAGTACCTAGTAATTTGCAGTGGCTGACTATCTTTTGTCTTTTAAAATGTAGATCTGAGCAATCGATGTATGTTTTGTTAGGTTCTTTAATTTAGAGTCACCACCTCCTTTAAAGAGGATTGAACTTCAAGTGAGATGAATTCCTTTACAAATAGCACACGTCCTGGGCTATCTTCCACAATAGAGTCATGTTCAGATCCTTCAATCTTTGTTGTACTCCAATTGTCTACTAGGTTCAAGAATTTGTCAACATCTGAACAAGACATTCAGATTCACTACATCACTTGACTCTGCATTTTATCCATTTTTGGAGAATGATAATTTCCCCAACAGAGTCACCATTCTATTGCTGTTTTTCCAGTACACCTAAGGAATCTCTAAAGAGTAGCCAACTCCTATATTCAAGACCCTTAAAATGAATGGCCAATTGACAAGATTCAATCAAAGATTGAAATATTCTACACATTAGCCTCTGTGGGACCTAGGAGGGTGTTCCTTTCAACATTTCATTTGACCATCTCAATGAATGACATAAAAAATCATAGATCGGTTCCTATCAAGGTTAAATAACATAATTCACTCAAAGGTTGGCTAATATTTAAGTAAATAACTATCAATTCACCAGGAACAAGGAGAATATCTCACATATGTATGCCTCATAGTAAATGACTTTTAAGAAATTTGCATTCTAACTTTGAGTCCATAACCTAATATACTATCACTATCATTCAAATTGAAAATATCATAACAAATAGACTTGTGTCTTAATCAATTGGGTGATGGAGTCATGCATCTTACAATCAATCATATAGAAATTCTTTAAATCTTATAATTATAGACTATTTTCATAAGGATTTGCATTATGA
Organism: Sequoia sempervirens; assembly: GCA_007258455.2. Taxonomy (NCBI): domain Eukaryota; kingdom Viridiplantae; phylum Streptophyta; class Pinopsida; order Cupressales; family Cupressaceae; genus Sequoia; species Sequoia sempervirens. The sequence goes on along the minus strand of VDFB02256132.1, from coordinate 148,800,310 downwards.
AAACTCACTATACATAATGAATCACTTCTTACCAAATACTCTATAAACTCTCACAAATCCATGACCTCATTTAAGCATTTAATTTATTTTTTGAACCAAAGTAGAAATAAAGACATTCATTCAAATGAAGTATTTGAAGACGAACAAAATATACTTCATATTATATTCAAAATTTTCAAGAGATGTACAAAGAAGAGTATATGAATTATGCATGAAATCTATTTTGATGTTAGTAATTTCTACAAAAATATTTAAGATTTTCATATGCACAGTTCAAAGACCAAGATAATTCGACCAATCTATTTTTTGGTATTCCTCTAATTTCTACCATTTCAACATATTAGACCTAAAGACTAAAAAGACTAGAACCCCCTGCAAATGAGCCTTGAATTCCCTTTTATAATGTAAGGGAGAAAACAAGCTTCTGGCTCGAAATGCATACCACATTACAATATTTCATTTCATTTCAAATTTCAACTACATTTCAAAATTCCACACATGTTGATTCTGCAGTAGAATGTTGAAATGAGGAAACCATAATTGCAATAGCCACCAAAGAGGGAAAAGTAAAGTGCCACAAAAAATTCCCTCAGCTGCTAGGTAAGTGACACATATGATGTTCCAATTGCTGTGAGAGCACACAATCAACATCCAACACCTCAAAAATTATGAGCCACCCATGCAGAGAGAAAGCAACTGCCACAAAAAATATCAAATAACAAAAAAAATTCATTTCACATGTTGCCTTTTCAGAAACTAGAAGACTTATTACCACCAACATAGAATCCTCGGTACATGCACCCACTTTGCATCATTGCAAGAGGTGGAGAAGATACTTCAACCCGCTCTTTGTTCTTGTCCCATTTCAGCACATCACCATCTCGCCCACTAGGAGTCCTGACAGCCAAAGGTAGGACAGACAATACCTCCGCTCCAGGGGATGGAACTCGATCTAGAGCTGTGAGATACTGGCGGTAGCCATTTAAGTCTTAGACTAGTTGTCTGTGATTTCAATGGACAAGTTTTGTAGTCCAAAAGAACCATGACCATATCGAATTTTCCACTGAATTCTACTGGAGGGCCCAACAGTTTCTTTTGCTTTTTCTCCCATTTCCTTTGAGTTCGTAGATTGACCCTTTAGTCAATGGCTACATCTGGTAACAAAAGTTGCGGATCCCTTTCCATGGATATTATCATGAGTGCTTTGTCCTTGCTCTAGGTCCTCACCATGGGACTTCTATGAATTGAGTTGGGAAGACCTACGCGTTGGAACAAATGAAGCACCAGACTTATTCATCCTACCACTAGAAAATCTATACTCGTAACCTTGAATTTCTACAAATAATTGTGTTGGCGAGAATAGCAACTCTCAACTTCTATTTATTGAACAATGTGATGATAGAAATCATCAATGCTCAATGAAAACACATGCACAAACTAGGCAATTCGTTGGCATGTGTATTGTCACCATTGATTTCCCAAGTGCATGGAAATTTGCATATCATACTTCATGATTACTAGAAATTAAGTCTCCACACACACAAAGATCAACTTGATCACACTTGTAGAGAGTAGATCATTAATGCCCATTGGTTGTAGAATGGAACAACTTTCGTTTTCCTATTTATCAATTTTGAATGTCATTCGTTGATCTTTTGTTGAGGTTGTAGATCAAGTGGCTCACATTGGGATGACTAAGTTTGAATTCCAACAGTGCTTCGTCCATTTGTCTTCGACCAATAGCATCAATCCAAATTAGATGGAAACTCCTCTATAAGCAAGTTTTTCTTGGCTCATGATTTGGTGAATTAATCCACGTGTCAGGATCTCGTTGATCTCATAGCCTTGAACGAGCATTTATTTTTCCCTATGAGCCAGTGGGGAATGATGGAGATTGTTCCCAATGTTTAATCTTTTCCATCAGTTAAAAAACCATGGGTGGTAAGCCAGAAAGTGGATAATGGGCCCCACATCTGTATAAGGACATGCATCTTCATCTCCATGTCCTCTCCCTGCATAACCGGTTGGAAATTTACATTCGTGAACTAGCGAGGTATGGCCAGGATCCTTTCCCATGGTCTCGAATCTCAAAACCTACACACACAGCAAGGTTAGCATTAACTAAGGGGCCATTGTTAGGTCAATGGTGATTTGACCCCTGCAGATGAATGACTTAAGCTTAATTCATTTGGGAAATATTAAAACCTGGCCTTATGAAAACATTAAATTCAATGGTCGCCTAGGTGATCAGTGTTCTAAGCTAGAGGGGTCAATAGACAGATGCATACGATGGCTCAAGTGATGACTTAAAGAATGGGAGACTGGCAGGGCAAGTCATTGTGAAATTAGAACAACTAAGGTTTTTTCAAAGGAAAAAACCTATCCAAACATGGGGAGGGTTTATAGTGTTGATTAAATCCATAGGATCCCTAGGAATTACAAAAAATTTGGAATCTCCATCAAATCTATATTTTCTCTGATCAATTTTAGTAGATTCATCATCTTTACTTAGCTTACATCTGGTTACCATATGAGTACTAACCAATTTGGAGTCATCCATTCCAAACTTCTTCAATAGCTCTTTTACATACTTAGATTAGAAATGAATATCTCCTTATCAGTTTGATTCACTTGAAGACCAAGAAAGAAATTCAACTCAACAATCATGTAAATTTCAAATTAATTTTGCATTTCTTCTGTAAATATTTTAAGCATTCCTCCATTTCCACCAAAGATGATATCATCAACATATATAACTACTATCAACATTTTGTTATCTTGCACTTTTAACTAAATATTGCTATCAGCATAGTCTTTGTTGAATCCTTGCTTTGTCAAGTATCTATCCAATCTTGCATACCATGCTCTGGGAGCTTGCTTCAGTCTGTACAATTCCTTCTTCAACTTACAAACCATATCCAATTTTTCAAATAACTGAAATCCTTTAGGTTGTTCCATGTATACTTCTTCCTCCTATTCACCATTCAGAAATGCTAACTTGACATCCATTTGATATACTTTGAAATCCTTGTGGGAAGAAAATGACAAAAAAAATCTAATAGCTTCCATTCTAGCCATAGGTACAAATGTTTCTTCAAAGTATATGCCTTCAACTTGTGAGTATCCTTTGCATAAAAATATTTCTTTATTCCTTATAACTTCATCATTTTCATTCAACTTATTCTAGAACACCCATTTTGAACTAATTTCCATGTCTGATTCTTTTCTATTTGCTGCAACTCTTCTTTCATAGCTTTCATCCAACTCTCATCTTCACATGCTTCACTCACAGACTTAGGTTCAATTTTAGAGAGTAAACATAGATTTACCTCAATTGCTACTTTTCTTCTTGTCTTCACACCTTCACTCTTATCTCCAATTATATGTTCCTCTGGATGATTCTTCAGCACAAACTTAGGAGTCTTAACAATAGGTTTTAGTTCATTTTTTCTTGAATATCTTCTTCTTCATTTTTTTCTTCTTCTTATTCCTTCTCCTTATTCTCTTCGGGTACATGGCCACAGATAGGATCATCAGGTTCAACTTCACTTATCTTAATAGGTCTATGCACATCTTCATCAACTTTCACATTAGAACTTTTAACAATGGTCCTCAAAATTTTATTGAAGCATCTATATGCTTTGCTGGTAGTAGAGTACCCAAGAAAAATTCCTTCTTCACATCTAGCATCAAACTTTCCAATATTTTCATCATCTCTTTTAATGTAACATCTGCTTCCAAATACCTTGAAGTACTTCATAGTAGGAGTCTTACCAGTCCATAACTCAAAAGGAATCTTTGTGTTGTTGCCACTAATCTAAACTCTATTAAGAACATAAACAGTAGTGTGTATTTCCTCTCTCCAGTACACATCCGCTACATTTGATTCTTTCATCATGGTTATATTTTTTTTTTAATAAAAAGAGGGTAAAAAATTTATTGAATCAGAACAACATTACAAAGTCCGAAGAAAGAAGCCACAAGGGGCCCAATAAAAAAATTAATTAATTCACACCCAAGAAGCACCTCATATCTTCAGCAACCCACTCCTCAAGAATAGGGGCCATGTCATTAGGAAGATTGCCCCAATCATCCACATACCAAGAATTAGTCCTCTCCGTCACCCATCTAGCCAGCCCATCAGCCACCCTATTCCACTCCTGTGGAATATGGCAGAAAACGATGGATTCCGAAGAAGAGCACATAGAAATAATCTGCTTGACAACCATAGCTAGCTGCCAATTCACATCCTCCAAATTTCGCTTATTCAACATATCAATAACCACCTAAGAATTAGATTCACAGACAATTCGCCGCCATCCAAGGCCAACTGCATGCTCCATTGCCAAAGGAATAGCACTCACCTCCATAAGATTATTAGTTTGCAAACCATGACACATAGAAAAGAAAAAAATCACCACTCCTAGGTTGCCCCTACCTATACTACCAACTCCAACATGCCTAGGATTACACCTAGACGACCCGTCCGTATTGATTTTTAGCTCCCCCAGAGTAGGTGAACAAAAAAATCCATCATGAGCAATCCTCTCACGCCCACCCCTATGATGCACTTTTCTCAAAATACTCCTGTCCCTTGTGACAAGACCCAGGGCATTAACAACACCCAAGTACCTAGGATCAATCGACACAGACAAGTCACACTTTGTAGTCAAAGTCTCTTGCAGAGCCCCAAGGATATGTCTCCAAATTTTCCCCATGAGCATTTTTTTATCCAGGAAAATTCTTCTGTTACGCTCCAACCAAATTTTCCAAACAATCAAACTAGGACCAATGCTGCAAGCAATTTTAAGAAAAGAGGTTGTTGCAGGAGAAGATCCCTGTCTCTTCCAAAAATCCTCCAAAGAAGAGACATGGCTACATGGTAAGCTCCAGAGATTCCACCAGTGACGCCAAATAGTCTTAACAAAAGAACACTGAAAAATAGAGATGCAAGAAGCATTCTTCATGCTGACTACACAGAATGGACATGGAAGGGCCCTGGAACCCTCATTTCTAAATATTGTCCCAAGTAAGACACTTACCTTGGACCATGAGCCAAGAGAAAAAATTACACTTAGGCCAAGCAAATTTATTCCAAACGTGCTTCCACCAAGAAACCTGAGAGCTCCCAAAAACCTGTTTATCCAAAACCTGATAACCAAAATTTTTCCTTTCAAATCAAGACCCCAAACAAGCACATCACTCCCATGGAGAGAATTGCAGGTGTGTGGTTGATTTTATGCGTGTTAAATATATAAAAACAAATGAATCAAACAAACCAATAAGATATTATATAAAAAATAGAATATTAAAAAAGTAGAGATTGCAAACTCAGTATCATGTTATCAATGTCGTCGTATCATCCTCTATCTCCAGTATTTTCATTGATTCCAGCTAGCTCTCAGATGGTATGCTAGGCTCAATGAACAGTCTTCCTAGAGAACGAGACTGAATATACAATGCATGTAATGCTAAGACAAGATTATTCTAATGCTAAACATGATTAAAAAATATTATGATGATGCTATGAATAATAAAACTATAATTATGATAATCCTAGAATTCTATAATGCTAGAATGCAATTAATCTCTAATTCATTTGTTGTCTATTGTGTAACCCTTGCTTGGATTGGCAGTGCTATTTATAGAGTTTTTCAAAAGCTTTTGATTGGCTGATATGATCAACGATTGTGAAAATTCCTAGCAGATTGAACGGTTGAAGATGGATGAGAGTGAAGAAAAACAGAAGAAAACAGAAAGCGAGATTTGTTTTCTTTTCTGAAAATGAGGTAAGATAAGATAATAAAGATGAATTGTAAAAATCATCTTTTTATGAGATTAAGGAAATATTTTCAAGAAGATAAATAATGAATTATTAAATTCGATTATTCATTTATGGGTGACACAAAGGTTTTTTTCTTAAAATAGAATATTTACCCCAGATTTGAAGAGTAATAGAATATTTCATATTTAAATAGAATATTTAATTATGATTCTGAAAAGATATGGAAGATATTCAATTAAATAAAGATATTTAATTAAACCTTTTAAGAAAATGGGATGTAAATGAAATTAATTAAATAAGATATTTAATTAACTAGAAGAAGATTTTGTATATCTAAATTTAATTAAATCAAAAAGACTTAATTAAATTTAAAAGTGATAATTAATTAAAATAAATAAAGTATATTTATTTAATTAATCAAGTGGACATATAAATGTGAAATAATTAAATAAAATTGATTTATTTAATCATGATAGAAGAATAAATTGAATGAACAATATAATTAAATTAATTAAATTTAATCATATGTAGAAGACTTTAGAGAAATTAATTAAATAATAAATATTTAGTTAAATGTCAGGATTAATCAAATATGACCAATTTTATGCCTCTACATTTTTCCCCTCTTTGAAGTGATGTGTGAAACATATTGCTTGAAAGAAAATATTCCCGCTTTTGAAATTTGTTGTGTTTGACTTTGCCCTTGACCTGATTCTGATATGTTTCCGATTGAAAGATGTTGGTATTAATGATGCCCCCTCAGGAGGTAAATCACTGATGATGATGAGTTGTTGATAATGTTGGATAAATTTGATTTGATGATGAGATTTTGATGTGAAATCAGTGATTTAGCTTTCGAAAAATGATGTATAAGGATGCCCCAGTGTGCAAATAAAGTCAAAGTTGGATAAAAAGATAAAAATAAAATAACATGCCACAAAACTCACCTTTGGTTGACTTTTAAAAGGTAAAAAGGCAGAAAAGGACAAGTCATTTGCACTTTTTGACTTTTAGAATCTTGTTGCTCTGATAGTGACCTAGCGAGATGGAGATTTCATACCACAGACATAGATTCGAGTGGGCCCGCGGATATCAGAGACTAGCTATGTATGGACCACCGGTGAGTCAATCCAACCTCTTTTGTTGTCAAATTTTTCCATTTTGAATCAATTTTTACTATTTTTCCTGCAGATTTAGGTTTTAAAAGTCCATTTTAGCGCTTTTAGGAATGTTTTAGCGCTTTCAATAATTGTTTTAGTGCTTTCGATATGTGTTTTAGCACATATAGGATGCTTTTTGTATATTCATTGTAGAAACCAGTTTAGCGCATCCAATAAAAAGAGTAGCGCTTATAGGATTCCATAGGAAAATTAGGATTTTAGCACATCTAGGAAAAACATTAGTGCATTTAGGGTTGTCGCGCATCCAAGGAATAGAGTGGCGCTTTTGATTAGATTTTTAGCACTTTTAGGGAAATAGCGCATAGAGGAAATGATTGAGCACTTCCAGGGCAAAGAATGATGCATATCAGTTTTAGCACATCTAGGATATAGAATAGCGCATAGAGGCCATAGATTAGTGCATCTAGGGAAAAGAGACAGAATGTGTGATTTGATGAAAGTGAAGAAATAATGATGATGTATATTGCTTCCTTGGTTAATAGATAGATAAATTGTTTTATCATCATGTTGATATGGATAGAAAATATGATAAATAAGTGATAACTTTGTTTCCAAAATAGAAATCATAGAGTAAAAGTTGATAACTCTGTCTCACCTGAACAAAAAACAAAGAGTAGATGATTGGTATGTCTTTTGATAAATTTTCTTTCTGCGATAGAAAAACAAATAGTAGATGATTGATTGAAAACATATTTGTATATGTGTCAAAAATACAAATAGGATGATGTTTTGATTTTTTGATAGATTTACATTCTTGGAAAAGAAAAAAAATAGTAATTAATGATAGAGTAGATTGATGTGATATTCAAATAGATAGATTGAGTATTGATTACATGATATGGGTCACTGATATGGGTCCACTAATATGAGTCACTGATATGGGTTACTTGATATGAGTCTGATGGGTAGGTGTCACCGATATGGGTCATAGATAGATAGACATGAGTCAGATTGATTTTGTTTGATTGAGATTGAATCATTGATATGATGCTGATTGATTGTCTGTGTGATAACTGAAAATAGGAGGTTTTCAAAAACCTCCAGATTAGGGAGCGTCACTCGGCGGGGTGGGATAGGATACCTGAGCTAACACCAAATGATGTAGCATTGATAGGGACATGCAGATTGAGATCATTGTTGTCTATGCCTCTGATTCAGGTCAACAGGGGACTGTTGACCATGCTAGCAGAGAGGTGGCATTCAGAGCACAACACCTTTCATTTGCCGATGGGTGAGGTGACTATGACTCCCGAGGATATGTATAGGATTATTGGTATTCCAGTGGTAGGTGCCCTTGTGTTCTATAATCACAAGGAGATAGGTGGTACAGATACTCTGAGGAGAGTATATGGAAACGTGCAGATATCAGGGTATTGGGTACCATGGGCTGATTTCAGGGGGTATCCAGCCTTGCCTGTAGTTTTGGGTGCATTCATTGGAGGTCTCCTTTGTCTGGATTGCCAGTCAAAGGGACTATCAATGGGCTGGGGGAAGATCCTTGAGCAGATGCTAGTACAGCCATGAAGATACGCCTGGGGGAGTTGCATGTTAGTGCATCTGTACCGTGACCTTCATCAGGTGGTGTACAGAGGTTCATTGAGTATATCATGTGTTGCGACATTGCTCCATATCTGGGCATGGGAGCATATGGCTATGATGAGACCAGCCTATCCCAGAGTGAGGCTACCAAGCATACCCTATGTATATGCAAATTCATTGTTTCTTGTCTAGCCCAAGCTGAGCAAGTTGGATTACTGGAGACGGTGCCTAGATGATATGGATGTCATGATATGGAGGCCATACCTAGATTGCGAGCCATGGGATATAGATCATTTAGATATGTCCTTCATAGGTATTCCTCAATTTTGGATAGGCTGTACACCCTTCATTATAGAGAGGTTCCTAGCATTGTGGGTGCAGCGATAATATGGATTCACACAGTGTATGCCTCAGGGTGTTACTCACTATGCGCGGAGCAAGGATGAGGCAGGATGGGGACCTGGCATTTCATATCAGATAGCATATAAAGATTATATGACTTTAGCGCCCGAGGTATGGGATGATAGGTGGGATATTGTTGATGTTGGGATGTCAGATGAGTACTTGGTGTATTATCATACACATCCATTTCCATGGTTCTTAGGTCCTGATGAGCCAACACCCATTATGGTGGTACTACAACCAGGGGCAGGGAGACAGGAGGATGTGGTAGGTGGTGAGCAGGTGACGATTGGGGTAGATGATGAGGAGAGTGGAGAGGAGGAGGAGAGCTTAGATGGGGATGATGGAGATGACGACAGAGATGAGGGGCAGGTGCCAGTGAGACTAAGGCCAGATATTTTGGGTGGTGTGCAGATTATGCAGAGGCTGAGGACTGGGATTGGGTGGAGGATAGTGATCAGGGTTGGCTCCACCTCTCAGCAGGGACAAATAGATACTCTGCAAGCCCAGGTGTAGACATTGTAGGGACAACAGGTGCAGTTGCAGAGCCAGTTGGTTCAGGCACAGGGTTTGGTCGCACAGCTACAGGCACATCTGACACAGTCCCAAGCACAGGCACATCCCCCTGCCCTAGATCCACAGGTAGCTTAGTTGATTATAGAGAGGGATGCATTCAGATGGAGGGCAGTGGAGGCAGAGGGTGTTTCTTAGAGGCTTATGGGCACTGTAGAGAGTGCATCATTGTGAGAGGCCATTGCAGAGGGCTTTGAGATGGCCAGAGAGGTGGAGTATTACCGAGTTAGATATGAGAAGTTATGTCCTCCTGAGCGCAGAGAGTCGTTCCCACGGTCCCACAGTAGGACCAGGAGTAGGACGTGGGTAGCCACACAGAGCCTAGGGGTTACTAGACCTCGACGGGATCCAAATGTAGGGACTAGTGGTAGGCCACCACCATCGAGACCAGCTCCATCATGAGGTTCCACCAGCCAGCCATGATTGATGTATGCAAGATTTATTTGATGTATGTCATATTCTTAGAACATGTATATTGATTTTTTATCATATCTCATGTATCTTCCTAGACTTTTCTGTGTCATTGGACTGTTGGACATCTTTATGTGTTTTTTATGAGTGATGATATGCAGCAGCGATGAGTTTTGATGATGTGTTGCATTTGATATGATGATATGAGATGGATATGCATTTATTTCCTTGTTTATGTGATATGGATTTTGATATATAGTTTTGATGATGTACCGACTAACATGAGTTGCAGGATGATGTGAAATATGATGTTGACTAATGATATTATGCAGGTGGATGATGATGGTAAAAATGCAACGTATTAGAGACGATATGATATAAATATATGCCTTTGTTTATGATGTGGAAATGTAATGTTGGAATTTGTGTTTTTGAATTTTTCAAATGCTATAAATGATGATGTGATGGATGTCATGTTTATGAAATGCATCACGAATTTGTAATATGATATGTAATATGAATCAAATGTTTGTATGAAAAATGATAAATAAAATGGTATTGAAAATGAGAAAAGATGTGAATGATAAATGATGTGAAAGGATTAATAATGATGAAATGTAATGAATATGAAAAATATTGATGAGATGATAAAGTGAAATGAGATGGAATGATAAAATGAAATGATATGTAATGATATGAAATGATGAAATGAAATGAGATGAAATGTAATGTAATGATATGGAATGATGAAATGAAATGAAATGAGATGATACGATAAAATGATATGATATGGTATGAAATGGTGAAATGAAATGAAATGAGATGAAATGAAATGTAATGATATGGAATGATGAAATGAAATGAAATGAGATGATACGATAAAATGATATGATATGATATGAAATGGTGAAATGAAATGAAATGAGATGATAAAATGATATGATCTGATGAGATGATAAATGATAAATGATAATTAAATGAATAATAAGGATACGAAAATGATAATGATGAGAAAATTATGATGAATATGAAAAAAAATGATTAAGTAATGATATGATATAAAACGTAATGAGATGGAATGATAAAATGAATATGAAATTGAATGATATGACATGCAATGTAATGTAATAAAATGATATGGAATGATAAAATGAAATGAGATGCAATGATATGACATGCAATTGAATGTAATAAAATGATATAGAATGATAAAATGAAATGAAATTGAATGATATGATATGCAATGTAATGTAATAAAATGATATGGAATGATAAAATGAAACAAGATGAAATGTAATGATATGAAAATGAGATGATACGAAATGAAATGTAATGATACGAAATGATGAAATTAAATGAGATGAAATGATAAAATGAAATGAAGTGTAATGAAATGAGATGAAATGTAATGTAATGAAATGATGAAATGAAATGAGATAAAATAAAATGAGAATGATCAATGATATGCAATGAAATGATATGAAATATAATAAATGAAATGATAATGCAGCATGAAGAATAAATAAATGAGAAAGGATCTAAATGATGAATGTTTAAACTATCTGATATGCATAAGACCTAGATGAAATGATAATGATTAATGAAATGAGGATGAAACAAATGTCCAAATGTCATCCACATATAGTCCAAAGAGACATGACAACCATTGATTTATCTATTCAGCTTTGTTTAAAACTCTAATGTGAATCCAGTATGCATATCTAAATGAAATGAAACTAAATAAAACCGACTGTTTGTTGAGCCTTTGGGTAGCCTTCTTGAATCATCATAGAGCCATATAAAATGTTGGAAGTATGTACAAGCATAAGAGGGGAGATTAACACCAATGATGACTTGAGTACAACTTTCATGATTTTTGATATAGCAAGCAAACGCAAGCATCAAGGTATAATTCAACTGAGATGACCTGATCATTTCTTGCATAAACAAACAAAGAATAACCACCTTTTGATGCAAATGTGGAATTGTCATCAATGATATGCTTTGGAAATCATGTTTCATGACATATTTGCATCAAATCGATAGTTAACCTCAAGACAACAGACAAAGAAAAATCATCCTCCTTCCTTGCCACTCTAGTTTAGTACATCATTGAGTGTACTCCAGAGAGATGATATCCAAAAATCAAACAACCATTGTTCAAAGTGTAAAACTAATATTTCAATCATTATTCAGATTTTAGATCATCTAGATATGAGTCACGATATGGTATTTTGCTGAAAAACCGTTGTGATATGGATCAACGGTTGGATAATTGTTCCTGTGATTTCATTGTTTGTTCGCATGACTGAGTTCTATATCATTGTCGAGCTGTTTTGGTAGAACCTGAAAGTTGGTTGCCCCAGAGTATGTCAACATTTTCCCCCAGTATTTGTGACAACTTGCTGAAATAAATATGTACAATAATCAAGCCATGGTAAGATGTTATCGCTCTAGGAAAATGATGGCAACATGATGCCAGTACAACCCTAAGATGATGGAAAGATGCATGAAATGAAGGTTGAGAAGCCAAGTGAAAAACATGAACTAATAGATGGAGAGATACAAATAGCATCAGTTTGCTAGATTTTCACTATTTGTTTTTATTGCATTTTCTTTGAATTTTTTATTTATATTTTTGTCACTACCGAGATGCCTGTTTTCCAGGTTTTCACCAGGGTAACCATTTTTTCAGGACTTTTTCTGTTGTTTTTGTATTTCTTCAAGACTTTTTCTACTGTTTTTGTATTTCTTCAGGACTTTTTCTATTGTTTTTGTATTTCTTCAGGACATTTTTTGCTGTTTTTGTATTTCTTCAGGACTTTTTTTGTTGTTTTTTGTATTTCTTCAGGACTTTTTCTGTTGTTTTTTTATTTCTTCAGGACTTTTATAGATGATGATAAATGCTTCAGACATAATACTTTTTCAGATGCATGCTATTGGTGGGTTCGTCAAATAGGTCCCCTTCTGGTGTTGATAGTTTGTATGCTCCTAAACTGTATACTGCTATGACCACATACAGACCCAACCAATTAGGTTCAAAATTTCCTTTCTTCTCTCTGTCCTGCTGATTGTGTGGGTTTTCTTTTAGAACAAGATCACCAACCTGAAAGGTATGTGGTTTGACTCTGTGATTATAGATACGAGACATCATTTGTTGATAGGCTTTCAAATGATCAGTTGCTCGTTGTCTCTTTTCATCAAGAAGTTCCAGTTCTTGCAATTGAGAAACTTTGTATTCATCATCTGTTATTAGGCCTTTAATTGATACTCTAATTGATGGTATCTCAACTTCTAGTGGTGAAATGGATTTTGCTCCATAGACAAGAGAAAATGGTGTTGCTCCTATCAGCGTTTGGATACTAGTTCGGTAGGCCCATAATGCGGGATTAAGTTAAACATGCCAATCTTTCCCTACATTATTCACAGTATTCTTCAATGTTTTCAATATCTTTTTGTTTGAGGCCTCTGCTTAGCCATTCCCTTGTGGATAATAAGGTGTTGAGTATCGGTGTTGAATATGGAATCTTTCACAAAGTTCGTCAACATCCTAATTCTTGAATGGTTGTCCATTATCTGTGATGATGGAGTTGGGAATGCCATACCGACAAATGAGATAGTTGAGTATGAATGATGAGATTTATTTTCTAGTAGCCTTAGTGAGAGGGACAACCTCAATCCACTTGGTAAAATACTCTGTCACTGTGATGATGAATTTGTGTTCGTTTGATGATGAAGGATGAATCTTGCCAACTAAATCCAACCCCCATTGAGAGAATGGTCAGGTTGGTACAAACGGTTGTAGTTCCTATGTTGGTGCATGAATGAGATTTCCATGTATCTAACATTTAGAGCACTTCGTTACAAAAGTGAATGATTCCCTCTCCATTGTAGGCTAGTAGTAACCTATTCTAATCAATTTCTTAGATAAGGTTAGTCCAATTGAATGAGTACCACAAATGCCACCATGAACTTCTTGTAAAGCCTTATCAGATTCGTCACGTTCAAAAAATTGAAGTAAAGTACCATCAAGACCACCATGATAGAGAGTGTCAGCGATAGGGTATAGCGAGAAGATTGGCAGATAAAGTTGCGCTTTTGGTTATGGGATAAGTCAAGTGGTAAGATGTCATCTTTTAGGTAGGCATAAATCTTACCATACCAAGGTGAATCGAATCCTACTAAGTGGAAAATTATTTGGCTTTCAGGTGTGTCATAGGCAGGCGTAAATGATTGTTCTACCAGAAATTCGTAGTGAGCCTAAGTTTCTGGGAGTTGTAACAATGAAGCGATTGTGGCCATAGCATCAGCTACCTTGTTATCAAGCCTTGGAATTTGTATGAACTTGATGTCTACAAAGTATATCTTGGAATCGTCAACCATTTTCTTAAATGGTAACAATTTTTCATCTTTGGTCTAATAGTCATAATTGATTTGGTTAATGACTAACTGTGAGTCACCATAAACTTTTAATTCTATGATTCTCCATTCCAATGCTTTTTTGAGTCCAGTGATTAAAGCTTCATATTCGGCTATGTTATTAGTGCACGGGAACATTAGCTGATATGACTGAGGAATGGTATTTCCTTGAGGGGTGACAAAGAGTATGCCTACCTCTGATCCATGTTGAGTAAATGAACCATCAAAATATAATGACCAAGGTAGCTTTTATTCTGTCATGAAGACATCAGCATTTGGAAATTCAATGTGCATAGGATGCTCTACCTATAGGGGTGCTTTAGCCAGTTGGTCAGCAATAACTTGTCCTTTGATTGCTTTATGATCCATATAATGGATATCGAACTCACTTAAGATCATGAGCCATTTTGATAACCTTCCTGTCAATGTGGCCTTGCTTAACAGATATTTGAGTGGATCAATCTTTGCAACAAGATTGATTGTATGAGTTAACATGTAGTGTCGAAACTTTTGCAAAGCAAAGACCACTGCTAAGCAAGCCTTCTTGATGAAAGTGTAGTTGAGCTCATGACCTGTTAATGTTTGACTGATATAATAGATTGCATGTTCTTTTCCTATAGAGTCTTCTTGTGCTAACAATGCTCCCAAAGACGTCTCTGTTGCAACAATATATAAGATGAGTGGTTTGTCCAGATTTGGTGGTATCAGAACTAGTGGGTTCATTAAGTACTACTTGATTTGTTGAAAGGCCATTTCACACTTATCATCCCATTTGAAAGGGACATTCTTATGTAGCAGATGTGTGAAAGGTAGACATTTATCTGCTAGTTATGCAATGAATCTTCGTATAGATTGGAGTCATCCTTGTAGTGATCTCAACTGAATGATATTCCTTGGTGCAAGCATTTCCATGATTGCTTGTACCTTGGAAGGATCTACTTCAATTCCCTTTGTTGAAACTATGTATCCCAAGACTTTTCCAGATGTGACTCCAAAAACACATTTCTTAGGGTTGAGGCGCACCTTGAACTTTTCCAACCTTGCAAATATTTTGGATAATATCTCGATATGTCCTTCTCTTGTGTATTATTTTTCCAATATTTCTTTGACATAATCTTCCATGAATGTGTGCATCATGTCATGAAAATTTGTAGTCATAGCTCTTTGATATGTAGCCCCAGCATTATTTAATCCAAAAGGCATGACATTCCAATAGTAACTCCCCCAGGGACATGTGGAAGTTGTTTTGTCCTGGTCTTAAGGTGCAATCTTGATTTGGTTATATCTAGAAAATTCGTCCATTAGTGAATACATGGAATGGCCAGCCATCAAAACAACTATAGTGTCAATGCTTGGAAGAGGGAAGTCATCCTTAGGACATGCCTTATTAAGATTTCTAAAATATGTGCATATTCAAACACTTTTGTCTGACTTGGATATAGGAACATGTTGGAGATCCATTTTGCATAGTCAATTGATCCTATAAATCCCACATCGAGGAGTTTCTTAAGTTCTTCTTTAACTAGTAGTGCAACATGAGGATGCATCTTTCTAAGTTTTTGTTTCACAAGTTTAACTCTTGGTTTGATGGACAAGTGATGCATTATAAGATCAGAATCAAGACCTAGCATGTCTACATAAGACTAGGAAAAGTTGACTTGATTTTCTCTAAGAAATTCCATGAACTCAGATATTTTTTTATCTATCATTGATGCAGCGAACTATAAAATCCTCATTTTTTCTGTAGTTTCAAGGTTAACTACTTTTGTAGGCTCAATCAAGATAGGTGATCTCTCATGATAGTGCTCTAGGAGAGTGTCAAGCATCCCATCATCTGGCACCTTAAAAAGGTTTTCACCATCTGATACGCTCTTTGTTTTATCTTTTGTTTGATCTAATACTACCAGATTCTGGTTTTCACCATTATATCTTTCTTTATTATTTTTATTTTTGCAGCTAGGAAACTTGACACTCTCTTGACTAAGGATCTCTTGCCGAAGATCGCCAATGGAACAATCATTTACATCATCTGTTGAAAGGAGGTTTACGATAGATTCGTCGGTTGCAAACATAGGTATATCGAGAGGTTCAAATAGATCCCAGTTAATGAGATGGAGATGTATTAGCGGTAGTGGTTCATTAGGTTGCGCAAAATCAGCTATGGTTATGGTCATAATAGAGGTGCTATAGGATCCGAGGTATGAGGTAGATCAATAAAGGTACTGTCCTCATGATAGTCTTGTTCAATTAAATTTGACTCAATATCACTAGAGTCATAGTTGCACTATAGTTTAGATTCTTGTGGTTGGGTCCCTGACCCTTCTCCTTTGATTAGAGTAGGAGTGTACTTGTGTATCACATCAACCTTTTTTTCCCTCCAAAATTCATCATTATGGATGGTATGCCATTCATATTCTCTAGAGTCTGTGTCAGAGTTATTATCAATGAAATTTTGAATTGTTGTCAAGCATGCTGCCCTTGGACTAGAACTTTATTGCAATGTGAGTACAATATCATTCAATTGTTTGGTTGTTGTTTCTTTTGAGCTACTATCATAGCCTAGTCCTATTTTATCTTTTGCAGCAAGTCCAGGAGGGTCAATAGGATCAACTACTCCTTTTCTCTTTCCGATAGGACCATTACCCTCATAGCCCATCTTTTGCATGATTGAATATCCCTTACCATATTTATCAGTTGGTAACTTGATATTGAGAACTGTTTCATCTTCATCTTCATCTTTATAGAGCCATTTCAGCATTTCGCTATCCTCAGGATCTTCCATCGAGAATTTCTCCTTCATAAATTGTCCATTGAACTTTGTGATTGGCTCTTCCGGTGATTGTGTGGATGTTGATGCTACATATATCTGATGGTGTACGATAGAAGGTTTTCCATGTGACTGAGGCGATGTAGGAAGATTAGCCAGACAAAGAGAACATTCTCCTACTCCATTGTCCTTGAACCGTAGTTGCTTGTCAAAGGTTTTGGTTAGCTGACTGATTTGTGTATCAACTTTTGGAGAAGTACTAGTAGGTGCTTCTCGATTGTTGGGAACCAAAGTGTCTTGACTAGCTTTGATGTTGGCACAAGTTTGACTATGAGAATTATTAGTTGGTATCGTGATCTCCTATCCGTCATAAGGAAACTTAAGACATTGATGATATGTGGACAGTACAACTTGCATTTTGTGGATCCAAGGACGACCCAACAAGATGTTGTATGCGAGATCACGGTCTAACACTTGACATAAAGTATTTTTGATAATAGGCCCCACTCTGATTGGTAACATGATTAGGCCCCTGGATGCTCTTTCCTCATTATCATAGGCTTTAATAGTAATCTTTCTTTTGGGATCAATGGAATCCTCAGGAAATCCTAAAGCCCAAATTAATTTCATGGTACATATGTTCAAACTAGCACCTCCATCTATTAGAACTCATCTGACACGAAACTTGTGGACCATGACTTCTAAGTATAATGATGAATTATGGGGATGTGTCATGGAAATGTCATCTTTTTCAAAAAATGAAAGGCATGTGGGTGAGAACAAATGTCCTACCATGGCTTGAAATTGATCCACATTCAGATCATTGGATATAGTTGTTTCAATGAGGGCTTTGTCTAAAATTTCCTTATGTGCTAGGAAAATCTTCAGAAGTTCCAAAATAGAGATCTGAGTGGAAGTTTTCTCAAGTTGATTGATTAAATCATATCGATGTTGAGGCGGTGGCTCAATGGATTTTGAAGGAGCACCTTTTAGGACAACTTTATCTTGTGCCCTTGTTCTTACGTTAACTTATCCATATTCCACTTTTTCTTTGACTTTTATAACATTAACCCGCTCGTCATCTGTGTAGATATGATTGATTATATTCTCATCAATATGATTCACATTTTTTCCAGAAGACTCACCCTTTTGATAGTTGGGAAAAGGATTTTGAAATGCTTGGTGGTCTTCGTTTGATTGTTGGTTCCCTTCTATTGTGACAATGTCTTTGTCGATTAAATATTGAATAGCATTCTTTAAGGCTTGACAATTATTCGTACGATGGCCTTTACATCTATCATATTCACAATAGTAAGTATCATTCCACAATGGCGGCTTCACACTTGGTTTGAAGTTTCGTTGAGGCGGTAGGGTAATAACATTATTTTCCATCAAGTCTTTAAGGGAAGATTCTAGAGATTGTCCCAATGGAGTAAAATTTCTTTTGTTGGAGAAAAATGAAGATCGTTGTGGATTCATGTTTGATGTGTTGCCTAAGGAATTGTTGTTTCCACGATACCCTTGGTTGTTGGTGTTACCTTGATTTGGAGCGAAAGTTGGATTTTGGTTATTCCTCGAGGGAGGAGGATCGTTTCCTTGATTTGTAACCAATTTGGCATTGTTATAGTTGTTGTTGCGAGCAATACTAAGAACAACTGGCTTAGGGGAGACATGATGTGCATCTACACCACCATCATTCACCACATTCTTGTTGCGAGTCCAAAACCTAGATTTTTCATTGTGGTGGTTTGAGGGGCTAGGATTGTCTTTATCAAGTTTGATTATCCCTCTCTAGACTAATGCACTTTCGATTGTGATTGCATTTTCAATCATTTTCTGAAAAGAGGGAGGACAATGAAGATTTAGATGATTTAACTCATCTCTTGATCCAAGCTATTTATAAATGTAGTGATCTTTTCCTTTTTAGGAACATGACAGGGATATCTAGCAAACAATCTTCTCCATCTTTGAAGAAATGTGATGAATGGTTCGCCAGGTTTTTGTTTAGCCTTGCATAGATCAATCATGGTTATTTGGTGTTGTATGTTATAGGAATATTGTGAGATGAACTTGTTGATCAATTCCTCAAATTTTTTGACAGGCGGTGTGATTTTTGATAACCATTCCATAGATTGGCCTCCGAGACTTCATGGGAACAACCACATTAAGTATGTATCTTCATGAGAAAATTCTAAAGTCATGTTTTAGAAGTCTCTAATATGGTCAATGGGGTTCGATTTCCCGTTATAATGATCAAACTTTGGAATTTCACAATGCTTAGGAAACGGGATCATGTTGACACGTCGATCAAAGGGATATGGACAGATATCATCAAGAGCATATGTATTTGTTGTGGCTCCCCCTTGTAGATCTTTGATTTTTCCTTCTAGTGTTTTAACATGTTGAGTCAAGGTACTAAGATCAGATAAGGGTGTGTCCTCAGGTTTACTCTTTATGTTCTCAGTATCAAAATCATGAGGCAATTTAGCTCCTTTGTCAGCCAAAAATAGGAAATATTTTTGTTTGTCACGTGCTAAGATCTTTTCTACTACTCTAAGAAATTTAGGATCTTGTTTGGCTTCTTTAAGGTGACGCTCTTATTCTTGTTCATCCTCACTATCCTCAAGGTTTTTTCTCAGATCTCTGTCGGAAGTAAACATATTCTTTTCTCCTTCGGTCATGTTGTCTTCAAAAAGGGGGTTTCGACTTATGCTATAAAGAGGATCTCTATTTTCACCTTCCTTTTGAGTTGTTGAAGTATGATCTTCTTGTTGAATATCTTCCTTCAGTTTATTGTATTGTGATCGTGTAAAAACAGGAATATGATTTCAAGATGTTCTCCTAAACTTAGATCATAGTTTGATGAGTGAAATCAATGAATGTTTTAATTTGATAAGATGAAAATCTTATGATATGATCAAAACTATGTTTCCTAATTTGTGGTTGTGGCTTCCAATGATAAAGGATGTTAGAATCCTATTAGGAGAAGTTGAACCAAGAATTTAGAAGTTTATGATGAAAGATCTACCTGTAAGATTTGATCTTTGTTTTCAAAGAGTGATCAACATATCAACTGCCCTATTTTAACTTACTGAAGTATTTGACTAGGACGTGTCGAATATTCGATAGAAGGTTGTGGTATGTAGTTGAAATAAAGAGGTTGATTGTGATTATGTCATTAAGAGAGAGCTCTTCTTTGAAAATAGGCTCATGAATCTAGAGGGTCCACAGCGTATTCATCAGTAAATCCTCTGACAAAATCTTGGTACCTATGGAGAAATTTGCGATAATGGAGCAAAACGTTTCGACTCTTTTATAAAATCTTCCTTCGTTGTAAGGTTTTCTTGTAACCTAGAGGTTTCTTGGGTTTCCTAATTCTATTGGAAATTGAATTCTTGACAAACTTGGTAGATTTCCACTCCCTAAGCATGAGAGAAATTTTTTGATATGTTACCAGACCGAGAATCCTATAAACTTAGATGTGTCAAAAACAATGATTCGGGAAAATGATAGATGCACTTTTTTGTTGCCTATATGCACTTCAGAAATAGGGATATGCATCACAGAAATGGTCAAATGTGCTACAATATGTCCCAGATGTGCTACTATGTATCCTATATGTGCTTCAGAAGATGTTTTGACAGTGACCCAAAAACTGTTTGCAGAATACTCAGCCTATGCACTAAAATAGATTCCAAATGCGCTGAACTAACCAGTGAATAAGCTAGAACAGACCTTATATGCGCTAAGATACTCCCTAGATGCACTAAAACAATTTTCCCAAGGTAACTTTTCAAATAGTTTGTGAGCAGATTCAACTAAATTTTGACATGTTCATTTCAGATGATCTTTTATTTGAATTAGTGTGATTGAAAACACAACAAACACCTTGAAAATAGTTGTTTTTAAGTCCTATACTAAACATCAAGTGTATGCTTCAAAAATGTTTTTCAAAAAGTGTTTTCATAGGTTTTACACATGACAGATAGTTCAAGAAGACTCACTCTTATTACTCAAGTAGGTCATCATAATAATCAACGGCCCACATCTTAGAACTGCGTTAACTCACACAATCGTGTCACCCCCGAAGGGGCGCCCATGTTTTTGTCTTTTCCAGGCATGTACTTAAAGTGATGGAATTGGATACTGAATCCCCTGAGAAAATGGTCCTTGGTAGTTATATGGTGAGTATCTTGGGGGTAGATTCTTCCCTCCCTTGCACTGTGATTATTATGATGTTCGAAAAATGACTTCGGCTGGCTACTACACTAGGTTCGTAGTAAGGGTTTCTGTTCGGTGCGACAATAATAAACTCCCTCAGGAGACCTCCCAACCTTTAGAACAAAGGATTTTGGGATGGTTATCTTGCACACTACTGGAAAAAGAGGATTTCCTCTAATTTGCTTTAAATTTTATAGTGGGGCAGAATAGCCTGGCTTTGGCTTGAACCCACTTTAGTCATTACTCTTGGGTGAGTACTTTTCCCACAAGAGCAGGCCCTCTACTGGATGTAATAAAGCAATAAAATTGCATGAATGTAAAAGGAAATTCTAGTATTTTGGTCACCCAGTTTAGGGGAGAGCATAGACCTATTGCCACAAACACAGTAGACACTATTATTTTTAAAACCCAAATCACAATGATCTAAACTATGTGAAGATGTTGCTTCACAAAAAGCATGGGATTCATTTTAACTGCAAAATCAGTGTGTTGTGACTATCCTAGATTGGTTCTTTTTAAGCCAGAAAAAGGTTTTGTCTACAAAAGGCATCAAAATCAGAAACCTGTTTAGTTACAACCTTTATGCACTAAAAGATCACCTGTATGTGCAACAATAACAAGTTAATGTGCCAAAAAATATTCTAAATGCATTGCAGAAAGTCCCAAATGTGCTTCAAAAACTCCTAAATGTGCTAAAACAAAATGCAACTAATTTCTTTTTGTTTTTCAAAATTTTTTAACAAACTAAGTTTGGTATATGTGCCATTTTGTCTCGTAAATACGCTGAAACAGTTCATGGATGCGTCGAAATAGTTCCTAGATGTGTCGAACTACTTACAAAAGCACTAAAATAAATCATGAATTCTTTGTAGAAAGAAACGTATGCGGTTCAGAAATCCTTGTATGTGCTAAAACGGGAAATTTTGCAAAAAATCTGAATTCCAGAACGTAAGATCTTGTCATAAAACCTGCAAGTAGATGTTAAAAATGGGGCAAGGCCCCACGGTGGGCACCAGAAATGTGTGGTAGATTTTATGCGTGTTAAATATATAAAAAAAAATGAATCAAACACACCAATAAGACATTATATCAAAAACAAAATATTAAAATAGTAGAGATTGCAAACTCAGTATCTTGTTATCGATGTTGTCCTATTGTCCTTTATCTCCAGTATTTTCATTGATTCCAGCTGGCTCTCAGATGGTATCCTAGGCTCAATGAACAATCTTCCTAGAGAACGAGATTGAATATGCAATGCATGTAATGCTAAGAAAAGATTATTCTAATGCTAAACATGATTGAAAAAGATTATGATGATGCTATGAATAATAAAACTATAATGATAATGTTAGAATGATATAATGCTAGAATGCAATTAATCTCTAATTCATCTGTTGTCTGTTGTGTAAACCTTGCTTGGATTGGCATTGTTATTTATAGAGTTTTTCAAAAGCTTTTAATTGGCTGATATGATCAACGATTGTGAAAATTCTTGGTAGATCGAATGGTTGAAGATGGATGAGAGTGAAGAAAAATAGAAGAAAACAGAAAGAAAGATTTGTTTTCTTTTCTGAAAAAGAGGTAAGATAAGATAATAAAGATGAATTGTAAAAATCATCTTTTTGTGAGATTAAGGAAAGATTTTGAAGAAGATAAATAATGAATTATTAAATTCGATTATTCATTTATGGGTGACAAAGAGGTTTTTTTCTTAAAATAGAATATTTACCCCAGATTTGAAGAATAATAGAAGATTTCATATTTAAATAGAATATTTAATTATGATTCTGAAAATATATTTAATTAAACCTTTTAAGAAAATGGGATGTAAATGAAATTAATTAAATAAGATATTTAATTAACTAGAAGAAGATTTTGAAAAGAAATATCTAAATTTAATTAAATCAAAAAGACTTAATTAAATTTAAAAGTGATAATTAATTAAAATAAATAAAGTTTATTTATTTAATTAATCATGTGGACATATGACTGTGAAATAATTAAATAAAATTGATTTATTTAATCATGATAGAAGAATAAATTGAATGAACAATATAATTAAATTAATTAAATTTAATCATATGTAGAATACTTTAGAGAAATTAATTAAATAATAAATATTTAATTAAATGCCAGGATTAATCAAATATGACCAATTGTATGCCTCTACAGTAGGCACGACTTGATAAAATCTTAGCAAGCTCATGACGATCCTCCATTGCACCACCAGGAGGCGATTCCAAGGGGTCCTTCCACCTGGACACAGAATTCAGACACAATAATTGTTGAGATTCGAAGTCTGCCACATGACACCAACCCGCCTCCTCAAAAATCTAGCACAAGTCTTGGAGGTGGGGATGAGAGGACACAATGGGTGGATGTCCATCCTAGGAATCATGCCAGAAGAGAGCATCCCGACCCCCATTACAAATCCAGAAAAGTCCCTACTTAACAAGCTTGGCACCCCATTTAAGGGTACTCTAGATCATAGAACATTTCCCCTCCATACTGAATCTTACAACCTCCCTACTTTGCACCGCCCCCAAATATTTGAAGGTCAAAATTTTAGCCCACCATATATGTTGTTGTGAGCACCAACACCAATACAACTTAGCAGCCAAGGCCTTCCCATTCAAATCCATCCGTCATAGACCAAGACCCATCTCCTGCTTAGGCCTACAAACAACATCCCACTTCACCAAACTCCATTTTCTATGAAGAAGGTTGCCAGCCCACAGAAACTGATGAGACAATTTCTCAAAATCTTTAATAAAACTTGATCAAGAAAAAAGAACAAAGCACCTATAAAGAGGCAGAGCCTGAACCACCGACTTTCGAAGAGTCACTCTACCTGCTGAAGAAAGCCACCTGCAAGTCCGACTGACCAATCTTCAAAACTTTTCAAGAGTCTCTTGTCAAAACCTTTTAGTGAGATAATGAATGGCAAGAGGGATTCGAAGATAGGAAAAAGGAAACAAACCGATCTGGAAATGAAGAATACCAACTATTCTCCTTTGGATAGCCTTAGGAGTGTGGAAGAAGTAGATGAAGGACTTCCCCTCATTAATGTGCTGCCTAGAGGCAACCAAGTAACTTTCCAACACACTACGCTAGTTGAGAGCCTCCTGAACCTTCGTCCTACCCATCAAGGCAGTATCATCAATGAACTGAAGATGAGATTGAGGGGGAATATCATTTCCCCAACTCCATCCCTGAAGCAAGCCACTAGCAACCTGAGTATGAATGAGCCTTCCCTAGCCTTCCACAAGAAGGATGAATAAGTATGGAGATAGAGGATCTCATTGCCTGAGGCCTCTAGAAGCACCAAACAACTGAGTGGGCTCACCATTGATAAGCACCAAAAAGGATGAAGAAGTAACACAAATCCTGACCCATTCAATCCAATCCCTAGGAAAGCCAAAAGCTCCAAGAATCTTGAATAGAAAGTTCCATTTAACTTGATCATACACTTTAGCCATGTCCAACTTGATAAACATAGATTTTTATTTTGAGAATTCCATAGAATGGATGGTCTCAACTGCAATAACAACCCCATCCACGATCTGTCTTCCAGCAACAAAACCCCCCTGCTCCTCAGAGATTAACCCACCAAGCCAAGGTTTCAACCTTTCAGCAATCAACTTAGTAATAATCTTATAAACAACATTACATAACATAATAGGCCTAGGTAAAAAGATCCAAAGAATTAGCCCCCTCCTTCTTTGGAATAAGAACTAAAAAAATTTCATTCAGTGACTTCAACATTTGTTTATTCCTAAGGGATTCCTGAACAACCTCTAAGAGGTCCAACTTAACCACCTCCTAGAACTACTGAAAGAATTTGACTAGGAATCCATCAGGCCCAAGGGCTTTACCTTTCTTCATCTGGAACATAACATTCTCAAGATTTGACAAGGTAATAGGAGAAAGCAACAATTCATTCATTTCATTAGACACCAGCTATGGGATACAATCCAAAATCCTTGCTTCATGCTCCTCTGCAAGAGGCGAATCCTCAGAAAATAATGTAGAGAAATACCCAATGCATTCAGCAGAAATAGAAGCAGAAGAGGAAAAAGTTCCCCCATCAGACAACAAGAGAGAAGAAATAACATTACCTTGCCTCTAATCTTTAACTAAGTTGTGAAAAAATGAAGTGTTCCTATCACTAGCCTAAATCCATTCAATATGGGATTTCTATTTCCAAAAAATTTCTTCTCTTAACTCCCACTCCTCAACCTCTTTTGTTGTAGCAACCTCTAATGAACTCAACTCTTTCGTGAGGCCTTGATCACGAATCTGTCTGGTAATTAGGTCTAGATTATCTTGAGCTTTCTATTTTTCATGAAACAAATTACCAAAATGTTTCCTATCCCATCTTTTCAACCTGTATTTAACATATTGGAGCCTCTTTGAGAAAGAGTACATAGCAGTGCCATAAGCTGGCTTCCCAAGATCCCACCAGCCAGGAAGAAAATCATGAAGTGATTCATCCCTGAGCCACATGAGTTGGAACTTAAAATTATTTCTAGCACATCGTTGAGGCACTTCAGCCACCAGCTTAATTGGCCAATGGTCAGAACCTCGACAATCCAATATTTCAGAACTAGTCATCCACCTATCCCCCAACCAAAAACTGGACACCAAAAATCTATCAAGTTTTTTCGAAATAGAAGCATCTCCCATTCTCCTATTATTCCAAGTAAATATACCATTTCCTGGCTCGATATCCACAAGATTTAGAGCAGAGATATTGTCATGGAGAAACAACGTAGAAGCCTCCAGCCTTGCAGTACCACCCCGCTTCTCCGCAAGCTCTGTGATAGCATTAAAATCACCTCCAATAATCCAAGGATGGTAAGGAAACAAGCTACGAACTAAACGATCGTTGGACCACAAGATTTTTTTACCCTGCAACTCCACAGGTGCATACACATTGGAGAAGAGAGCAATTTCTCTTGACATAAAACAAGAAGCCACCATGGAAAGGGAAGACTTAAAAGACACCCACCATTGGGGGCAGATCTTCTGCGGGTTCCATAAACAAGCCACCCCTCCAGAAGACCCTTGAGCACTAGTGCAATGGAATTCACCATTCCTCCATAGCTTAGGCACTAAATCCATCATACCCTCCATAAAGAGCTTAGTCTCCTGCAAAAAAAGAACATCAGGCGAATGACGCCTAATCAAATCCTGAGTAGCTTTTTGTCTAGGGCCACTGTTCAAGCCCCGTACATTCCAAGAGAGAACTATCATTTCAAGGGGCTCAAAAAATGTGAATCCAGAGTCTTGACTGACCCCAAATCCACCAAAGTCTCCCCTATCATCTTAATCTTTTCCACATCCTTCTTCCTTCCCAACTTACAAATTTTCTCCAGCCCCCCCTTCTTGAGATCTTTCTACAAAATTCCCAACTGAGAGGATGACTTATTATTCTTCTTACCCTCCTTTGAACCTGATTTTTGCAAGAGGTGAGCCTTATCCTCATTGTCAACACTACCACCCAACTCATCCTAAGTCCCCATCTGCTGATTTGTCACCAGGTTCAAAGTCCCATCCACATGCGGAGCCATAATCACCTATGGATTGAGCCTTTCCTAACCATGATCATTCCCAATATCCTCTAAGCATGGCACTCCCACACCCTCCTCCTATTGGGGAGCAAGCATTACCTCCATCAAAGGGCCATGCTGATCAATATCCAAAGTCCCATGATCCAGATCTAATAATCTCGGGTTCACCTCCTACTGGCTAAGACTATCCAACACCTCAAATCTATTGAACGTGTCCTCCTCCTGCCTGTCCTTCAAAGTCCTTTTATATCCTTTATTTCTATTTTGACCTCTAACAAGAGTAAAACCATCTTCCCTGCCACCAAAACCCTGAATGGGATCCTTGCCCTTATCCACTCTAGGCGGATGCGAAGATTGAGCCTCCAAAGGCTTGGCCTTTGGACATCTGCACTGGAGGTGGCCATACTCATGATAAAAAATGGAAAAAAAAAGGTAGGGTCTCATAATCTAACTACTACACCCACGAATAATCTCCTGCACTCACTTCTAAAGAGTCTGGAAATGGCTTTCTTAAGTCAATTTCCACACAAAACTAGGCAAAAGTCATTACCTTCTTGAATTGTGTTTGTTGCGACGAACCCACAGGTTTCCCCAACCTTGAGGCTAATAAGTACAACACATCCTCATGCCAGCATTCCATCGATAGCCTTGGGAGATGAACCTAAACTAGAACCCGACTCAGGATTTCCTCTATCAGGTTGAAGCCAGCATGCCATGGCTTAATAAACAAACCCACCTAGTTGTAAAAGTACGGGTCCCCTTCAAAAACCTTATTCTGATCAGCCATGCAGTCAAAAGTAACCATGAAGTAGCTATTCGCCAAGAGGAAGATCTCCATCTCCCCCTCAGGCATCCATGTCCTTTGAGCCCATGTATCCAAGAATTGTAACGAGATTTTCAATCCCAAGAATTTGCAAAAAAGAGAATGCCCTGAATAATAATCAATATCTTTTGCCAGCATCTCCATCGGGACCATGACATTTGGCCTCTCTTTGCACCTTTCTAGGAATCCATTAATCTTTAGAAACCGAAACCCTCTTGACGGTCCCATCTCATTATTTCCTAAATTCTGAGCAAGTAAATTATTGTCATAAAGTGTAGACCCCTGAGGCAAGGGTTTCAAACCAAAAGCAGAGTGGAAATCCATCTTGGGTCCTATCCTTGACGATTCCCCTTGCGCTATTGAGGAGAAGAAAAAAACCCCATTCAGACAAACAATCTCTCAAGAAACTCAAGATCATTAACCCCACACAAGGATTATCACCCCACGATATTCCACTTATAAGAAAAGCATACACAAACCCCCATAGCTCCTCCCATCGCAATCCACAAAACCCTAAACTCACCGACTCTCCCACTGCTCCTTCCAACACCCAGGCACTCCAAACAGATTTACACAGCCCTAGCCAAGCTAAGAAAACTGCCACAACTCCCCACACATACCCCACACTAGCCTTTAGATCCTGAAGCAGTGCCCACCAATAAACAAAACCGTCTTAGCCTTCCTTGATCTGACAGAGGAACACCCACAAATCTAGCAAGGAGACAATAGAGATCATCAAACGATGCCCCGCCAGAAGCTCAACACAACAAAGAACCCCCCCCCTCAATGCACCAGTAGGAAAAAATGAAGGAAAGAGCCAGGGCACGGGAACCCTAGCTTGGCTCGCAAAGTAGAGAAATTCCATCCTTGTCATCATGGTTCTTGTAGCTTCCTATACCATCCAACTTTTCCTCTCAACTACCCCATTCTACTAAGGGGTTCTTGGAGTAGAAAACTATATTTTTATGTCATTTTGTTCACAAAATGTATTAAACTCACTAGAAGTGAATTCTCAACCTCTATCAGATCTTAAACATTTGATTCTAAAATTTACTTCATTTTCCACTCTGGCTTTGAACACTTTAAACCTATCTAGAGCCTAATTTTTCTCTCTAAGAAAATCAACCCATGTCATTCAAGAATAATCATCAATAAGGAGCATGAAATACCTGTCACCATTCAGGCTTCCTGTCCTAGTCAGACCATAGAGGTCAATATGAACTAACTCTATTATTCTGATAGTAGAATGCTCCTGTCCCTTAAAGTTGCATCTTGTCTTTTTCCCTAACTAATAACTTCTAAAAATATTATTAGTAGGCTTTGTGATTGTAGGTAGACCTCGAAAAAAATCTATAGAACTGATTCTAACTAGATTATCAAAGTTTACATGTCCCATCCTCCAGTGCCATAACCAACTTTCACTGACATGAGATACAAGGCATTGACCATCAACTCCCTTAATCTGATAGATGTTTCCATGAGTTCTCCTTCCAGCAACAACCATATCTCTGGATCCTTTTTTTATTTCACAGGTATTATTCTGAAACACAAGTTTAAAACCATTGCTACACATCTATCCAACACTCAAAAGGTTATGCCTCAAACCTTTTACATAATATACATCATTAGTGTTGTGTACTCCATCAAAACTAATTGTACCTTTCCCACAAATCTTAGCTCCTAAATCATCACCAAACATGAACAAACCACCATCATACTTTTCAAGTTTATTGAACTTACTCTTATCTCCAGTCATGTGATAAGAACATCCACTATCAATCACCTAGTAGTCTTCATCCCGTCTTGCATGAAAGGTGGTGACCATAGTACCTTCCATCTTATAATTTTTGTTTTCTGGAGCATTCTTCCTTGCAAATTTTCCAGGGTTAGCAGATAAAAAATTGTTTTCCAAAGCTAAAAACAAGCATTCACTATAATCACCCTCATTTTTAGATTCATCTTCATAAATATCGGCTTCTTCTTTAGCATAATACAGTTGGAAACACAAGGGTAGACAACTGAGAGGGGGAGTGAATCAGTTGTCACCAAATTTCATATTTATTCAAATTATTAACCTTATTATTAGATCTGATCATTAATCATGAAAGAATAAATGAACAACACATCAGAGACACACATAACACCAAGATTTTTTACGTGGAAAACCTGTTAGGGGAAAAACCACAATGCAAGTTAGTCCACAAGATTATACCCTATTAAAAGTATAAGGAAATATGAATGGGAATGCACATGCATTCAAACACACTTTCTAGAGCTCACCTCTCAATTACAAATATGCTTACTGGCCAAAGGAAGACACATTTGCTTACAGAAAGATTCTGATTATATCCATCAGATTTGAACTAAGAAAAATAGCATCTGCTAATGCTTGATTACAGTTTCGGTTAAGCTCATGAACACTTCTTCACTCTTCTTCACTCTTCTTCACACTCTAATCTACCTTCAAATGATCTAAAAATTATTCACACATAGGACTCATAAACTTCACACTCACACTTCACTCACATGCCTTCAAATGATAAAACAATGCTCTTATATATTTCTTAACAAGAAATTACATCGCTACAAGTTGGCCTCAATGAAATAATAAAATAAATATAAACAGTTAGCCCAAATCAATAAAGATTATTCATGTGAATCAACCAAGGTCAGTCACAACATAGTTAAGACCCAAAATAAAATCCTCAAACACAAACCACTTCAATTAATTACTCCTCAAAGATCCACAACACGCTTCAACACCTAGTCAGCCATGAACATGAAAAACATGAACACACAAGAGAAAATCTTGAATCACGAGCACAAAAATAAATGCAGATGTGTGACACAGATAGAGTATGATCTAGAAACATCTAGAAACATCATGAAACACTAGAGAAGCATCCTCAACAACTAAACTAACTAAAATCACATAATCTTCATTTAGGAATACAAACTAAAGTAACAAATAAACTGTCAGAATACAAATCTTCATAACTTGATCAAATCTTCACACGGATCTCTAAAACTCAATGTGGATAAACTAGATAGAATTAACAACAAACCCTTTAGTCCATAACCTCATATCAACAATGTACTAAACTCACCGACAGACTGAACTTCACTTCACCACTGGCAACCTGTAAGTCTTTTATTACAATTTTCTCAATATCCTTGATATATACAACTTCTAATGCATTAATGCTAATAGTGTTGACATCAATGACAACCACATATCAACAACAAAACCACAACATCCAAAAATTTCCCCCTTTGGCATTGATGGCAACACATGATGTGAAAACACCATCAACACAACAACACTTACTCCCCCTTACGTTCTGACTCTTCTCCTCACAAGCTTCTTCTCTCCCAAAAAAAAATTTCACATTGCTCTTCTCCCCCTTTGACATCAATGTCAAAGATCTCTTCTATATAAGCTCTAAACCACATATCTGAACATTTGAACATCTGACTACTCCCCCTGAGTAGTAGGCACCACAACATAAATCTAGATCAAAATATGATCATGAAATGCAAAGATTGATGCAATAGAATGCATCTTAGTTTTGATTAGGAGGGGTAATCACCCCTAACTTCCCTCTGAGATAATCAAAAGTATCCTTAGGCAATGACTTGGTAAAGATGTCTATAATCCACTCCCTAGTAGGCACATACTCCAATCTGACTTCCTTTTCACTTACCTTCTCTCTCAAAAAGTGAAATTTGATAGATATATGCTTGGTCTTTGAATGCAATACCAGATTTTTAGAAATGTTAATAGCACTTGAGTTATCATAGAATATAACAATAGGCTCATCATACACAACTTCTTCCAATTCACCATTTAGAAAAGCTGACTTGACATCCATCTGATAAAATTTGTAGTCTTTGTAAGCAACATAAGCAAGAAACAATCTCATAGCTTCAATTCTAGCAATAGGAGCAAAGGTCTCTTCAAAATCAATACCTTCCATTTGAGAATATTCGTTACATACCAGCCTTGCTTTGTTTCTAACCACTTCACCTTGCTCATTTAGTTTGTTTCTAAAGACCCATTTAGTTCCAATTACATTTTTATCCTTAGGTCTGGGAACAAAAATCCATGTATCATTCTTTTCAATTTTTTGTAGTTCCTCTTTCATTTCTTCAACCCGATGTTCATCTTTCCATGCTTCATTGACATTGTTAGGCTCAGTCTTTGAAAGTAAATAGTATTCTTTTGAAATTTTTCTCCTAGTTTGAACACCTTTGTTCTTGTCACCTATAATCTGATCTTTTGAGTGATTCAATCTCACATACCTCAGAGTCTTAGGACGTTCTTGGATTTCAGGCTCTTCTGATATCTCTTCTGCACATTCACTAGTTTCTCCTTGCTGTTGATCTTCTTGATTCATTGAATGATTTGAACTTGATTTGAAGTCTAAACTTCCTTTCCTTTGTTTGTACTGTCATCTTGATCATCAGAATCACATCCATAGGTTCTGGATGGTGCGGGTATGTCCTCATCAACCTTGACATTTGCACTTTCAACCATTTTCTTCAATCTCTTATTGTAGCACCAGTAGGCCTTTCTTTTAGTAGAATAACCAAAAAAGATACCTTCATCACTCCTAGCATCAAAATTTCCTATATCTTCATCTCTTTTGATATAACATTTGCTTCCAAAGACCTTGAAATATCTAACAATAGGCTTATGACCAGTCCATAGCTCAAAAGATGTCTTACCATATCACCTTTTATTTGTACCTAGTTAAGTGTGTACACAACAGTATTCACAGCTTCTCTCCAGTAGATATGAGGTACATTTCCTTCTAAAATCATAGTTCTAGAAACATCTAGAATCATTTTTTTCTTCCTTTCCACAACTCCATTTTGTTGAGGGGTCTACGTGCAGATAATTGTCTCTTTATTCCATGTTCTTCACAAAAATAATTAAACTCGTTAGATGTGAATTCACCACCTCTATTTGATCTCATACATTTAATCTTTAGACCTGTCTCTGTCTCAACCATAGCCTTAAAGATCTTGAACTTTTCTAGAGCTTCATATTTCTCCTTTAAGAAAGCAACCCACATCATTCTTGAATAATCATCAATAATCAACATGAAGTACCCTTGTAAACTTCTAATTCTATAAGGACCACACAAATTAGTATGCAAAAGTTCCATCAATCCATTTGAATTATTTTGTTTACTTCGAAATGAAATTCTAGTTTTCTTCCCTAACTGACATTCCTTGCATATGGAATTAGTAGGTTTCATCAACTTAGGAAGATCTCTTACAACCTTAGTAGAGCTTATCTTCACAATATTATCAAAGTTAACATGACACATTCTCCTATGTCACAACCAAATTTCATCAACTTGAGCAATCAAACAACTTTTTCTAGTAGCACTCAAGTGAAAAATATTACCTTTTGTTTTTGTACTTGATACAATCATATTTCTATAATTCCCCATTATTATACACTTTCCATCCTTGAACTGAAGACTGTAACCCTTATCAACCATTTGTCTAACAGTTAAGAGATTATGTTTCAGACCTTCCATATACAAGAGATCATCAATATTATTCTTACCATCAAGAGAAATGCAACCTCTTCACAAATCACACCAGCTTTTTCATCACCAAATATTACAACACCACCATCATACTTTTCAAAGCTCGCAAACTTGATTTTATCACCTATCATATGATGTGAACATCCACTATCAAATACCCATTCATCTTTCTCTTCAACTTGAGCAGCTAGGGCTTTCTCCACATTTGTACAACTAGCAAATTCAGTAGACATATGATTATTTTCCTTGATAGCAATAAATACCCATTCATCCTCACTTCCATTTCTTTTATCATATTCATCATTTGTCACACCTTCATCAACAACATAATAACACTTCTTTTGAAAGTTAGGCTTGTTAGGTCTTGTCTTAAAAGTTCTTTCAGGACACCTTGATGCAAAATGACCTATCTTATTGCAAGAGAAACATTTAATCTAGGCCGCTTCCCTTTATACTTACCTTGTCCTCTGGCTTCTATTTTCACAATCAATGCTTCCATATCTTCTAGCTCTCTTTCTTCTTCTTCAATCAGTTTCATTTCATCCCCATATGTGAATGTCTTTCTTGATGAACTTTCACCCGGATCATATCTTTGTCTATCTCTTCCAAAAGTAGTGGCCTTGAATGCAGATTTTATCTTAGGAAGGGAATCACCCAATTCACTCAACTCAAAAGCAATAAGCTTACTAATGAACATATCTTTGGTAACATTTTTCATAGTCCAGATCTCTTCAATAACACTAGCTTTGAATTTGTAGGAAGTAGGCAATGATCTAAACACTTTAGCAACAATCTCAGATTTGTCCAACTTTCCACCAGCACATATGATACCATGCACAAGTTCATTCACTCTTTACATGAAAGTAGTAATGTTCTCATCATCACCCATTCTCAACTTTTCATATTTCTTTTTCAAACTTTGTAGCTTAGCAATCTTCACATTAGCATCACCTTCATACAAAGTTTCCAAATTTTTGCAGATCTCATAAGCAATCTTTAGATCCATAACATTAGTCATCTCAGTATCAGTCAAAGAACTCAACAATGTTTCATTAGCCCTGATATTATACTCAACATCCTTGATCTTAGCAGAAGTAGTAGGACCGTTATGTGGAATGATATACATATTACTTGTAATGCTCTAGTAGGGTTCACCAATGCATCTTAGATGGAACTCCATTAGAGTCTTCCACAAGGAATAATTTTTTCCATAAAATTTAGGATTATCCTTCTTATGTGTCACCATCCCAGATCACCTCAAGCTGTTAAAATTCTTCTAAGGAACCTGCTCTGATACCAATTGTTTGGCATCACAAGGGTAGACAATGAAGAGGGGGGGTGAATTGGTTGTCCCTGAATTTCAAACTTATTCAACTTATTAACCTTACTCTCAAATCTGGTCATTAATCATGAAATCATAAATGAACAACACATCAGAGACACACATAACACCAATATTTTTTACGTGGAAACCTTTATAGGGGAAAAACCACTATGGAGGTTAGTCCACAAGATTATACCCTATTGAAAGTATAAGGAAATATGGATGGGAATGCACATGCATTCAAGCACACTGCCTAGAGCTCATTGCTTAATTACAAATAGGATTACTACCTAAAGGAAGACACACTGTTTTACAGAAAGATTCTGATTATATCCATCAAATTTGAACTATGAAAAATAGCATCTGCTAATGCCTGATTAAAGTTCTGGTTAAACTCATGAACACTTCTTCACTCTTCTTCACACTCTGCTCTGCCTTCGAATGATCTAAACATTATTCACACACAAGAATTATACACTTCACACTCACACTTTTCTCACATTACTTCAAATGATAAAACAATTTATCTTATATATGCGCAACAAGATATTACATCACTACAAGTCGGCCTCAATGAAATAATAAAATGAATATAAATAGTCGGCCCAAATCAATAAAGATTATTCATGCAAATCAACCAAGGTCAGCCACAACATAGTGAAGAACCAAAATAATATCCTCAAACATGAACTACTTCAATTAATTACTCCTCGAAGATCCACAACACGCTTCAACACCTAGTCAGCCATGAACATGAAAAACATGAATACGCAAGAGAAAATCTCAGATCGCGAGCACAACAATCAATACAGACATGTGACATAGATAGAGCATGATCTAGAAACATCCTCAAACATCATGAAAAACTAGAGAAGAATCCACAATAATTGAACTAACTAAAATCACATAATCTTCATTCAGGAATGCAAACTGAAGTAATAGATAAATTGTCATAATACAAATCTTCACACGGATCTCTGAAACTTGACGTGGATAAACTAGATAGACTCAACAAGAAACCCTTTATTCCACAACCTCATATCAGCAACGTACTGAACTCACCAACAGACTGAATTTTACTTCACCACTGGCAACCTGTAACTCTTTTATTATAATTTTCTCAATATCCTCGACATATACAACTTCTAATGCATTAATGCTAATAGTTTTAACATAAATGACAACCACATATCAACAACACAACCACAAAATCCAACAAATACATCTTCTTATATTTCTTATCCTTTCTATCCTTATCTTTACAATCCTTGTTCTTCTTATGTACAACTCTATTCAGACATCTTGAAGCATAATGACCAATATTACCACAACTAAAACATTTAAAGGGAAACATACCTTTATACTTTCTGGTACCTTTCTTCAACTTTCTGGTGAAATTTTCGTCCAACTCATCAGAACCATCACTATCTGGATCATCTTCAATCTTCATTGCCTTAAATGTTGTTTCTATCTTTTCTTCTTTCTCAAACTTCCTCATCTCAAATGCTGTCAAGGTGCCAAATAACTATTCTTTGGTATACTTCTTAGGATCATACATCTCTTCAATAACTAAGATCTTATCACTGTAGTAATCTGGTAGCATGATTAGGATCTTCTCAATTATATCTTCATCGATTAGTTTTCCCTCTTGATTCTTAACTTCATTTGTTGTCATCTCAACCCTCTAGAAATAGATCATGAACTCTTCACCTTCTTCCATTTTTAGATTCTCATATTTGTGCTTTTCCGCCAGCTTCTTTGTCAACTTTACTCTTTCATTTCCTTCATACAGTTCTTCCAATTTCTTCCATACTTCATGAGTAGTGTCTAAAGAAAGAACCTTAGTTCATCCAGTTTTAGATAAAGCACTATAAATAACATACCTCACTTTCTCATTCTCCTCATAAGCAGAAACCTTGGCTATAGTAGTAGGACCACTTGTTAGAGCAACATAATTTTTCTCAATAGCCTTCCAGGTCTTGTAACCAAGAGAAACAATATGTCCTCTCATTTGCACTTTCCAATCATTGTAATCAGATCCATCGAACATAGGGATCACCAACTTATCTGCCATTAGATCTTCCTTGAGCAGTTAAGCTCTACACCAAGGAACCAAAGCTCTAATACCAATTGTTAAAAGGTGCAGGACAATTGAGAGGGGGGTGAATTAGTTGTCACAAAATCCAAACTTCAAACTTCAACACTTATCAATTTTGTGACCACACAATTTTGTTGTTAAGTATGAACATGAAACACAAATAATAGAAAGTAAATTCAACTAAATGAATGATATATTTTTATGTAGAAAACCCAGTAAGGGAAAAACCAAAGTGAGGATTAACTCACAATATAAAGAGATAGAAAAAACCGAATACAGAGGCTCGCTGCCAAGGGCTCACTACCTAGAAGAGGAATCACTATCCAAATACGAAGGCTCACTACCTATAGAAAGGAATTACTATCCAATGGGGAGGATCACTACCTACTTATACAAAAGAGAAAAAAAGATCCACCACAACAATTAACACACATTTGCAACCTTGATCAAAAGATTGTAGAAGCCTTTAGGTCACTTCCTTCAGTAATCTAACAAAATGAAGTACTGCTGCCTCAACTCACTTTCACACAATTCTAATCTTTTAATTTGTGGCTCACTTCATCACTTTGCATCCCATCCAATTCATTGCAATTCAACTTGCATTTATACCATCTTCAACCTTAGAAACTTTCTCCAAGGTTGGCCACATAAGCTTCATTTCATAAATTCAAATTAGGTCATAAACTTAACATTCCCACAGTGGAAAAGAATGAGAGTGGACTAATAAAAATAATTAACCAAGACCAAAAATAATGCCTTGGATCAACCACACACTTCCTTAATTAAATTTAATTCTTCGAATGAAGTGTAAACACCAAGTCAGCCAAGCCTAATGAAAACACAAATGAACATTGATGTACACACTTCCCAACAAGAAGATAGCACATGGATAATGCAACATGATTAATTATGCACGAGAACACATTTTAGGTTTCTTTAGATACATCCACAACAAGTGCAACAATATTCAAACACCGAAATCCTTCTATTAGTCCATCTAGACTGTGCAAACACATACAACAAATTTGAAGCTTGACTTCTAGGTTACCAAACCACAAACTTGTTTTCCAAAACCTAGAGAAAACCATTATAAGACACATTCTAGATCTACATGATCTGAAACAAAATAGAGGATGATTGTGGAGTAGAAACATTTCTCCCAATCCACAGACGACCAACTTTGTCAGAACAGTTCACACACCGGTGAACGTAACTTTCACATCCCATCAAATCAGAAAGTACAACTCAGGAGGTATAATCACTAGATCCCCATTAGAAAACCTTCAAATACTCACAAGCATAGGATCAACACAAGAGAAATGTGGAGCACATACCGGAGCACATTTTGAAAACACTCATAACTTTGGCTTCTCTCTTTGTTAATTTTCTCAAAAGCACTTGGAAAATCGTCATTTCAGCACATATGCAACATCATAAGGATAGCTCCATGTACTCACAACATCTCAACAACATATCAACTATACATGCACAATTTGCAACATACTGAATTGTGTTGACATCAATGAAAACATTAATGACAACACCACCAAACTTTCTCATACTTGCAATAGGCATGACTAGTAAGAGAGATAATAATAGAATCCCACAAAATCCCAACAACTAAAAAACTAGGCAAGATAACCAATATTACATGACATAACATATAACACCAACTATAAGGACGAAAGGCCAATTGATAACAATAACAAATAGAATCCAAAAGATAACTCAAATCCTTTGAAAAAACATGGAGCACAGGTGGTGGAAAATAAACCATGGTGTTTGGCATGTGATAGGCCCCAATTCACCCAAATACTACATAGTGGCTCAAACCTTAAAATAAAGTGAATGGTCCCAAGAACAGAATAGAGACAATCACACCATAAATGTGTTGGGATGGGGCCCTCATCAAGATAATGATGAATACTCATCTTTTGAGGAAGGGTATGTGTATGATGTCAACAATCAGAAGTATAATATTAATTTGGATAAGAAGTGTTCTCTAATCTAGAAGAGGATAAAGAAGAGACCACCTATGCATATCATACAACACCATAGTTCTAATTGAGGGCACCAAAATAGGAAGAAAAAAGGGCTATTATAGCAAAAGCTATGGCAATAACTAAAAGAAATGGTTACAATTTGAGAAGTAGACCCATAGATGCAAGGAAGGGGACACTTGGAATCTTCTTTATAAAGGAACAAAAATCTCAAGAGAATGCCTCAAAAAACCATAAGAAAGATGAGATAGGAAAACCTAAAAAAAAACACACCAAAAGAGCCCATAAATGTCAAATCAGAAAAGGTTTGAGATGATCTTAAAAATCAAGCTGAAGGAATAAGGATTGCCAGGATAGAAAAGGTAGAGCAGGGAATCACTGCCCCCTCACTTGATATTTCCAAAGCATTAACCCAAATCAAGATAATGGTGACATTAATGGAGATGATGAAGATAGATGAATATAGGGATATTTCCCTCAAGTTCATTTCTAACACATCCCACAAACAACAGAAATAGAGCAAGGACAAAAGCAATAAGGTTAACATTGTGGAAAAAGAAACCACAAAAACACCAGAGGTTTAATTGGGTGACAATCTTACGAAGAATCCCTCTCAAGTGGATCCATTCTACACCACCATATTAGTCAATAACAAGTTTGTGAAAAACTACATGATTGACTCAAGGGTAGTGATTAATATCATGCCAATGGCTGTCATGAAAGAAATAAGCTTGCGGGTAAACACTATCTATGGAAAATGCTATTCCATGGATAAGAGGTTAGTCCTACTGGTTGGAGTGATATGGAACATAGAAATGAAACTAGCATCATACCCTGAGGCAACATATAGAACATACATCATTGTTGTGGATACTCCTCCTTACAATGGAATGTTATTGTCTAGACAATGTGTTGGTATGTGGTGACTGATCATGCTATACTATATAGCCCATGGTATACTGTCCTCCTACTTTTTCACGTCATCACTAAAAAAGGGAAAAATCAACGAAAAAATAAAAAATCCTATTTTGTAGAACCCAAAATATGGAAGCTTCTAAGCTTGATAAAAAGGGGTTTGGATGGGTGTAACAAGATAATGAAAAACGTGATTATTCACAAGATTGTAATAGGTTTTTTGCACTGGATAATAAAATCATTGGATGGCTCCAGTTTGGTGGATGTAGCCTAGATTGGGTGAACCATGTTAAATTCTCTGTGTTATAATTTATTCTGTGTGTTTTTAGTTTCTCTGTTTATTACTTAAATCTGCATTTAATTGTTAGATATCTTCCTTTCTAGCCCTAACAAAATGGACTACAACAGTAGGTGGAAATGTCTAGTTAGACCTATCATATGCCACCATACCAGTAAATGGGAGAGAGGTTGAGCTTTATAGAGAACCTAGATCAAAACATGTCATAGAAAATTTTTATCCTAACCAAATGAACTGATTTTGTGATGTAGATCTTGGGAATTTCAGGATTTAAAAATCACAACCAGAACTACAAAACACTGTATCGATCAGTAAAGAAGCTCAACATGATGATACTGGTATATGGTAGATGTATTTTGATGGGGCATGTAGTAAAAATGGAAATGGAGCTGGGATAGTGTTTATTGTACCCTCTAGTAAGACATTCAAATATTCATTCCTATTAACATTTGAATGTACCGACAATATAGATGAATATGAAGCACTGCTGCTTGGTTTGAACATTTCTATAAGAAATGGGATTAAGTTGGTGGTAGTTTAT
The DNA here is from genome assembly GCA_007258455.2 of Sequoia sempervirens. Lineage (NCBI taxonomy): Eukaryota > Viridiplantae > Streptophyta > Pinopsida > Cupressales > Cupressaceae > Sequoia > Sequoia sempervirens. The sequence goes on along the minus strand of VDFB02256132.1, from coordinate 148,759,876 downwards.
GGAGATTCTGAGTTGATTGTCTCTCAAGTCTAAAACAAGTACTTGTCAAAAAACAAGAGATTAAAACAATATAGGAATGCGGTTTTGGAAGCCATTGAATTATTTGATGCATTTTCAATAGACTAGATTGAAAGATCTAAGAAAATAATGGCATATTTCTTGGCTAACATGGCTCTCAAACAAGACGATATTACATTATCAGGAATCACTGAAGTTAAATTCAAAACAAGACTTGCTATGCTAGATAATATATACAACTAGAAGGTATTTAATGATGATGGAGATCCGATCAAATTCCTCCAATGTATTGATCAGTATGAGTCTCAGGAGATAGACTTCAATGTATTTGTAGAAAAGGTAGATGGCAAAGAAATTGTCTTTGGGCATGAAGTGGTACAAATCAAAACCAACAAGATCCCAAAAGGACTTGTTGCATTAGAAAGAGTATTTGATGGACAAGATAGGTTTAATCTAAAGCCTACACATGTTAAATAGGGTGATGTTGAAGAAATTAACCTTGGAACATAACTTCCCCTAAGAAAGTATATATTGGAAAGAGGGTCAATCCCAAAGTAAGAGAGATGCTCATAATTATTATCCAAAAGTATAAACATGTTTTTTCCTAGTCATATGCTGACCTCAAAGCATACAAAGAAGATCTATTTTAGCATGAGATTCCATTAAATCCTAGTTCTAAACCTTTTAGGAAAAATTAGTGACCCATAAATCCTACTTTGGCACCAAAAATGTAGGAAGAGTTTATGAAGTTAAGGGATGGAGGCATCATTAAAACAATCAGGAACTCCTCCTAGGTATCTAACTTGGTACCCGTGAGAAAGAAAAACATAGATATAAGACTCTGTGTGGACTTTAGAAACCTATATATGGTATCACTTAAAGACAACTACCCTCTACCAAACATGGAGGCAATGTTGCAGAGAGTGACTGGATGTAAGATTCTATCCATGATGGATGGTTTTTCAGGATATAATTAGGTAAGAGTCAAGGAGTCAGAGTAGTATAAAACTACTTTCACCACACCTTGGGGAACATATGTCTATGTAAGAATGCCTTTTGGTCTTAACAATACTAAAGCAACATTCCAAAGGGCTATGGATGTGGCCTTTGTAGATTTGATCAATGATATAATGTTGGTATATCAGGATGATCTGATGACATATTCTAAGAAGGCCAAAGATCATTGTGCACATTTGTAGAAGATATTCATCAAGGAACTAGAATATGACATCTCCCTAAACCCAAAGAAGTGTTATTTTTTTGTCACATAGGGAAAATTATTAGGGCACATTGTCTCAAAAGATGGAGTATGAATTGATCTAGAAAGGGTGGAAGGTATTGACAAATTTCCCATCCCTAGGAATGTGAAAGCTATTCAATCCTTCTTTGGAAAAATCAACTTTGTTCATAGATTTGTTTTAAACTTTATAGAAGTTGTGAAACCAATCTTGAAGATGCTAAAAAAGGGTGCAAAAATTGATTGGAAAGAGGAGACCATTGATGCATTTGTTTCAATTAAAGGATCTATAAAAGAAGCACCTATGCTAAGGTCCCCAAAATTTGACAAACCCTTCCAAATATTATCCTTTGCATCATTCCACACCGTAGCATTCACGATGTTACAAAAGAACAGTGATGAACAGATGAACAACATATTTCATTCTTCAGTAAGTCATTACAAGGAGTATAATTAAAATATGACATCACTGAGAAGCAGGTTTACGCCTTAGTAAAATTAGTTAAGGCATTTAGGCCTTATTTGGTAAGGGAAAAAGTCATTTCTTATGTACCAAATTTTGTAGTGAAAGATGTTTTCTCAAAAAATTGAGGTAACTGGAAGAAGGTGTCACTGGATTAACCATATCCATGAGTTCAACATCAACATCCAAATTACTAAACTAGTGAGAGGGAAGGGATTAGCAAAGTTGATGGTTGAATCAATCCTAGAAGCTACATATATTTTCACTACTAAAGGAGAAGAAACTTGGGTATCAAGCATAGAAAATACAAAATTGTACAAAAACATTGTGTACTACCTCAAACACTTGAAATGTTCAAAAGGGTTAAATGATAACTAGAGGAGAACACTAAATCTTCATGCATTAAGGTATTTCTTCATGAATGAATATTTGTATTGGAAGAACAGATATTGTGTGTTGTTGTTATTCCTAGATGAAACAAAAGGAAAACATGTCATGAATGAAATGCATGATGGTGTATGTGGACAACGTTTTTCAACAAAGACTACAACACACAAGATACTAAGAGCTGGTTATTATTGGCCTAGGGTTTTCCATAATGCATATAGTTATGTAAAAAAGTGTGAGGCATGCCAGACATTCTCTGGAAAACTACAATATCAAGGAGAATTTCCATTAAGACCTATGTAGGCGGAAGCCCCATTCCATCAATGGGGAATTGATTTTATAGGTGAAATTGTAGAAAAATCTAGTAGTGGGCATAGGAGGATCCTAGTAGCTACTGATTACTTCATAAAATAGATAGAATCCATACCGAAAAAGAAGGTTACTAACAAGGTTGTAATAAATTTCTTATTGGAAAACATCATCACCAGATTTGGAGTACTTGCAAGCTTAATAATAAACAATGGTATATGTTTTAGATTAGAGGAGTTCAAAAGGTTCTATGAATAATATGGTATAACAGTTTCATAGGCTTCCCCATATCATCCCCAAGCAAATGGATAGGTTGATTCTAGCAATAAAACTATTATGAAGATAATCAAAATCATGTTGGACACTAATAGAAAGGCACAAAACTCTAAGTTGAGACCATAAGTTTGGGAAGATATGATCACAATAAAAAAGGTTACTAGACTAGTATATGGGACCCAAGCTAAGATACCTTTACAAAAAAAATTACCAGTATACAAGTTTATATTATGAGTGTACCTAGACGTCTCAAAACCTATGGAGGATAGAATGGAATAGTTGGCAGAATTGGATGAAGTCAAGAATCTAGCATAAGAGCATAATCAAAAGTTGCAGTCATAGATGAAGTACCTATTTGATAAGAGAGAAAAAGAAAGAAAGTTTCAAATAGGGGATATGGTTCTCATGTGGAATTCTAGGGGACAAGAGAAAGGAAAATATGGGAAATTTGAGGCCTTATGGCTTGGAACATTTATTATCACTGATAAGTGTGGGGATAATTCATACTATTTGTAGAGCATGGAAGGAGAAAGCCAAGAATTGTTAGTGCATGGACAATTCTTGAAGCATTTCTTTTCTTAAAATAAATTATATTCCATGCACAGTAGTTTTAGGACCCCCTTTTCTTTTTCTTTTACCACCTCATCCATGGTATACATCCCATAGTAGTTTTGAATTCTTGCAATGACCACACGGCCATTCATCCCCAATCGGAACCACTGTTGGAACCAAAATTCAACCCCAAAAATTTCATCAATTCTAGCCACCTTAGTATGACCACTCTATTTTACACTATATACATCCATCCTCATGACCATCATTTCTGTATATATAAGCCTATAATATTATAGCTATTGTTCACCTAACCCATTCCATTAAAAATCATTATCATTATAAAATTATCCTTCCCATTGTCATTGCCTTAAGTTCACCACTAGGAACCCATTTCACCAAGACAATTCCATTTTGAGGAGAGTTTCACTACAATCTCTCCGACAAATCAACAAAGAACCCAATATAGAATATCGAAAAGACCACCATGCTTCAAAGTGACATACTCAAATGTCTTTATGACAACCAGAAAAGCAATATATCAAAGAGACCTGGGTATCTTAGATTGAGAAGTCATCTTGTCTCTTCAAAAAAATACCGTACAAATAAACATTGATATTCTAAGGGTGTTGAATCATTTTGGAAATCAAGAAATAGAAAAACATCTCTCAGACATTAAAAAATTATGATATAATAAATAATGGACAACTAGAAAATTAAAGCAATCTCGAGGAGACATCAATGTATCAGACTAGGGGGTATGTGTAGGATCATGGGGGTCCAAACTAGGCCTCTAAGTGGCAATGAAAATTCAACAAATCAGAGTTAGGCAACTTGACATAAAAATTTGAATAGGTTATTAACATAATTTGAAAAATATGTAAGAATAAAAGTTGTAGAAAATTGAATGTAGTTTCTAGGCTACTAGTCCTCTTTTGGAAAAAAAGTAAATTTTTTTTGAGAAAATTTGAAATTTCAATGGAGTGGTACTAAATTTTCAGGAAAAAGATAAGAAGTAGGTGTGTGTCTGACCACCCTAAGTACAAGAAAAACATAATATTTTTTTCTAAATTTTTAAATATAAGTAGAGGACACATGTTCGAATTTGCCATATTTTTTTTTCTAATTTTTTTCCACATAAATAATTAGTTATGATTTTTTTACTAGAACTTTTCAGAATTATTAAAACACCTGTGTCTAACCACCATAACTTGGTCAAAAAATTATGAAATTCATATTTTTTTTATCCTATAGTATGTGAAGCATTGAATGTGGTGCATCTTGTAGATTCAAAAAATGTTAAGTAGTTTGAAAGTTGTAGAAGTTTTTCAATCAGTCTATCAATCAGAACTTTAGATGTAATGTAGGTAGAAAATCAATAATAATTATTTATTTAATTGAAAGGGTATGTACATGATCATGATGGGCCAAAAAGTGGTGATATGATGGGTATGTGTAGTGTATGTGGCTGATGACTTTTTTTTTACCCAAAATTGATGAAACGAAAAGGGTTCCTAAAGGAGATTCTCAGCTTTCCACCAATATAAATTATGATTTACTTTGAATTTAATAAATAATTACTATTCATTTTCTATTTGAATTATGACTAAAGTCTTGATTGCTAGGCTTATTGGAAAAAATCTATAGCTTTCACATGGTATCACATTTTTTGAATTTGAAACATGTGTCACATTCTATGCTTCACATACTATAGGATTAAAAAAAATTGAATTTCATGAAATTTTTACTAGGTTAAGGTGTTTAGACATATGATTTTTTATATTTTTAAAAAAAATTAATAAAAAATTAATAATTAGTTATTTTCTTGGAAAAAAAATTACAAAAAAATATGCATCACATCGAGACATGAGTCCTCTACTTATATATAAAATCTTATAAAAAAATATTATCATTTTATTGTGGTTAGGGTGGTCAGACAAACACCTTCTTATTTTTTCCCTAAAATTTAAGTACTATTGCATTCAAATTTCAAATTTTCACCAAGTAGTTTTTTTTAACAAAACTAAACCTAGTAGTTTAGAAACTATATTCAATTTGCTACAAATTCTATTCTTACATATTTTTGAAATAATATAGGTAACTTATTCAAATTTTAATGCCAAGTTGCCTAACTTTGATTTTTCTAAATTTTTTGCCACTTAAGGGCCTATTTTTTCCATGATGATCCTACACATACCCCAAAATAAGGCAAAAGTTATATTGGTGGAAAGCTGTCAATTTTTTCTATAACCCTTTTCGTTTGATGAAATTCGGGTAAAAAAAAAGTCGTTAGCCACAAGGGAAAACTTCTGAAAACTAAACAAATTTTCAAAACCACATTTTTTGGGTTGACTTTCCAAGTTAGGAAATCCCAAACCTAATCCCAAATAGATATCCATTTTTTTTTTCAAAACGGATATCTGTTATTAGACAGATATCTGTTAATTATATATTTTTATATTTTTTATAATACATAATATTATATAATATGTATTATTATATTATATATTATATTGTTTACTATATAGTACATATATTATATATTAATATATATAATATTATAATATTATATTATATTATATTATTATAATATATAATATTATGTTATATATAATATATATATATATATATATTATATTATTATATTATACTATATAGTACATGTTTTCTATATAGTATAGTATATATTATATATAGTATACATATTAATTATTATATATAGCATATAGTATATATATGAAATATTATATATTATATTAATATTATGTAATATATATTATATATATTATATAATATATTTAATACATAGTATATATTATATATTTATTGATGTGCGGCCAATTCACAAGAAAGAGAAAGAGGGAATGGGCGGAATTAAGAGAGAGGGAGAGAGAAAGACCTTAGAAGTGGGAGTGAAAGACCTAAGAGGGATGGGGAGAGAGGGAGGTATAATATATTATATATTATATAATATATAATATAATATATATATTATATAATAAAATATATAATATATTTAATACATTGTCTCCCTTTGAAAATGAGGCGGGATTTTTCTAAGTAGAATTAGAAAAAACTTGTCACATCAATCATATCCTATATCAGGTAACACTATTATTAGATAGATTTCCCATCACTTGCAATAATGGCAGGAGTTGAAATATAGCTCGTATGGCCTTATAAATGCTTACAAAAAACTTAAAAGCAGCTAAATATTAATAACACCAAGGAAAATGTACCACCACTAAAAAAATTGTTGATGTGCGGCCAATTCACAAGAAAGAGAGAGAGAGGGAGTGAGAGGGAATTGAGAGAGAGGGAGAGAGAAAGACCTTAGAAGTGGGAGTGAAAAACCTGAGAGGCATGGGGAGAGAGAGCTAAGAGGGGGAGAGAGAGTGAGAGTGGGGGAGAGAGGGAGGTATAGAGGGAAGGAGAGATAGATATATATAGTTTGGAGGGAGAGAGAGAGAGGGAGTGAGGGAGAGAGAGAGTGAGAGAGAAATACTTGAGAGGGATATAGGGAGAGAGTATTGAGAGGGAGATGGAGAGAGGGAGGGAGAGAGGGAGAGAGAGATTCTTGAGATGGACAGAGAGAGAGAGTTGAGAGGGAGAAAGGGAGGGAGAGAGTTGAGGAGAGAGACCTAAGAGAGATAGAGGGGGGCTTGAGAGAGAGAGAGTTGATCTAGGGAGAGATAGAGACTTGAGAGGGAGAAAGAGAGGGAGAGAGGAAGCTCTGAGAGACTTGAAAGAGTGAGAAGGAGAGATAGATGAAGAGTTGAGACGGGGAGAGGGATGGAGAGACAGAGAGAGGGAGAGAGAGGGAGAGAGGAGGAGAGAGGGAGAGGGAGAGACGAGAGAGAGAGAGAGAGATAGCGAGAGAGAGAGATTTTCCTTGTGTTGGGATGTGCTCTATAATAAGAAGTGATAAAACTATCAAACAAAACCATTACAACTCAATTCAACATTCATGCCATTAAAACCTTCAAGTTTAATAACATGTCATTAGATCATTCATGTAAAAGACCATAAAATCATCATGAATAAGAATCACTATCCTCCAATCATGGTACATAAACAAGAACATTATGCAACTTTCAAACAAAATCCTTAGAAGACATCAAGATACATATTAATTAGATTGTTCATGTGAAATATATACAATTATTATGATCAAAAAATAAGTCATCAGTCAACCATGATGCATGAATAAACACTATATATACACACTATATACATTAACAAACACTAAATTAATAGATTATTTAATATTTATTACTAAATTTTTGTCTCATCATTATACTATTAAATATTCATAAATTCAACACTAAAAATATCCATCCAACCAAATTCTTTATAAAATATCCATCCAAGATCAATTTTATTATAAATATAAGATCATTGTTTTAATAAATTTGTGCAGCTCTTCGTTGCATCTATTCATTTCTTTGTGTTTTTCTCTTTAGATTGGGATTGTCTCCTTTCCTCTAGCCATCATTGATGCTCATCTAAGTCCACTTCCATTGACCTACACGCATCAACAATAGTTTGCATTTTTTATGCAAAATGCCTCAATAATGGGTGAACACATTCTTCATTTTGAATAGCGTTAACTTGATCCTGAATGGTTTTAACGTTCACATCAACTTGTTCTCAAAGCGAGCACCATTGGGTGCAGGTGGTGGAGGTGGAGTGGTTGGAGCTAGAGGGCGTGGATCCATGATTTAGATATAAGTGAACCTGCATTAAATTTGTAATTGAAAAATGTAAGATACATGTTTAAAATCCCCTTAAACCATTCAATATAAATGACTTAATTGAATACAAATGAAAAATGTGTAAAGCTCATTTATGTCTAAGGTGTGTAAATGGAAAACAAATAATTGTTAAAGTGATGTGAAATCTCATTGAAAAATACATTAAATTTTTACCTCGCTGCAATGTGGAAGTGTTAAGCTCCAAATTGATTCAATAAAGGTGGAAGCGTTAAGCTCCAAATTGATTCAACAAAGGTGGAAGTGTTACACTCCAAATTTCCAATACTAAGTGAATCTGTATACATAGTTAGTAATGGTTAAACAAAACTTGTCCTTGCAACCATAGGGAAATGGGAAAAGTTAATGGGTAATAATCGATAGGTTGTGCAGGAGGCTATCATTTGTATATGATTCAATATAATAGCCTCTTGCATAGCACATCAATTATTACCATTCACTTCACCCATTTCCCTATGGTTGCAGGGAAAAGTTTTATCTGGTTAGTACTAACAATGGATCCAAATTCACCAAGAAAATTTAGAGCACTTCCAACAAGGATCCTTTCTATTTTGAGAGCTGAGGAGAGTCAAAAAAATTAAAAATTTAATAAAAAATAAATTGTTTAGAACATAAATACTAATTTAAAAATAAGAAACAAAGCAATAATTTAAGAAACATGAAAATAAGTGATAAAGAATAATGAAAAATAGACACAAATGTAAAAAAAAATTTAAAAATGGAGAAAGGAGGTAATGAAAGTTCTATTTTATGTTTGTTTAGTATGCTAGGTTCAATTTTATGTTTCTTTTTTAGTAATAAAGGTTCCATTTTTTTGTTTGATGTTTTTTTTTTGTTTTTCACTAACTAGGGTTTCAATTTTTTTTGTAACTTTAAATAGAAATGAAAAAATTCAAAAAATCTACAAAGAATGCAAAAAAAATCTTAAATTTATCACTAATTAGCAAGAAAAATTGAAAAAATGCAAAACAACATACTTGGATGTCGTTGGAGGTCGTTGCATTGCTCGACTGCTGCATCACCAAAATGAGGATTGGTTTGTGAAAATGGGGAAGAATTCATGTTATAAAGTCCTCAAAGAAACGTATATCTATTATTAATGGATATCCGTTTATTATATCATAAATTTATTGTATATATATAATATATTATATATCATATTATAATATATTATATAATATATAGATTATAATATATTATATATATATATATATTATATTTATTATACATTGTCTCCATTTGAAAATGAGAGAACAAAATAGATATCTGCTAAAAATGGATATCCATTTTTTTAATTATAAATTTATTACATATAAATATACTATATACTATATAATATATATTAAATATATTAAATATATATATTTTATTTTTATCGGTAAACACTGCTAGGGGCAGTACCCTATATTGATTTCCAAAAAAAATTTACAGTAGAGATAATATGAAAGTCCGGTAGGCCTTTTCTGTAATATTGACCACCAAAACTTCCTGCTTGTAGTTCACATATACATGCCAAAAAATGGCTGCCAAACCAATTGCAGGTAGATCAATAGAAAACCAAAAGCCCATGGTAAAGTACCCCACACCTGGGACTGACACATAGCCAAAAGTTCCTGAACTAGGGAAAAAGATCAATGCACTTCACATATATTCAAAACCCATTCTAAATTGGTGCCAAACCTCAGAGACCTTCTTTATCGATGGCTTCACAGTGCTTCTAGTACACCTTGTAGCTGGAAATTGTGGGGTAGTCAGGGCCACATTTCCTATGAGCTGGGGCTTTCGCTTTCTCCTCTAGGTCTCGTTGATCATTTTCCTTCCACTCCTCACTGTCACCTAGGTCCCAGTCCTGCACATCGTCAGTGTTGAAGTTGTCCTCCAACTCCTCATCCTCAACATACCTTCTGACCCAACCTCTTGGCAGATTTTTTGTGAGCTTTGTCGCCTTGAGAAGGAAAAAGATGTTCATGTCCCTTTCTGCCCAAAGTTTCTCAAAGCCTTCAGGGTCTATGGTGTGAATCAGCAGAAATTTCATGACCTCACGGCCCCTCACACGCAACATATAATAGTTTTGTGGCATGGGAATGTCCCTGTCCTCATCCACATTATCTAGCGCTATGTCTATCTCACCCAACCAAGTATGAACAAACGTCATTTGGGTCAATTTCTTACCTAGAGCTTTGGAAACGCCCATGTGAAGAAGAGCTGCAAGGAACATTGTTGGAACCTCTATGTTGGCACATGCTGTGGTATGCATTCATGAATTCTGGACCCAACACACATTTAGTGGCCACCAAAATGAGTGGATGAGAGGAGTGGAGAAGGCCCTACAGCTGCTTATCTGTGATTTCCCCACAGAAGGCCTGAATTTGCTTGGTTGTTTCTAAGGACAGTGGCATCTCCATGACTTTCTTTTCGTCACACCTTCCAAAAATTTCTACTCGATATTCATTTGGATCCTTTGTGATGTGGAGGAGGCTATTAGGGACTTTAAAACAACTTGCATACCGGCATAAAAACACCAATGTACCTGGCACCACCATCACCCGAGTCGAATGCAACATCAGAAATGAGGAGTACTCAACACCTGAGTGTGAATTAATGCGAAAGCCATCGGCCATATGAAAGAATCATTTTCATTATTTATCATTTTGGATAATGATTGCATCTACATCATAATACTTGACAAGGATGACGAAGGAGTGACCTCACCATCCAAAGTTTGAGGGCCGCCAAAGTAACATCCGGTGCCAGAATATTAACCTAGTCAGACATCCTTCTATTTCCTAGCTGGCCTGAGCTGAGGCGGATTTTGCCAACTCATCTGCTTCATAGTTTCCTTCTCTATATATGTGGCTAAATTTGAAGGTTGTAAGGCCATCAGACAAATATTATATATGTTGAAGCAAATGATTTAATTTCCAATTTGGTGTAGAACCTTTACCTATGGCATTGATCGTAATGAGGGAGTCACCTTCCAGATGGATCTGACTAATCTTTAAGTCTCTTCCTAGCTGCAAACCAATTGTTGCTGCTCTGAATTCTACCTCATTGTTTGTGCATCTACCCAAGGAGACTGATTTCACTACTAACACCTTGCCCTCAGAGTTTCATGCAACACATCCATCCCTGCCCGAGCCAGGATTTCCTTGAGCAGCACCATCAAAATTGATTTTAATCTAGCCAGGATCTAGGGCTTGCCACATAGTTGTCTCTCTTGCTTCTTTTTTGGATTGAAGGGAGCTGTGTCTGCATATGGATGGGGGTTTTAGACCCAGGAAGTTCCTGATCATAGAGTCATCCCAACTAGTGAAGGTTTTATGTTTGGCTTCCTTGCGCCTAGCAGCCTCATTAACCAGTTCTACTATTTCTCTTTCAATCTTGTCCCATAATCTATCCTTGTTCAATTCCTGACCTTGAAAAATTCTCTGGTTCCTTTCCTTCCATAGTTCCCAAATTACTAATGATGGGGATATTTTCCAGATGTTGTTGAACATTGCTTTGCTTCTCTTTTGAGGCCACATTTTGAACCAATTTGCAAGATCAATCGGAATGGGGCTCTGAAAGTTAAGCTTATTTCTTATATGATTCCAACATTCTGATGTGTATGGACATGATAGCAGTAAGTGGTCTTCTGATTCCAATTGGTTTTTGTAGAGGCAGCATCTCCCTACGCCTTGTATCCCAAATTTGGCCAATCTATCCTCTGTGAGAATCCATTTTTGAACTGCCAGCCATGCAAAGACTCATGCCTTAGGCAGACAGTTGTTTCCCCAGAATAGTTTTCTTGGCCAGTCCTGGTGTGCTACTGCTAATTCCTTGGCTTTGTATCCTAACTTTACTTTATAGGCTCCATCAGACGATCCACACCACCTGATTTGGTCTTTCCCATTAGATGGGACAAAAAACCTATCTTTGAGGATTTTGGACAATGTTTCCTTCTAAGCTTGAGGGGCATTGAGGTTCTGAAGACCATGCCAAACCCAACTTATACTTCCAATGTTATTGGTTTTCATACCATAATTGGCCACCTTGTTACCCCATAGTCTGGTTGTTTCCGCTTTTATCTCCTCTAGGCCCTATGTGTCACAAATTGGAGCTTTCCCACCCCAAGAATCATGCCAAAAGGAGGCACTCAAGCCATCCCGTATTTCCCAAGTGACATGATCAAATATAATACCCCTACATTCTAGAATGAAATTCCATATAGTAGAGCCTCTCGGGGGATTCAATACTATGAGGATTTTGTTTGGGTCCTCTGAGTCAAGATACTTCCTTGTCAAAACTCTAACCCTTTTCTGATTTCCTTTAGTATGGATGTCCCAAACTAATTTGGCACCCATGGCCTAATTCATAAGGGGAAGTTGGCATAAACCCGCTCCACCAGCTTTCTTGGGGAGACAGATCTTATCCCAAGCCAGCAGAGGGAATTTATTTTGCTCCCCCACGCCACTCCAAAAGAATCTCCTAAAAAATTTGTGTGAGTGAAACTTCAGTAGCTTTGGGAATTTTGAGATAAGACATCGAATAGACAGGAATTGCTGACAGAACCAATTTAACTAGCAAAAGTCTACCTGCTGATGAGAGACATTTACCTTTCCAAGTGCTCAACTTGTTCTTGTAGCTACTAATTAGTTTGTCCCAATAACAGTGTTTGTTGATGCCTGCGAATAGTGGAATCCCCAAAAAGCGTCCTGGTAGGGAGGCAATTTTCAGATTTAGGATCCTTGCAATATCCTTTTGAAGACTTGGTTCAGTGTTTAGGAAGAAAATCTTTGATTTTTCCCAGTTGATGTTTTTCCCTGATGCTTTGCAATAGGAATCTAGGAAATTTTTTATTAGTCTTGCTTCCCTCCTGCTTGCTTCCCCCATTAGGATTGTGTCATCTACAAACTGTAAGTGGGTTGAAGGTTCCATTCCATTTGCTACATGTATTCCTTTCCATTTACCCTCCGCTCTTAACCTTTGGATCCCTCTCCCCAACACTTCTGCCATGATTGTGAATAGGAATGAGGATAATGGATCACCCTACCTAAGACCCCTGGATGAGGAGAAGAAGCCATTTGATGTGCCATTGACCAGAACCAAGAACTTTGGAGTGGAGATGCAACTACTAACCCAATTTACCCGATTTGGGCTAAAACCAAATCTGCCTAATACTTCCAAAAGAAAGCTCCTATCTACCATATCGTATGCCTTAATAATGTCTAGTTTTAGGAGAATGCAAGCTTCCCTATTTTTCTTGGCTACGTGTATTGTTTCATGTGCTATAATGATTCCCTCCATTATGGATCTTCTAGGAGCAAAGCCACTTTGTTCCTCAGAGATAACTTCCTTGAGCACCCGCTTGAGTCTATTAGCAATTATCTTAGTTACCACTTTGTATATTGTATTACATAGGGCTATAGGTCTAAAATCACTCATTGATTGAGGAGTTTTCTTTTTAGGGATTAATGTTAGGAATGTATGATTTATATCCCCTAGCATCATCATCTTCCTTCTGGATTCTTCCACAGCTGCTCCAAGATCTTCACCAACTATATCCCAGAAGTGTTGAAAGAAGCCCGCCGAGAAACCATCCGGACCTGGAGCCTTGTTTGGGTTCATTTGAAATACTACTTCCTTGACCTCTGCTAGGGGAATTTTTTGAAAAAGAGCTTTATTTTGGGATTCTATAATGATTGGTGGGATTTCCTCTAGTAGATAATCCCCATCACTCCTATTAACCAGAGTCTCTTTGTTCAGTAGGGATTCAAAGAAACTACCTCCTTGTTACTGCCTCCTTGTTTACTTCCATAGTTGATTGAGTTGTATCACCATTGGCTTTTTTGATTTCTAGAATCCTCTTTCTGTTGTTATTTTCCATTGTTGATTTGTGGAAAAATTTTGTGTTTCTGCCCCCTTCATTGAGCCATACTTCCCTTGATTTTTGGTGCCAATAACATTCTTCCCTCTTAATAATTTCAACCAATTCCTCTTTCAGATTTTTGTCATTCTCAAAATCTACAACATCCATGCCTTTATCAATTACATGCTCATTGAGAGATTGGATATCTTGTTCTATTCTGGCTTTCTCCTTAAAGATTATTTTGAAGAGGCTTTTGTTCCACTCTTTCAGCTTCACCTTTATATAACTTAGCTTTTTACTTATTTTGAGAAGATCTATTACCCCATTGAGATTTACTTCATTCCACCAAGACTTAACTAGATCTAGGAGATTGTTATCTCTTAGCCACATATATTCAAATTTGAAAGGGCTTCCTTTTGGAGCTTCCACAGGGCCAAAGGAAAGTTGGACTGGGAAATGTTCCAAACCGATGAAGGGAAGGATAAGTGCCTCATGTGATCCCCCTAGCTCCCCCCAATCCCCCCACAGTAGAAATATGTAAAGTCTTTTTGCAATATTAGTGAAACCTTTCCTCCTATTGGACCAGGTAAATATTCCATTTCTTGTCTGTATATCCAAAAGGGCATTGTTGTCCAAAAACTCCTGAAAGTCTCTTTGGATAGCCGTTATTCTTCCTAACCCCCCCTATTTTTTTGTGTTGTTTAGCGTGGCATTGAAATCTCCTACTATGATCTCTATCTCCTCTCTTTTGCCTTCTATTATTCTAGAAATGTTGTCCCAAAGTCTCTTTTTTCCTTCCGTGGGGAATAGGCCATAAACATTAATGCAAAAGAAAGAAAGGTTTCTTCTGATATCTTTAAGACTAATTGTTTGCCAGTTCTCAACTTCTGCCTCTACTACTCCTATCATTGTGAAGGGATTCCATATAACCCCCAGGCCCCCAGAATCCCCTGAGGCCTCAAGAAGTTGACCATTCCATTGTTTCCATTTTTCCAATCTCCTACTACCTTCTTCCTTACTCCACTTTGTTTCTTGCAATAGCACCACATCTACATTTGATTGGTCAATTTGGCTCTTGACCATGCACCATTTTTCAGGGGTGTTAATGCCCCTGACATTCCAGGTGATGATCCTCATTCTACTGCAGGAAGGATGCTCTCCTTTCCTAGTATTAGTTTCTTCTGTCCAAAGGCGTTGCCAGCCAGTACTAACTTTTCCTTATAGGATTTCCTTCCCCTACTTGATTTTAGCTTAATGTTAGGATATTTCAGTTTTGATTTTGACTATTGCAACTGTCTCAATTCCAGTAGTTCTCCTTCTTCCGCCTGCTCCCATAGTTTGCCTGCCTCATCTGACAATTGGTCCTCTTCTTCTTCATCAAATTGTTGGCTCCCAACTACTTCTTCCATCTGAGGAATAACAGAGTTTGTTGGCACAGTTTGTGGAGTTGTCTGAGTTGGGGAACAGATGGGGGAAGGGAGCACCCACAATCAACACTATTGATAGATAATTCCTTCAACTCGTGTTGTATCACTTTCTGAAGATTACGGGTGTTGTCCATGAGTGCAATGAGGGCTTGTCCAGCCTGAATATTTTCTTTCTAAGGGTTTCTGACCTCTATGGCTGGGAATCTTAGTTGATCCATCAAAGGTACATCCTTTTCTCCCACATTTGGCATGAAAGACCCCGGGACAAACCTATCCTCCTCATTAGAATGCAATGGGAGGACCTTCACAGGGCCTTTTTGTGCAGTATTAAGGGTATTGTCTATTGTTGGCCATTTTGAAGTGCTTTCTTGTAGTGTCTTCCTAAAAAGGCTATTTTTTGACTCTGAACCTTCCCAGACTTCAATTTCATGCTACCAGCTTCCAAATTTTGTTAGTATCTCAAGTGTTTTATATATCCCCACTCCCACATCTACTTCGACCAGAACTCGAGGTTATGATTGGCCTACTCCATTAATGAAGTTTTCATCTACCCCAATACAGACTCCTAGGGCATCACCCAATATTATCATAGCTTCAAGGTTCCAAAATTCTTTTGGTAGGTCAACTAGCTTAATCCAGGTCAAAATTTGGGTCACTTGGTGATTCCAAGGATCAAATTTGGCTTGCCAGTTTGTGCAGTAAAACTAGTGTCCATTCATAAATAGAGGGTCCCCTTCTAGGATTGCCAATTTTAGGTTTAAATCGATACATTCTACCAAAAAGAAGGAATTCGGGAGAGGAGTAACACTTACCCGATCTGGATAAATTTTCATCCACCAGGCCTTGATTTCTTCATTCGAACTAGCTGGACTAGTCCATTTGGAAAAAAGGGCATGGTCTGAGAGCCTCGCTACCCTTTTCTCAATTAACTCTGCTAGAATTTGGAATAGTTTGTGGCCTCTAGGCTACATTTTCATGTCTTGGAATGATCGGGATTGATAGTATTTGTGATTTAATTTCCTGCGCAGAAGATCGTGGTCCCTCTTATTCATTCTTTTTCCAAATTCAAACTCCTCGCCCAAAGATTGAGTCATCTTGGCGAAGGTCGCCTGCTTAGGAGTGGTTGAGTTTTTCTTCTACCATACTTTATTGATGTGGTTTTGAAGATTCCCTTCATTCGATTTCTAGTTGGTGGCTGGCAGTTTTCCATTTACGTCCTCTTCTCGGAACCACCCACGCCTACTCATGTAGTCTGGTTTTTTTGCTGGGTTCTAGTTCGTGCCTAGAGGGATTTTATTTTGATTTGGTGGCTAATCCTGCCCATTTAGACATTGACTCTGCTTGTATTGAGGGAGGCATTTTTTGACCCAGCCTCCATTTTCAAAAACCCACTGTGGAATATGATATGACTTCTGCACTTCTATTACATTTCCCACCTTTCCAAGTGGCTCAATTCCTTCCACTAGATCTGAATCTCCCCAGTGCCTAAGCTGCCCGACTGTAAATTTTCGTTCCTCTTCTCTTGTTCACTCCATCTCCTATTTTCTATTCAAGTGGATGTTCCCCCTGGTGAAAAAAATGCGACATGGATCTATTATTATTTAGACATGTTTATATATATAATTTCTTTCTTGCCACTGATTTCTTGTGCCAAGTGCAACATAGGTTTTAATGAATTAAATCTCATTGTATCATTTGCAGAGGGGAGGTCTCTGTAAATATATTAAATATATTATATTATAGTATATATTATATATAATATATACTATAATATATATATTATATTCTAGATATATTGTATATATATTATATATTATATAATATATTCAATACATCGTATCCCTTTGAAGCTTCCATCTCCCTTTCATATATATTGTTTAGGTTTTAGAGAGAGTGGAGAGGGGAGTGGGAGAGAGTGGGAGAGTGGGAGAGAGAGTGTGGAGGGAGGGTGGAGAGGGAGAGAGAGAGGAGAGGGTTGGAGAGGGTGAGAGAGGGTGCTAGTGGGAGCTGATGGCTATGTACTAGTGGGAGTTGTTGCAGTAGGTGCACCACCATCATGCTGGGATGTATTAGGTGTAGCACCACTGTGATGGGATGTACTGTCAAATGGTTGCACAACATGATGGCTCTACCTCACCAAATGATCGCTCAACGAATGTAATGCATAAATGCTCAAAGTCATCGCATCTATATCAATCTCAGGGTAAGGTAGTGGAGTCAGAGTAGCAATAGGTGGAGGAGGACAAACTGGGGTGACTCGGCATGCCCTAGGTCTATCCTGTGGCATCCCTCTACCAACACCCTGGAAATCTCACATGTCAAAGTAATTGACATGTTTCCCTAGCACAAACTCAGCATATATTTTTTAGAGAAAATACTAAGGGACATCAAGATTGTTGTTGGGTGATTTATCAAAAACCATCCACCAAAGTCTCCAAAAATTATCTAATATTCCTCTATGGGTGCACCATTTAATTAAAAAAAATTGTTTTCGCACATTAATAGGCTGTCCAATTCTTTGATCTATGAATAACTAGGTGAATTGGGATTTTTCAATATCAAGAGCCTTCACCTCATCATACGATAACCCATCAGCATAAAATTGTCTTTGTTGCTATCACCACTGTGCAAATCTATTATGTTGAGTTGCCAAAGTTTGAACATTTACAATGATTGTTTCCAAATTTTTTTTCATATCTAATAGTTCATCGAGTGTCTCATATATTTGACATACTTTTCTTAATTGATCTAAATTTCTATGAATAGACTCATGTATTGTTGGTACATTTTCATTCAAAAACAATGGTTGCGGTGGAGGATTTGGAGGGTATTCATTTTCTGCAGGATTAGGGTTTTCATTTTGTGCAGGAGGGTTTTCATTTTGTGTGGGGTTAGGATTTTCATTTTGATCCATTTTTAACATGTTAATTGATAAAAAATTTAAAATTAACAATGGTTTTAATCTAATAAAAAATCTATCAAATATACCCTATTTTGAACTAAATTTAAAAAAAAAAAAGCAAAATGAATATAAATTGAATAAAATTTGAAAAAATAAAACATACCTTACAAATTTGATTATTTTTTTGCTAATTTGACCTCTCCCAAATGGATATCTGAGTTGCACTTTAAAAACCCACACGCACGCACTGTAGAAATATAGCTCTCAGGTTTTTTTTTGGTTTGTTTATAACATACGAAATGGATATCCATTTCTTGATTTACAACCTTTTTAAATAAATGGTCAGGTTTGGGACCCAACCATGGTGGTTTCTTTGAAATATCTATTATTTAATATATTAGATATTATATTATAATATATATTATATTATATTAATTTTAATATAATACATATTATTATATATAATATATATATTAGAATAATATCAATATAATATAATATAATATAATATTATAATATTATAATATAATATATGTATTATATTATAATATATAATAATACATATATTATAATATAATATAATATTATATAATATGACCTCTTAGGGTTTTTTTTTAATTATAACATAAAGAACGAATATCTGTTTCATAACATATATTTGTTGTATAGACCCGGCCATATTTAACTGCTCATGGTTTTTTTGAAATATTTCATATTTAATATAATATATATAATATAATATAATATAATATAATATCAATAAAATATAAAATATTATTATAATATTATATTATAATATAATATAATATTATATAATATGACCTCTCAGGGTTTTTTTAAAATTATAGCACAAAGAATGGATATTCATTTCATATCGGATATTCGTTCGTAACGGATATCCGTTTTGGTTTGGTATTACCAAACCAAAATGGAAATTGTGCTTGGGCCTGCAAAAAGTCAAAGGTGTGAATTTCTTGTTTTTGGATGTGTAAAAAATTTCCTTTTTTTCACATTGCCACTTTTTGGACCCCCATGATCTTGCACAGACCCTAGGAAATGAAGAAATATCTTCGACATCGCAAGAATAACTAAGAATGGAATGCCAAAGAGACAAAATGACGTCAAGAGGAAATTGAAAAAAGTCTCTTGGATTCCCCAACAACAGGAACACGATCGTAAGGAAATATTCTTGAGGAGACTATGGGACATTGAAGAGAGGTAATAATAGGTCTCCTTGACACCCCAAAATAAAAATGAAAGGAAAGAGATATTAGAGAGAGAAACTCACATTGAGAAGACACAAAAGGGTCTCTCCAAAGCATCGATAAATGAAAGAATATTGGTATGTCTAATAGACATAGGCTTATCAAACGGGGATGGTCATAGGTCTCATCAACATTTTGATAATGAAAATGAAAATAAGGAAAAGTAGTAAAAGCCTAAGGTAGATTTGTTAGAGAGACTTTATGGTATTGAAGAGAAACACTCAAATGTATCTTCAAAATTTTAAAAAGGAATCAAAGATGAAAACATATCGAAGAGAGGAGAGGATATCAGTGACAATATGATCAAAGTATCTTCGACATAGTGAAATTATTTCTACCCTATTGACATGACTAGTGAGGTTGTTGAAGAGATAAATAACATTAGTGCTATTGTTGTTTAGAAAGGTGGCACAAGTGTCATTTATGAACCAAAGTTGATGGAAGTGTGCTAAATCTTGATATATCTAGCTCATAAGATCTTGAAATCTCATCGAATTGTAGCTAAAAATTGAGGAGGCAGAGTTGGGAAATAATGAAGTAGTTCAAAAAAGATAGCATTGATTCAAGTAAGTATTCGAAGGCTCAACTAAAGATATTTTATCAAGGCTTGTTTTAATTATAGTGAAGATAGGGTCTTAGACATGGAAAGAACACCAAAGAAACTTAAAGTGAAAAGACAAAAAACTGAAACTAGGCCACTAAATCAAGATCTAATCAAACAATGTCCTAGTTCTAGGCTAAAGTCTAGGAGGATAGCCCAATTGAACCCCTCATGTGAGAATTTGGAAGATGAACATAAAAACCTTGGAGTTGTATGGATGCCACAAAGAGGCTACGAGCTATTTATATACCATTATAGGAAGAAGTACAGCCAAAGACCAATATAAAACACATGGAACATGAACTCATAAAATATTGTGATTCCCAATGTATTTTTCAATGTGGAATTAGTTAAGGCATTAGATAAAAACTATAACCCTAAAAAAAGGTCAATTCATTCTTGTGATAGCTCATAGTTTCTCCTGATAGCAAGACATTACATTTATATGGTCTTTCAACTAGACACATCCAAGAAAACAAAACTAAGGATAAGGGATCTTTTGGAAGAGAATCAAACCATGGAAACATGCTACATGAGATGGAAATTACAATTGCATAGACCTAGGGATGTGGGAAACCTACTTAAGCTATTCTCTAATGATGAGAACCCCCATTTTCTATGGATTTATTTGATGAGTACTATTAGTATAGTTATTACTCAATTGGTCAGGTCTTAGGAGTAGATGCTCATGCTACAATGGCCATAGTTCCCATGGTTTTAGCAGCATATGTCTAATGCCAAGATGCTAGGTCATATGATTATGTTGTGTACTTATCTAAGGTTATTAATAACTGACTTTCCACTATCAAAAACAATAGTGATGCTATCAATTTTAAACAATACTCCTTGCTGATGCATATGATATTGTATGAGGGACAAGCAATGGGAATGTCGGGAGAGGATTTGAGGATTAAAGATATGGATAATGATGAAAACATAAGACCAATCCAAATGTAGACCTCTATATGGGATATCGGATGTCAAAGGTCCCACTATTTTTATTTTGAAGAGTATTTTGTGAAACCCCTATACAAATTTCTTGGCCATAATTGTGATTACAACTTGTTTCCAAAGATATAGAGATTTCTCATACTAAAGGATAAAAACCCTGAAGGAAAGATAAACCAAAACTAGGGGAACTGGTATGTATTTTCAAAGATTTCACTGTAATAAGAGTATATGGATTGAGGCAACTCCATTCTTGCTGCCTAAAATAGTACCTGACAGGGTTGCATACTTGGAAATTATGAGGAAATTGGCCTATTCAGACTATATGCACCTCAAGAGCTATGGAAGATAGTATCTCATGCCTTCTACTTTATGTTTCAGTGACTTAACCATCATTTATGTTAAAGGGGATGAATCAATTGGCAATAAAATAGATTATTATGGCATGCCACTAGGAAGTAAGAGGGATAAGTTTAACCCTGAGCATTTTATTCATAATGCAAAGATGACACAAAAACTAAAGAGATATGAGCATGATTTTTTTGTAGATGATGTTATTAGAAACTATGATGAAACTCAAGCAACAATGAGAAAGGTTACGTACAATAAGATAGTTATGGAAGAAGCATGGAGGAAGGGTCGTAACCCATCATACATAGATTCCTTTCATGAAATACTGGGTCCCATGGATAGAATTGGGTAGTTGCTTTTGCATGAAGAATAGTTAAAAAAAGATGTACCACTTGTAGCTTTTGAGAAAAGGAGAGGTGTTTGTTTGAGAAGACAAGATGAAAGTATAGAACCCTTGAGTCACTCATCACCACAACCCACTCTAGATGTGAGTTTCTCAGATGATACTCGTATCATAATTGAAGATGACATTGAAGAAGAGAATGAGGTCAAATAGATCACTACTCCTACCATTCCCTAATATGAAATACCATCAAAAAGGAGTGTGATCACCTTTGAGGCCTCTGAAAAACTATCTGGTGATGTAAGAAATCATGCAATCTAGGAGTTCATTGCAGATGATGCATTTTTTCAAACTCCTAAATTCAAAACTTTAATTTATCAGTACAAGGGAAGAATGATAAGAGAAAAGATAAAAGAGATTAGACCTGAGCAAGAAGCAGATGCCTTAAAAGAAATCCAAGATGAAGTTGATAAGGAAATGGACATCACCCTCAAAAGAGGATGAGCATTGCTACAATAAGTTGGGGTCATGCTCCTTCCAAGGTGGGACATTAACTCATCCATAGTCTTTGAAAGTTTCTTGAAGAGAGAAAATAAAGCTTTGCAATTAATAGATGAGGCTAGTGATAAGATCTACACTGCATTAGGGTATAACCCTGACAATAACACTTTACAAATTTGGGCCCTTTACCCAACAGGAAAGATGCCTTCTCTTATTGATAATCCTAACCAAGTATTGGTCACCTTCGAGTGCAATGAGTAGGGTATGCAGACCCTATTGAGATGGCTGAACTAAATGTAAATGTTGCTAAGTTTACCAAGGCTCAGATTGAGAAACTAGTTAGAGATAATAAGGGGTTGATCAATAAAAATGAAAGATTGAAATGAGATGTGATAAGTCATAGAGATAAATTTCCTTCCTCTTTAGGTCTTTATTCACCACTAGTGGAATATGAAAGCAAAGTGATTGAAGACATGTTTGAAACTACATATTGGAAGCAAAAATATGAATAATCTAGAAACAATAGGAGGAATTAAAGAAAAAATTAAAAACCACTACATTTGCGGTGGTATCAAAATTGGTCTACAAAAGATTCACCAAGATGTTTGAGAATGTTGACAAGGTCTAATTTATCCATAGTAAGACATTTGTAGCTTTCCAAGATTAGGTCAAGTTGAGTAGCAGAATGAAGGAAGTAGAGGCATAGATAAAAGCCAAATGGGTTGGTGGTGAATGTATGCTTTAGGAGTACCAAGAGTTGGAAAAAAATGCATAATTATTTCCACAATGTACTTACACAGGAACTAAGTGACTTCAACCAACCATTGAGTATGGCCCTTCCAAACTTCTTTGATGAAGGAGAATTGAAGGGTTAGGATGTGTTGAAAGATTAAATATTTCAGTACCTATCAATGGCTCTAGATGAAGTCAATGATGAGGAGGAGGTGCTAGAAAAAACACATGTAAAATTGTGATGGATCTTTGATCTCGAGTATGCAATGAAAGACATCATCAGTAATACAAACACTTTGAAAAGATAAATCTATTTATTGCATGAACCAAATGAGGAATATAGTGTAGAGAAGCTTTAGAGTATCTATTGCACTATCATGGAGTATGGACCTTGAACAGATCTTCAATGATCATGAGTGCATGTTGGAGATTAACAGATCATTGTGCATCTACCAGTGAACTTCTAAAGATTTCATGTTTTATGTTTAATCAAGTTTTTACATTTTAGTTATCAAGTAACATGAATTTTTGTAAAAGGCTTGAATATTGTTGCTTCCTACATATAAAATGGGAAACCAAGTCCTAATGAATATATGTAGAATAAGATTATTATCATAGCAGTAGTATTAGAAGTATATCATTCTCATAGAAAAGAATACTTTCATATGTAATGTTCATCATTTTGAAGTAATATAAAGATGGAGGAAGATACTTAATTAATTTCACAACACTAGTGTCAATTGTTTATTTTTATCATATGATTAGTTGACTGTCTTCAATTTACGTCTTCCATATTATTTAAGTTGATGTGTCAAAACTCAATTTATCCAAGCATATTTTTTGTTCTAGTGTGGTTTCATTGATTGGTTTCCTTCAAAGAATTAAAATCCTTTTAATCAGATCACAATAATTTGGAAATGTTATTTGGATCGATAAGAGGAGTCATATAATCACTCAAATTATCATACTATCTCCAACTTGGTTTTATCTTGTTATTCAAATCAGAAGTCCATTTTGATTTGTCAGAACAAATTTGTTGATTCTGCATGATTTGATTGACTGGTTCCACTAAAGGATTAAAATTCCCTATCAATAAATCATAGTAGCCTAATAAGAATGACTTGGATTGATAAGAAGAGTCTGATAATTACATCCTTGCACGTTTACACAAGGTGTAAACAATCACAAGTGTCAAACAATCTGAATTGTATCCACTTAATAGGTCATCATCATTCACTTGTTTACTCCATTAACCCAATAGTAGTAGGAAATAGTCTTACCCATCTTATTTTAAATTCCAAACTATTTTATTTGTGCATTCACATTTAAATTTCAACTTTATGAGTAGGAGTAGTAAACAAGCCTTCATCTATTCCACACTTCATGCCATTATGGGTAGATACTCAAAACCTAATTAAGTCAAATATTTTTCTCAAATCTTCTTCAATCATTAAGGTCCACCTACCTAGGTCTAGTAGAGCCTAAAGTGTAGAGATTCATCAACCTTATAGGATAACTTTGTTCGTTATGTCAAAAATGTTGTAAGTATGATCATAGAGCCTCGCATCCTCTTAGGATTTACAACCTACATTTTTGAGACCTAACACCCTTCACCTTAGAAGTACATGACACGTAACAACAAGATAGAGAATTAATAGGTCAAATTTTGATATGCACCATCACATGAAAAAGGAATTGAGAGACTACAATGCATTGAGAGCACATTCACCAAAGTGTAGGAACATAAAAATTAATGTAGAGAAATGCAGAGTGATTTTTGGGCTAGTCCAGACAACCAAAAAAATTTCTAATACATTTGAAATACTAGAAACCTCCTTGAAGACACAGGTGAGCTAGAAAGATAGAAGTCTAATATTCATAGAGCACAAAAATTGAATCTAAAACCATAATACCATATCTTCAATAGTGGAGGAATGCAGAGCATTCTCGCAAATAGTCTTCACAACAACTTTTGAAAATATAAACTTTCACCAACTTTTGGAGACCAAAATTTTCTTCCAACAACACATATTTCCTTAGGAACAATAGGGGAGAACATAAAACATACTAGAGACCATGTAGAACAACTCTCCATCAACATTACTTCTAATCCTCATCTTAACATATCATCATGATAACATCAACAACTATACTTAATGCATCTTTTCTTGATATAAAACAAGGTATGACATCCAACCATGAAATTCACAACATCAAAGGTAGGTTATCCAACCATGAACTTATCATTATAGAGTATAAACAACATACAACTATAGACACCAATAGTAGTAGCACCAATGACAGTTAATCTCAAACAATAATCTTATAAACATGTACAACAACCTCCCAAATGTTGAGAACCAATGACAACAATACAACCAATGAAACAATCTCACCAAGTGTTGACATCACAACAATCTCCTCAAGTTTTGACATCAATACAAACCACAATGATATCTAGTGCCAACAATCTTCCCCTTTATCATTGATAGAAACATACACCTACTCATTCTCCACCTTTGACACCAACGAGAAAGGACCACACAAACCTACATATTAAAAATATCAAAACATTCTCCCCCTATGACCAAAAACACTTCTTCTTCAAACAACTATACATGCTCAACAACTGCACATTTTCTTCAAGATCCCCCTAAAGAGCACATAATTTTTCCTCTTCAAGCTTGTCCCTCTTTTATGTACATTCACTCCTTCTTGAAGCAGCTAACAAGCTCTCTTTGTTAGTAACAACCACTACCAGCTCCCCCTAAGAGGAAGCCACCATTAGTCCAAACATTAGAATATATATTGAATTAATCCCCCTAGATAGATGCACCAATTATGTATCTATCAAGAAGGATTAATTATCCCTAACTTAAACTAGAGATACTCAAAAGTATCCTTTGAAATCCCTTAATGGAGATATCTACAATCTAATCTTTTATAGGCACATAGTCCATTTTGACATCTTTCTCTACATCCTTTTCCCTTAGAAAGTGATATTGGATAGAAATGTGTTTTTCCTTGAATGCATTAATGGATTCTTGGAAATGTTAATTGCATTGGTATTATCACATAATATAGGAATAGGTTCATCATAAACCACCTTCATGTCCTTCAAATTTTACTTCATCCAAAGCACTTGGGTACAAGATGCTACAACAATATATTCAACCTCTATTGTGGGTAAGGACACTGAGTCATGCTTATTATTGAACCAAGAGACCAATATATCTCCTAAGAAAAATGAACTTCCACTAGTGCTTCTCTTGACATCCAAACATCCTACCCAATTAGAATTATTATAATCACTAAAAGAAAACATCCTTCTTATACCATAGACCATAATCTAAAGTTCCCTTCAAGTAATTGAATATTATTTTCACTTCGTTTTCATGAGTTTTCTTAGGATTAGCTTGAAACCTAGAAACCAAACATACTGCATGCATAATATCAAGTCTAGAGGTGGTCAAGTACAATAAACCTCTAATCATAGACCTATAAAGAGTCTGATCAACCTCTTGAGACTCATCATTTTTATCAAGTGACAATTGGTCACCATAGGAGTATTTAATGGATTAGAATCCTCCATGCCAAAAATTTTCAACATCTCCTTTACATGCTTAGCCTAAGAAGTAAAGATACCATCATCTAGTTGAATAATTCAAATCCCAAGGAAGAAGGACAACTCACCAATCATAGAAATTTCAAACTCTTTATTATCTCTTCTGCACACCTCTTGCACATATCATCATCTCCACCAAAGATTATGTCATCAACATATACAACCACAATCAAAATATTATCTTCCTGAACCTTGATTTATGGATTACTATTTTTGGTACCTTTCTTGAATCCTTATTAAAGTATGTACTTATCCAACTGAGCATACCAAGCTCTAGGAGCTTTCTTAAGTCCATACAAATATTTTCTTAGTTTGTATGCCATGTTTGGATCTTTTAATAATTGGAAACCATCTAGTTGCTCAAAATATACCTCCTCCTCTAGATCACCATTTAAGGGGGCTAACTTGACATCCATCTAGTAGACTTTGAAATTATTGTGAGTAGAAAAAGAAATAAACATAATTATTGCCCCCATTCTAGCTATTTAAGGAAAATTCCCCTCAAAATCAATACCTTAAACTTATGAATAAACCTTGTATATCAATCTTTCTTTGTTCCTCACAACTTCACCATCTTCATTCAGTTTGTTCAAGAACACCCACTTTGTTCCTATCACATTCTTATTAGCTAGTCTAGGAACCAATTATCATTTCTAATTATTTTCTGTCTAATTCAATTCCTCTTCCATTGTGTTTATCCAACCATCATCTTTGTTAGATCAAAACAATTCTTTGACTCAACCTTTGATAGTAAACAAAAATTTACTTGTTGGCTTCCTTTTGCAAACCTTCTCCTGGTTAGAACATGTAGTGTAGGAAAATGTATCCCTCTACACTTTCACACTTGTTTGGGCTTTTCTGAGCTAAATGGACTTAATTTTGCCTTATATTTAGGGTGTTGTAAAGTGTTTTCTTACACTTTCACACTAATCTAGGGTTTTATTAATTAATTAGTCTTCTTTATGCTTTATTTTCCCTTTTTTGCATACACAAACCTTAATTAATACATATTTTCAAGGATAATCTCGACATACATCAATTGGTTAATCAAAATTCAGTGTTTTTGGAATGTATGGCCTAGATTTCGTGATCTAAGACTCATACACCATCTTGGGTGTATGGGTCCCACCTAGGTTTCGAGGCCTAGATCTAGATTTCACATAAAACTAAACCTTTCTCAAAAAATGTGTCCCACGCTTAACCTAATGGGACTCATATTCCCCAACTTGAATATGAGTCCTCCTTAGCTTATACCTAATTTAAATTTAAATTCTTGGTGGGATTTTATTCTCCTACATCTGATGTTGATTTGTAGTATTGTAATTTTAGGAAATTTGGCATAACCAAGTATAAATACAAGGTTATTTCATTCATTTTTCACCTAACAAGCTTACAAGTCATCAAGTTATCATAACAGAACTTACAAAAGAGTTGAAAAGAGCATTCAAGAGTGATTATCAATCATTTTGGAGCATTATTCAAGTACCAGACATCATGTCAAAGTCATCATGCATCATGTTTGTTTTTGAGCTAACTTTACAATGTAGGGTTTTATAATTCAAGTAGGCATTCAAATCAAGATTCATATCATTCAAGCAAGATTCAAGATCTACATCCATTGTAGCCATTACATACAATATTGTAGCCTTTTTTTCCCAGGATTTGGAGAGTTCAAACATATCATTTTGTTCATTCATCATTCATTCTTTCTATTTCATTTCATTTCAAGGTTTGATTACCAAAATGGGGTTTGCTCAAGGCAAAGCCCTATACACTAACAAAAAGACATGTGTCCCTCTCTTTCATGTGTAATTTTAAGATCTAGATTGAAGATCCATTAAAGAGAAATATTAGATAAAATTTCTCAAATTGCAAAGTTGTCAAAGTTGTCATCTTACTTGCAAGATCATAGAAAGTCACCAACAGGTTGCATTTTAGTGATTCAGACTCAGAGATTTGGTAGGAAGAAAGCTACAAGAAGTATTCAAAGGATATTTGAGTTTTGGAGCAACCTTGATACTAGGACTATTGGTTATTTTTTTAGAGCCAAACTCAATCTCAGTTCTAATCTATGAGCTTGCCACGACCCAATTATCAGCTAGGTTGAGGATTGGACAACACTTAAGTAGAGTAATTACTACTTTACTTCTATTCAGGCTCTGTGAGACCCAGCGAGGATAATCCCATATATACTCATAATATTTCATGCTTGGTCAAGAGTATTTCTTCACATAGATGCACAATTCCATGAAAATCACCTTATCAAAAGCTCGACAAACCTTAGATAGAAGTGTTACTTATTTTCAAGGAGTGCTCCTTCATAATTAGAGTTGGGACATTTGTAATTTAAAGTATTTTGAATCATTCTTCATCTTGAATCCTAGGCCCAATTCAATTTTGGCTCAACTGACTATAAGATAAAATAACAAGATAATCGTTGCTTTATCTAAGGAAGAAAATGAGTTACAATTGGTAAACAATCAGTAATATAATTTTGACTGAAGCTAAGAAATTAGTGGACCATTAGAGTGTCACTTTGTAACATCTAACTCACTGTGTTAGATACAAAGTATCACTTCCTTACTAAAACCTATATTCTTTTGTCACAAACTAATGAGCTTGTTTCAACATTTAAATTGAAATTTCAATGGAGTGGTACTTAAATTTCAGGGAAAAAATAAGAAGTATGTCTGACCACCCTAACCACAATACAATGATAATATTTGTTTATAAGATTTTAGATATAAGTAGAGGAA
This sequence comes from Sequoia sempervirens, assembly GCA_007258455.2. Classification (NCBI taxonomy): domain Eukaryota; kingdom Viridiplantae; phylum Streptophyta; class Pinopsida; order Cupressales; family Cupressaceae; genus Sequoia; species Sequoia sempervirens. The sequence goes on along the minus strand of VDFB02256132.1, from coordinate 148,730,563 downwards.
TCATGCCCGGATGTGATGCATATTTTTTTGTAATTTTTTTCCAAGTAAATAATTAATTATGAAGTTTTTATTACAACTTTTTTCAAAATATAAAAACTTGTATGTCTGACCACCTGAACTTAATCAAAACTTCATGAAATTCAATTTTTGTTTTTTTAATCCTATAGTATGCGAAACATAGAATGTGACGCATGTTTTGGATTCAAAAAATGTGATACCATTTGAAAGTTATAGATGTTTTTCAATCAGCCTATCAATCAGGACTTTAGTCGTAATTTGAATAAAAAATGAATAATAATTACTTATTAAATTCAAAGTAAAACATAATTTATATTAGTGGAAAGTTGAGAATCTCCTTTAAAAACCCTTTTTTTTCATAAATTTTGGGTAAAAGAATAGTCGTTAGCCACATACCCATTATTGATACTTTTTGGCCCATCATGATCCTGCACATACCCCAATATTCTGAAACTAAAATTCTTCTTCATTTTTGGTATTTCTTTGTAAAATTTTTTTAAGATTCATACATAGTATAACCTTCATCTTAGACTTTCTTTTGATATATCTACTAGAGTATCCATTTACAATCTATTCTGCTATTAGAGTATAGTATCTACTTTGACCATTTCTAGATTCAAAATTTTGAACTCTCTTCCTTTTCAACCATGAAGTCCCCTTTAGATAACTAGGGGAGAAACAAGCACTCGAATAAATTACAATTTCAATTTCATTTGAGTTCATTTCAAAAACCTAATTCTAACTAACTCCTCAAAGGTCTCCCCAGGCCGTTTCATATGTAATCATTTTAGAGCAGGGGAGGCAAAAAACATGTGTAGGATATTAGTCGTCATTGTCACAACATTTGTTGTTTGGAACAAAAAGATTCAGTTCATATCATCTGGAAGACATCCACATCAGCATAAGAAAACAAAAGACAAACTAAAAACATATGAGAATAGGTACCTCCTATGAAATGACCATGGTGTCATCAAAAAATAAAATAGGAGGTGACCCTATTCAGAGTCATCGACATCCAAAAATTCCTGACCGCTCCTTGTCCTCGATGAAATTGGAGGTATTACCAGCACGTAATCATCAAAACTCCCATATGGCACTAGGGAACATAGGTACTAGCTATTTTTTGAGTCAGTATTAGCATCAACATCAGAAGGTGAGTCTGAAAGCACAATAGGAGAATTGTGCTTATCAAGGCGGGCCCTGTGACTCTTCTCCTTCTTCCTGGCCTTCTTCAATGGCAGTGCCAGTTCCTTGACCTTGCATTTGACCACTTCACTGAGAAGGTTCCTTTTCCTCAAGCAGTATGTACTATGTACAATTAACTTCTTCTTATGGTCCCTAGCCCTCCTTTTACCCTTTGAAACTTTAGGAGAATCTATGGCTTCCTGCTCAACTATGTCCTCATGACATTCAAACATACTTAGCCGGATAGACCTCCTAACAGGTGGAAATGATGCACCAACTTTTCCCATTTTCTCCAGAGCTAGCAGAGAGATAATTAGAAAGGTTCTTGACTTATGATCCAGAAAATAAGCATCCCAATCCCAACAATTGCAAATAACTCGAGCAACAAAAATCCTAAATAGACCAGAGAACCTAATCTCATAGCAATTTTCTCAAGATGAAAACACTGAAACTCTACTTAGGAAACCTTAATTGCCTCTTCTACAAACACCTTACTTCTTCTGTAGACTAAAAGGATAGTGTGAATAAAAAATGATCAACCTACATTTAAATATAAAATTTGAGCATGTATAATGAATGATTACAAATTCCTACATGCGAAAATTGGTAACTTATCAACTTGGCTCAGCATCTAGACCGTTCATCTTAGAGCAATTAAAACTTCATCTAAGGTGGCCATGAGTATTGTTTTTCGACAATTATCAACTTGATCCTTGAAAATAGTGAGGCTATTTCAAATGATGCCACGTTTCCTTTTAACCCTAATTAATCATAGATGATCTGACAATTAGCATGTATCACCAACCTAATTCATGCTTCTGATTAATATCAATAAAGTACACAAGACCAGTTTCTTAGAGAGAAACCTTCTCTAAATGCTTCATCACTGATCCTCCCTAAAATTTAGGGTGCAATTTAACGATGAAGTTACGCATGCAATGATTTTCAGTCCATCAGATCATCTTGATTTAAGGATTTCTCAACAGTTCTCCAATTTCCTCGCCACTTTCCTTTCTGATTTGTGTGAAATCCTTAGGATCATGCCATGTTTCATTTTTCATTTATGGTCATCACTCATTGTCGATCTAGTTTATCTTCACCTGGCTCCATCAGTGATGTAAACATCCCTGCGATGATCTCTAGCCTCTTGTTCTATAGCTTGACCCTTGGTCACATTCATCCTTCCATCACACATCCCTAATTCAAACCTTTCTCTTAAGACTCTATCTGTGACGGGAGATATTATGTCAGCACTAGATTTGGACATGTACAACCTGCATAAAACATCACAAAAGACATTGCTCATAGGATCATATCACATTAGTGAGAGAAAAACCCTTTAGAGGACATCCATCACTTATCGTTAATTTAGAACCCAAGTTCTAAATCAAATACACGATGAGCGATGAAGTTATTTGCATAAGGCCTTTGTTCATTTCTAATTCTCCTCATATGGTTTGCAAGCAATTAGCGATGATAAGATTTACAAATTTTGTAATGTCCATTGCGTATCATTGATGTGATACTTTACATTCAAAAAATATCCATGATCAAGTGATATATAGGAAATCACATCACATCGCTCATCGCTATTCCAAGTTTATCCTTTTTATGGCCACCCGCGATGAGCTATAAGAACAAAAAGAAAAAAGTATCGCTCAACGCTATTACAATTTTGAAGGCTCAAAATCCATTAGCGATGAGTGATATCAAAGGAAAAACATCAGTTCATTGCTCATCACTAATTCAAACTGTGAATCAATAAATTAATCAGTGATGAGCGATATAACTATGAAGGACATCGGGACATAAGTGGGAACTTTCTAAGTACATGCTCATTAGTTGTGTTAAAAGAGAGGACTTCCCTAGGAAAACATGAGAATAGTAGGATAAAGATCTATGAATCATGTAATACAATGGATGTAGAAGTTAGGCGATTCAAACCTAGACATGAGAAACATTAGTCACATGATGATATTTTATGTGTGTGATAAGATTATTTATGATCGACAATAGGAAATAATAGTGAATGATAGAATAGAATACCAAGCAATTAAAACAAAAAAAATCATAAAACTCATATAAGAACCCTACAACATATGTAACAAATATTTTTTAGGTAAATTTTTTTAGGGTTTTTACATGAGCACGCTAGAATTTTGTAAAATTCAAAAGTGCCATCTGTGGCTCTTTCTAGGGATGTCTGTTCCTTGATAAACAGAGTGAGAATTCAAATCCTCTGGAGAAGAAGACCAAGTGCCTACTCCATTGGGAAACAGAGATAAAAAGTCATCTCTACCGCCAACTGCTTTGGTTTGACAAGTCAAACCATATCTGATGGCCCAAGGCCACCAAAAACTGTAGGCCTCTTCTTACGTCTGTCATAGACAAAAATTTCATCACACTTCACTGAAACCAACTTGAAGACATCACTGAAGTATGCTTGATTCAATATGCTGGCATCTCTCAATAACTTAGCAAGTACAATATTATGAAAAGATTCATAATTAACCTACATCTAAGAATCAAGCATACCCTTATAATACTGACTATGATATGGAAATGAATCATAAGTTTTGTCATTCAAAATATTGTAAAGTTGAAAACAACTTCCCTTGATGTTTTTCTCATTACTACACTGTAAGAAACTTTCGTCCAACTAAAAAAACTAGCACACATACTCTGCCATATAGCTGGGAAACAACTGAAAACAACTTCCCTTGATGTTTTTCTCATTACTACACTGTAAGAAACTTCCGTCCAACTGAAAAAATTGGCACACATACTCTGCCATATAGCTGGGATCATCAAGCTGAATCTGATTAGTAGTTTTCATATCAAAAGTAAAATGTTTACAAGGACCAATCAAAAGATTATGCACACTATGCAAACTACCTCCAAGTGTATGCAAAGAAATACAATCATATATTGGCACACCTTGTAACTATGCCTCAACATGTTGGTGTAGAAGATCATGAAGAATCTCTACCCTATCCTTATTTGTACTTACTCTGACATCTTCTGAACATGTCATACTAACATCTTTGGAATCCAAAGCCTGTTCAAAAGTGTGTAATTCTAGTTCCAAAAGATAATACATAGGAGAGCAATATTTTGAAACTAAATTTTTTCTTAATTTCTGGTATTTCTTTGTAAAACATTTTTAAGATTCATACAAAGTATAACTTTCATCTTAGACTTGCTTCTGATATATCTACTAGAGTATCTATCTACATTTAATTCTGCTATGAGAGTATAGTATCTACTATGACCGTGTCTAGATTAAAATTTTTGAACTCTCTTCCTTTTCATCCATGAAATCGCCCTCTCATAAATAGGGGAGCAACAAGCACCCCACTGAATTACAATTTCAATTTCATATGAGTTCATTTCAAAAACCTAATTCTAACTATCTTGTCAAAGGACTCCCCAAGTGGTTTAATATGTAATCATTTTAGAACAAGGGAGGCAAAAAACATGTACAGGATATTAGCCATCATTGTCACAACATTTGTTGTTTAGAAAAAAAAAGATTTGATTCATATCATTTAGAAGGCCATCCACATCAACATGAGAAAAAAAAAGACAAACCACAGACATATGAGAATAGATACCTCCTATGCAATGACCATGGTGTCACCAAAAAATAAAATAGGAGGTGACCCTATTTAGAGTCATCAACATTCAAAAATGCCTGACCATTCCTTGTCCTCAATGCAATTGGAGGTATTACCAGCATGTCATCATCAGAACTCCCATATGGAACTAGGGAATGTAGGTACTAGCCATAGTCTGAGTCGGTATTAGCTTCAGCATCTGAAGGTGAGTCTGAAAGCACAATAGGAGAATTTTCCTTACCTAGGTGGGCCCTGTGACTCTTCTCCTTCTTCCTGGCCTTCTTCACTGGCAATGCTAGTTCCTTTCCTTTACATTCGACCACTTCATGGGGAAGGGTCCTATTCCTCAAGTGATATATACTATGCACAATTGACTTCTTCTTATGGCCCCTAGCCCTGCTTTTACCCTTTGAAACCTCAAGAGAAGCCATGGCTTCCTGCTCAGCTATGTCCTCATGACATTCAAACATACTTAGACGGCTAAACCTCATAACAGATGGAAATGATGCACCAAATTTTCCTATTTTCTCTAGAGCTAGCAGAGAGATAATTAAAAAGGTTCTTGACTTAAGACCCACAAAAGAAGCACCCCAATCCCAACAATTACAAATAACTCGAGCAACAAAAATCTTAAATAGACTAGAGAACCTAATCTCATACCAATTTTCTCAAGATTGAAACAATGAAACTCTGCGTAGGAAACTTTAATCGCCTCTACTACACACACCTTCTTCTATAGACTAAAAAGATGGTGTGAATAAACAATGATCAACCTACATTTAAATAGAAAATTCGAGAATGCAGAATTAATGATTACAAATTCCTACGCGAGAAAATTGGTAACTTATCAGATTGGCTCAACATCTTGACCATTCATCTTAGAGCAATGAAAAATTCATCTAAGGTGGCCATGAGTATTGTTTTCCAACCATTATCAACTTGCTCCTTGAAAATAGCGAGGCTATTTCAAATGAAGCCACGTTTCATTTTAACCCTGATTAATCATAGATGATCTGACAATTAGCATGTATCACCAACCTAATTCATGCTTCTCATTAATATCGGCGAAGTACAAAGGACCAGTTTCATAGAGAGAAACTTTCTTTAAATGCTTCATCGCTGATCCTCCCTAAAATTTAGGGCACAATTTAGTGATGAAGTTACACATGCGATGATTTTCAGTCCATTAGATCATCTTGCATTAAGGCTTTATCAACGGTTATCTAGTTTTCTTGCCACTTTCCTTTCTTTTTTGTGTGAAATCCCTAGGATCATGCCATGTTTCCTTTTTCATTTATGGCCATTGCTCATCGCTGATCTACTTTATCATCGCTCGAATCCATCAGCGATGATCTCTAGCCCCTGGTTTTTACAGCTTGACCCTTGGTAACATTCATCCTTCCATCGCACCTCCCTAATTCACACCTTACTCTTAAAACTCTATCTGTGATAGGAGATGTTATGTTAGCACTAGATTTGGACATGTACAACCTACATAAAACATCACAAAAGACATTGCTCATAGGATCATATCACATTAGCGAGAGAAAATCCCTTTAGAGGACATCCATCGCTTATCGCTAATTTAGAACCCAAGTTCTAAATCAAATCCACGATGAGTGATGAAGTTATTACATAAGGCCTTCGTTCATTGCTAATTCTCCTCATATGTTTTGCAAGCAATTAGAAATGATAAGATTTAAAACTTTTGTAATGTCCATCGCCTATCACTGATGTGAGACTTTACATTCAAAACATATCCGCGATCAAGTGATATATAGGAAATCACATCACATCGCTCATCGCTATTCAAAGTTTATCTTTTTTATGGCCATCCGCAATGAGCAATAAGAACATAAAGAAAAAAGTATCACTCATGGCTATTACAATTTTGAAGGCTCGAAAGCCATTAGTGATGAGCGATATCAAAGGGAAAACATCAATTCATCACTCATCACTAATTCAAACTGTGAATCAATAAATAAATCAGTGATGAGTGATATGACTATGAAGGCCATCAGGACATGAGTGGTAAATTTCTAAGCATGTCCTCATTAGTTGTTTTAAAAGAGGGGACTTCCCTAGCACAACATGAGAATAGTAGGATAAAGACTTATGAATCATGCAATACAATTGATGTAGAAGTTAGGCAATTCAAACCTAGACACGAGAAAGTTCAGTCACATGATGATATTTTACATGGGTGATAAGATACTTTGTGACCAACAACAAGAAATACTAGCAAATAATAGAATAGAATACCAAGCAATTAAAATGAATAAAACCTTGAACCTCATATAAGAACCTTACAACAGATGTAACAAAGATATTTTAGGTAAAATTTCTTAGGGTTTTAACATGAGCGTGCTAGAATTTTGCAAAATTTGAAAGTGCCATCAATGGCTCTTTATGGGGACATATGTTCCTTAGTGAACAGAGTGAGAATTTAGATCCTCTGGAGAAGCAGACCAAGTGCCTACTCCATTTGGCAAGAGATTCAAAAATTCATCTCTACCCCCAACTACTTTGGTTTGAAAAGTCAAACCATATCTGATGGCCCAAGGCCACCAAAAACTGTAGGCCTCTTCTTACCTCTATCATAGAGAAAGTTTTCATCACACTTCACTAAAACCAACATGAGAACATCACTTCAATATGCCTTATTCAATATGTTGGCATCTCTCAATAACTTAGCAAGTACAACATTATGAACAGATTCATAATTACCCTACAATTGAGAATCAAGCATACCCTTATAATACTGATTATGATGTGGCAATGACTCATAATTTTTGTCATTCAAAATATTGTAAAGTTGAAAACAACTTCCCTTTATGTTTTTCTCATTACTACACTGTAAGAAACTTCCCTCTAGCTGAAAAAACTAGCACTCATACTCTGCCATATAGCTGGGATCATCAAGCTCAATCTAATTAGTAGTTTGCATATCAAAAGTGAAATGATTACAAGGACAAATCAAAAGATTATGGACACTATTCAAACTACCTCCAAGTGTATGCAAAGAAATAAAATCATATATTGGCACACCTTGCAACTGTGCCTCAAAATGTTGGTGTAGAAGATCATGAAGAATCTCTACCCTATCCTTATTTTTACTTACTCTGACATCTTCTAAACGCATCATACTAACATATTTGAAATCCAAATGTTGTTCAAAAGTGCATAATTTTGGTTCCAAAAGATAATTTGATTTCTCTTTTAAATCAGCCCCTATATCCACCTGAAAAGACTCATAACTAGGCTCATCTAAATCAAGAAACAAATACTAGTTATCCAAATATGCATTAAATCTTTCAAAATCTTGCTTACCAGATTGCAAGCTTCATGGTTATCTATTGTTCTTAACTCATCAATACGAGTTTTTGAATTTGCATCACCCTACATACTTTCATGCTCATCATACAATGCATCATTAAAATAAAATGGCTTTTTTTCATTACCCAAATTATCACCATGGTGACAAGCCTGTTCATAACTGAAAGGAATATTAGATACCCATTTTTCATATCTTTTATAATAAAGATTACTATCACTGTCAAAATCAATATGAGAGTTACACAATAACTGAGGGTTACTCATATGTGTATATTTCTGATATTCAATGGTTAGAAAACTTGAAATCTGTTCACTATTCGGGTATGTGCAGGATCATCATAGAAAAAATAGGCCCTTAAGTGGCAAAAAATTTAGAAAAATCAGAGTTAGGCAGTTTGATGTAAAAATTTGAATAAGTTATCTATATTATTTCAAAAATATGTAAGAATAGAATTTGTAGAAAATTGAATGTAGTTTCTAAACTACTAGGTTTGTTTAAAAAAAAATCTATTTGGTGAAAGTTTGAAATTTCAATGTAGTAGTACACTTAAATTTCACGGAAAAAATAAGTAGGTGTCTGTCTGACCACCCTAACCACAATAAAATGATAATATTTTTTTATAAGATTTTAGATATAAGTAGAGGACTCATGTGTCGATGTGATGCATATTTTTTTGTAATTTTTTTCCAAGTAAATAATTAGTTATGATTTTTTTATTACAGCTTTTAAAAAATATAAAAAATCTTGTATGTCTGACCACCTTAACTATTTTTAATCCTATAGTATGTGAAGCATAGAATGTGACACATGTTTTGGATTCAAAAAATGTGATGCCATTTAAAAGCTATAGATGTTTTTCAATCAACCTATCAATCGGGACTTTAGTCATAATTTGAATAGAAAATGAATAATAATTACTTATTAAATTCAAATTAAAATATAATTTATATTGATGGGAAGCTGAGTATCTCCTTTAAAAACCCTTTTCATTTCATCAATTTTGGGTAAAAGAAAAGTCATCAGCCACATAACCATCATATTGCCACTTTTTGGCCCATCATGATCCTGTACATACCCATTTAATAGACCACAATCCTAATCCCTTCTTTCAACAATTTCTCTCTTTTATCCTCCAATAGAAAAACATGCCTTACCAAGCTGTAAGTCAGGACATATCAAGATATTACCACTATCAAAATCTAGAAACTTCATAGACTGGGTTTCATCATTGATTTGACCATTTATATCTTCTTGATAGTAAAGAGAAGCATTTTCACTATTATGAGCATTAGTGGTTAGCATTGTATCGTTCATAACTTCTTCCTTTTCAAGGATGTAGTTTTCTATATATAAAACTGAAGACACTTGATGAGTTGCATCCATACAACTATTGGTTTCATGTCTATCTGTAACTGAAGACAACAAAGTTTGCACATATTCATTCCTCATATTTTCCATATTATCTAAATATGTGTAAGCTATCTACATACTCAATATTCTGAAATCCTTCAACAATGCACTAGATCCCTCATCAAAAGCTTCAAAATACATATGAATGCAATTTTATGTATTAGGTCTGAAACTTTCAGGGATTAGTGAAAGAGCAATAGAAAATATATGATTGAAAGCAATGCTTGACTCTTCACCTTGTTTCCTAATATTTTTTTATCTCTGTGACAAGATTAGAAGGCTCTTTTGCAAATTCTTTCCTAAAAGCTTCCACCAATTTATCCCAGCATGGAAAAGATTTCTCAGGAAAACTTAAGTACCAATCCCTAGCTTTAGCTTCAAGAGACCTGACAAAAAATTTCATCCACATATCTTGATCTCCAAATGAATGTTTCACCATGAAATTATAGAAACTATGGACATGTGTATCTCCTTCACACACATTGTATCCATTAAAATTAGGCATCTGCTTATAGACTCGAGATGACATACTTTTAACCTTATAATCAATCCATGACAAGTCTAGTTGGTCATATAATGAATCAAATGAATTGACAAAAGGTGTAACAACTTGACTAATAGATCTAGTATGATTATCTCTTAACTGGGCTTGTATAGCAATCAGGTGCCTTTTTTTTAACTCTCTAACTCCCCTTTTGAATACAACTTTCCATTCCAGCCTTACTTGCTTACACTTGGGTTTATGCACCTTTTGGTATCAACTATTTGAGGATTAATAGACTTCTAAAGTTTCTTAACAATATGCATCCAAGTTTCTAATTGCATGGTTATTTCTCTTTGATAATCCATGGATGTATGCAAATCTAGTTTTAACTAATAGTGCACAATCACAACTATGACAATATGAAGGATCACTGCAAATAGATAGTAATTCTTAAGATGTACAACTTCATTCTAACCATCCATACTTGCTAGTTTGTGAATAAAACTTCAATTGAAGCAGTAATTACAATTTATACGATAGGTTCAATAAATGAAAATATGCAGAGAATTGTGTACCTTCACACCTCTAGTTACTGCAACTTTAAACAAAGCCTTTTCATATTACAATAACAAACAACAACCCTTCATGTGTAGAAATTGTAGAGCGGAGTCGCCACCTCTTCAATCAAGAGGAAACCCTTTGAAGGAAGGATATCTTTATCTAAGTTCTTCCAGTAGAGTCACCTCAGGGATAAAACAAATCACTTTGCAGATTTGGAACTTCTTCAACACTTGAACCAGATGTTCATTTTGTCTTGACTCTTTAAAATGGCCTTCGACACATTTGTATCAAGGATACAAAGGTTTCCCAAATGGAGTCGCCATTTATATTGGTTATTTTTTTAGAACCAAACTTAATCTCAGTCCTAATCTATGAGCTTGCCACAACCCAATTATCAGCTAGGTTGAAGATTGTCTGACACTTAAGTAGAGTAATTACTACTTTACTTCTTTTCTTTGGGCTCTGTGAAACCCAAGGAGGGTAATCCCATATATACTCATAATATTTCACACTTGGCCAAGATTATTTCTTCACACAAATGCACAATTCCATGAAAATCACCTTATCAAAATCTTGACAAACCTTAGATAGAAGTGTTACTTATTTTCAAGGAGTTCACCTTCATACTTAGAGTTGGGACATTTGTAATTTAAAGTATTTTGAATCATTCTTCATCTTGAATCCTAGGCCCAATTCAATACAGGCTCAACTAACTAGAAGATAAACTAACAAGATAATTGTTGCTTTATCTAAGGAAGAAAATGAGATACAACTAGTAATCAATCGGTAATACAATTTTTCTTGAAGCTCGAAAATTAGTGGACCATTAGATTGTCACTTTGTAACATATAACTCACTATATCTACAAAATATCGCTTCCTTACTAAATCCTATATTCTTTTCTCACAAACTAATAAAGCTCGTTTAAGAATTTAATCAATTCATTGAACTAAAGAATAAAAAAAAATCATACATTCTATGCAAATAACAAAAGACAAATTAAGTTGTCATTAATAATCTTCATTCATAACTTGGAAGAAAATACATAGGAGAGCAATATTCTGAAACTAAAATTCTTCTTCATTTCTGGTATTTCTATGTAAAACATATTTAAGATTCATACACGGTATAACTTTCATCTTAGACATGCTTCTGATAGATCCAATAGAGTGTCTATTTACATTCTATTATGCTATTAGAGTATAGTATCTAATGTGACTGTGTCTAGATTCAAAATTTTGAACTCTCTTCCTTTTCAACCATGAAATCCCCTTTATATAAATAGGGGAGCAACAAGCACCTAACTGAATTACAATTACAATTTCATTTGATTTCTTTTCAAAAACCAAATTCTAACTAACACTTCGAAGGACTCCCCAGGTGGTTTCATACATAATCATTTTAGAACAGGGGAGGCAAAAAACATGTACAGGATATTAGCCATCATTATCACAACATTTGTTGTTTGGAACAAAAAGATTCAGTTCATATCATCTGGAAGACCATCCACATTAGCATGAGAAAACAAAATACAAACTACACACAAATGAGAATAGATACCTCCTATGCAATGACCATAGTGTTACCAAAAACTAAACTAGGAGGTGACCCTATTTAGAATCATCGACATCCAAAAATTCCTGACCACTCCTTATCCTCGATGCAATTGGAGGTATTACCAGCATGTCATCATTAGAACTCCCATATGGCACTAGGGAGCAAAGGTACTAGCCATAGTCTGAGTCAGTATCAACTTTAGCATCCGAAGGTGAGTTTGAAAGCACGATACAAGAATTATGCTTACCCAGGCGGGCTTTATGACTCTTCTCCTTCTTCCCGGCCTTTTTAATTGGCAATTCCATTTCCTTGCCTTTGCATTCAACCACTTCATTGGGAAGGGTCTTATTCCTCAATTGGTATGTACTCTACACAATTAAATTCTTCTTATGGCCCCTAGCTCTCCTTTTACCCTTTGAAACCTTAGGAGAAGCCATGGCTTCCTGCTCAGCTATGTCCTCACGACATTCAAACATACTTATCTGGCTAGACCTCCTAACAGGTGGAAATGATGCACCAACTTTTCCCATTTTCTCTAGAGCTAGCAATTAGATAATTAAAAAGGTTCTTGACTTAAGACCCACAAAATAAGCACCCCAATCCCAACAATTGTTGATAACTCAAAAAAAAAAATCCTTAATAGACCAGAGAACCTAATCTCATGCCAATTTTCTCAAGATGAAAACACTAAAACTCTTCTTAGGAAACCTTGGTCGCCTCTACTACACACACCTTACTTGTTCTGTAGACTAAAAAGATAGTGTGAATAAACAGCGATCGACCTGCATTTAAATAGGAAATTTGAGCATACAGAATTAATGATTTAGAATTCCTACACGAACGAATTGGTAACTTATCAGCTTGGCTCTACATTTGGATGATTCATCTTAGAGAAATTAAAAATTCATCTAAGGTGTCCATGATTATTGTTTTTCGACCATTATCAACTTGCTCCTTGAAAACAATGAGGTTATTTCAAATGATGCCACATTTTGTTTCAACCCTAATTAATCATAGTTGATCTGACAATTAGCATGTATCACCAACCTAATTCATCCTTCTCATTAATATCAACGAAGTACACAGGACCAGTTTCTTAGAGAGAAGATTTCTCTAAATGCTTCATCACTGATCCTCCCTAAAATTTAGGGTGCAATTTAGCAGTGAAGTTACTTATGCAATGATTTTCAGTCCATCAGATCATCTTGCTTTAAGGCTTTATCAACGGTTCTCCTATTTTCTTGCCAATTTCCTTTCTGGTTTGTGCAAAATCCCCAGGATCATGCCATGTTTCCTTTTTCATTTATGGTCATCGCTCGTCGCTGATCTACTTTATCTTCACCTGGCTCCATCAATGATGTAAACATCCCGACAATGATCTCTAGTCCTTGGTTCTACAACTTGACCCTTGGTCACATACATCCTTCTGTCACACATCCCTGATTCAAACCTTACTCTTAATACTCTATCTGTGATGGGAGATGTTGTGTCAACACCAAATTTTGACACGTACAACCTGCATAAAACATCACAAAAGACATTGCTCATAGGATCATATCATGTTAGTGAGAGAAAAACCCTTTAGAGGACATCCATCATTTATCGCTAATTCAGAACCCAAGTTCTAAATCAAATCCATGATGAGCGATGAAGTTATTACATAAGGCCTTTGTTAATTGCTAATTATCTTAATACGTTTTAGAAGCAATTAGCAATGAGAAGATTTACATCTTTTGTAATGTCCATCGCATATCACTGATGTGAGACTTTACATTCGAAACATATATGTGATCAAGCAACATATAGGAAATCACATCACATCACTCATCGCTATTCCAAGTTTATCTTTTTTATGGACATCCATGATGAGAGATAAGAACATAAAGACAGAAGTATCGCTCATCGCTATTACAATTTTGAAGGCCATTAGCGATGAGAAAAATCAAAGGGAAAACATCAATTCATCACTCATCGCTAATTCAAAGTGTGAATCAATGAATAAATTAGTGATGAGCGATATAACTATGAAGGCCATAGGGACATAAGTGGGAACTTTCTAAGAATGTGCTCATTAGTTGTTTTAAAAGAGGGGAATTCCCTAGGATGACATGAAAATAGTAGGCTGAAGACTTATGAATCATGCAATACAATGGATGTAGAAGTTAGGCGATTCAAACATAGACACGAGAAAGGTCAATCACATGATGATATTTTATGTGCATGATAAGATTCTTTGTGACCAACAATAGGAAATACTAGAAAATGATAGAATAGAACACAAAGAAATTTAAACAAACAAAACCCTAAACCTTATATAACAACCCTACAACATACGTAACAAATAATTTTTAGGTAAAATTTCTTAGGGTTTTAACATGAGAATGCTAGAATTTTGCAAAATTTGAAAGTTCCATTAGGGTCTAAATCATCGTTTTTGGCATATGAGTCCCAATATACCTAAATTTTGACATTTTCAATAGATCTTGATTCAGCAGTTCCAAATTCTAGTTTCTTTCAAAAACCCTAATTTGGGACTAAATCACCTAGCCTGGCATATGAGTCCCAATTTACATTAAAGTCAGTATTTTCAGGATTCTAGATCTTCATTCAAGCTCATTCAGGTTTCCAGGTGTACCTCTATAGTTTCTCAATTTACTATTCTGATTTGCATTCATTTCTAGGTCATTGACTTAGGTTTTACACATTATTAAGTTTTATCATTAGGTTTTGCATGTTACTTGTCTTTCCAAGCCATAGTTTGGTGGTGAACTCCCTTTTAGTTTTAATCACACCCTAGGAAAACCTTTAGCAGATCTCTTTCCCTTATTACATCCTTGGATTGAGATCTCTAGGGTTTCCTTGAGTGAAACTATGTCAAATAGGTCCTCCTAGTTCCATCTCTCAAAATATAGAGCCCCCTATTTTTTGAGGTTTCATTTTGGTGAACATTCCCTTTATAAAATTTCATTTCTAATTTTGAGTGGATCATAATCCCAGATCTATCTTGCATTATCTTTTCATTAGGTCTTCCATTTGCTAATTTGCATCTAGGGTTTGTAAATCTTGCATTAGTGAAAGTGCATATAGGTTGCATTTTTTCCTCTTGCATCATTGAATTTCATTTGAAAACAATTATTGCCCTTAGTCTAGACATCATCCAAAATAGAAAACATAACATTCAATTAATTTTTTTAAAAATTTGTGCAAAATCCCTAATCTAGGACTCATACTCTCCTCTAGGTGATGTAGTCCTAGTATAGCTAGTTTTACCTAATTTTTGGGTATTCTATGTTGACTGTTTACTAGCATTTGAATCCCTAAAAAACCCTGAATGGGACTCATACGCCTCTTTAGGAGATTTAGTCCTATTCTAGATTTTAAACTACATTTTTTAGCATTAAATTCTCTGTTTTTGTGTTTCACTTGGTTGTTATTACATTTATATTTGAGTTAGCAAAATTTTTCTTTCATTCATTTCATTTCACCTAGCTTAATTTCATTTGAATCAAAATTAGTGCATAACATTTATCTTGTGCTCATTTTATTCATCTTGCATTCATAGATTACCCTGTGCATTAGCTTTACAACTTGGTGTCCTATTGCTAATACTATAGTGAGATGAAGTTAGAGACTCATGTCAACCATGATAGCACAATCATCATTGATCTTGTGTTATCTAGCTCTTTCACTACTAGTGTTGATACTAGTTCACTCTGTATGGACCATATCTCTTCCTTCAAGTAGTGTGAAAAGTGTTGAAATAATGGTTGCTAGTATTGCGCAAGAAAACATAATCTAAATCCATAAAGACTTAGCAAACCTACAAAATCAAATAAGTACTAAAAAAATTTCAACCATTGCTATTCTTACAATAGATAGCATACATCACATGATTGAAAGTGAAGATGGAGTTGACCTTGTGTGTAACATGGTTCAGATCTTTGGAAAAAATCTTGTAGGGTATGTGCAGGATCATGATGGGCCAAAACGTGGTGATATGATGGGTATGTGTAGGGTAAGTAGTTGATGACTTTTTTTTTACCCAAAAATGACAAAACGAAAAGGGTTTTAAAGGGAGATTCTCAGTTTTCCACCAATATAAATTATGCTTTACTTTGAATTTAATAAATAATTATTATTCATTTTCTATTTGAATTACAACTAAAGTCTCGATTGATAGGCTGATTGAAAAACATCTATAGCATTCAAACGGTATCATATTTTTTGAATCTGAAACATGTGTCACATTCTATGCTTCACATATTGTAGGATTAAAAAAATATGAATTTCATGAAGTTTTGACCAAGTTAAGGTGGTTATACATACGAGTTTTTTATATTTTTTAAAAGTTGTAATAAAAAATTCATAATTAATTATTTACCTAGAAAAAAATTACAAAAAAATATGCATCACATTGGGACATGAGTCCTCTACTTATATCTAAAACCTTATAAAAAAATATTATCATTTTATTGTGGTTAGGGTGGTCAGACAAACACCTACTTATTTTTTCCCTGAAATTTAAGTACTACTGCATTGAAATTTCAAATTTTCACCAAATAGATTTTTTTTTAAAATAAACCTAGTAGTTTAGAAACTACATTCAATTTTCTATAGATTCTATTTTTACATATTTTTGAAATAATATAGATAACTTATTCAAATTTTTATGTCAAGTTTCCCAACTCTAATTTTTTGCCACTTAAGGGCTTGTTTTTCCATGATGATCCTGCACATACCCTACCTCAACCACTAGTTGTGCTTTACCTCTGAATAATGTCCAAATCCAATGAGAAATTCAAATTGCTCCCACAACCATTGGCTCTATTCCTACCTATACCAAACCTTATGTTATTTATATATGTAAAATAGGGGGGATGTACAATGTCACCCTTTTCACTAAATCACTCAAGAATGTCCTAGGAATCCTAATCAGATTGACTATCAACCTCTCAAGGTGAGTCAATTCTCAATGAGGAGGACCTAGGAGGTGGTTCTATAAACTTTTAGGGAAGAAAATTCTTGGAAAAGACAAACAAACATTCAACTTACAAAATCTAGTTATGCAAGCTAAATGAGAGATGTAAATGATGAAATTATGCAATAGGGAGTTAGGATGCATGTACTTGGGAAGTCTAGAAATATTGTGAGGATTCTAGAAATGTAAAGAATTTTTCAAAAAGTGCTATGTATGACAAAGATACCGTTACTATTGTCTTAGTCCCATTGATTTTTTTGGGGCAAATGCAGAATCTTCGGATGTCGGATCAGGATCTGAAGGACTCTCTAAAAAATATGTTCAAGAGGACTAAGATGCCCTAGGTGGCAACTTAGTCCCTTCTCAAATTTCTAAACTTTCTGAATGTGGTCCTGAGGGTTGATGTCTACTCTTCTTTCTTCTTCGATCTTAGGTTCTAAAACTACTAGAGTGAAGATGGCAACTTTTCAATGCAACTTTGAAACGTTGCACTTCAAGTGATCTTCAAGTATTCAACCTAAATCTACAATAAAAAATGTGCAAGGGAAAACTTGTTTTTTGCTATTGAATGGGGGTTTTCTTTGGTCAAACCCCTCGTTGGTAATTAGACCTTGAAATGAAATAGAATAATGAAGGTAAATGATGAATGAACAACATACAATGCTACAACTCACCAAACCCTAGTTGTAAAGTCTGCAAACTTATGTGAAATGGATGTAATGGATATGGATCTTGAATCAAAGGATGCTTGATAAATATGGACTTGAATTTCGTGCTTGAATCAAAACCGTACATCAAAAATGTTATCACAACAACACACATGATGCAAGAAGATCTTTGATATGGTTCTTGAATATTGATGATGGCTCCAAATGCTTGATAGAATGCTCTTGTGAACTCAATTTCCTATTAGGAATGCTTTCACAAAAGACTTGGATTAGAATGAATGAATGAACCTTGTATTTATACTTATCTATGCTTAATAACTCAAAATTAAATCACACCAAGCCAACATATGAATTCATTAAATAAAGGAGCCTAAATCCCACTAGAATTTGAAATTAAATCCAAAAAATACCTTAAGGGGGACTAAGATGCCCTAGGTGGCGTCTTAGTCCCAAGTCATGAAACTTGGGGCAAAGAGACCAAAAAGGGGGCCAATTAAGATACCTAAAAATTAGGGTCTCGAGACCTTTGGGGGACATAGACACCCTAGGTGGCATTTTAGCCCAAACCCAAAAATCAAAGACACACAGATAAAATCATTGAGTTATTATTTATGCATTGGAAAATGTCAAGATTAGCCAGAAAAAGGTATAATTCATAGGGCTTGTAGATGCAAAATGGGACCAATTAAGACATAAATAGGGATAAATAAAGCAAGGTGGGCCAAAACAAGTGTGAAAATGCAAGGGTATGCATTTTACTACACTACACTTAGTCCCCACTTTAGTGAGAGGATTAACTTGCTTCAAACTCACACTAAAGTAGCCAACTACACAATCAAGAGGGGTTCAAATGTATGAATTCTAGTAAGATAGGATTGATGGTGATTTTTCTAGCTAACCTTGGAATCTTCTAAAAGGAACCCAACCTTTATGTTCAAAAATTTCCAAGGGTTAGGGGACAACACAATGAATAGAGGATTTTGAGGTCTCTATTCCTACACTTTAGGCTCTGTAGGACTAAGGAGGGTATTCCTTATAGTGTTCATTTGGTATATCAACTTCTCAAGAACACTTCAATACAGATTCATTCTTATTTGAGGAAAACAACCTAAATTCATGAAAGATTTGGCAGGCCTTTAAGTGAGTTAAGGTATATTTTGCTAAGAATGTGGATGCATTTCAAACATATATTTTAGAATTGGAAGAATTTTATTTGATTCTGAATCCATAGCCAGGTATATGATTTATTCAATTAATTACATGAATGATTGATAAATAAGCCAGTGCCTCATAAATTGGGTAAATGGAGTCAAATATGAAACAACCAGTAATACACCGATTATTTAATTCTAATATATTTAAATTATCTTTGTAATTCCTTACACTGCAAAGACTCATGTTATCCAAAACATTACTTCTTATCAAATCCTTGTAAATTCACACATACCCATGACTTTTCCCAAGCATTTTATTTAACCCTTTCAGTTAAAGCAAATAAATGAAGCCATACATTCAATTAAACCATTGGTGATAGATGAAGCGACCTTTGATAATTTCATTCATGATTTGTGAAAATGTACAAAAGGAGATTATATGATTTGGACCTTGTAATTTTTTCCAATATCAGTAATCTATGTAAAAACCTTTAAGACTATAACCTATATAACTTCTACCCAAGACAGCTTCCCAGCGAATTCATTAGACAAAACACCCTAACATTGAGCCATGAAATCCCTTTTATAACACAAGGGAGTGATAAAGCATCTGGCTCAAAGTGTATTTACATTTCATGTTTATTTAAAAATTCATTTCATTGGGGTTAATTTCCTGAGCCATTACATCTTTAATCATTCCTTTATCACGGGAAAAGAAAAAGGAAAAAAGGAGCGCCAACCCCTTTGTCGAAGCTACCATGCAAGCCTTCCAAAAGGCATCACCAAAATTGGCATGTTCACCAACACTAGAGTAACCACCATCACAATAATCAACATGAACCCCCAAACCAATCACCAACAAAATGAACAAACAAAACTCACCACCTGGAAGAATAATCAATGCAGTACCCAAAACCAAACACCATTAGAAGAGGACATGGGTGTTACCTAGCCTTTTTAGCCATTGAGTAACCACCCTCACCGAGTCTTATAATAGAGAGTGGAGTTGCAATAACAATATTTTCCTCCAAATCACTATAAGGCACCAAAGAAGTAGGGAATTCACTAGGGCCAGGGCCAACTCTTCCCTCTTCACTTGTAGAACTATTAGAAACTAAGATAGGAGTGGTGAGTTTCTCCAAACAAATCCCAGGACCGAAACTAGACCTCGTTAATTCTTTTGAAAAAAGAGGTCCCTTCTCTTTCATCTCAGTCAGTTTCTACAACACATTTCTTATTCTCAGGGCATAGGTGCTCCTAACAACCACCTTCTCACATTTATTGGATGCACTTATCTTTTTATTTGGAACAATTAGCACCTTAGTCGGGAGGGGTTTATCCTCAGGCACGTATGAAACTAGTTCTTGCATACTCAACCTTCGAGACCTCCAAACTGGTACAACAAGAGTACTAGGCTTGCTCATCTTTTCTGGGTACAATTAGAAATAGTTCCAGTTATGTAGAAGAATGCAAACCATAATTTCCAAGAGACTCACACATACAAGCAAAGAAAACACCCATGGATTCAAATTGTAAAGAAAATCTGAACCACAATTAGCAATGCAACAATCATACAAACCTGCATACCAGAAGACACCACGCCAGCACCTTTTCAATCCCTACTCTTAGAACTTCTATAATTATTTCTCCAACAATCACATCAATTAATTTTGTGCTTTGGAAATTCATGAATGATTCAATCAAGCCATAAAACATCCTCATTAAATAGAGGAATGTAGAGCCAATTGCAATTAATATCCATCTCAGCTCACTCGCATGAGTAGAAAAATCAATTACTGCATTCTACATCTCCATCGTCAATCACCATGGATTTAAAACTCAATCAATTAGTCACATTAAGAATCACCACTTGGGTATGTGCAGGATCATCATGGAAAAAATAGGCCCTTAAGTGGCAAAAAATTCAAAAAAATTAGAGTTAGGAAACTTGACATAAAAATTTGAATAAGTTATCTATATTATTTCAAAAATGCGTAAGAATATAATCTGTAGCAAATTGAATGTATTTTCTAAACTACTAGGTATGTTTAAAAAAAAACCTATTTGGTGAAAATTTGAAATTTCAATGTAGTGGTACTTAAATTTCGTGGAAAAAATAAGAAGTAGGTGTCTGTATGACCACCCTAACCACAATAAAATGATAATATTTTTTTATAATATTTTAGATATAAGTAGAGGACTCATGCCCCGATGTGATGCATATTTTTTTGTAATTTTTTTCCAAGTAAATAATTAGTTATGAATTTTTCATTACAACTTTTTAAAAAATATAAAAACTCTTACATCTGACCACCTTAACTTGGTCAAAACTTCATGAAATTATTTTTATTTTTTTTTAATCCTATAGTATGTGAAGCATAGAATGTGATGCATGTTTTGGATTCAAAAAATGTGATACTGTTTGAAAGCTATAAATGTTTTTCAATTAGCCTAGCAACTAGGACTTTAGTCATAATTTGAATAGAAAATGAATAATAATTACTTATTAAATTCAAAGTAAAGCATAATTTAGATTGGTGGAAAGCTGAGAAACTCCTTTAAAAACCCTTTTTGTTTCACCAATTTTGGTAAAACAATAATCATTAGCCACATACCCATCATATTGCCACTTTTTGGCCCATCATGATCTTGCACATACCGACTTGCTTTATGGATCATACCAAAAAACAATGAGGAGGTTCTTTAAAGATCCCACACATTCATCTGCATTCTTACCCAATCATCCTTGTCTCGTTCGTGGTCGATCATGTTGAGCGTGGGAAAATCCTAACCACATTCTAGAGGCATCGCCCATTGCCAGTTCACAATCGATTTTGGGACCTCATCAAGCGATGGCCTTACAACTAGCGATGAAATACTGTCTGTTGATTTGGATGTTAGAAGATCACATCCAATGATTCTCACCTTTACCATGAGCCCATCATGGTTTGCCTCTCTATTAAGCCACCTCAACCAACGATAGACCAAATTTGCGCGATAGGGAGGAAATCCACCCATCGGTGGTCATGGGTTCTTTTCTGAATGAGAAGAGATAACCGACGATAGTACAAGGGCCAGCAATGGGTTAAACAATAAACTGCATCACTCATCGTGGGTTCCTCCTCCTGCGGCATCAATAAAACACTTGACTGACAATTTACTTTAGAACCAGTGATGGGTCAAAAATTCAACCACGTTGTCGGTCGCATGTTACCCTCCAAATATAAGGGCATAACACATGATAGGCGACGAAAGTTTTTGGTTCCTGAAAGCCATGCATCACTCATCGCGATTCATCTTATGGTAGGGAAAAGACAACCTATGATGGGCAATGAACTAGTAATGATGGAATTAGACGGTGCTACAAAAGAAGTACATCACTCATCACGTGATGAGTAATGCATTTTGGAATAGAACCCGCAACGAGCGATAGATCATGAGTGGCATTTTAAAGGGTGCTAAAACGCACGTGGGAATAATTTGTTCAAAAAGTGGGGGTACTCCTAGCCAAAAAAGGTGACTTGAATGATGGGGTGGGTCAAATATGATAGCGGAAGCCATAAAATGCCACTTGATTTAAATGGTGACTGGCACAACTAGTCAATAAGTAAACACAAGCCAACGAGTGGATTAAGGGTATAAATGAGAAAAGTGATAAAACCCTAAACCCTAATGACATTGAGGAAGAAGATTTCACAGGCTTGAGTATAGGAACATTGCAATAAAAAAAATTTAGGGTTCCACCAGTGGCTTTGACTAGGGATGTATGCCTCTTGCAGGCATAGCAAGAATCCAAAATCTCTGATTGAAGTAGACCGTCAAGGGAAAAATGGAAATAGTTATGGGGATGTATAATATAACCCTCATTTTTCATCACAAAAGCCTTATCGCCCATTTTATTGGCTTTATTTCCCAATTGGAGGCCCAACGGCCTCCCAAAGCTTAGAAGGATCTCTTTCCTTTATCAAATACCCTTTTTTTCTTTGATATTATCGGATCCATATCTATACTATGCACTTCCGAGCAACCAATACCACCATAACTAACCTCATCCACCCCACTTACCATGAAGTTATTCTACTCATTACCCTGTTGCATTACAAGCTCATCCAGATGTATTGGAAAGACAAAATTTTCATATTCCACCTAATCATAGATTGTGGCACTACATTCAATTTGTTCATCGATTTGAATATCTTCAAAGACACTCCGTTGTATACAATAACCAATTTTTCCCAAGGTATTTGAGGAATATAATACAAGTATAGGAAAATCTGCATTTTTCCCCACCCAAGTTTCCATTTCTTTAGATGGAAGTAGCCTCATGATAAGATCCATTAGGTGTGGAGCTTCTGCAAAAAATTCAAGTGCACACTCATACTGATTATCATCCTGCTTGATTCCATTTATACCCCTAAGTTCCCTTTCATATGATTCACACAATCCTTTAACATTTGCATAACCTAAAAGTTCAACAAACTATATCTCATCAATATTAGCACTTCATTCAGTGTTGTCATCTTCATTTTTAAGATCTTCTCCATATGGATAATCATCATTTTTATCACATGACTGAGTAATCGTTGAACCAACATTACCTCCCTCAAAGGAAAGTGGATTATTTCTACACCAGTAGGAGTTATTATGGGTTATTTCTACACCAGTAGGAGTTATTATGGGTTGTTTCATATTCTGATAAGGGTTCATCATATTAGGGATTTTCCCACAACTTCATTGTTTTCATAGAAACCTCTACCTTCTCAGTATGAAAGTCTAAATATTCCATATCATCATTATATTTAGAATCATCACAATCACTGGAAGAATATATAGATGAAATCTCTATTCTACCCACATCATCAATATTTAACCCCTTCAACTCACTTTCTAAGAACTCATTACCAGATAAATTTGTAGGGTTGTCAATATTATTAATGTGTGATGACACTAATTCAAAATCCATGTGCTTCTCATAATATACCATATGCTTATTTGATAATGAAAACCTTTTATTATCCACAAGAACCTTATACTCCTCTTCATGTGTATCTGACTCTACCTCTGCTTGATATGAGAAATCATGAACAATAGGGCTAGAAGCATTCCCATCATCCTTAACTTCATACTCAGTACCAACATATTGAGCACATATGTGCTTATCTTCAAGCTCTTCATCATTCACAAAATTAACATACTCTGTTGATGACAAACCTTCATCACATTCCAAATTTGCATTAAGAAAAACTTGATCATCCACTAGGGGACAGGTGATTTCATCATAATTCATATCACTACATTCTCTAGGTGGATAAAACAGCTCTAGAGAATCCTTATAGGAACATTCATAATTAGTAGGAGAGCAATTGGTTTGGCCATCATTAAAATCCTCATCACAAGAAGACTCATCACTACATAAATCATGCTCATATTCTTCAGAGTGAGTGCTTGAACTTCTATCTTCAATGTCTTGATTATTGATTTGTGATGGAATGTCATCCATATTAGTATCATTTTAACTAACAAAAGAATGATATGGAATGGCATTAAACATCTTTTTTGACTCTCCCTTTCCTGAAACATCACCAGGAAGGAATTCATACATATTTACTTTATCATCATCCCATGTGTCTTTTTCTTCAATAGTACCATGTTGCTCTGGTTTTTTA
This sequence comes from Sequoia sempervirens, assembly GCA_007258455.2. NCBI lineage: Eukaryota > Viridiplantae > Streptophyta > Pinopsida > Cupressales > Cupressaceae > Sequoia > Sequoia sempervirens. The sequence continues at coordinate 148,705,928 of VDFB02256132.1, read as the reverse complement.
CTCTTTGCAAAAGAATAGTTGATGTCTTTACTTTGGCATTCCATACTTCGTGCACATTTATATCTAACAGATTCCATAACCTTTATCCAGTTAGGTATTTGATCAAAACTTTGGGGCTTCAATTCCTTGTGCAGAGAACTCAACCCAGATTCATAAATTTCATAGAAGAGATCAATGTAGTCTGAATCTTCAAGTCTGAAAGTAAGAGGAACTTCTATAAGAGAATCCAAAAACCTTAAAAACAATTCATATGATGATTCTCCATTAAACCTCCACATTTTATACAAATTGTCAACAAAATACTTTTGAGCAACATTGCTCAAATTATGCTCACTCTTAACCTAAGATTTATCATAATTTGCGTATTGTGATAATGGAGAGATCAAAACTTTAGAAGCATTATCATCCTGAAAAGTAACTCTATTACCTGATCCATCAGTTTAATTTGCATGGGGTATATTAGGATGACCAACAGTTGCATCCTTATGCCCTTTCATTATTGAATACTTCAAATTATTCTCAATATCCATAGCACATTGATATGCCTAATGTAAAGTTGTAGGTTCTTTATCCCTCAATAGATAGCTCATCTTGCTATCAAATGCACCAAGGTATACGACCAAACATTCAACATCATTTGGTCTAATATTTTTCAGGGATATCCTTTATGGCTCTTGTAAATATGAGATTAAAAGAAGGGACTAATTCATCTTCATGTCTTTGAATTTGCATGAAGTTTTCTCACTTCACTTGGATTCACTATTTCACCAAAATTTTCCATAAAAAATTATCTTAAGTTCATTCCAAGAGTATATAGAGGACGATGGTGGAAAATAGAACCAATCTCTTGCATCCCCCTTCAAGGATTGCACAAACAATTTCATAAGCACATCTTCAAAATCTACTTCATAATCTCCCATCAAATCCCCAAAATCATGTAAATGCTTGCTTGTTGAATCAGACTGCTCTCCATTAAATTTTGGTATCTTGTCCCTGATCTTGGGTAGTACAATGTTTGGAAAACCACAAATAGTACTGAAATTTATGGCACTGTACCTTTTAGTACTGAAATTACTTTGATGTGACAGGGGGTACTTATCATGTTTCATTACATTCATTTTTGGTTCTAGATGTACAATTTCACATGACATCTTGTTCTACCTTTTGCAAATTTTGTCAGTGTCATCAAAAGGTAACTCAAATTCCTCTTACACTTGAGAATGTAAGCCTTTATGATGTAAATATTATAATTCTACTTTACATAATACCATTCAATAGGTTAAATTCATGAGTATGACAGATTTCAACATCCATTTCAATTTCACTTTAAGATTATGCAAGATATCATTCCTTTCCCTATCTTAGTGCTATTTTCACCAAATTGGGAAGCATTTATGTCCTATTTCTTGAAAATTCCCACAAATTATCTACAAATATAATGATATTTCCTTAGATTCATGAGAATACCTAGATTTTTAGAGCATATTTTCACCTTAGATCTTGAAGTGTGCAGATTTGAAGCCTTATCATATTCTTTATCTGGTTCTTTAAGTCAGATTTCCCACCTCTTCTTTAGAGGATTATACTTTTAAATAGATTGAAATATATTCAAAGTAGATCTAGTATTGGGTTTTCTCCAATAGCGGAGTCACCTTCAAATTTTTCACACTTTCCTACTACGAACACTTTCACCAGGTTCAAGAATTACATAATATCTGAACTAGATGTCCAGATTAATCTAACCATTTGACTCTATACTAAAACAATCTACAATTGGAGGATGAAAATTTTCCCCAGCAGAGTCACCATTTATGTTGGTGATTTTTCCAGCTAACCTTGGAATCTTCTAAAAGGTAGCCAATCTTTATGTTCAAAAATTTCCAAGGGTTAGTGGCCAACACAATAGATAGAGGATTCTGAGGTATCTATTCCTACACTTTAGGCTCTGTAGGACCAAGGAGGGTATTCCTTATAGTGTTCATTTAGTATATCAACTTCTCAAGAACACTTCAATATAGATTCATTCTTATTTAAGGAAAACACAATAAATTCACTAAATATTTGGCAGGCCTTTGAGTGAATTAATGTATATTTTCCTAATAATGTGGATGCATTTCAAACATATATTTCAGAATTGGAAGAATTTTATGAATGTTGTTCTGATTTCGAATCCATAGCCAGGTATATGACATGAATGATCGATAAACAAGCCAGTGCCTCATCAATTGGGTAAATGGAGTCAACTATGAAATAACCAGTAACACACCAATTATTTAAATCTAATATATTTAAACTATCTCTGTAATTCCTTACACTGCAAAGACTCATGTTATCCAAAACATTACTTCTTATCAAATCCTTGTAAATTCTCACATACCCATGACTTTTCCCAAGCATTTTATTTAACCCTTTGAGTTAAAGTAAAGAAATGAAGCCATACATTTAATTAAACCAATGATGATAGATGAAACTATCTTTGGTAATTTCATTTACGATTTGTGAAAATGTACAAAAGGAGAGTATATGATTTGGACCTTGTAATTTGTTCCAATATCAGTAATCTATGTAAAACCCTTTAAGACTATAAAATATATAACTTCTACCCAAAAAAATTTCCTAGCAAATTCATCCAACATTCTGCATTTTCATTTGCTTCCTATACTCATCTTCTACCTAGGACATATTGGACTAAAAAAAATAGACAAAACCCCCCAACATTGAGCCATGAAATCCCTTTTATAATGCAAGGGAGCGACAAAGCATCTGACTCAAAGTGTAATTACATTTCATGTTATTTTCAAAATTCATTTCATTAGGGTTAATTTCCCAAACCATTACATCTTTAATCATTCCTTTATCATGGGAAAAGAAAAAGGAAAAAAGGAGCGCCAACCCTTTTGTCGAAGTTGCCACACAAGCCTTCCAAAAGGCATCATGAAAATTGGAATGTTCACCAACACTGGAGTAACCACCATCGCAATCATCGGCATGAACCCCCGAACCAGTCACCAACAAAAATTGCCACCTGGAAGCCTAATCACCACATTACCCAAAACCCAACACCATTAGAAGATGACGTGGCTATTACCTGGCCTTGTCAGCTATTGAGTAACCAACCTCACTGGGTCTTATAATAGAGAGTGGAGTTGCAATAACAATCTCACCCTTCGAATCACTATAAGGCACTAAAGAAGTAGGGCATTGACTAGGGCCAGGGCTAGCTCCTCCCTCTTCACTTGAAGAACTATCAAAAACTAAGATAGGAGCAGTGGGTTTCTCAAAACCAACCCTAGGACTCAAAGCCGACCTTGTTAATTATTTTGCAAATAAAGGTCCCTTATCTTTCATCTCGATCGGTTTCTATGATACATTTATGCTTCTCAGGGCATAGGTGGTCCTAATACCCACCTTCTCACATTTCTTGCGTGCACTTCTCTTTTTCTTTGGAATAATTGGCACCTTAGTGGGGAGGGGTTTATCCTTAGGAATGTATGCAACTGGTTCTTGCATACTCCACCTTTGAAACCTTTGAACTGGTGCAACAAGAGTACTAGGCTTTCTCATGTTTTTAGCATACAATGACAAACAGTGCCAGTTATGTAGAAGAACACAAACCAAAATTTCTAGGAGACTCACACATATAGGCAGCAAAAACAACCATAGATTCAAATTCTAGAGAAAACCCAAACTGCAACTAGCAATGTAGCTAGCATACAAACCTACATACCAAAAGACACCATGCCACCACCTTTGCAATCCCTATTCTCAAAACTTCTGCAATTATTTCTCCAACAGTCACATCAATTAATTATGTGCTTTTGAAATTCATGAATGATTCGATCAAGCCATAGTAAATCCTCATTAAATAGAGGAATGTAGAGCAAGTTGCAATTAATATCCATCTCGGCTCACTCACGTGAGTAAAAAAATCAATTAGTGCATGCTACATCTCCACTATCAATTTCCATGGATTTAAAAATCAATCAAAAAGGAACATTAAGAGTCGCCACTTGCTTTATCGATCATACTAGGAAGCAAGGAGGAGGTGCTTTAAAGATGCCACGCATTCATCCATATCCTTACCCAATTTTCCTTGACTCGTCCGTCGTCGATCATGTTGAGCGTGGGAATTTTCTAACCACATCCTGGAGGCATCACCCATTTTCATTTCACAATCCATTTTGGGACCTCATCAAGCGATGGCTTCAGAGCCAGTGATGAAATACTGTCCATTTATTTGGTCATTAGAAGATTAGAACCAATGATTCTCACCTTTACCATCGCCCATTACCAGTTGCCTCTTCGTTAAGCCACCTCAACTGATGATAGACCAAACCTATGCGATGGGGAGGAAATCCACCCATCGGCAGTCACGGGTTCTTTTCTAAAAGAGAAGAGATAACCAATGATAGTACAAGGGCCAGCAATGGGTTAAAGAATTAACCACATTTCTCATCATGGGTTCCTCCTCCTACAGCATCAATAAAACAATTGGCCGACAATTTACTTTAGAACCAGTGAATGGTCAAAAATTCAACCACATCACTGGTCGCATGTTACCCTCCAAATATAAAGACATAACATGTGATAGGTGATGAAAGTTCATGGTTCCTGAAAGCTATGCATCGCTCATCATGGGTTATCTTGCGGTAGGGAAAACACAACCTGTGATGGGTGATGAACCAGTAGTGATGAACTTAGATGATGCTACAAAGGAAGTACATCGCTCATTGCGTGAGGAGTGTTGCATTTTGAAATAGAACCCGTGATGACCGATAGATCATGAGCGATACATCATGAGTAAAATTTTAAAGGGTGCAAAAATGCATGTGGGAATAATTTTTTCTTAAAGTGGGGGTCCTCCTAGCCAAAAAAGGTGACTTGAATGACGGGGCTAGTCAAATATGATAGCGGAAGCCAAAAAATGCAGCTTGATTTAAATGGTGACCTAGCATAGCTAGTCAATAAGCAAACACAAGCCAATGAGTGGATTAAGGGTATAAATGAACAAAGCGATAAAATCCTAATGACACTAAGGAAGAAGATTTCACAGGCTTGAGAATAGGAACAGTGGAACAACAAAAATTTAGGGTTCCGCCAAGGATGACAATAATCAAGAGGGTGGCCAAGCCCCCATGATCAAGATCCTATGGAAAACCAACATAGGCACAAATGAACATGCTTGCGGATGATATACGAAGCCATAAAAAGATCGCAAACATACACCAGCAAAGATAGGAAAAAAAGAAAGATGAAAAGAAAAAATGCAATGGATCAAGCTTTGGCTAGCCATCCAACTCGGTGGACTGGGTCTAGGTTTTTTTTCCAAAAAGGTTTACTAGTGGAACACGTTGTCCACTATGCAAACAAAACACATGCTCACAAGGGCTAGTGAGGCTAGTTGTCTACTAGGTGAGCCTCAATACGTCCATAACAACGTCATACCCCCATGACTATGATAAGGACAAGATAAAAATGCATGCTCAAAAGGGCTAGTGAAGCTAGTTGTTCACTAGGTGAGCCCCAGGGGACCATATCAAAGCCATACCTCCATGGCTTTAATAAGGTACAAAAAGGAAAATGCAAAAAGAAAGAGGGATGTTCAAATGGATTTTTCTTAGTTCATGTGAGGTCTTAATCTTAGAGGACATCATTGCTAATGTCTCCAAGAGAGGACCAATCAGGGGATAAAATATCCGCAACTTAGAGAATGTAGTTTGTCGCATTACCACTAAGAGGAATGCAATATACTAAGATAAGTCACACTCTAGAAGGAAATTACTCCCAATGTTTCCACAAAGAGGAAAACACATCAAATGAAAGAACATGAAAAGGAAAAATGCAAGTGAAATCATGCCAAAATAATGCTAATGTATGCCCTCACTTTAAATAAATTGCTAACACTATGTTGTGAGAAATTACTTTAAAGTATCCAAAAATGAAGAAGGAAAAGAGGGTTTCCCCTAGAAACACATAATGGATCTATGGATTCAGGGTTAGTATATGTCTTTACTACAATGATATTAGAGTGCTCAGAACTATCACCATTCCCAAAATACACATAGAACTGGAAGAATGACACGAAGAGAGTGAAATCAAAGAAAAACCTTTTCGGTCAACATGGAAGAGACATAGGGTGTCTCAATGCCTTACATCATCCCCAAAAGGAAAACACAAGACAAAAATGAAAAGGAAAAGAGAATATAATGAAAAATATTTTGAGTCAACATGGAAGAGACATAGGGTTTCTTGATGCCTTGCGTCATCCCCAAAAGGAAAACACAAGAAAAAAATGAAAATAAAAAGAAAATTAAAGAGGCAAAAAGCTTACAACATATAGAAGAATGAAGGTAATAATAGAGGTATGCACATAGAGAGAGAAACATCAAACAAAACATCATGGGGGATCACATTACACACATGTAATCAAAAGTGAAAAGAAAGAAAAAAAGGAAAGGAAAAGAAAAGAGAAAATACTAGTAAAGCACATGTGATTCAACCATCAATCAGGTCATCCACATTCTAGTCTTGTTCAGTAAATGTAGAATTCATATCACTAGCGAGAGGGACAACATAAAGTGTTGTACTAGGATAATCACCAAGTTCAACATGCAGTGCATCGCTTGGTTTAGGAGGATCATCATAGTTGTTATTGTTTAAGCTCATGGAAGAGGAAAATAACAAATTCAACTCAATATGCACTTTCTCATCGATTTTAGCTTTTTCCTCATTGTCATCCAAGTTAACCACAATAGGAGGAAAAATGATGATATCCATAGAAGGTTTTGTCCTTGTTATGTTGGAGACATAGGATTTACCAGTTCTAGTAAGAGAGGAGGCTCATCATTTATTGCTTTTTTCAAGTTGGGATTTTTATTTTCAATGTTGTTCTCATCATTCATCTTTCAATCAATAGCATGACATCTATGCCTATGCTCTCTAGCATTGCAGTTTCTTTTATTATGATTTTCAAGTTGCATTTGTGTAGGAGTTGGTTTTTCAACCATAGGTTCCTTTTCTTCTTGTGAAGGAAGAACAGAAGAAACCATGGAAGGTTGTTTAACCACTTTCTCTTTAACTTTATAAATTTGCTTAGGAGGTAGATTATGACTTGTTTGGTTTTCTCTAGGTCTCTTGTAGGAAGTAGGTAAGGTATTTTTCATGGATGGGTCTTGGTTTGTTGGAAGGTATTTGGGTTCAACATTGTTTTCTTTAGGTGGTGGAGGTTCAAGCATAGGTGGAGGAAAGTTTTCAAGAGATAGCTTGGCTATGCATTTTTCTTTGAATCTTTGGTAGGATAGGAAAAGGAAGTCCTCATAAGGTCTTATAGGTTCCATGGGCTTAGGCCAAAAATAATCTAAGGATAAGTTTCCATGGGAAGACAGAGGTTTAAAGCCACTATGGTTTACTGTGAATATTTCATTGCCAACTGGAAAATTTAAGCACTTTTGGACAATGGATGGGACTGGATTCATAGAGCAAAGCCATATGTAGCCTAACTTAACATGAAATTGGTCTGAATTAGATATGATAGAGAATGATACATTTAATTTATTTAGTCCTACTTGTAATGGGAGTGTGATCAAGCCCATTGTAGCATGAGAAAAACCATCATGTGATTTAATCCATGCCTTCGGTTTATCATATCTATCTTGAGTGAGTTCATGCACATATAAGAGTTCTTCTATGATCACATTCTCTCCACATACGAGATCAATTAAAATCCTCAGAGTGGGCTTGTTATTGATTCTACTGACTATGTAAAGAGGACCATCAGGTGCATGTTTGATTGTTTCTTCTAAAGAGAAAGTAATGTCAATGGTTTGTTGTTTATGAGGCTCGATGTCAATCAATCCTATCATTGTATCAATAGTACTTTGTTCATTAGTATCCATTCGACTCTGTTCATCATTATCCATAGGACTTTGTTCATTATTTCTCATATTCTCATCATCTGTGTCAACATTCATCACATCAGTCTTAGTTTCACTAGCCTAAACAAATGAAATATTATGGTTGGGCATGGGATTGGTAAATATTTACAAGTTTTGGTTGGGAGGAGCTATAGACTTATTACCTTTTTCATTCACACCTCCAATTAGGATATGATTAGAATCAATGAGGTCTTGCACAATATATTTAAGATGCTTAAAGTGTTCCATATCATGTCCTTTTTGTTGGTGATAAGCGGTATTGTGTCTAAACCTCAAAGTTAATGGCTTGTTGGGGTGAAGGGGTTGGATGGGAGGTAAGGTAAGAATGTGTTTTTTGAAAAGTTGGGTCATAATGTTGTGAAGTGTGTCGGGTAAGAGTGTAAATTATCTCTAAAAATTCCCAAAGATATAAGGATTACTCTTCTTTATATAGCAACTACTTGGGTATTTTTGATGGGTTTTTTTGCACTTTCTCAACACAGGTAGCACACAAGTGCACTACCTCTCTTGAAAGGTAGAAACATGCAAACAGGTTCCAAATTAGTACCCCAAGGTCTCTCGGGTGTCAATTCATGACTTGCAAAAACAACTGAGTTGATTGATGTGATTTGATGGTAATCACAAAGGGAATTTATGGTTCACTAAGTTTGGAAGGGAATGGATCCTCATATGGAGTTTGTGAAATTTTGAAATGAGGTGCAATTGTTGTAAGTTCAAAACAGTAGTCTAAAACTCCATGTTTCGCATCATATTTGGCTTTACTATGATGTTGGAACTTTATCTTAACTTTAATTTCAAAGAAAATTCAAAATGGAAAAGGGATAGAAGGGTTCCTAGACCTACAACTAATGTTGAACAGTAACAATGGAGGGTGCTACAGTGGAGAACCTTCCTAAAACCAAGTTCCACTTAACCAAAATAACTTATAGTCTCATCAAACTAGTGATATCTTCTAAGGTCTACATATTTTCAGCTATCCATTCACCATGAAGCATGAATAATAGATGAATTTTTAATTGAAACAAGTTAATGTTCAGACTAACTTTACACTGTTGTTCATCATCAATAAACAACAAAAAGTATGAACATGGAAGGAATCAAAACAATAACATTCTTCACTATCAATGTGCAATATGAACTAACAACTAAAAGCAACTTAAAACTTAGAACAAAAAAGATAAAATCTAATTTTGAGGAGAAGAATCATGCACACATGTGAAGAAACACAAGAATCCACCAAAACAATACAGTTCTCATTAAATTTTTGTAGCATGTCCTTACACAACTAAACTGTCTCATGAAAATGAGAGACCCCTATTTATAGTTTTACAAAACTGAAATAAATGGCTAGCATTTACTTTCATCGTGTGTCCAAGATTCATTTTACATTAGGGTTTCACCAACCCCCAATATATAACAATATAAAACACTTTTGTCTTTTCTCTATTTTGTCCTCTAGTGGCTCTGACATTGTAGCAATTTTGTCTTCTAGTGGTTGCATTTTCTTTTTAGCTATACTGTCATATACACATCATCAATCACTGGCTTTCCTACATTTTTTTGGAGGGTAGCATACTCCAAAAAAATTCCTATCAAATCCTAGAGCTTGTTCTATTCCATGATGTCATATTGGAGGATCTGAAAGGCCAACTTTTTGAATCTTCTAGTGATTTTCTCCTAGTTCTTGGTGCATTTGGGCATGGCCTTGATGACTTGGTTGGATTGAGGAAATGCTCTCGTAGCAAATTCAATGAAATTCAATGTTAGTGCATTTTTAACCCCTTGCTCCATCTTCTTGTGGAAGAATGGCTTGATTTTCTCTAGATCTAGCTCTAGGGTGGGCATCTAATAGTCTGTCACCATTCTGAGGTAGTCCTCAATGTTAGTCATGTGCTCCATAACCCATTCAAGGTTGAGCTCAACTTCATGCAAGACCCTCTCCAAGACTTCCCTTCTGTGAGCCAAGCCCATCTTCCAGGTTTCCACTAGCCATTCATCATCTTTTACAAGCCCTAATTCCTTTTCCCATGTCTTCTAGGGAAGCTTGAGAATGCTTTCAATCTTAGGATATGTGATCCTATATAGCTCGATAAATCTATGACGTCTTTTTAGTGGCTTCCAATTGCTTTTAAAAATCCTAGAATTTTTTGAACATTCGGGCAGCATGGTAGATGTCGATGTCTCCATTGTAGAGTACCCATTGGAACCAATCTGCTATGAACTTGGTCCAATTCTTCATCTTTCCCATTCTATTGAAATATTCTTGGAAAAGAAGAGGGGGCACAAATGATGTTTTTAGAGCCTCTTCTTCTAAGGATGTCCATTGTTGGATGTAGGTGGTGAGATCTGCCACTTGTTCCATTAGCTCCTCTTTGGAAGACTAGTCCTTATTCATTTGCTGCATGATTGTTGCCACTAACCCTTGTAATTCATCAATCTTCTATTCTCTTGTTGCTAGGCCCAACTTGACTATCGAGATATTGTAACCAATTCTCACATCCTTATCCATCATAGGGGTAGCAATCTATATTGTTATTGACCTGGAGTCATCAACCATGATTTGAGAGAGGACTCTAGGCTTCTTCTCCTTTCTTGTATTTGTCTGCATTCTGGCTAATATGGCTTTGAGTTTGGCCTTTGGATCAGTAGCCACTGGAGTCTTCTTTTGCAGTTTTCATTCTATCTAATTAGGAACCTTGGCTTCCCCCTTGGGTGATTCATGATCACTTTACTCTCTTTGTTCATGTTGAGGATGCTGCTCTTCATGGACTGGGGTCTCTTGGCCAATTCTTTCTTCTTCATCTAAGTCATCAATTTGTATAACCTTTTCCTTTTCTAACTTGGAAGAGGAAATTTTTTCTTCAGCGCTATCATCTTTCTTGGGTGTCTTCTCTTCAACATGCTCGAGCTCAACATGATGCTTAGACTCAGGGATCTTCCTTGGTGCATCTTCATCTTCTTTCTCTTTTTCTTTCTATTCATACTCCTTTTCAGGAGGTACTTCCTCTTCTTGGATGGGGCCCTTTTCTTGGCCAAATGAGTGGAGGCTCTTTTAGTATCTCCACATTTACATCAGTATCAACTTTCTCCTCAGAAAGATGCTCCTCCAAGTCAGCCTTTTCACTTACATCTTTGAGCTATTGGGATAGCTCCTCTTCCAACTATTGATCTAAGGTTTCTATTATGTATCTTTCGTTAAGATCTTCAAAATACTCTTTTGAAGAGTGTGATCTCTCTTTGTTAGATGCCACCTTATCCAAGTTTATGTTTAACCCACCCTCTAGGTGTTCAAAATAATCATCTTTGAAAGGGTCCTTGGGCTCTTCAACTATACCTTTAGTGGCCTCCCTTTGGCACTTCTCCATATCCTCGGAGATATGCATTGTAGCCTCCATCTTTGGTGGAGAAAGGGGTAGGCTAGAGGCAATCTAGGCCATCAAGGTCTGAACTGTAGGATTCATGATCACCCCAGAAATCTTAGCATGCATACCTTGCAGGTATTTCACGAAGGTATCTAGTAGAGTGAGAGGTGGAATAGTAGTAGTAGAAAATAAAGGCATTGGAGCAGAGAGAGTGCATAGTGGAGGAGGGAGCAAGGAAGATTATAGCAGGGATGTTGTGGTTGAGGAGGATTCCGGTGCCACTACCCGAGTCATTGGGAAGGTGGAAGTGACGTGGATTGAAATGTGCATAGTGGGTGGAGATGAAACATGCAGTGCCTGAGATGTAGGAGGTGAAGGAGTGGAAATGGAAGGAGCAACAATGGGAGTGGAGGTGGTAGGTGGTGAACTTGGCCACTCGGTTTCTTTTTCTCCTTCGTGTTGGGGGTCCTCCTCAATTATAGGCATTTCTCTTCAAAATCCCTCTATTCTCTTTCCTTTCTTCAAAGATTCTCCCTCTACAGCCTTCCGTGTATACACTTTGTGCTTGGGATTTCCCTCATGTGCATCCTTCCCTTACTTCAACCTTGTTGCTGGAGGGGATTTGGGTGCCTCCTCTATTAGGGCAGCAACTGCTCCAGTGTCAGTTTCACTCTAGAGCTCATCTTTGAGCTCTCCATAAGTCAACATTGTGCCCTATACCTTGAGTTGGGAAATTTGAGCATCTACCCACTACTTGGTCTTGTTTTTAGTTTCCCGTGTCAAAATATCAAGGTCAGTGACCTCTTCTTCATCCCAGTCTATCAATGGTAGTGGCAAGTTGTCCACATCATTCTCATGTAGTGCCTCATTCTCACCTCCTTATCATCTTGGAAATTGGCCCAAAAGTCCTCGACATGAGGCCACTGAGCATACTATCTTGTGACCCATTTCTTCAATTTTCCATATGGGTCCATTCGACCTCAGCTTGTGTGGAGTTCTAGACTGTATTCTACCAACTCCTTCTCCGAATACTCTATGCACTGGGCAGTAGGACGGGCATACATTCCTTGCCCAAAGGTTAGGGTATATGGGATCCCTACTCTGTGTTTGTCACTCAATAGGGTGTGGGAATTTTGCAGTTGTAAAGAGACCTCAAATAGGATCATGAGATCATTGGGGGGAGCGTGGCAACTTGTAGGTAGTATCAGAGAACCTTTCTTTTATGATGTATGTAAATTTTGAGAACTATATGAATAGATACCCAAACTGGAAGATGAAGACTTTGGCACTGTGTGAGACTCTTCTCTTAAAGTATCCTCCAAGGAGTCTAATGATATTCCTAATGAAGGCATCATTTACCCTTCGATATTTCCTTTTGAATTTTTTTATTGCAAATGAGGGTAGCGATCATATACCTTGAGGTCTCCTTTCCTAGGTTCCAGGTTATTTGCAACAAAAAGGCCCTTGTACGAGAATTGCTTTGATAAGAGGTACACTAGGTAGGAGGTCATGTAGAACTTGGACATTTTCTTTACAACCATAAGTTGATGCATGTTGTCACCGATGATCTTCGCCCAATGGAATTTTTTCTTGCCTTACATGATCTCCTCGATGAAGTAGAACATCCATTCTTCAAAGAAGGTAGCTGTAGGGAGACCCATTACCATGCTTAGTAGGGTGATTAATTCATGGTATTCCTCATGGAAATCACTTGTAAATAGTTCTTGTGGCACCTTAGCAACATTTCCCTTCTTTTCCTTCAACCAATGTTGGTTGATTAGTCTCTTACATGCTAGAGGGTCCAATTTCCACATATTATCAACATATCCCCTCTCGGTTTCCTCCATTACATTAAATGTAGGGATATGGAATGTCTTGCCTATAGAGTTGGCAGAAAAATATGCTAACACTCAGCCATAATGGTCAATTATTTTCCTATTATTATGATAAAATTCTCAGTATACCATCACAAATTCTACAACAATGAGCATGGGTGGAAAGCTAACTTCCTTGGAGAGACCACTCACTCTAATTTTTTGGTCATTTTTAGTTGTAGAGTGGATCATTACCCTTCACTAGAACTCATCTATATCCACATGCCCAAGGTTGGTGTCTGACATGGAATCGAAGGTGGAAGTAATCTTAGAGGTGCACTCCACCCCATCGAACTGATACTTCATCTAATCCTTCTCTTCCTTCCCTCTTGGAAAGCATATAGGTTTCTTTCCCTTTTCTTTCTTGGCAGAATTCCCCAATGGTCCAATAGTAGATTCCATAAATTCTACATACAAAGATGTAGTAATTGCATTCATATAAAAAATTTAAGAAGCATTAGTTAAATCTTGAAAAATGAGGGTTAGATCCAATAGTTGATCATTAGAAAATCATGAAATTTATCAACATTCATCATTCAAGGCTCATTTGGATCAAATAGGAATGTGGGCCCCAGGATGCAGGTTTCCCTAGGCTAGAGGCCTGAAGGACGTTTAGGCTCTATCGTTAAGTAATGGTGATCAAGAGACAGAAACCTGCATGAGGAGTTCCACAATGCAGGACCCACGGGGTCTTTTGACACCTTAGGCTCATTGTTTTGACAAGTGATTAACTTGGGAGGTTATGGGGTAGGACCAGTGGAAAACCATTATGTTATGGCCATTAGGAACGGTGGTAGTGAGATGATAGTTCGCATACAATGATCCATACGGGAAGACCTACAAACACTTAAAATTGGCCACTTTGTTTAGAGGAGCTCGGATGGTGGTGGCGAACAAAAAATTTGTACCATGGATGGAAAGGATGACACCGCCATTAACCAATGGAAATTGGGCAATGGTAGGCCGCAAATGACAGCCTGCATAGAATGGTCTGCATGCAACCACTGAACTTAGTTTTCTCTTTGAAGTCTTGGAGAGAAATGACCTAGGTAGAATCCACAATGTGGGCACACAACGTCACTCAAACATTCAGAGCAGTGAAGGAGGTAGGGGAGTTCATAGATGGACCTTCGAAGGGATTAGCCTGCATGAAGGTTTTAAATTAATGTTAATTTTGGCAGAGACTTGGAATGGCCAAGAAGGCGGAAAAGTCCATGATGTGGGAGGGAGAAATGGTTTATTTGTTGCCCAATTTTCACCTACGGGCTCATCAGGCAGGAAAAATTATGTTTCAGGTGTTCATAAAGGCCAAATCGGGAATTTACATCAAGGGTTAGATCATGCACCTGAGGATATTTCACAAGGAGGTCTATTGGAAGGCATGCCTCAATCAGTTTTGGCGCAAAAAACTCATTAGAGAAAAAAGTCGGCAAGACCTTCCTATTGTCTTGCCAACTAGCAGTGTGTTCTACTTGGTTTCATACACCCATCGCCAAGACATTTGGGTCATCATGAGTCTTCATGTATCTCTCCGCTTGGAGGGAGGTCATGCCGATAATTTTTCACAAGGGTGGCATCAAGGGGAATGATTTTGTTCAGCATAATGTCTCTCCGACTATGCAAAGTATCACCGAAGGGGATTTCCTTCGGCATAATGTCTCACTGACACATGGGAGTCTCCCCAAAATGGTCTCAACTCACCAAAATATTTTCATCTCATTGAGAAGTCTTGCCAACATGGAGTGGTGAGCTCGGCGAAGGATTTGAGTTCACCATGATGTCTCGGCGACCAAACAGGGTCTCGTCGATGGCGAAGGAGGTCTCGGAGAAGGGTTTTTCCTTCGGCGTAGTGTCTCACTGAAGGTCGGGGGTCTCGCCGAAGGTTAGGAGCTTAGGGAGATGTCTCAACGACTAGTGAAAGTCTCGGCAAAAAGATATGTCAACGGGGAGAAAAGGTGGGCCTCACTGTAATGTCTCGATGACCGAATGATGTCTCACCGAAAGGATGGTGCTTTCGGTATAAGATGATGAGCTCGGGGAGATGTCCTACTGACATGGGGAGGTCTCAGTGAAAGTTGTGAGCTCAGCGAGAGGTTTCACCGACCAAGAAAAGTCTTCCCGACTGAAATGAAGAGAGCTCGATAAGAGTTCTTGCCGAAGCAAGGTGGCTTTGGCGAGAGGTCTCACCAACACAGGAAGGTCTCGCCAAAACAGAATGAACTCAGAGAAAAGGAGTGAGCTTGCCAAAGGATCTTTCCTTCAGCATAGTGTTTGGCCGACCCAATGGTATCTCACTAAAGGATGAAGGGCTCGGTGAAATCTCTTGTCGACAATGGAGAGTCTTGTCGATAGCGATGGACTTACCAATCGAAAAGGGGTATCGGCATGACTCTTAGCACCTGCTATGACCTTTTGCCAAAGGTGAAAGTCTTGCCAATGATTTTAGGGATGTCAATATGAATTTTGCAGCTCGATGTAAACTCTCACTGATGGGTGTATGCTTGTCGATGCTGTTGTAGAGTATAATCGCATCGGGGAGACACGGTAGGTGTCTCACCGACATGCGATTTAATCTGAGCAACCTTTGACCATCTAGCAATCCCATGTAACATTTGTTCAGCCAATCAGAGGAGGCTATAGGAGAGTCATGGCAGTTTGACCCCTGTGAAGAAGATTAGTGGAACATAAGCAACGTGGATCTACTCTAAGAATAAAGCAATGAATCAGTTCAATATCCAGGAGGTGTCTTCGATAAATAGAAGGGCGGAGACCGCAAGGACAATTGGGATTTCAACTAGTGAAGGTAGATAGACATTAATGATAGTGCTATAGGGGATTCGAGACAACTCGGCAAGGAGGTTTGAAGGTGGACAGAGAGGCCTAAAATTAATGTTGTGGTTGCAAAAGATCAAGGAGGCCATTCCTGGAGCGACTCTTCAATGACGTGGACAACGGGGACATAGCATTAACTTCCTTCATTTGAAAAGATCTAAGGGTAGATCTTTGTGAATGCAGATATTTTTGTAAGCCCTAGGGGCCGACATCTTTTTGTATATAGGGCATTTTTTCCTCTTTGTAAAGGAGTTCAGATTATGCATTCTCAAGAGTTAGTGATTTTTAACAATCCTTTCTCAGCTGATGTATGCTTTGTAACTCATTTCAATTTTGGAATATAAAACACAGAGTTTACCTTGAAAGCCAGTGTTAGTGTTTAGACTACTCTCATTTCTATATTTTTAGATTATGCAAGTTTTCAGCTGTGCTTTTCTAAGTCTGCATTCATACCTTAAAGCTATGAAATTCATTTTTTCTTCCTAAAATATGTATGTAGACCAAGCCTTTTTAAGAATGATGCATAAGTTGAAATAGGTTATGTTGAGTAAATGAAATAGCTACCATTAGTTTTCTAGTGTATGTTCATCTTGTTTTCATTTCATGATTTCTTACCAGTTTGGTGTATCACCATAGTATTTAGTTTTATTTTTATGCACTCTTTCTCCCTTTTCCTTTACAAAATCAGTAGTTTAGGTGATACCAAAGGAAGTCAGCCTTCTCCGAAGGTTTACCTCTTTCTATAAGTGACCCATAGCTTTGGAGGTCTTCCCATGTTACACTGAGGTGTTGAACATCAGGTTCAACAAGGGTGCAATTTCAAGTGATAACATTAGCCATAGAGAATAGCATCCATAGGATGGTAGGCTACAGGTGGCGGCCTGCAAGGAATGACCTGCATACTAAGGGTTGGTTGTTTCAACATTCAACGGAGGTGGTCTTGGCGGGGCCCGCGATGCGGGAAGCAATCAGGGGTAAGCCGTTTGAGAACAGTGGTGAGATGGTGGCTTCCCACATGTAGTGGCCCACATTAACAGACTTGCAAGGGTTCACAAACTTAGGTTTTCCTTCATCAAACATTTTGATGCTTTGGGATTTAATCAAGGCAGCAATAGGGGCACTATGGGCCTCAAGGAAACTCAAGTCATGTGAAGAACGAAGAATCAAAGGAGAGCTTGTGCATTATTTTAAAGTGATTTGTTTGAATGTTTTAAAGAAGTTTTCAAATGATTTTGGTGTGGGGCGGACTGCTAGGAATGTCGTCAAGTGTTTTAGAGGGTTTAAATGGATTTTTTTAATATTTACCTATTACTTATTGACCCTAGTTACATAAAGCATTTACTCTAAGAATTTTGGGTGGCAGGCATACCTAGGAGGCCATGGAAGTCCAAAGAAGATTGTGATTCTAGTCTGATGAGTGTAATGCGGGCACAAGAGCTCTAATTGACATTTCCTCTTTAAAAAATCCAAAGTAGCAAGTGTGAAAATGAGAGGTCGAGAGGGCTATTTATAGGGAAAGCTTAATTAATGACCTGAATTAAATGCAGGGTATGGTGGTTGGTGAAGTGGTTGGGTGTGGGACTCAATGAACTAGTGGCGGGAAGTGAAAAACCTGCAATGTAGAATGACCTCATGAATTTTTCACTCACTAGTGGTTGGGAGATAATGGCAAGGAAGGTTGCATGATCCACTATGCGGGTGGATGTCCTAGGTCAACTACAATTTGAATAGTGCAAGGATGACGTCACATAAGGGGAAACCCACAACTGTGGACCCGCATGAGTTGGAGGATGCTAGAGTAATGGAACAAGGGAAACTTGAATGGGAATTCCCACAAGGATCAAAGAAAGAAAAATTTTGGGGGGTGGTGAATTTGGTCAACTGGAGAATGATGACTTTAGGGATCCTAACCACTTTAAGCTCAAAATTAGGGGAACGTAAAATGAGGTAAAGGAAAAAAGTGACCCGATGAAGGAAGAAGGTGAGAGAGAGAGGGTTCCCATTCCAAACAGGGCATGTGTGCCATAGGCACAACAAATGGTGACTCTATTGGAAGAATTCTCCCAAGCATTCTAAGGGTAAAGATTCATTAAGAACCTAGAATCTCTGGTTTCGCAGACCAAAATTTGGTTTCCATAAGTGAACTAGGAACTGAAAGGAAGAAAAAATTCTTTGTTGAATCGAGTCACAGAGTACCTCAAAAGTGTGTGCATGGTGAGTTTATTTCCTTTCCTTAGAGGTCGTAATAGATAGCAATTAGTCAGTGAGAGCAAGCTACGTAAGTTTTCTAACCCCAAAAGTAACCTAGAAATTTCTTTGCTATGAGTCAAACGTCCATAGCTCTGATGGAGTTATCATTGTGACCTAAAAAACATTGCTCTATTGCCAGCCAGGAATCCATAGCCCCAATATATTTTCTCACACACCCACACAGTTACTTCGTTTAACACTTTCTTTCTTTTCTTTCCTTGAATATTTTATTTTGGTACTCTTTTCCTCTTGCTCGACTGCATAAGCACTAAAGCTTATTGTGGGTTTGGAATGACAGTGGTCACTAGAGAAGACTTAGGATTTTTCACTTGTTGAAACCTCATAACAACTATTGTACAACTCATCAAAAATATTTTAAATGTATTTTCATGTGTGACCTGAGATAAACGTGAAGGGATTCAACAAAGGGTTATGTCCTAGGTCAAGTCAGAGTTCAAACAAGGAAACCCGCTTCATGGGAGCGGTCAGATATCAATAGTTACAGATGAAGATGTATCCATATAACAAATAGGAGTAGACAATAAATTAGGTCATCTGATAGACCAAGCATAGCCACCACATGAAGAATGAAGGAACACCCTAAGCAAAAATAAGATTCAAGAAAGTGAGTAGAAGTGAGAAGACAATGAGGTAGAAAAACAAAAGGGAACCTAAGCTAGCCTATATACAATTATATACGAAGATGACCTCAAAAATCTCAAGGAAGGAAATAATGCTTGAGATGTTTCCCATTGACCCGCAATGAGACAACCTCTCCAGTGAGTGTCTTGAGGTGAAAAGAATTATCTCCTAAGATTTCTAAAATATGAAAAGGGCCAAGCCAAAGCTTTTCGAATTTGTCATGTCCCCCTTTCTTTTCATGGGCTTTGTCCCAACAAAGGACTAAATCAACAATCCTAAAGGCCTTTACTTTGGCTCGACAATCAAACCACCTTTTGACTACACCCTAGTGTTTGGTGAAATTTTCAATTGCTCTATCATAGACTTCTTCTAAATGAAACAACTCAGCTAAAGGAGCCTCTTGACGGTCCCCTTCCTCATAGTATGTGTTGAGAAACTGGAGCGTGGGGATCTTGAGGTGTATGGGGAAGATGGGCTCCAGGCCATAGATGAGATGGAATGGGGAATCACCCAGGGTAGCCTTATGGTGTGTATGATCTACCCCAAGGGAAAAACATAGTTAGGTATGGAAATCTTTGGGATTCCTGTCAAGCAATTTCTTGATTACAATTATCAATTTTTTATTTGTTGACTCAGCTAGGCCATTTCCTTGAGGATATTATTTGGACAAGAATTTAAGCACAATCCCATAACCAAAATTCCAACTAGAAAACTTAAGAGATAAAAATGTGGGGCCATTATCGCACACAAGGGAAAATAGGAAATAGAAGAGGTTCAATATAAAAATTTATAGGAAATTAATAACTTTAGTAGTACATTACTTACATGCTATTGCTTCTATCCACCTAGTGTAGTAATTAGAAGTGGTTAGAATATACCTCTAGCCTACAAAGGATGGTGGGCTTACTGGACCAATAAAGTTGAGTCCCCATTTAGAAAATGGCCTTACCTCTAGGAGTGGTTGCAGTGGGACAACAACATTTCTTTCTCTGGTAGCAGTAGTTTGACGATTGTGACAAGTTCTGACATGGTTATGTGCATCCTTAAACACCATTGACTAGTAGTGCCCAACCCACAGAATCTAGTGGGAGGATGAAGGGCTAGATCCATGACCAGTGCCAAATTTTTCATGAAATTCTTTCATTACTCTAGCTACTTCTTTTCCAATGCATCTAAGATAGATTCCTTCATGGATTCTTTTGTACAATATAGACCCCTGTAGCATGTAGTTGTTACTCTTCGATCTTAGAGCATGCTTTTGTACTCCTTGTAGCTGAGACGAGCACTTGTTCAAAAAATAGTAGATGATGTCATCATACCACTCTCTAGGAGAAACATTTTCTAGTTGGTACTACTATACAGTGAGTTTGGGTCCCATTTTAGCTATTGTTCGACTGAGGGCTTTCCCTCAGACCAATTTCATGGGCTAGATCTCCATGTCATATTCCTATAATAAAGTGACCCACTTTTCCCTTCGTTCTCCTAGCTCGTTCTACATTAACAAAGTCTTGACTTCCAAATCAGGCACAATTGCGAACACCTTATTCCTCAAGATGTAATGCCATAATTTCTTAACTCCTCTAACCAAAGTGTATTATTACTTTTCAACATTGTGATACCTTAACTCTGCATCCTTTAGTGGATCACTCATGAAGGAAATAAGGTGTTCACTCCCTTTGTCATATTTTTGTGTCAATATGTTGGCACAAGAGTTATCTAAAGTGAATGAATAGATATAAAATGGCTTCAAATAATTTGGAATGACCAGCACTGGTGCATCAACAATTACTTTCTTGATTTCTTCAAAATCCCGCTTGGCTTCTAGTTTCCATTCCACTTTGGCATCCTACTTCATCATATCATTCAATGTTTTGATAATTTCTATGAATCTCGTGATGAATTTTCTGAAAAAGTTGATCTTTGCAAAGAAAGATTTCAATTCTTCCTTCCTAAAATCTGAATTTTTAGTATAGCTTGGATGCAATCTGGGTCTACTGATATTCCTTTCTTTGAGATCACATGTCCCAACATTTTTCCTTCCTTTAACTCTGAGGATGCACTTCTTGGGATTCAACGAAATTCCAAACTCTGCATTTTTGGAAAACCTTGCATAGATTTGACACATGGTCTTCTCTTTTCTTTGAAAACATAGTAAGGTCATCCATATGTATGATGATGCATTTTCTGATTAGGTCCTTGAATGAAATATCCATGGCACGCTGGAAGGTTGCATTGTCGTTGATTAGCCCAACTGACATTCTTTTGTATGTGAAGGTTCCCCACTTTGTGATGAATATTTTTTTGTGTCTATCTTCATACTGTACCATCACCTGATTGTACCTAGAGTATCCGTTCAAAAAGGACATCATCTTAGATCCATTAACTATTTGCAATACTTCATCTAGTGAGGGTACTAGATAGTTATCCTTTTTTGAGGCTCTATTTAAATTCCAAAAATCTACACATAATCTTATTTCATCATTCTTATTTCTAACCGAAACCATATTTTCTATGGATGTGGAGTGCCTAACTGGGAAGATAATTCGGGTAGATAGCAATTTATGAACTTCTTTGTAAATGATAGGCTCTAGCAATGCATTGATTGGGTGTTGGCGTTGCTAAAAAGGCCTCACCTTAGGCTCAAGAGGGATGCTATGGGTGATGATTGAGGTATCATATGTCTTCAAGTCCTTATATCTCCAGGCGATCACATCATGGTATGTGTCTAGGGAATCAATGATCCCTTTCCTTTCATCTAGTGTGCACACTTTTATGATGAACACATTCTTGATTTCTTTAGGTATACCTAGGTTGTGAGAATCACACTAATTATCAATTGAGTCCTTATTTTTCTAACCTTGATCCCTTATCTGATCCAAGTCAAATATTCGTTCCAACTAAACCATACCTCGTGGTATTGTATTTTTTTTAGGTTAATAACCCCCTATATGTCTAATTCGACTTCTTCAAGCTCTACTTCATAAATTATTTGAGTTGAAAACACATCAGAACTTGTGATGAAATATAAAATATTCTTATCATCATTAAAGACCTGAAAGTTGGTAACATTATCAAGCATGGACAACCCATAGAGATGAGCTCCATAGTGAACTTCATCAAGCTTGCTAACAAGAGAGGCTGAAGGGTGTTGTTTCTTGGGTTAACACATCAGCAGTATGATTCTTTCTTCGAGGGATCAATTGAATGTTGAATGCATCTAAGCCTTCTATGATATCCCATACCCTATGTCTGTAATTTTCTAACCTTCTATCATGACAAGAATACAACTTCTTGACTTGTTTCACTACCAACTCTGAATCACCAAAGACTTGTAACATTTTAACCTTCTTTCTTAGCGCCATCAAAAGCCCATGAACTTGTGCTTCATACTCTGCTACATTGTTCGTGCAATAAAAATAAAGCCTATGAGTAGAAAAATATGTCTTACATGTGGGACTGATGAGCTTGAATTTGGCTCTCACTCCTTGTTTGGACTTGGACCCATCAAAGTGCACCATCCAAAACTTAGGGGCTTCTTTGAATTTTGAGCTAATGAATCTTGTTCCCTTCCTTGGAAGTATATCTGCTCTAATAGCCTTGGGTGAGTGCATGTATTTTGCATGGTCCTAGTTTGGTGGCTCTGTTTGGAGTTCCCCTTTTGGGGTGACTTGTCCCTTAATATTTTCAACTACTATTTGGCACATGAAGAAAATGAATTATGAGTGGGAAGCATTGTGTGCCCTACACTAGCTAGGTAATAAGAGCTCCTAAAAGTCCATTCTAAGTTGATCTTGCACACATTTTTGCATAAACTCTTGGAATCCATCCAATAATCCAAGATTACCATCCTCTTTGGATTCTTCATCATCTTCTTCAATAAACACCTTTGTACTCTCAAGTGTGTGGGTTAGGTTGGCAGGTGTACTACATAACACAAGAAGGACCTCTTTGGCCACTTCCTCTTTTGGGAATTCTTGCTCATCCCGATAAGCCATATGATAGTAATTTCCTAGTTCTATTTCACCAAACAACACCTCATTTGTGTTGTTATACTTTGTAATCATGAACTTCATGCGGGGCTCTAGATCAATGTAGATCTAGTTAGGAAGCCCCTTCCAAGGTAGTCGCAAGTGAGAAAAATCCATTGCAACATATCCTTTCAATGCCTAGGTGAAATCCCTTCCTAGTATTACTCCATATGTATCAGTGATATCAACATCTTAAATATCAATCATCTATTACATCCTTGGATCAGCGACAATGTGCATGGGTATTCTATTGATTTCTCCAACTATATTGATCTTCATCTTGTCTAGTTGAGTCACCTTCTATCGGGAGGGAGTCAAAACTATTCCTAGAGATATGCATACTACCAATGACATAACATTGGCTAAGGATCTTGAATCAAACAAGCTTTATGTAGGTTCTTTCCAAATATTTTGATGGTAGTTAGGAAGGGAGGGGTCTCTAGTTTCCCTTGGAACAACCCTATGGATACGTCTACCTAGGCTACTTGAGCTTTGTCCTTATCATTGGTTTTATCCCAATTTTGTGCTTTTTTTGTCCTTTATTAGGTTGTTTGTTTTCTTGTTGATTTGGAAACTGATTTGTTTTCTTTCCTAGGATTTCCCTCATTCTTGACTTGTCTTGGATGAAGTGGTTCCATTAAGAATCCTAAAGAAGGAATTTATAATTATTGGGACCCTAAGAAATTAAAAGGCTGATAGGTTTAGTTTAACTTTCTTAAAATCTTCTGCCACATATTCCCCCATGTGTTCAACTTCTACCTTAGAGAATTTATCCTGAGAAGAGCTAGCAAGCTAACTTTGGGCTTGGTTCAATTGCCTATTCTTATTGAAATATTGGGTAGGCACATGAGGGTAGCCCAGATTATTAGTGGCGTTGGGGTTAGGTGGTGTATTGAAGTTACTAGGAGTAGTAGAGGTCATAAAAGGGACACCTACTTGTCTATTTCTTAGATTGTAAGGAGTTTCCCTTTGATGAAACATTTGAACTTCATCTTCACATGGCTATTCCTCATCTACTGGACCATTATCTATTGAATCAAAGAGCTAGGAAAATGTATTTCATTACTTACCTCTTTTGCTTCTTCACTCTTTGAGGCAACAATCTCCTTCTAGGGAATGTTTCTCTCACTTCATGGGAAAGGAGCTTGATTAACCACTAGTACTGAAGAATCATATGGTTCAGATAGAACCAGGTCTCTATATCCCACACCATCGATGACAATCTGAACTTCCACTTGGAAAAAAAAATTTGTGGTCTGAAATTTTGGAGAATCCAATTCAGAATGCCTATTTGTTTTGTGAATGCATCACCACCTAGATAAGGCTACCTCCTCCAAATACACTCCACTTGTCATCTTATCAGCATTAGCTAGCTGATCAAGTGGTGTGGGAATGCCTCCATTATTTGACCTTTTGTTCCACATGTGATTTTGTCTTTGTGAAGGTGTTCTTTCAAAGCCTTGGATTGAATTTTAACCTCTCTCATAGTTTTGTCTGGAAGAGGCACTTGCATCATGGTTGTCATGGTTATCTTTATTGAGGTTAGATTGGATGCTTCTTTGGGAAGCCTGTAGTTGGTTATTTTGGTTCCTCAAGTGTGTCATTTTTGTACACAACTTTCTCACTAAATTTTTCAACTCATCAATCTAGTCTTTCTCTTTGTTATTATATTGTGAGGTTGAACTTTGAAGGAAAACCAGTTGTACTGTGGGTTGATTCTACTGACCAGGTGGGAACTCAGAGTCCTATAGGTATGTAGGAACTTGAGGCTACTGAGAGTAAGTATGTTACTAATATGGTTGTAAGTAATGAGGCACTGGAGGTGCTTGGTTCAATGGTTGCCCTGGATGGGACACTATCGGTAGCTAGGAAACTTGATTCAACATTGGTGTCTAATGGAAAAAGGCATGGGTCAATCCTTGGTGTCTGGTGGTTGGAAGTATGTAGGCACTTGAGGCTATTAAGAGTAAGTTTGTTACTACTGTGGTTGCAATTAATGAGGCACTGTAGGTGCTTGGTTCAATGGCTTCCCTAGATGGGGCACTATTGGCAGTTGAAGAACTTGATTCAATATTCATGTCTGATGGGCCAAGGCATGGGTAAATCCTTGGATTCTGTGTTGGATGGGAAGCTGGCCCCAAGGAGGGAAAGGGTCCTATGATGTGTTGTCCCAAATTAGGTCTAGATGTGACTTCTTCTGCATACGCATCCACCAACCTTGCTAGTGATGGGTGCATTCTCTTTACTAGTGTAGATGTGAGGTTATCCAAGGTGGCATAGTAGTCCAATCTGGTTGAGGAGTCATTGACCACATAGGGTGGCTGCAACCTCATGTAAGCTTGATGGAACTTTTCATTGAAGGAGATGATTAGCTTGTTGACCTCCCTTTGAATGGGCATGAATTGTTGGTATAACTCAGAGGGGTTGACTGGGATCTTGAATTTCTACAAGAAAGTGTCCTTTAATTGATCCCAAGTGGTGATGGATCCTATCAATAGGTGGATGTACCAACAAAAGGCTTCTTCCCCCAAGGAGTAGGGAAAGAGCCTACAAGCCACATCCTCATGTTATATTTTCATATCCTTCAGGGTTGTCTATAAGATCTTAATGTGTTCTTCTATTGTCCTTTATGGATCATGAGGATGGAACTTAGTGAAAAATGTTTCTAGATTCTTTGGCATATCATAGTAATCATTGAAGGACAGAGGAGATAGGTTATTACCTAGCCAAGCCATGATGGGAGGTGGAGGCTACACTGGCTATGCTACAACAACCTATGGCTGAAAAGGACTAGCAGTAGTTGGGGCAGTGCCCTGGAAGAGAAATACAAGTGAAGGGACAACACCCTGGCCATGAGGGATGGAGGGTGAGAAGGTTGCTTAAGGAAAATGGAAAGATGGAAGTGATGCCAGGAGCGATGGAGAGGAGTGGTATGGATGGGTGGAGGGAGATGGAGGAGATGGAGGGGATGGAGGTTGAGTGGATGGGGTTGAAATGGATGTTTCCCCTTTCTTATCTCTGTAGACACCTAAAAATGACCTAGGCCTGCAAGCTTCATTTTTACCACTTTTGTCCTAGCATAATTGTGACATTTAATTATGTCCTTGGTCCACATTCGACTATTGATTAAATAATTCATAATTATTTAATTAATTCATGTCCTTTTATTCTTCATGATTATTAAATAAATAAATTTTATTTATTTATTAAATACGTCATTAATTGTCTAAGTCTCCCCTTAATTAAATAAATTCCTTAATTTATTTAATTGCCTTCTATTCACTTTATTCCTTATTGATTATTAAATAAATAAGTTTCTATTATTTATTTAATATGTCACTAATTGTCATAATTAAATGAATTAATTAATTTATTTAATTATCACTCTTATTTTCTAAATTAAATAATTAAATTTAATTATTTAATTGCCAAATTGGATATTCTTCTCATTTTAAATAAATTCAAATATTTAAAATGTCATCTCTTCTTAACTACAAGCTCATTTTGGTAAATAATTCAAAAACTGATTATTTACTATTTGTAAAAATTCACATTTGGAATTAATTTAATTCCAAATTGGTAACTTTCCACCAAGAGTCAAGTAATCGGGCAGGTTCTCGACCCTTCCAAAATTGATCTTCAGTCCACTCTTTATCTTATTCATTTTCGAAAATCTTTATTTTCGAAAATGTTTCTTCATTTATTCTCCACCATCGATCCAATTATCTGAGATATTATCTTGACTGTTCGATTAATGAATTTTCCCTAACCCTAATTAGGGATTCTCAGGTTTAATCTAGACCTTTCATTTTAGGTTTTGGTCAGAATGCAATCTCACCCATCCATTCAAAATGGCATTTTCTATAAAATGCCATTTTCCTCTCACTTTTCAATTACACACATTCACTTTATACAATTTCACACTTGCACTCCTAGGCTTTCCATAGCATTTATTATCTTTATTTGATCAAGTCTTAGCATGTTTAGGCATTGTCAATCATAGTCATAGGCATAGGCATTAGACATTTGTGCAAATTCTTCAAAGCTTGGTGTAGGACATATACATCTATTTGCAGATTGCTCGCACGACGAATCTGAGGGAAACACGTCAACCAACAAGTAAGAAGGTACTATGGAGGTAATCATGGAGAATTCAATTTACAGGTATAATTGTTTAATTGTTTAATTTCCTTTGTACTCAATAGGTCTTTGGGTTTCTCTGTCCTTCATTGATTTATTACTAACACTCCTAATCTAACCTTAAGAAAAGAAATCCTCAGTTACATTGGTGAAGTTGCGCAAAATGCACCCTCAAGTCGCTCTATTGGTCAAGGCCGAGTTAAAGAAATTACTAGATGCTAGATTCATATGGTCTATTGACTACGCTGAATGGATTTCTAACCTAGTGCCAGTAACAAAGCCAAATGGACTGATCTGCGTATGTATAGACTTTCGAGACCTAAATAAAGCATGCCCAAAGGATGACTTTCCTTTGCCAAACATTGACATCATAGTTGACCTCATAGCAGGATATGAGATGCTATCCCTCATGGATGGTTTCTCCGGCTATAATCAGATTCGCATTGCTCCTGAAGACCAGCACAAAATGGTATTTACTTTCCCATGGGGTACATATTGTTGGAATGGCATGCCATTTGGTCTCAAAAATGCAGGTGCCACATACCAAAGGGCTATGACCACAATCTTCCATGACATGATACACAAAATAATGGAAGATTATGTAGATGACCTATTAGCCAAATCAGTAACCAGGAAAGATCATCTGAAGGTGCTCGACACAATTTTCAAGAGACTTGAAGAGTACAAAGTCCAGCTAAATCCTAAGAAGTGTGTTTTCGGGGTCACATCAGGTAAACTCTTGGGATACATAGTATCCCGAAGAGGCATAGAGGTTGATCTAGCAAAAGTCAAAGCCATCATAGACATGCCTCTGCCCAGAGGAATCAGTGAACTCAGAACTCTACAAGGAAGAGTACAATCTATTCAGTGTTTCATAGCGCAATTGGCAGATAAGTGTCACCCATTCCAGTATCTATTGCGCAAGGGTACCCCCTTTGTATGGATAGATAAATGTTAAGAAGCCTTTCAGCAAATCAAAGATTACCTACTGTCAACACCAGTCCTCATGCCTCCCATTCATGGAAAGCCATTGATCCTATACATCTCGACTACTAGTTCAACACTAGGGGCATTACTGGCACAAAATGATTATGAAGGAAATGAAAGAGCCATCTATTACATAAGCCACACACTAATAGGGTATGAGTTGAACTATACAAACATTGAATGTGCATGCCTTATTGTTGTCTTTAAATCCCAAAAACTAAGACACTATATGTTCAGTCACCAGACACAACTGGTCGCCAAGATTGATCCACTAAAATATCTCTTAAGTCGGGCGACATTAACAGGCCAGTTGGAAAAATGGGTCATGATACTAAGTGAGTATGACATACAATATGTTGAGCATAAGGCAACAAAAGGACAGGTAATAGTAGATCAACTGGCAGATGCACCGATTCAAGTCACTCATCCACTAGTAACTGATTTTCCCGATGAGTCCATTTTTCATGCGGAACCGGCGGTACCATGGAAGCTATATTTTGATGGGTCTCATACTGGTCATGGCTCAGGTGTTGGAATCTTGTTTATCACACCACAGGGGGATTCAATTCCTAAGTCATTCTAGATTGCTTTCCCTTATACAAATAACATTGCCGAATATGAAGCACTAGTCACAAGTCTCAAGATGGCAATTAAATGGAAAATTCAGACGTTGCTTGTATTTAGGGATTCCCAGCTCGTTATCAACCAAGTGAATGATGACTATGAAACAAAGGATGGGAAGTTGCTTCCCTACAAGAGGATGGTGGATAGTTTCCTAACATACTTCCAATTGATTTCTTTTGAACAAATCCCCACGACACAGAATAAGGCAGCTGATGCAATGGCTACTATTGGTTCTCTCTTGGACATCCCTCAAAATGTGTCACAATTTGAGTTCTTAGTAGAATATATTTTGATGCCAGCATATGATATCCCAGAATCAGAAATGGTTTGCGAACTTGTTGGTCCCAACTCTCCCTGGTATCAGGATATTTATGACTACCTAAAATCTCAAACCCTTCCACTGAACCTGTCCAATAACCAAAGGAAGTCCTTCATCCAAAAATTTGCAAGGTATGCCATCGTCAGTGACACCCTTTACCGCCATAGTTTTGATGACACCCTCCTTAGATGTCTCGACACCAATGAAGCACATACGACCTTACGCGAAGTGCACGACGGTATATGCGGGTCTCATTCAAGTGGTCCTACTCTAGCTAATAAAGTAATGAGACTTGGGTATTATTGGTTGACCATTGAAACGGATGCAATTGAATATGTTAGGACTTGTCACAAATGTCAGATTCACAGTGATTTGATCCATGTTCCAGCACAGGAACTTCGACTAATCACTTCTCCTTGGCCCTTCACTCAATGGGGACTCGACCTCGTGGGTAAAATTCATCCAACCTCGTCCAACTGCCACAAATTCATTATCACCACCACTAAGTATTTTACGAAGTGGATTGAAGCTATCCCATTGACATATATTACCGGAAAACAAATATCCAAGTTCATCCTTAACTACATCATTTGTCAGTATGGCCTTCCGCAATCCATCATCACTGACAATGGACATCCATTTAAAAACCAAGACGTTTGGGAGTTATGTGAGCGATTTCACATTCAACACCATTTTTCATCTCCATACTACCCACAAGGAAACGGTCAAGTTGAGGCGTCAAATAAAACCATTGTCAAAATCCTCAAAAATACTGTCAATGACATTGGTCGTGACTGGCACATACAACTCAACCCTGCTCTGTGGGCTTACCGAACTAGCATTCGTACACCTACAGGAGCCACTCCATTTTCCCTAGTCTTTGGCGCTGAGGCCATCTTTCCCATTGAGGTTGAAATTCCTTTGTTACGAGTCTCCTTGAAGGGTTTAACTAATGAAGAGGAGTATCGACAATCACACTTGCACGAGCTGGAAATGCTAGAAGAAAGAAGGAAAATTTCACTGAACCATCTCCAAGCATATCAGAACCGTCTTTGTCGTAGCTATAATAAAAAGGTTATCGTCAGAAAGTTTGACATTGGTGACTTAGTTCTCATGCAGAACCCCAAGAACCAAGCTAACAGAGAAAAGCCAAGAAAGTTTGAACCAAACTAGTTGGGTCCCTACATTATCATATCTTCTCTCAGTTTTGAAGCTTATCAGTTGGCCACACCAAATGGAGAACAATTGATAGAGCCGATCAACAATTTATATCTCCGAAGGTTCTACACATAGCATCAGAGGATTGAGTTAAAAACTGTAAAATACAAAAAAAAGACAAAAAATAAAAATAAAAATTGAAAAATGATAAAAAATCATTGCCCTGATGAAAACCTAGAAAATAGGCATCTTGGCAACATAAAAAATTAAGAAAAAGGACAAAAAAATAGTAAAGAGAAAATTTTCATCCAATAGTGAAAACCTGGCAAACAGGTGCTTTGGATAAGTACCATGGTGAAAACCTGGCAAACAGGCGCCATGCATAATCAATCATTGCTCTGCCATCTACTGTCAATTTATCTACCTTGGCCTAGGATGAAAGGTATTTCTGCCATTATCATGTATATTGCCACCATACCACCCTACCTGTCATGGTTAATAAACGATTGACATCAAGTCCTGATGACTGTCCATCTAGTAAACCAGCAACATCCCGTCCATGTTCCTTAAAAAATGGCTCAGTCTTGGACCTGACTGGGGGCAAAAAAATTTATCATGAAACTGTAGTGGATGTCACACATGATCTGGCAATTGGCAAAAAGTCTTGAAAAAAGAGAAAAATATCATAAAATGTCCTGAAAAAAGACCAAAAACATCATAAAATGTCTTGAAGAAAGACCTAAAAATCATAAAATGTCCTGAAGAAAACCACAAACAAAACATCAGAGTTCTCGAAGAGCGCAAAAACATCGTCATCTCTTGTCAAAGTCAGTCATGTTGATCAATCTTTGTCATTTTTCTGAACTACGTTGTCTCTATGCATTTGCTACGTAGGCAAGACTCACATTTGAGTCCCCGAGACATTAGGTCAGTCCTTTTAGGTTTGTCACAATAAAATCATGATGCAATCTTTGGTCATCAATACAAAGTCATTGGTCATGTCGAACTATGAGGTCTATGAGTGTATGACGTAGGCAAGGCCATCTGTCGATGAGTCCCCGAGGCCGCACTAGGTCGGTCCATTAGGGTTCATGACACTATACTGGCACACACGTCAAAATATCTTCAAGGAAAAGTGAATCACTCCCAAATGGGTAAACTCCTAAGAATAAATCATGACAATAAGTTATTTCAACATGACAATCTTATCAACAGGTCAATCATATCATCATGACAATATCGGCATATAGTCAAACACAAGTCAAAATCGGTCAAAGCAAGTCAAACCATCATAACCTATCAAACTGTCAACTTTAGGTTAATCTTCAGATGTGTCCTTCTGAAAGATAGCCTTGGTCATTCATGTCTTATGATGTGTCCTTCCTAGGCATTATCACTGTCATTCGACATTTTGCGGGATCCTCTTGGCATCTAAGGATCACTCCTCTTAACATCAGTTTTCTTCAGATGTGTCCTTCTGAAGAACCAACTTTGTCATCTATGCCTTAGGATGGGTCCTTCCTAGGCATCATCATCATCTCGAGGGACCCCTTTCGACTGTTAGGGATCAAATCCTCTCGACATTAACATTATTCAGGATGTGTCCTTCCTGAATTTGGCAATTTTGGACATTTGTCATATGGGCATCATCAACGCTTTGACACTCTGGCATCTCATCATTATCAAACCTGACATCTTGACATCAGAACAATGGATATCCAGATGCACTTGGAAAACACTTGACATTGTCTTTTGGCTTTTTATCATGTTATTAGTTTTTCAGCGAGATCCCAATAACAGGATTTAGAGAAGCAACGACGTATCATGATGATTGGCATGCATGACTACTAGTTTCTCAGCGAGGTCCTGATTCTGGGATTTAGAAAAACAACGATGTATCATGATAAGGGCTCTATTTTTTATATTTTGGCAATCATGTTGTTAGTTTCTCAAGGATATCCTGGAAATAGGATTTAGAGAAGCAAGAACGTTTCATGATTTTTCCTTGTCTTTTTCTGCTAGTGGTTGATTATGACAAAAAGACTGGGACAATCATGCTCTTAGTTTGAGTCATGATCATCCTTCTCTGCGACTGCTTGTCTTACATGATGGTACAACCTTGCACACCTTGATCTATGTCATATCATTGTGTTTGTTGGCCATTACAATAGTCTGCCCAATGATGATTAAGAGCAACAAATATTAAAGTCCTACAGTAAAGCTTTGAAGGATTTGGTCTAGGAATTAACACACATCTCCGTCGGTCTCATCGTCTTCTCCTCTTTGGTCTGGTCATCTTCTCTCATCAGTCTCGTCATCTTCTCTCGTCCATCTCACGATGATATCCTGTGACATCCAAAAACATAAGTGCATACATGATCATATAAGTATTGCATCAGGTCCATACATACATCATCCACAACATTAAATCATATACATAATCACAAACATTGCATTAACATTGTCATCAACATTGCATCTCTTACCAAATACATTAGGCACATCATTATCATTATCATCTCACATAAGTAGGCATTGCATCATCATGGCATCAAAATCATAAATAAGCATCATAGGAAATACATGATGCATCATAAATCAACATCATACATCACTTATATCATAATGCATTAAATCAAAGAACATCACATAACACACATGTAGGCCACATCAAAATTGCATCATCATATAACATCATCCTGAAAATGTACAATGTCATAGGATAAAGTCAGGGGATATCCCAAAAATGGAGCTCGCAGGCTCAATAATCTATACATAGTGTGTCATAATAACAAAAGGCCCCTAGGGTAGACTCTCATCATCCCCTCGTGGTGAAGAATGTGGCGGCTAAAACTTTGAAACTAGGACTAAACTGATAGGAAGACCTGTCACAACCTCTGCCTATGCCACTAGTGCAATTGCAAATGAAGGCGTCATCTCTATGGCAATAGATACCTGTGATGTCACTGCGGCCTGACTCTGACAAGTCGATGGATCAACCACTGGTGGCTATCCCTATACTGATCTCTGTACTGAATTAGTCAACCCATGGCTGTGACCCAAATGGTGGCTCAGGGTGTGCCGGTGTGAGTGATGTGACCTGTGCACTGATGTGTGCCCTGTCAAGGTAGATCCTCCAACACTGATGTGACTCCTGCTACCACTGGCACTGCCTGATCGATGGCCACTGCCTATCCTTGTCTGTGACCGTGACAAGGTAGGATCTCGTCGCTCAGGTGGCACCGCCTGCTCATATAATGTATGATACTATCCCTGGCTAGCTCGCAAGCCACGTCCCATGTAGGCCCTGTGCATAATGCTATGAATTGTGTGCACCACTGAGCCAAATCCTGCTGGTGGATCACTGCCTAATCCCACTCTACCCAGGTTACCTCTAACTCAGACTGCAATGATCTGACCTAGGCCATGCTCTTGTCTAGTCTCTACTGTAGGTCAGCCACCCTCTAATCTATCATGGCATCCTGGGGAAATCCCGAGGAGGATGGTATCTCCTCCTCTCCCTCCACCATCCGCCATTTGAGGAGTCTCTCGGCCTCATCCATGGCATCGTCCTCATCATCATCGTCATCCACCACATCCTCTACCACCGCCACATCCTCCATCACGTCCTCCTCATGTCTCTCCTCCTCCACCTCCTCCTCATGTCTCTCCTCCGCCACATCCTCTGTCACCTCCACCTCCTACCTCTCCACCTCCACCTCCTCCTCCTGTCTCTCCTCACCATCTCTCTCCTGTTAGGGCTGCTCCTCTCTCTCCCCCTCCTCACCAACCTCGGGGATAGCATCTAGTGCTACCCTCGCCACACGTGGGCACACCCTCTAGACCTATCTCTGCCCATCCCTCCATCGCCTCTGGCCATCTCTGCCATCATCCCCACCTCTGCCTCCATCTCCACCCCTACCTCCGTCTCTGCCTCCATCTCCACCCCGACCTCCATCTCTACCTCCATCTCTCCCCCTGCCTCCATCTCTGCCCCTACCACCTCACCTGGCCCATGGCACATGAGGTATAATTGATCATCTATCCACCAGTGCTGGCCCATCCGGATCCGTGAATGGCATTGGCCTGTGTGTCTGCCACCATAAGTCATAATCTACTATAGTCCCGGGGTCGGCTACTACACCCCTCCATCCCCATGCCTGGGCTCCTAGCCCATCAATCTACTACTCTGTGAAGGCCACTGGAATGGCTAGCCCCCAAGCATACTCTCTGGAAGACCGGGCGTACTCGGCTGTCCCTGCAGGTACCCCCTGCTGCTCTCTGAACTGCCTCAGGACATGATGTGGTAAATACATCTCAATGATCAATGAAGTCTGCATCGTCCTGCAAATCAAATATTTGTACTACCTGCACAGACTCAAGTGGTCTACCTCATCATCCCACTGTCCGTAGTCTTGATATGACCTCCAGATAGAGGACACCATCGTGTCAATCTGATGCTGCCACTAGCCTGTCTCACCCATCTGGGTCTACTGTAAGGCACCGGCGTAGTAATAAGCATAGGGAATACCATCGGCCAACTGTAGTCTATCAATTGGTGGACGAAATATAGATATGTGCTCCCAGGCCCATATCATCATCAACGTAGTCCCACACGAGATACTCTCTCTTGTCCTATAGGCAATATCATGTAGCTGATGGTAGAGTGTCCCCAGTAAGCAAGGACCCCAACCATAAATGATCCTATCTTGTCTCATACCAACTAGGATGTCTCCCTAGCCAATAGGAAATCCGTGTCCCTGACGATTGGGAATCAAGATCCCCCCAATCAGAGTCGCAAGGAATGCATCAAAGTGACTATAGTGATCCGCCATGAACTCCCATCTGATCTCATAACCCTGGATGCCCAGTCCAGCACCCTGATCTCAGTAGTACACTCGGAAGGTTTGTTCACCATGACGAGGGTCGTAGATGATCCGCTCCCCTCGGATCAGCACTCGCAGAATCCCATAGACGTCCTCCAGAGTAATGGTAGCCTCACCTGTCAGTAGGTGGAACGAGCAAGTCTCTAAATTCCAACGCTCAAATAATGTAGTTATTAATCCCCTATTCGCCCAAATGGTGGGCATGTAGGCAACGTAGAACAACCCTAGT
The DNA here is from genome assembly GCA_007258455.2 of Sequoia sempervirens. NCBI lineage: Eukaryota > Viridiplantae > Streptophyta > Pinopsida > Cupressales > Cupressaceae > Sequoia > Sequoia sempervirens. The sequence continues at coordinate 148,670,663 of VDFB02256132.1, read as the reverse complement.
CACATCAATCGACACTGCTCCCATGGGCTCAACTGGTCGACAAACCGAAATGTGGTTAGTTTGCTCTCTCGTGTGTAGATAGGGGCAAGTTGCTTCTACAAAAAGGTGAACAATATATCATTACTTTCTAGACAACTATCAGCATCATCAAAAGCATTAACGGTTTCAGAAGTATCACAATTGGTCTTAGTAAAAAAAAAAACAAATGTGTCGCGTTATAGCAGTTGCGTCGCAAATATTTGAATGCGTCTCTAAAATCCTCAAATGCGTCACAACATGACAATTGCATCACTCGGTTGCCCAGATGCATCGCATTATGGCAATTGCATCACAAATTATGGTAATTGCGACATAGGATGGCAAATGCATCGCTAAAATGTGTAATTGCAGCACAAAATGACAATTGTAGCATTTCAACACTTATATACGATTTGGTTAGGTGAATGTGTCACAGTTTTTATCAAATGTGTCACAACGCCTCACCCACCCTATGATTAACTAGTCATTCATGTCGCGATATATCATATGTGTCGAATGCGCAGATGATTGCGGCTTATGCGAACGCAGTTGCATCGCGACGTAGTTGTTGTTTGCCCTAGAAACCTAAAATTGGCATGCAAAACAAAAAAATTACAAAGTAGGACAAGGGTACATACCGTTGGCTCTAAGCCCTTTGTCCGTCCAAATGTTCGTACGATCTCGCCGCAATGCTTTTTCACTGGAATCACCATCCTTGCTGCGCTCCTTTTCGCTCTGGGCTCTCAAAGTTTGCAAAGTAAATAGTAGAAATTAATTGACTTTTACCCCTTTGTCAACCTATTTATAAAGTTAAAATGACATTTCTCAAACAAGGTTATTACTAGAGGCTCATTTGACCAACTTTGACTTCCTCGTTAGCTGCTTTAAACATTTCAAAATTCACAACTGACTGCACCATTATTTTTCTAGTCATGGATTTGATTTATCGGGACCCTTTACAAATTTTTCTGTCACTGACCCAAAATTTGAAAAAATTTCTGAGGGGGCAATGATACTCTGTACCTTTACTGGGGCATGGCTTTGACTTGTTTTCTTTGTCACAATGTGACAAGCAACATTATGACAAAGAAGGGAAAAATGTAGACACCTAAAAATGACCTAGGCCTGTAAGCTTCATTTTTACCACTTTCGTCCTAGCATAATTGTGACATTTAATTATGTCCTTGGTCCACATTCGACTATTGATTAAATAATTCATAATTATTTAATTAATTCATGTCCTTTTATTCTTCATGATTATTAAATAAATAAATTTCATTTATTTATTAAATACGTCATTAATTGTCTAAGTCTCCCCTTAATTAAATAAATTCCTTAATTTATTTAATTGCCTTCTATTCACTGTATTCCTTATTGATTATTAAATAAATAAGTTTATATTATTTATTTAATATGTCACTAATTGTCATAATTAATTTATTTAATTATCAGTCTTATTTGCTAAATTAAATAATTAAATTTTATTATTTAATTGCCAAATTGGATATTCTTCTCATTTTAAATAAATTAAAATATTTAAAATGTCATCTCTTCTTAACTACAAGCTCATTTTGGTAAATTATTCGAAACTAATTATTTACTATTTCTCAAAATTCACATTTGGAATTAATTTAATTCCAAATCAGTAACTTTCCACCAAGAGTCAAGTAATCGGGCAGGTTCTCGACCCTTCCAAAATTGATCTTCAATCCACTCTTTATCTTATTCATTTTCAAAAATCTTTATTTTCGAAAATGTTTCTTCATTTATTCTCCACCGTCGATCCAATTATCTGAGATATTATCTTGACCATTCGATTAATGAATTTTCCCTAACCCTAATTAGGGATTCTCAGGTTTAATCTGGACCTTTGACTTTAGGTTTTGGTTAGAATGCAATCTCACCCGTCCATTCAAAATGGCATTTTCTATAAACTGCCATTTTCCTCTCACTTTTCGATTACACGCATTCACTTTATATAATTTTGCACTTGCACTCCTAGGCTTTCCATAGCATTTATTATCTTTATTTGATCAAGTCTTATTATGTTTAGGCATTGTCAATCATAGTCATAGGCATAGGCATTAGACATTTGTGCAAATCCTTCAAAGCTTGGTGTAGGACATAGACATCTATTTGCAGATTGCTAGCACGACGAATCTGAAGGCAACACGTCAACCAGCAAGTAAGAAGGTACTATGGAGGTAATCATGGAGAATTCAATTTATAGGTATAACTGTTTAATTGTTTAATTTCCTTTGTACTCGATAGGTCTTTGGGTTTCTCTGTCCTTCATTGATTTATTGCTAACACTCCTAATCTAACCTTAAGAAAAGAAATCCTCAGTTACAATCTCTATGGAACCTCTGAGGGGAGAAGGAACCAATTCAATCCAACTTAGTAAAGAGGCCCTCCTTCTAGTGCTAGTTCTATTGATGGGTGTTTTTTCACTTTCTCAACATAGGCAGCACACAAGTGCACTACCTCTCTTGAAAGGTAGAAATCTGCAAACAAGTTCCAATTTACTACCCCAAGGTCTCTCGGGTGTTAGGTCATGACTTGAAAAAATAGTTTAGTTGATTGATGTGAGTTTTTGGTAATCAAAAAGGGAATTTATGGTTCACTAAGTTTGGAAGGGAATGGATCCTCAAATGGAGTTTGTGAAATTCTGAAATGAGGTGTAATTGTTGCAAGTTCAAAAAAATAGTCTAAAACTCCACATTTGGCATCAGGTTTAGCTTTACAATGATGTTGGAACTTTACCTTAACTTCAATTTCAAAGAAAATTCAAAAGGGAAAAGGGATAGAAGGGTTCCTAGACTTGCAACTAATGTTCAACAGTAACAATGGAGGGTGCTACAGTGGACAACCTTCCTAAAACCAAGTTCAAATTAACCAAAATAACTTACTGTCTCATGAAAATAGTGCTATCTTCTAAGGTTTGCAGATTTTCTGCTATCCATTCACCATGAAGCATGAATAATAGATGAATTTTTAAGTGCAGCAACAAGTTAATGTTTAGAATAACTTTATATTGTTGTTTATCATCAATAAACAATAAAAAGTATGAACTTGGAAGGCATCAACACAATAATATTCTTCACTAGCAATGTGCAACATGAACCAACAACTAAAAGCAACTTAAAACTTAGAACAACAAAGCTAAAATCTAATTTTGAGGAGAAGAATCATGCACACATGTGAAGAAACACAAGAATCCACATAAACAATGCAATTCTCATTATATTTATATATCATGTCTTTACACAACAACTCAACCTTCTCTTGAAAATGAGAGGAGACCCCTATTTATAGTTTTCCAAAAGTAAAATGAATGGCCAGGATTTACTTTCATCATCTGGGAAAGATTCATTTTACATTAGGGTTTCACCGACCCCCAAAATATAACATTATAAAATACACTTTTGTCTTTTTTCTATTTTGTCCTCTAGTGGCTCTAACACTGTAGTAGTTTTCTCTTCTAGTGGCTGCCTTTTCTTTTCAACTATCCTGTTAGATACTCATCATCAATCACTAGCTTTCTTACATTTTTATGGAGGGTAGCATACTCCACAAATTTTCCAATCAAAGCCTAGAGCTTGTTCCATTTCATAATCTCAGATTGGAGGATCTGAAAGGTCAACTTAATGAATCTTCTAGTGATTTGCTCTCAGTGCTTGGTGCATTTAAGTGTGGCCTTGATGACCTACTTGGATTGAGTAAATGGCCTTGCAACGAAGTTCATGAAATCCGACGTAAATGCCTCTACAACCCCTTGCTCCATCTTGTTGGGGAAGAATGGCTTGATTTTCTCTAGATCCAGCTCCAGGGCGGGCATGTGATAGTCTATCATTGTTTTGAGGTAGTCCTCACTGCTAGTCCTATGGTCCATAACCCATTCAAGGTCAAGATAAACTTCATGCAAGACCCTCTCCAGGAATTCCCTTTTGTGATCTAATCCCATCTTCCAAGTTTCCTCTAGTTAGTGATCATCTTTCACGAGCCCTAATTCCTTTTCCCATGTCTTATTGGGAAGCTTGAGAATGCTTTCAAGCTTAGGATATGTGATCCTATACAGCTCGGTAAATATGTGACATGTCTTCTTAATGGCTTCCAGATGCTTTTACAAATCCTAGAATTTTTTGAACATTTAGGCAGTGTGGTGGATTCCCATGTCACCATTGTAGATTACTCGTTGGAACCAATCTGTTGTGGCCTTGGTCCAATTCTTCATATTTTCCATTCTGTTGAGCTCTTCTTGGGAAAGAAAGGGGACATGGATGATGTTGTCAGAGCCTCTTCTTCTAAGGATGTCCATTGTTGGATGTAGGTGGTGAGATCCACCACTTGTGGCTTTTTAAATCCTCTTTGGAAGACTGGTCCTTTTTCATTTTCTACATGATTGTCACCACTAACCCTTTGAATTCATCAATCTTTTGTTCTTTGGTTGCCCAACCCAAGTTGATTGTTGAGATACTCTAACTAGTTCCTACATCCTTATCTATCATAGGGGTAGAAATCTATATTGTTCTTGACGCAGAGGCGTTAACCATGATATGAGAGAAAACTCTAGGCTTCTTCTCCTTTCTTTTCTTTTTTTGTGCTCTAGCTAGTATGACTTCAAGTCTAGCCTTTGGATCAATAGCCACTGGAGTCTTCTTTTGTAGTTGTCATTCTAGCCAATCAGGCACCTTAGCTTCCCCTTTGGGTGATTCATGATCACCTTCCTCTCTTTGTTCATGTTGAGGCTGCTCCGCTTCATGGACTGGGGCCTCTTGGTCAATTCTTTCTTCTTCATCTGAGTCATCAATCTATATAACCTTTTCCTTGTCTAACTCAGAACAGGCTATGTTTTCTTCAGTGACATCATCCTTTTGGGGTGTCTCCCCTTTAGCATGCTCGAGCTCAGCATAATGCTCAAGCTCAGGGCTCTTCCTCAGTGCATGTTCTTCTTCTTTCTCTTTTTCTTTCTCTTCATCCTCCTTTTCAGGAGGTACATCCTCTTCTTGGATGGGGCCCTTGTCTTGGAAAATTAGTAGAGGCTCTTTGAGTGTCTCCACATTTACATTAGTATCATATTTCTCCTTAGAAAGACACTCCTCCGAGTTGGCCTTTTAACCTACATCTTTGAGCTTCTGGGACACCTCCTCTTCCAACTCTTGATCTAAGTTTTCCATTATGTATCTTTCATTAAGAGATTTAGTATCCTCTTTTGAAGAGTGTGATCTCTCTTCATGAGAAGACACCTTATCCAAGTTTATGTTTAACCCACCCTCTAGGTGTTCAAAATTATCATGTTTGAAAGGGTCCTCAGTCTCTTCAACTATACCTTTAGGAGCCTCCATTTGTCGCTTCTCCATCTCCTCAGAGATTTTCATGGTGGCCTCCATCTTTGGTGGCTCTATAGGTGGTGGAGGAAGGGGTAGGCTAGCGAAAATCTGGGCCATCAAGGCTTGAACTGTAGGATTCATGATCACCCCAAAAATCTCAGCAGGTATACCTTGCATGCATTTTGTGAATGCATCTGGTAGAGTTAGAGGTGGCATAGTAGTAGTGGCAACTACAAGCATTGGAGTAGAGAGAGTGGGTAGTGGAGGATGGAGCGAGGAAGATGATAATGTGGATGTAGTTTTCGAGGAGGATTCTAGTAGCATTACTAGGGGCATTGGGGAGTTGGAAGTGAGGTGGAATGAAATTTCCATGATGGGTGGAGATGAAACAGGCAGTGCCTGAGATACAGGGGGTGGACAAGTGGCAATGGTGGCAGCAGGGGTGGGAGCAGACGTGGTAGGTGGTGAATGCAACCACTTAGTTTCTTCTTCTCCTTCATGTTGGGGGTCCTTATCGATTATAGGAATTTCATTTATAAATCCCCTATTCTCTTTGCTTTCTTCAAGGATTCTCTCTATGCAGCCTTCCGTGTATATAGTTTGTGCTTGGGATTGTGCTCGGGCGCAGCCTTCCTTTTCTTTGAGCTTGTTGCCATAGGGGATTTGGGTGCTTCCTCTACTGGGGCACCAGCTGCTCCACTGTTAGTTTCACTCTCAAGCCCATCTTCGAGCTTGCCATAAGTCAACGTTGTTCCCTATACCTTGAGTTGGGAAACTTAAGCATCTACGCATTGCTTGGTGTCATTTTCAATTAGTCGTGTAAAAATATCAAGGTCAGTGACCTCTTCTTCATCCTAGTCTATCAATGGTAGTGACAAGTTGACCACAACATTAAACCTATCATGAATGATATTATCATCTTGTTCTACCACTTGGTTTGGAAAAGGGAAAAAATTTACTGACCTCATAAATTGCGATGTCATTCTCATGTAGTTCCTCATTTGCACCTCCTTATCATATTGGAAATTGGCCCAAAAGTCTTTGACATGAGGCCAATGAGCATACTGTCTTCTGACCCATTTCTTCAATTTTCCATATGGTTCCATTCCACCTCAGCTTGTGTGGAGGTCTAGATTTTATTCTACCAACTCCTCTGAATACTCTACACTCTGGGCAATGGGATAGGCATACGTTCATTCCCCAAAGGCTAGAGAACCCTTTTGTCTGATGTATATAAATTTTGGGAACTGTATGAACAAATATCCAAACTACAGGATGAAGGGTTTGTCATTATGCGAGACTCTTCTCTTAATGTCTCCTCTGAGGATTCTGATGATATTCCCAATGAAGGAATCATTTACCCTCCAATATTCCCTTTTGGAGTTTTTTTATAGTAGCTGAGGGTAGCGATCATATACTTTGAGGTCTCCTTTCCTTGGTTCTGGGTTATTTGTGACAAAGAGGCCCTTTTACGAGAATTAATCTGATAGGAGGTACATTAGGTAGGAGGTCATATAGAACTTTGACATTTTCTTTACAACCATAAGTTGATTATACATGTTGTCACTGATGATCTTGGCCCAACAGAATTTTTTCTCACCTCGAATGATCTCCTAGATGAAGTAGAGCATCCATTCTTCAAACAAGGTAGTAGAAGGGAGACCCATTACCCTACTCAATAGGGTGACTAAGTCATGGTATTCCTCATGGAAGTCACTTTTGAATAGTGCTTGTGGCACCTTAGCAACACTTTCCCTCTTTTCCTTCAACCAATTTTGGTCTATTAGTCTCTTGCATGCTAGAGGGTCTTCTTTCCACATATTATTAGCATATCCCCTCTTGGTTTCTTCCATTACATTAAATGTAGGGATATGGAATGTCTTGCCTACAGACTTGGCAGATAAATCTGCTAACACTCTACCATCATGGTCAATGATTTTCCTATTATTATTAACATTCTCGGCATACCATCACTAATTCTAGAGCAACGAGCACATATAGAAAGCTGACTTCCTTGGCGAGACCACTCGCTTTGATTTTTTGTGCATTTTTAGTTGTAGTGTGGATCATTACCCTTCCCCAAAACTTATCTATATCCACATGCCCAAGGTTAGTGTTTGACATGGAATCCCAAGTGGAAGTCATCTTGAAGGTCACTCCACCCCATGGAACTAATAGTTCATTTGATCCTTCTCCTCCTTCCCTCTTGGTAGGCATGGAAGTTTTTTTCCCTTTTCTTTCTCGATAGACTTCCTCGATGGTCCAGCAACAGATTCCATAAATTATGTATACAAAGATGCAGTAAGTGCATTCATATAAAAATTAGTGAAGCGTTAGTTAAATCCTACAAAACAAGGGATAGATCCAATAATTCATCATTAGAAAATCATAAAATTTATCAACATTCATCGTTTGAGGCTCGTTTGGATCAAATACATGAATGCAAGCCTTGGGATGCAAGTTTCTCTTTTGTTGGAGACTGGAAGGATGTTTGGGCTCTGTCGTTAAGTAATGATGATCAAGAAACGAAAAACCCACATGAGGAGTTCTATGAGCAGGACCCATAGGGTCTTTGGATGCTTTAGGCTCATTTATTTGATGCGTGATTAACTTGGGAGGTTGTAGGGAAGGACCAATGGATAGCCATTGTGTGATGTCCCTTAGGAACAATGATAGTGAGACGATAGTCTGCATACACTTAAAATTGGTCACTTTGTTTAGAGGATCTCGGATGGTGGCAGGGAATGTAGAATATGCACTATGGACGGAAGGGATGACACTACAGTTAACCAATGGTAGTTGGAAAATGGCAGGCTATAGATGGTGGCTCGCACAGAATGGTCTGCATGTAGCTACCAAACTTAGTTTTTTGTTTGAAGTCTTGGAGATAAATGACCTAGGAAACATCCACAATGCAGGTGCAAAAGGTCACTCAAAAGCTCAAAGAAGTGAAGGAGGTAGGATGATCCATAGATGGACCCCCATAGGGATTAGCCAGCATGAAGCTTTTAACTTAATGTCTTGGCAGAGACTGGGAATGACCAAGAAGGTGGCGGAGTCTACGATGCAGGAGGGAGCAATGGTTTAGCCATTAAAGAACGGTGTCCATGAGATGGTGGGCTGCAAGCGGCGGCCCGCAAGGAATGGCCCACATACTAAGGGTTGGCTATTTCAGCATTCAATAGAGGTGGTTCTGGCAAGGCCCACATTGCGGGAAGTAGGCGGGGGTAAGCCATTTGAGAATGACGGCAAGACGGCGGAAACCAACATGTGGTGGCCCGCATTAATGGACCCGCAAGGTTTCACAAACTTAGGTTTTCCTCCATTAAACATTTTGATGCTTTGGGCTTTAATCAAGGTAGTCACGAGGGTGCTTCAGGCTACAAGGAATTTCAAGCCATGTGAAGAATGACAAACGAAAGGCAAGGTTCCACGTTGGTTTAAAGTGCTCTATTTGAATTTTTTAAACAAGTTTTCAAATGATTTTTATGTGGGGCCGATTTCTAGGAACGTTGTTGAGTGTTTCAAATGGTTTAAATGGTTTGTTTTAAAGATTTATCCATTATTTACGAGCCCTAGTTATAGAAAAACATTTACTCTGAAAATTTTGGGCGGTGGACATACTTTAGAGACCTTGGGGTAGTAATTTGGAACCTATTTGTACATGTCTACCTTTCAAGACAGGTAGTGCACTTGTGTGTTGCTTGTGTTGAGAAAGTGAAAAAACACCCATGAACAGGTATCAACTAGTTGGGTAGGTTGACAGGTAGAATTTAGTTGAAGAAAACTTTTATTTTTTATTCAGAAAGGCTAGTAAGTGTTTTGGTTTGAAGCTTCAGACTTTTCAGGATGGGTAGGGGTGGTTTTTGGTTCACTATTACTTACAGAATATTGTGTTGGATGTTGTGGTTGTATTGTTGATATGTGGTTTTTATTGATGTCAACACTATTAGCATTGATGTATTGAAGGTTGTATATGTCGAGGATATTGAGAAAATTGTTAAAGAAAGAGTTGCAGGTTGCCAGTGGAACAATGATGGTCATGAAGGTGTCTTTCTCAGTCAGTTGATGATAAATCATTGTAGACTAAAGGGTTTATTGCTAAGAGTATCTAGTTTATCCACCAGAAGTTTCAGAGGTCTGTATGAAGTTTGGATCATGTTATGAATAGTTGTGTTATGATAGTTTTTTTGTGGTTTCAGTTAGTATTCCTAAGTGAATTTTATATGATTCTAGTAATTTCAGTTGTTGCGGATGTTTCTCTATTGGTTCTAGTTGCTTGTGGATGCTTCTAGATCATTCTCTATCTTTGTTGCATGTTCATGTTGATCGTTGTGCTTGTGGTCAAAGATTTTTCTCATGTGTGTTCGGGTTTTCATGTTCTTTGCCGACATGCTGGTTGTAACGTGTTGTGGATCCTTGGAGATTAAAATTTGAATGTTTGGTGCACTCGAGGATGTTGTTTTGTGCCACAACATAATATTGGTCGATGGTGTTTGATTTGTATTGAAAATTTATTTGCAAATTTGGCCCGACATTATAAATATGTTTTATATTTTGGTTGACAAAGTTGTTGATGTAAATCCATGTTGTGGATATATAAGAGCCATTGTTTTTGTAAAGTAAAAGTGTGTGTGAGAGAAAAGGAAGAGAAAATGTGTGAATAATGATCTAATCATTCGATTGCAGAGTAGAGTGTGAAGAGGTTTTAGCGAAGTGTGAAGGAGTATTTCTATGCTTAACCAGAACTGTAATTAGGCTTTTGTAGAAGCTATTTTCTCAATTCATACCCTGCAGATCTAATCCATATTTCTGTAAGATAGTGTGTCTTCTTTGGGCAGTGAGCCCTCTTCTATTTGAGTAGTGAGCTCTAAGCAGTGTGCCTTAATGTATGTGCATTCCCATTATTCTTCTCTATAATTTTAATAGGGTATAATATTTTGGACTAACATCCATTGTGGTTTTCCCCTAACAAGGTTTCCACGTAAAAAATATTGGTGTTCTCTATGTTTCTGATGTGTTGATTGTTTATGGTTTATTATTCATGCATTAGCTCTTAGATTAAGTTAAGTTTGAAAAATTTAAATAATATGTGAAAATTGATTCACCCCCCTCTCAGTTGTCTGTCCTTGTTTTTCCAAAAATTGGTATCAAAGTAGGTTCCTCTGAAGAATTTTAAAAGCTTGAGGTAATCCGAGATGGCATCATACAAGAAGGACAACCCTAGATTTTATGGAACAAACTACTCTCTGTGGAAAGCCAAAATGGAGTGTCATTTAAGGTGTATTGGTGAACCCTTCTGGAAGATTACAAAGACCAGATATGTTATTCCTCAGAATGGTCCTTCCACCCCTGATGAGGTTAAAGAGGCTGAGATTAACATCAGAGCTATTGAAGCTTTGTTGAGTGCTATTACAGATTTGGAAATGACAAATGTGATAGGTCTGAATATAGCTCATGAGATTTGGAAAAAGTTGGAGACTTTGTATGAAGGAGATGTACATGTGAAGGTCTCTAATCTACAAATTTTGAAAGGAAAGTATGAAAATTTGAAGATGGGTGAAGATGAAAATATTTCTTCTTTTATGCAAAGAGTAAATGAACTTGTAATGGGTATAAGATGTGCTTGTGGTATGCTAGAAGAACAATAAATTGTAGCTAAAGTGCTCAGATCATTGCCTCCCTCTTACAAGTCAAAGGATTATGCTATTGAAGAGTTCAAATCAGTAACAAATGTGACAAGGGATATGTTGATTGGTAAACTTACTGCTTTTGAGTTGAGTGAATTTGGTGATTCTGCCCCTAAGATTGAATCTACATTTAAGGCTTTTGTATTCGGAAGGAACAAGCAAAGATATGATTTGGGAGAGTGTTCAAGAAATAAATTGAAGTATGAGGAAGAGATGAAATAGCTAGAAGATGAAGAAAGAGAGGTTGAAGACTTGGAAGCATTGATTGTGAAGAAAGAAGGCAGAGGACAAGGTAAGTATAAAGGAAAGTTTCCTATTAAATATTTCTCTTGTAGTAAAATAGGTCATTTTTCTTCAAGGTGTCCTAAAAGAGTTCCTAGGTCTAAACCTAATAAACCTAGATTTCAAAAGAAGTGTTATTTTGTTGAAGGTGTGACTAATGAAGAATCTGATAAAGAAAATGGAAATGAAGATGAATGGGTTTTCATTTCTATCAAGGGAAATGGTTTGGTGGCTATTGAATCTGCTAAAGTTGAGAAAGCTCTTGCAACTCGAATTGAAGAAAAGGATGAGTGGGTTATTGAAAGTGGATGCTCACATCATATGACTAGTGACAAAAGAAAATTTGGAAGTCTAGAGAAATATGATGGTGGGGTTGTAGGATTCAGAGATAACAATGCTAGTGTGATTCGTGGTAGAGGATCTATTTGTCTTAGTGGTAAACATAACACTGATGATGTCCTTTATGTTGAAGGCTTAAACCATAACCTATTGAGTGTTGGATAGATGGTGGACAAGGGTTATGATCTTCAGTTCAAAGATGGAAGATGCAGGATACTTGGAAGTTCTGGAAATATGATTTCTTTAGGTACAAAGACAAGAGGTAATATTTTTCACCTGAGTGTTGCTAATGTAATTCATTTAATTGCTTAAGTAGATGAAATTTGGTTATGGAATAGGAGGCTATGTCATGTGAATTTTGATAACATTGTCAAGGTAAGCTCCACTCAAGCAGTAAGAGATCTACCTAAGCTAGTGAAACCTACTAATACAATATACAAGGAATGTTAGATGGGTAAATAGACTAGAGTTTCTTTCAGAGTAAAAAGCATCATTCTAATGGAGTACTAGAGCTGGTGCATACTAATCTATGTGGTCCTTCTAGAATTAGAAGTATACAAGGAGAAAGGTATTTTATGTTGCTTATTGATGATTACTCTAGGGTGATATGGGTTGCTTTCTTAAGAGAAAAATGTGAAGCATTAGAGAAGTTCAAAATTTTCAAAGCTATGGCAGAGAATGAGACAGGTCTGAAGATAAAATGAATAAGGTCAGATAGAGGTGGTGAGTTCACCTCTAGGGAGTTCAATTCTTTTTTTGAAGAGCATGGAATCAAAAGACAATTATCTGCTCCCCGAACCCCTCAACAAAATGGAGTTGTAAAGAGAAAGAACAAAACAATTCTGTATGCTACTAGAACAATGATGATTGAAGGAAATATGCCTCACATCTATTGGAGAGAATTTGTAAACACTACTGTGTACACTTTAAATTGGGTAAATGTTAATGGTGTTTCTGGTAAGACTCCTTTTGAGCTATGATTTGGTTATAATCCTACTATTAAATAATTCAAGATTTTTGGAAGCAAGTGCTACATTAAGAGAGATGAGGGCATAGGAAATTTTGATGCAAGGAGTGATGAAGGAATCATTCTAGGTTACTCTACCAAGAGCAAGGCTTACCAGTGTTATAATAGAAGATTGAGAAAAATGGTTGAAAATGCAAATTTCAGAGTTGATGAGGACTTTGATAGATCATCTAGATACTATGGATATGATTTAGATTACTAGAAAGATAGTTCAGACAAAGGGAAGAATGCTTAGACATAGAATCAAGTTAAAATTATTCCAGTAAATCAAGAAAGTCAGGAAGGAGAGACAAGTGGAAGTGCAAAAGAAAGAACAAAAGAACCAGAAGTGCGAGCAAATCCTAAAAATCTAAGGTATGTGAGATTGAATCATTCAGAGAATCAAATAATAGGAGAGAAGAATAAAGGTGTGAAGACTAGAAGAAGGATTGCAGAAGAATATTGCCTGATTTCCAAGACTCAGCCTAAAAATGTCAATGAAGCCTACAATGATGAATACTGGATGGAAGCTATGAAGGAAGAACTGATGCAGATTGAAAAGAATGATACATGGATTCTTGTTCCTAGACCTAAAGATAAAAATGTGATTGGTACTAAATGGGTCCTACAAAATAATCTAAATGAACAAGGTGAAGTGGTTCAAAATAAAGCAAGAATGGTATGTAAAGGGTATTCACAAATGGAAGGTATTGATTTTGAAGAAACCGTTGCCCCTATTTCCAAAATTGAAGTTGTAAGATTATTTATTGCTTATGCTGCATATAAGAACTATAAATTCTATCAAATGGATGTGAAGTCAGCTTTTCTGAATGGGGAGTTAGAATAAGAAGTATATGTTGAACAGCTGGATGGATTTCAACTAACTGACAAGGAATACATGGTTTGTCGATTGAAGAAAGCTTTGTATGGACTCAAGCAAGCTCCTAGAGCCTGGTATGCTAGACTGGATAAATACTTACTAAAGCTTGGATTCAATAAAGGTACAGCTAATAGCAACTTGTATTTTAAGTTGGATCATGATAAACAGTTAATTATTGAAGTCTTTGTTGATGACATTATTTTTAGAGGAAATGATGATCTATGTATGAATTTTGCTGATGAAATGAAAAGTGAATTTGAAATAAGTATGATTGGAGAGATGAAGTTCTTTATGGGATTGCAAGTCACTCAGTTAGACAATGGAATTTTCATATCTTAGTTCAAATATGCAAGAGAGTTACTGAAGAAGTTTGGCATGGAAGACTCAAATCCTATTGGTACACCCATGGTAATTGGATGCAAGTTAACACAAAATGATGATTCTCCTAAGCCAAATCACACAAGATACAAGTCAATGATTGGAGGATTGATCTACTTAACTCAGACCTGACCAGACATCATGAATTTTGTATGTATGGTTGCGATATTTCAGGTTGATCCACAAGAATCTCATGTGACTGTTGTAAAGAGAATTTTTAGATATCTGAAAGGAACAATTGATTTTGGGCTTTGGTATCCTAAAGATGATGATCTTACCTTGAGTGAATATACTAATGTAGATTGGGAACAAGATGTAGATGACAAGAAAAGTACTAGTGGTGGTGCCTTTTTCCTAGGGAAGAAGCTAGTGTCTTGGTTGAGCAAAAAGAAAAATTCCATTTCCCTATCTATTATTGAGGTAGAGTATATTGATGTTGCAAATAATTGTACTCAAGTGATGTGGATGAAACAAATGCTGAAAGATATCAGAGTATTATATGATGAGCCTATTTCCATATATCGTGACAACTCAAGTGCAATAACCATATCGAAGAATCTGGTGCTACACTCTAAGACCAAGCATATATCAATCAAGTTTCACTTTTTGAGGGAGAAAGTGAGGGAGAAAGAAGTCAGATTGGAGTATGTGCCTAATAAAGAATAGATTGCTGAAATTTTCACCAAGTCATTGCCAAAGGATACTTTTGAGTATCTCAGAGGGATGCTAGGGGTGATTACCCCTCCTGATATGAACTATAGATGCATTGGTTTGCATCAATCTGTGCACTTCATGATCATATTTTGATCCAGATTAATGTTGTGGTGGTTTCTACTCAGGAGGAGTAGTCAGATGTTTAGTTAGTTAGCTATGTAGATATGTGTTTTAGAGATTGTATGTGGGAAGATAATGCTTATCTTTTTCCATTGATGTCAAAGGGGGAGAAGTGCAATGTGAAAAATATTTCTGGAAGAGAAGAGTTGAGGAGAAGAGTCAGAACCTAAAGGAGGAGCAAGTGTTGTTGTGTTGATGGTATTTTTCACATCATGTGTCGCCATCAATGCCAAAGGGGGAGATTGTTGGATGTTGTGGTTGTATTTCTAATATGTGGTTTTCATTGATGTCAACACTATTAGAATTGATGTATTGAAGGTTGTATATGTCGAGGATATTGAGAAAATTGTTAAAGAAAGAGTTGTAGGTTACCAATGGAACAGTGAAGCTCATGAAGGTGTCTTGCTTAGTACGTTGATGATCAATCATTGTGGACTAAAGGGTTTATTGATAAGAGTATCTATTTTATCCACCAAAAGTTTCAGAGGGTCATGTGAAGTTTTGATCATGTTATAAATAGTTGTGTTCTAACAATTTTTCTGTGGTTTTAGTTAGTATTCCTGAGTGAAGTTTATGTGATTCTAGTAATTTTAATTGTTGCAGATGTTTCTTTGTTAGTTCTAGTTGCTTTTGGATGCTTCTAGATCATTCTCTATCTTTGTTGCATGTTTGTGTTGATCGGTGTGATCGTGGTCGAATATTTTTCTCATGTGTGTTCGGATTTTCATGTTCCTAGCCGACATGGTGTTTGTAATGTGTTGTGGATCCTTGGAGATTAAAATTTGAATGTTTAGTGCACTCGACGATGTTTTTTTTGGCCACAACATAATATTGGCCGATGGTGTTTGATTCGCATTGAAAATTTATATGAAAATTTGGGCCGACATTATAAATATGTTTTATATTTTGGCCGACAAAGTAGTTGATGTAAATCCATGTTGTGGATATATAAGAGCCATTGTTTGTGCAGAGTAAAAGTGTGTGTGAGAGCAGAGGAAGATAAAATGTGTGAATAATGATCTAATCATTCAATTATAGAGCAGAGTGTGAAGAGGTTCGAGCAAAGTGTGAAGGAGTATTTATGTGCTTAACCGGAACTATAATCAGGATTTTGTAGAAGCTATTTTCTTAGTTCATACCTTGCGGATCTAATCCGTATTTCTGTAAGACAGTGTTTCTTGTTTGGGAAATGAGCCCTCTTGTATTTGAGCAGTGATCTCTAGGCAGTGTGCCTGAATGCATGTGCATTCCTATTATTCTTCTCTATACATTTAATAGGGTATAATATTGTGGACTAACATCCACCGTGGTTTTTCCCCTAATAGGGTTTCCATGTAAAAAATATTGGTGTTCTCTGTGTTTTTGATGTGTTGATTGTTTATGGTTTATTGTTCATGCATCAGATCTGAGATTAAGTTAAGTTTGAAAATTTCAAATAATTTGTGACAACTGATTCACGCCCCCTCTTAGTTGTCTGACCTTGTTTTGCCAACATGTTGACAGTCTCGAAGGGTAGTGCATAAATACATGAAGGAAGGGAATTTCATCATGGTGAGATTGTCTCTTATCTTTCTTTGTAAATTTTCTACGAACATCTTTTGAAGGTGGGAATCAAGAATCTTCACACTGATTTAGGAATAAGGCGATTGGTAGCATGAAATAAAGTTAGTCACATTTTCATCCTCATTTTTCTTGCACCTCATCAAGTAAGCTAATGTCATTTTAGGAACCATATTCACTTGGAAGTGGTTAATAAATGCCTCAAAAAGTTCATTAAATGAATGAATTAAGCTATTTTGTAATGTAGAAAACCATTCCAAGGCAATTTCTTTCAAGGATCGAGGGAAAAGTTTAGCCAAAAGTTTGTCCTTAAGGATAAATTCACTACATAAAGTAGTAAAGGAATTAACATGATTAGTAGGATCTCCCTTTCCTCCATGTTTCTCAAATCTAGAGATTTCTATACCTTGTGGCACCAAAGTTCTCAATATCTCCAAGGATAATGGGTTAATTTTGACATAATATGAAGGTGGACCATTTTGATTTTGATTTATAGTGGAAAATTGATGTTGAATGGATGAAAGAATTTGTAAAAGGTGGTTAATGATAAGATCATTGCTTGTGGTGTGTGATGGAGATGAATATGGTGGTGGTGTGTATGTGTTAGAAGGACCAATTAATGAATTTCTTATGGGAGGAGATATAAGATTAGATGCCACATATAAGGAGAACTACTAGAAATTTTCGAGGTAGGAAGGATGCTACTAGTTGGTTGCATCATGGTGGTCACTTGAGGATTGGTATAGGTTGGAATGGATGTTATGGTTGAAGAGGGAGGAGTTTGATTTCCTCCTTGGCTTTGCACATTGTTTGAAGTTTGAGCACCATTAGTGGTGGAAGGAAGATTTTTTCCCAAAATTTGAGCTATGTTATGCACAACTTCCAGTCCTTCATCACTTTCCATCATGCAGTGAATACTATCTATGGCATGTATAATAGTGTTGGAAATATTTTTAGTACTCACACTATCTTGTAAATGAGCTAGGTCTTCATGCATTTTCATTATTTTTTCTTGAGGGATATGATCAACCATTGTTGGAACACTTGGCATACCACTTGTAGGTAAGGTAGGCATAGAAAAAGAGGTATGAAAGGTATGGCTCATACCTAGTGAACTCATACCAACACTAGGAGTAATAGATCTTGATAACCCAAGATCCACAATGAGTGTTTTATCATGGGATTCCATGAGTCTCGCACTTTTTCTAACCACATTATTACCAGTCAGACACCAAGTACTACAACTCATACAAGGGATAAACCAAAGAAAGTGCAATGAACACAATATCCTATGCTTGCAATTATACTTGAAATGAAAGAAATGGGAATAACAACAATTTTACAAACTGGAATAGAAAAATGAAGGCAGTCAATAGAAGCACATAAAAGAAAATTCAGGTCCTGGAAATTGGAAAGTCAAAATCAATAGGGAGTAAGATGCCAGTAAGAGTGTCTTGGTCCTACTGGTGAGATTTTGATGTTCTAGGGACTAAAACATATATCAAACAACAGAGAGAGGATTCTAGAGAAAAAATCTTGAGAGGGACTAAGATTCCAGGAAGGGTATTTTAGTCCTAATAGAGATTTTTCTCATAAAAACAACAAATTCTAGATTGTCTACAATGTTTACAGATTTCCTATTCAGGATGTTGATGTTTATAAATAGAAAATTATGCTAATGAATGCAAGGAGAAGTGACTTGTAATAAGCAACTGAATGCAATTTTTTTCTCAATTTTGAATGCAATAAGAATTCAATTAAGATGATGAACAATGCACTTTTAGTTTTTGAATGAAATAAAATGATACAAGAAAGCAAAAATGCAGCCTATATGCACTTTCACTAATACAAATATAAGAAACCCTAAATGAAATTTCACTAAATATGAAAACCCTAGATGCAATTTCACTAATGCAAGATGCAATGCAAGATGCAATGCAAGAATTAATGCAATATAGATCTAAGAAATTAATGGACTCCAAATCAGAAAATGAATGCTCAACAAGGTTGGGTTCACCAAAATGATTTATATGTTTAAAATAGAGGGGATGTAGAATGCCACCCTTTTTCCACTAAATCACTCAAGAATGTCCTAGGAGTCCTAATTGGATTGACTATCAACCTCTCAAGGTGAGTCAATTCTCAATGAGGAGGACCTAGGAGGGGTTCACCACCAAGAAAATTCTTGGAAAAGACAAAAAAACATTCAACTTACAAAACCTAGTTATGCAAGCTAAATGATAGATGTAAATAATGAAATTATGCAATAGGGAGTTAGGATTTGTGTACCATAGAATTCTAGAAATGTTGTGAGGACTGTGGAAATGTAAAGAAGTTGTCAAAAAAAATTATGGAGGACAAATATGCCCTTACTGTTGTCTTAGTCATGTTTTTGTTTTTCAGGGAAGATGCAGAATCTTCAAATGTTAGATCACAATTTGAAGGAATCTCTAAAAAATATGGTCGAGAGGACTAAGATTACCTAGGTGGCAACTTATTCCCTTCTATAATTTCTAAACTTTCTGAATGTGGTACTGAGGGTTGATGTCTACTTTTCATTCTTCTCTGATCTTAGGTTTTGAAACTTTTGGATTCGGCCTGTAGGTGAGTTTCTGTGAAGATGACAACTTTGCAATGCAACTTTGCAACTTTGTAACTTTGCATTTCAAGTAATCTTCAGGTCTTCAACCTAAATCTGCAATCACAAATGTGCAAGAAGGGAAAAGCTTGTTTGTTAGTGAATGGGGGTTTTCCTTGGTCAAGCCCCTTGTTGGTAATTAAACCTTGAAATGAAATAGAATAATTAAGGGAAATGATGAATGAACAACATACAATGCTACAACTCACCAAACCCTAGTTGTAAAGTCTACAAACTTGTGTCAAATGGTTGCAATGGATATGGATCTTGAATCAAAATATGCTTGATAGATATGGACTTGAATTGCTTGCTTTAATCAAAACCCTACATCACAAATGTTAGCACAACAACACACATGATGGAAGAAGATCTTGGATATGATACTTGAATCTTGATGATGGATCCAAATGCTTGATAGAATGCTCTTGAATGCTCTTGTGAACTCAATTTTCTATTAGGAATGATTTCACAAAAGACTTGGATTAGAATGAATAAATGAACCTTGTATTTATACTTATATATGCTTACTATCCCAAAATTACATCACACCAAGCTGAAATATGAATTCATTAAATAAAGGAGGCTAAATCCCACCTGAATTTGAAATTAAATCCTAAAAAATACATTAAGGGGGAATAAGACACCCTAGGTGGCGTCTTAGTCCCAAGTCATGAAACTTGGGACACAGACACCAAAAATGGGCCCAATTAAGATGCCTCAAAATCAGGGTCCCAAGACCTTTAGGGGAAAAAGATGCCCTAGGTGGCATTTGAGTCCCAAACCAAAAATTAGGGATAGACAAAATCATGAAATTATCATTTATGCATTGGATAATGTCGGGATTAGCCAAAAAAAGGTATAATTCATAGGGATTGTATATGCAAAATAGGACCAATTAAGACATAAATAGGGATAAAAAAGCAAGGAAGGCCTAAACAATTGTGAAAATGGAAGGGTATGCATTTTACTACACTACAATTACATAAACCATGCAACCTATAGTAATGTAACTTCTACCTTGGGTATTTCTGCTAGCATTCCTAGTACAATTGTGGCATCACACGTCATATCTCCTACGAATTTACCTTCCATAATCATTCCATTCACTACTCCCTCAAACACATATACATTTCCACCATATTCACCTCCATCTCAAAATACAACCAATGACAACATCATAAATCAAATTTTGCAAATTGTTTCATCCCTTCAAAAGCAAGTTTCAACTATAAACCAAAATCAAAATGGCCAACCTATATACTATGTCAAAATAAATCAATCATCCTTAGAGATATTGAGAACGATGATACCACAAGGTCTAGAGATTCCTAGGTTTGAGAAATATGGGGGGAAAGGAGATCCTTCTAACCATTTTCTTCTTAGACAACATTATGGAGTGATTTCATCCCTAATGATAAGCTCTTGGATAAGCTTTTCCCTAGATCCTTGAAAGACATTTCCTTAGAATGGTTTTCCTCATTTATGAATAACTCAATTCGTTCATTTATTGAAAATTTTGAGGCATTTATAAACCATTTCAAAGTTCATATAACTCCTAAGATGATCTTAGTTGGTCTAACAAGATGTAAGCAAAAATATGATGAAAAAGTTACTAACTTCATTTCACACCACCAATCACTTTATTCAAAAATCAACATAAAGATTCCCAATCCTTACCTTAAAAGAATGTCTATTGAGAACTTGCATTGAACTAAGATACAAGAGAATCTTACCACGATGAAATTTACTTCCTTCATTATTATCAAAACTCGGTTAGTAGTCGTGATGCAAAACCCGCCTCTAGCCAACCTGAAAAATCTGAATCAGCAAACCAAAACAATTATCAACCTTTTAAGAAATAAAATAAATGCTTCCTTCAACTTAACCCCCCTCAACCAACTCATCATGTAGATACCCAAGTGGCTTCTATAAGGAAGAAAACTCCTTTCTCATTTGGGGATTTGGCTAGGCAATTCACTCCCTTACCCAATACCCTCCATAACACAATGTCACAATTTTTAGAACATTAAATGATCACCTTACCTCTCATTAAAACTATTGATCCTAATAAGCCTTTACCTTTTAATTTTAGATCAAATTCCTATGCCATTATCACTGGAAAAATGGACACAAGACATAACATTGTAAGCATCTCAAACATCTTGTGCAAGAACTCATTGATTTCGATTGACTTTCAATTGGAGTTGTTAGTGATCAAGGAAATTTTTTTTCTCTCCCTCCTAACCAAAACCTAAAAATCTTTACCAATCATATGCCAAATCATAACATTGTTTCATTTTCAAATCTAGTGAAACTACAAAGAATGATGAGATGAATGTTGACACAGATGATGACAACATGGACACTATGGAACAAGATCCTATAACAAAAGGTTTGGTTGCATTGTTTGAGACTCAACCTCGTAAGATCCGAACTAAAAATCCTCTTGACATTGTTTTCTCATCTAAATATATTATTAGACATGCACCTAATGGTCCTCTTTACATAGTTGGTTGAATCAATGACAAGCCCACTAATGGGATATTAATTGATCCCATCTATGGAGAGAATGTGATCACTGAAGAATTCTTACTTGTGCATGAACTCTATCAAGAAAAATATGATAAACCTAAAGAATGGATAATACACATAATAGTTTCACTTGCCCTATGATGGGATTGATCACCCTTCTTTTACAAATAAGACCACAAAAAATAGACATCCCATTCCCATCATCTCAATGTTGGACCAATTCCATGTGAAGCTTGGTTACCCATGGCTATGCTCCATGGAATCCATCCTGTCATTCATGCATACATGCTTAAAGTTTCCCTTTGACAATGAAATCTTCACTATGCACCATAGTGGATTTAATTCTTGAAAGGAAATAGAAAAGAGAAATGGAAAGTACTAATGAATGAGCAATTGTTTGAAGGAAAGAGATTACCAAATATAATGAAGTAGCCAAACCAAGCACCACCAAAGCAAGAGAGACAAAAGAATTTGTTAAGGGGAAAAAGAAAGAAAAAACCCCAATATTATGAATGGAGGAAAAATGCCTAAAGAATAATACAAAGAGAGAGAGAGATTCAACCTTAGCTTGTTTGCATGAGTCTTGAAGAATGAGAGGAGAGGCACCTCAATAAGTAGAGGTGAGAAGGAGAAGTTAGAATATTCATACAAGTTAATAAATAATTACAATTAAAGAATAACCTTTACCAAGTAAAGATTAATTTCTAACATCCCCCCTTAAGCTTTACTTGGGGAGGTTACATCAAACCCTTCAATGGGTTGTAATCCAAGATTTTTACAATGAAAGAGAAATTTATCTTTACAAAGAGCTTTGGTAAGAATATCTACAACTTGATCTTCACCTTTACAATACAAAAGAGAAATTTGCTTGTCTTCAATTTGCTCTCTAATGAAGTGATGTTGAAGAGAAATGTGCTTGGTCCTTGCATGAAAAATTGGATTCTTTGCCAAAGCAATAAAACTTTGATTATCACAATATAAAGGAGTAGGATCCTTTTGAGGTAGACCCAAGTCTTCAAGTAATCTTCTTAACCATAATGCTTCTTTAGATGCATTTGTACAACCTTTATATTCAACTTCTGTAGAACAAAGAGAAGTAGATTTTTGTTTCTTACTATTCCATGAGATTGCACCTAATCCAACAAATAAACAATAATCACAAGTGGATCTCCCATCATTGGGATCACCTCCTAAATTTGAATTAGTATAACCTTTTAATGAAAAATCACAATTTGCATCATGAAAGAGACCAAGATTAAGAGTTCCTTTAACATCTCTTAAAATTATTTTTGCAACTTTAAAATGAGTTTATTGTGGTTTAGACATAAATCTAGAAACCAATCCAACACTTTAGGTGGTTTCCAAATTTGCATACCCAAAATAATGTAATAGGCCCAAATCACTCATTTGAAATTGTTGATTGAGTAGACTTAACATCACTAATCAAAAAAGTTATAACTAGAAGTGATAATTAAATCATTAAAATAACACTCACAATATCATTTTCACTATGCTTAATATATAAATTTGGACCATTTTTACTTCTAATGAAACCATGAGATAGAAAGAAAGCATAGCCCAAATTATAAAATGTCAATATATCTTGGCATAGCAATAATAGTTCTAGGTTTCCTCTCACTACATCATTTGTTGTAATGTAAAGGGAAATTGTGTCAAGATTAATAATAAAGGACTTTGAAAATTAGTCCTAAAGATGGTTTTAAAAAAAACCATAGTGCCTTAGTAAAAAAATCAATATCAATAGTCCTAATAATGGTATAAAAACCATATTGCCTTCAAAAAAATAAAATAATGAAACATAAAAGTTTCAAGAACTTGATCCCCATCAATTAAGAAAATAGATCTAAGTTCAACATAAATAAGTAAGTGCATACCATCAAAGTGGATGGAAATATTTTCCATGGGTCCCCAAAAAAAACCTCCAATGAGACTTGATAAAATATATGATTCATTATAAATAGGGCTCCCTATGCAACATTACTGCAAATGCGACTAGCACATAAAATATATGTGTAAAGGCTCCATTGAGACTTGATAAAGTGAATAATTTGCAACACATATATAGATGGAATAAATCCTTCAAGAAGGAAAATACTCCAATGAGCTATTAATTTTCAAAAATATATAGATGAAATAAATCCATCAAAATGACAAATTTACCAATAAGGCACAATATAAAATTAATGAGACACAATAAAATATCAAATTTCCTTTATCAAAACAGCATAATTGTAGTTGAGAAGGAAACACTTGGTTTTTTTTAAATATTGTAATAGATAAAGACTTAGGTAGAGAGAATGATAATTTCTCAAGCCACAAATTAAGCCACTTGAAGTTATATAAACAAAAATAATATCAAAAAAATTGTGATGGAATAATGGGAAATGTATACTATGAAGAGAAGGATTATTAAGTATAAATAAGTCATTAAGACAATATTCATGCATTCATGACTACATGAATATCCCCTTTTCATATTCCAAATATAATTTGAGTAAAACAAGTACACTATTATTGGGTTGATCAAGTCCAATAATAAAGTACTTGTGAAGTTATTTTAAAAAACAAACTCTTTATGTGAAGTAACATGTGGAGATGCACTTAAATCAATAACCCATTAAAAAGGTTTAGAAACATTAAAACTACATGTAAAAGCCATGTCTAGATTGATTACCATTGTTATGAAACTGTTGATTATTTTGATTCATAGGCTTTTTCTCATTTTTTTTTTTAAAACAAGTATTTTGCCAATGACCATCCTTATTACAATAAGTGCAATGAGGTTTCTTAGAAGAAGTATTCTTCCTAGGATCATTGCCATTATTATAATGAGGTTTGGAATTATAATGTTGTTTAGAATGAGGTTTAAAATTTTGCTTATGATTAGATAAGAAAGCATGTTAATTAGACTTAAGAGTACCAAATTGAATTAACTTAGCCTCTTCTTGTCTTAATAAATCACAAAAAATATCATAGGTTAATTGAGTAGCTAAAGAAGGAATAGCTAATTGAGCATGAATATTAGTAATGAATTGCTGAAATTGTCTAGGAATAAACTTTTTAAGAATAAGATGAATTAATCTAAGATTGTCTAATTTAAATCCTAAACCATCCAATTGACTATTTAAAGCATCAAATTTCAATAAAAATTCATCCATAGATTTAAAATTAGAATACCTCAAATCTTCAAGTTGATCTTGAATTTGAAATTTTCTTGATTCATTTGTACTATCATAAATTGTTTTGAGTTTGTCCCATGCTTCATAGGTAGTTGTACATGTCCCAATGTGAACATAAAGTTCAGGTGACATGGAGATACCTATGAGGCCAAGGGCTTCTTCATTTTTGAGATCCCATTTTTTGATTTCATCTTTGGATGCAAACGAACTTGGTTTAGATTTAGGATCTGTAGCTACATCTAAAAAATGTTTAAAATAAAAAATGAAACAAATATGAGTCTTCCAAGAATGATAGTTAGAACTAGTTAATTTAATTTCAGGGATTAAAGTTGACATGATTGTAATAAAAAATTCACAATAACTATTGTAAATATTTGCTTTTAAAAAAAAAATACTTCCCCTTTTGATTGAATTAATTATTTGTGTAAAAAATGAAAATTAAATGCATTACTTTTACAAAATGATCAATCTAAAAAAAACTATATAATTAAATAATTATAAGATAAATTATAAAAAATAATTATAAAAAATTAATAAATTTATGTGAATTTAAATTTGGAATAAAAGTACATGAGAAAAGTATTAAAGTTATATAATATTAGTTTTTTTTTTAAAAGGTTGATAATTTAATAGTGAATATTAAAAGCTAAAAAAATTATATTAAAGTGATTTTAAAAACTAAAGACTTTAAGACTCCAAACTTTTAGTGAAAACCTTTTAAGCTTTAAAGGAAAAACACATTTTTCAGAAAAAGAAGCTTTTACTTCTTACGTGGGAGGGAAAGATTTTTCATTTAAAATGAAACTTTTTTTAAAAGAGCTTTTACCTCTTTTCCCTCTTCTATTTTTGAAAGGAAATAGAAAAGAGGCAAGTAAGAGGTGAAGTGTGAGGAGAAGCAGTAGCAAGGGTTTTGAGAGACGAAGCAGCAGGCCAGAGGGGATATTTTAGCAGCTTTTTCAAGGGCCGAGATTACAACAAAAAGTCATGGTTTGAGCGGTAGAGGGGTGAGGGCTGCAAAAAAAAAATATTTTAATTATTTGCTGTATGCATAAAAATTTGGGTTTTAGATATTTATTTATTATTTAAAAAAAAAAATTGTAAGAAGGTGTCAAGTTTGAAAAAGAATGATTTATTTGATTTATTTGAAAAGATCTCTAAACTAGGGTTAGAGCTTAAAAAAATGATTTTTTTACAGAAATTCGAACATGCAAAGATGCAAATATGCAGAATATAAAGAATTTTTGGAGATTTGCAAAAGCAGATTTTTTAAAAAAAATTGGAACTAGGGTTAGATCCCTAAAAAAAAAATTTAGTTACAGAAATTTGAACATGCACATTATAACATACAGAAAAAAAGTTTTTTAAAAAAAAAGACTGAACTATAATCCTTTATTTGAGGGTGTCTAAAAAACTACAAAAAAATAAACATGCATGCAAATTATAATGGATTTTGTTTTTTACAGATCTAATATACAGATTTGCAAAAAAAAAAGCAGATTAGCTTTTTTCCTAAAAATAATTTTTGAACTAGAGTTAGAGCCCCTGAAAAAAATAAAAATTGATTTTTTACAAAAAATTGAACATGCAAAACAAATGGGTTTTTAAATTTTTATGCAAAAAAATAAAAATAAATCATGCATGCAAAATATATTGCACAAATTTGAAATTTGAAAAACTTAGAAATATTTAGATAAGAAATCCTGCACAAGGGTTAGAAAAATATATCAAACAAAAAACAAGATTAGACTTTTGGCTCTTCTCTTTTTCTCTTTGAGTGCCTCCAATGGTGTGCTGAAAAATCTGGTAAACCTTCAACAATGTAGCTCACAAAATATTAGTAATACCAAGCTTTTATACCATAAAAGGAAATATAAAAGAGCAATGGAAAGTATTAATGAATGAGAAATTGTTTGAAGGAAAGAGATTACCAAATATATTGAAGTAGGCAAACCAAGCACCACCAAAGCAAGAGAGACGCAAGAATTTGTTAAGGGGAAAAAACAAGAAAAAACCCCAATATTATGAATCGAGGAAAAATGCCTAAAGAATAATACAAAGAGAGAGAGAGAGCTTCAACCTTAGCTTGTTTGCATGAGTCTTGAAGAATGAGAGGAGAGGCACCTTAATAAGTAGAGGTGAGAAGGAGGAGTTAGAATGTAATTCCAAACTCAATGAATGCCACCATTCATCTATGTGTGTGCAAAGTGTCACCTCTTAAGGAGGTGGTTAAAAATATTCATTAATAAAGGAATTAAAAATAAGCCATCCTCACACATGTGTGAGATGACAAAAAAAGACAAAAGACTTGTAGGGATTCCTTTGGAATATTCCTACAAGTTAATAAATAATTACAATTAAAGAATAACCTTTACCAAGTAAAGATTAATCTTCTAACAATTCTTTGTCTTCCCGTGGGAACTTTTCATTAGATTTATTTTGGCCCGAGCCTATGGAATCTATTAAACCTTGAGAAAACTTCTTTTTCAAATCATATCAAAAGTTCAAAGTGAAATTCATAGTGAAAATATACCTTGCAAACATGCCTCAACCTATGATTGAGCCTACCATCCTTGACAAAACCACAATCAAACCTAAAGACATTCCAAACAACCAAGACCAACCTAGGATAGATCCTTTGCCTATTTCCTATAAAAGACCAAGATATAATGAATACAATATCATCATGGAACCTAAGATAAAACAAGTTTACAAAGCTAAAGAGAAAGTGGTTGAAAAACCTCCCATGGTTGCTTGTGTTCCTCCCCTTAGGGAAGAAAAGAAACCTATGGTTGATAGACCTGCTCCTATAGAAATGCAACTTGAAAACTAAACTAAAAGAAATAGAAATGCTAGAGAACTTGTAGGAGTAGACTTCATTCTCTTGCTCAAAGGTTAAATGAAGAGAATAAAGAAAATCAAAATCCAAACTTGACTGAAGCAATACACGATGAGTCTCCCTCTTTACTGCACCAACAAGATCCTATACTGCAACAAGAGATAAACCCTTCTTTAGACATTACCATTTGACCTCCTGTCATGATTAACCTATATGAAGATGATGAGGTTGCTAAAATAGATGAAGAAGTGCATAACGAATTGAATACATTATTTCCTTATTCTATGAGATTAAATGGTAATTCTCCTATGAAGATTGTTGAACTTGGAGATGACCCTAGTTCAACACTTGTTATTGTCCCTTTGGCTAGTTGTTTTTCTTTTATATAAAATAAACATGACTGGGATGCAAACGACCTACTCATAGGTTGACATGCATATTCCATTCTAGTCTTTAGCACTATTTTCATTTTCATATTCTCTATGTGGTTCCATGTGCATAATGTGATCCCCCATACTATTATGTTTGATGTCTCTATCTGTTTGTGGCATTCCTCTATTTGTACCTAGATTCTTCTATATGTCATAAACCTTTATCTTTTTATTTTTCTTGTGTTTTTATTCTGGGGATGACACAAGGCGTAAAGGCATCCATGTATCTTCCATGTTGACCCAAATTTTTTTTCTCTATTTTCACTCTCTTTGTGCCATTCTTCTTGTTCAATGAGTATTTGGGAAATGATGACAGTTTCAAGCTCTCCAACAACATTGTAGCAAGAACACACTGACCCCAAATCCATGGATCCCTCATTTTTTTGGAGTTTTATTTTGGGGGAAACCCTTTCCTTTTTTCACGATGTAGATTTATTTGGAAACATATGACTTGGCATAGGCTTTCCAAATAAGCTCTTAGTCCCTCTTTATTGTTAGCATTTATCACTTGCTATTTTAAAGTAGTTACTCACAGCATGGTGTTTAACAATTTCTTTAAAGTGGGGGCATACATTGGAATTATTCTTTTACATTTTGTAACTCATGTTTCATTGTGTAATCTTCTTACTTCATGTGATGTGTCTTTCAATTTGTGGTAAAATTGGGTGTGATGTCCCTCAAGAGTGTGATCTCTCTTAGGATATTATATTCCTCTTAATGTCTTGATGTGACACATTGCATCTACTATGTTGTGAATCTTCTATTCTTTGATTGGTCCTCTCTTGGAGACATTAGGCACAATGTTCCCTATGTTAAGACCTTACATGAATTAATCAAAATTACTTTGAATGTAATTTACACTATTGGGTATGTGCAGGATCATGATGGGCCAAAAAGTGGCATTATGATGGGTATGTGTAGGGTATGTGGTTGATGAATTTTTTTTACCCAAAATTGATGAAACGAAAAGGGTTTTTAAAGGAGATTCTCAACTTTCCACCAACATAAATTATGCTTTACTTTGAATTACGACTAAAGTCTTGATTGATAGGATGATTGAAAAACATCTATAGCTTTCAAACAGTATCACATTTTTTGAATCTAAAACATGTGTGACATTATATGCATCCACATGTCAATTATCTTTTCATGGGATGTTTTAAATCGTGTATGAATAATTTTTTTCTAAAAAATTCATTGTGAGATCCTTGTATTTTGATAATTTTTCATGTTTCACTTGATACATTTCATTTATTTGTTTAATGACAAGGGAATAGGCCCTCCCACGGGTAGGGTAATAATAACCCCTGCACCAAATCCAATTCTACACTTAGATCTATCAAAATATAACTCCCACTATTAGTTTCATTTGTCAATACATTATTGTTGGGGAATGAATCATTGTTAGGTAATGCTAAAAGAGAAGGAGAATCAACTAATTGGTTGGTCAAGGATTGTCCTTTAATTGCTTTTTTTGAAACAAACTTAAGGTCAAACTCAGTTAATAACATACCCCACTTAGCTAAGCACCTAGATAAATATGTTTTAGTGAAAATATGTTTTAAAGGATCGGATTTCATCATCACATCTATTATGACATTTAATAGGTAATGTCTCAATTTACTAGTAGTGAATACAAGAGCCAAACATTGTTTCTCTATTTTTGAGTATCATTTATCATAATCAATTAGAGTTCGACTAATATAATAAACAAGATTTTCTTTACCACTTTTGTCTTGTTGAGCCAACAATGCTACGAGAGCATGGGCCGATGCTATTGTATAAAGGATAAACAGTTTATCCTATATAGTGAGTTGTAAAATAAGTGGAGTGGAAAGATAATCTTTCAAACTCTCAAAATCCTATTTGCAATCCTCATTCCAACTAAATTGGACCCCTTTCTTAAGGATATGTGTGAAAGGTAACATTTGGTCTGCTAGAGATGCTACCAAATGATGGATAGCCTGAATTCTTCTTTGTAAAGTGTGCAATTGAGAAATATTTCTAGGAGGTGGCATGTTAACTATAGCATCAATTTTCATCGTATCACCACAATGCCTCTGTGAGATACAATAAAACCTAAATTTTTTCCACTATCTACTCCAAAGATAAACTTTTTCAAATTTGATCTCACATTATATTTTCGCATTTTCTCAAAGATCTTTTGAAGGATAGTCACATTATCTTGTTGAGTTAAAGATTTTTCTAGAATATCGTCAACATAATCTTCTAAGATCTTATGTACATAATCATGAAATATCAATGTCATTGCTAGTTGATATGTTGTGCTTGTGTTCTTTAATCCAAAAGGAATAATTACCCAACAAAATGTTCCCCAAGCTGTAGTAAGTGTTATTTTGTATTGATCTTGAGGGTTGATAAAGATTTGATTATATCTAGAAAATCTATCCATAAACAACAAAAAAGAATGTCCCACGATTGATTCCACTATCATGTCGATATTAGGAAGGGGGAAATAATCTTTTAACTTAGATGCTTTATTCAAATCATTAAAGTTTGTACACATCCTAATACAATTTTCAGGTTAAGCAACTACAACAATGTTTGAGATCCAAGGAGAATAATCAATAGGTTGGATAAACCCAATGTCAAGGAGTTTTTCAATATTGGCCTTAACTAGTAAGGCTATCTTAGGATTCATCTTTCACATCCTTTGTCTAATTGGTTTAGCATTCTCAGTGAGGACTATGTTGTGTGTTACTATCTTAGCATCAATTCCCCACATATCCGAATAAGTCCAAGAAAAAAGTTCAGGAAAGTCGTGAAGTAAAGTTGCATGGTATTCCTATTCATCTTCATCAAGGTAGTTTCCTATCTTTATCACTTTTTCCTTAATTGTTAATATCCATAAGTATGTTGATTGTATCTCCCAAAGAAAGTGCACTTTGTTTCAAAAATTCAGAGTTGTATTCTTCACTGTCCTTATCAATCTTATTACTTTCCTTTTCTCTGTCTTTTTTCTTCGCACTAATCATAGCACATGTAACCTATTTCTTTTTAGGAGGAGTAGATGATTTTTCATAAACTCCTAACATTTCTTTCAAGGCTTCATCATCTTTGAAGTATTCCCATGATGGTTCACAAGTCATATATATCAAGCAATTCAGGATGCTTCAAGGTGAGAGTTGTTTTAGGATTACATGTTATGGAATTGATGTTAAACGAGGGTCTTTTGTTTACTTGCATTATCTTAGAAGGAAAATATCCCAAGCCAATTTTTGTTTCTTATGTGTTAGGCTCTATAGGAATGTAGATTCCTTGTTCTTTCTTCCCACATCCTTTTCCATTCTAGCCAAGTTGTTTCATAAGCTCATAACCTCTTCCATAAAGTCTCTCCATTTCTTTTGGGTTTGGTGGTTGTTGATAATCTATTCTTTTTACCCAATGACTTTTTTTTTACCCAAAACTGATGAAATGAAAAGGGTTTTTAAAGAAGATTCTCATCTTTCCACCAATATAAATCATGCTTTACTTTGAATTTAATAAATAATTATTATTCATTTTCCATTTGAATTATGATTAAAGTCCTGATTGAAAAAAATCTATAGCTTTCAAACTGTATCACATTTTTTAATCTAAAACATGTGTCACATTCTATGCTTCGCATACTATAGGATTAAAATCAAATTGAATTTCATGAAATTTTGACCAAGTTAAGGTGGTCATACATACAAGTTTTTATATTTTTTAAAAGTTGTAATAAAAAATTCATGATTAATTATTTACTTGAAAAAAAATTACAAAAAAATATTCATCACATTGGGACATGAGTCCTCTACTTATATCTAAAATCATATAAATAAATATTATCATTTTATTATGGTTAGGGTGGTCATACAAACACCTACTTCTTATTTTTCCTAGAAATTTAAGTACTACTACATTGAAATTTCAAATTTTCACCAAATAGATTTTTTTAAAGAATATGTGCAGGATCATGATGAGCCAAAAAGTGGCGATATGATGGGTATGTGGCTGAGGACTTTTTTACCCAAAACTGATAAAATGAAAAGTTTTTAAAGGAGATTCTCAGCTTTCCACCAATATAAATTATGCTTTACTTTGAATTTAATAAATTATTATTATTCATTTTATATTTGAATTATGACTAAAGTCTGATTATAGGTTGATTGAAAAAAATCTATAGCTTTCAAATGGTATCACATTTTTGAATCTGAAACATGTGTTACATTCTATGCTTCATACTATAGGATTAAAAAATGAATTTCATGAAGTTGACCAAGTTAAGGTGGTTAGACATATGAGTTTTTATATTTTTTAAAAGTTGTAATAAAAATTCATGATTAATTATTTACTTGAGAAAAAAATACAAAAAAATATACATCACATCTGACATGAGTCCTCTACTTATATCTAAAATATTATAAAAAATATTATCATTTTATTGTGGTTAGGGTGGTCAGACAGACACCTACTTCTTATTTTTTCCTTGAAATTTAAGTGCTACTGAATTGAAATTTCAAATTTTCACCAAATAGATTATTTTTTTTAATAAACCTAGTAGTTTAGAAACTAAATTTAATTTTCTATAGATTCTATTCTTGCGTATTTTTGAAATAATATAGATAACTTATTCAAATTTTTACTTCAAGTTGAATAACTTTGATTTTTCTGAATTTTCACCACTTAAGGGTCTTCTTTTTCCATGATGATCCTGCACATACCCCAAAGAAACCTAGTAGTTTAGAGACTACATTCAATTTTCTATAGATTCTATTCTTACGTATTTTTGAAATAATATAGATAACTTATTTAAAATTTTACGTCTAGTTTCCTAACTCTATTTTTTTTGAATTTTCATCGTCACTTAAGGGCCCAATTTTTCCATGATGATCTTGCACATACCCTATTTTTCATTTAGAACATCTATTATATGACCACATTTCATAACACACTTTTCTTTCCTATGGATCCATCTTGTTTTTTCATGATTTTCAAGCATAAAAAGCTTTTATTGCCTCATGAAGCTCAAAGTTCATTGTTGTGTGGCACCTTATCAAAGTTATTAGGAGGTATAGCTTTGGTATGGTTATATGTATGGGAGATGAAATTATTCATGACTTTCCCATAGCCACTTTCTTGTCTATGTGAGCGCATAAAAACTATGTGCATATGTGTCTTGTTGGGGGCTCACCTAGTGGATGGTCTGAGGTTCCACTAGCCCTTGTGAGTGTGTATTTGGTATGCATAGTGGAAATCATATTCCACTTGTAAAATTTCTTGGATAAAAAACTTAGATCTAATCCATAGTGTGTGGGACAAATGATCGAAGCTTGATCCACCCCGTTTTTTTTGTTTTTGTTTCTTCTGTTTGTCTTTGGCAGTGTATTCTTGTGTCTTGTTATTGCTCCTTATATCATTTTTCATGTTTGTTCTTTTGTGCCTATGTTATTATTGTTGGAAACTCAAGGGCAGACAACTAAGAGGGGGGGTGAATCAGTTGTCATCAAATCTCAAACTAATTCAACTTATTAACCTTAATTTTAGATATGATCATTAATCATGAAAGCATAAATGAACAACACATCAGAAGCACCCATAACACCAATATTTCTTACATGGAAACCCTGTTAGGGGAAAAACCATAGTGGAGGTCAATCCAAAAGATTATACCCTATGAAAAGTATAAGAAATATGAATGGGGAATGCACATGCATTCAGGCATACTACCTAGAGCTCACTAGTAAAATACAACAAGGCTTACTTCCCAAGGAAGACACACTTTCTTATAGAAAGATTCAGATTAAAACCATCTAGATTTGACATGAGAAAATGGCATCTGCTAATGCTCGGTTATAGTTCCAGTTAAGCACATGAACACTACTTCACTCTTCTTCACTCGTCTTCACTCTTTGCTCTGCCTTCAAATGATCTGAACTTTATTCACATATAGGACTCATACACTTCACATTTGCACGCCTTTCACACTTCAAGCAATCACTCTTATATATCCGCAAGAAGAAATTAGATCGTTATAAGTCGGCCACAAAAAAGATAATAAAATAATTACAAACAGTCGGCCCAAAACAAATAAAGATTATTCATGCGAATCAACCAAGGTCAGCCATAACATAGTGAAGACCAAAAACAACATCTCCAACATGAAAAAACTTCAATTAATTTCTCCTTGAAGATCCACAACACGCTTCAACACCTTGTCGGCCAAGAACATGAAAAACATGCATGCACAAGAGAAAATCTTGGATCACGAGCACAATGATCAATGCAGACATGCCACAAAGATAGAGAATGAACTAGAAACATCCACAAGCATCATGAAACACTAGAGAAGCATCCGTAGCAATTGAACTTACTGAAATCACAAATTCTTCAATCAGGAACACTAACTGAAGCAACAAAAAAATTGTTAGAATGAAAATCACCATAACTCGATCAACTCTTCATGTAGATCTTTGAAATTCAATGTGGATAAATTAGACATAATCAAGAACAAACCCTTTATTCCACAACCTCGGAACAAAAACGTACTAAACACATCGACATAAAGAACTTCACTTCACCACTGACAACCTGTAGCACTTCTTATTACAATTTTCTCAATATCCTCAACATATACAACTTCTAATGCAACAATGCTAATAGTGTTGACATCAATGACAACCACATATCAGAAACACAACCACAACATCCAACAATCTCCCCCTTTGGCATTGATGGAAACACATGATGTGAAAAATACCATCAACACAACTATGCTTACTATGACTTTTCTTTCCTCACATGATCTTCTCCCCACAAGGATCTTCTCCAGGCAGATAATCAGTAGTTCGTTTTTCACATTACTCTTCTCCCCCTTTGAAATCAATGAAAAAGATCTCTTCAATACAAGCTTTGAACTACATATCTAAACTTCTAAACATCTGACTACTTCCCCTGAGTAGTAGCCACCACAACATCAATCCATATCAAAATATGATCATGAAATGCACAGATTGTTGTAATGCAATGCATCCTTTGTTCTGATTAGGAGGGGTAATCACCCCTAAATTCCCTTTGAGATACTCAATTGTATCCTTAGGCAATGAATTCATAAAGATATCTGCAATCTTTTCCTTAGTAGGCACATACTCCAATCTGACTTCCTTTTCACTTACCTTCTCTCTCAAAAAGTGAAATTTTATAGATATATGCTTGGTATTTGAATGTAGCATTAGATTCTTAGAAATGTTAACAACACTTGAGTTATCATAGAATATAATAATAGGCTCATCATACACAACTCTGATATCCTTCAACATCTATTTCATCCACAACACTTGAGTACAATTAGTAGCAACAATAATGTATTTTTCCTCTGAAGTAGATAAAGAAATAACATTATGCTTCTTACTCAACCATGAAATCAACTTATTTCCCAAGAAAAATCCTCCACCACTAGTGCTTTTCTTGTCATTCACATCTCCTACCCAATCAACATCAGTAAAGGCACTCAAAGTAAGATCATCATCTTTAGGATACCATAGAAAAAAATCAATTGTCCCTTTCAAGTATCTAAAAATTCTCTTCACAACAGTCACATCAGATACTTTAGGATTAGCTTGAAATCTAGCAACAATGCATACAACATTCATGATATCAGGCCTAGTTTGAGTCAAATAAAGCAATCCACCAATCATTGATCTATATCTTGTCTGATTTTCCTTCAGAGAATCATCATCAGTTGTCAACTTGCATCCAGTCATCATGGGTGTACCAACGGGCTTTGAGTCTTCCATACCAATTTTCTTTAGCAATTCCTTCACATACTTGGACTGAGATATAAAAATCCCTTTATCTAACTAAGTAATTTTCAATCCCAAGAAGAATTTCATCTCTCCAATCATTGAAATTTCAAATTCATTCTACATCTCATTAGCAAACTTCATACACAAGCTATCATCTCCTCTAAATATGATATCATCAACAAATACTTCCATAATCAAATCTTTATCATTCTTGAAATACAGATTACTATCAGCAATACCTTTGTTAAATCCAAGTTTCACCAAGTACTTATCCAATCTGGCATACCATGCTCTAGGGGCTTGTTTAAGACCATACAATGTTTTCTTCAATCGACACACCATATCTTCCTAATCAGTCAACTGGAATCCATCAGGTTGCTCAACATATACCTCTTCTTCCAATTCACCATTTAGAAAATCATACTTGACATCTATTTGATAAACCTTGTAGTCTTTATAAGCAGCATAATCAAGAAACAATCTCCCAGCTTCAATTCTAGGAACAGGGGCAAAGGTTTCTTCAAAATCAATACCTTCCATTTGAGAATATACCTTACAAACCAGTCTTGCTTTGTTTCTAACCACTTCAACTAAATACCCATTTAGTTCCAATTAAATTCTTATCCTTAGATCTGGGAAAAAGAATCCATGTATCATTCTTCTCAATGTGTTGAAGTTCCTCTTTCAATGCTTCAACCCAATGCTCATCTTTGCATGTTTCATTCACATTGTTAGGCTTAGTCTTTGAAATCAAACAATATTATTCTGCAATTTTTCTCATAGTTTGGACACCTTTGTTCTTATCACCTATGATCTAATTCTCTGAATGATTCAATCTCACATACCTCAGAGTCTTCTTAGAATGTTCTTCAACTTTAGGCTCTTCTGATCTCTCTTTTGTTCTTCCATCAGTTTTTGGGTATGTGCAGGATCATCATGGAAAAAACAAGCCCTTAAGTGGAAAAAAATTAGAGTTAAGCAACTTGACATAAAAATTTGAATAAGTTATCTATATTATTTCAAAAATATGTAAGAATAGAATATGTAGCAAATTGAATGTAGTATCTAAACTACTAGGCTTGTTTAAAAAAAATAAAAAACTATTTGGTGAAAATTTGAAATTTTAATACAATAGTACTTAAATTTCAAGGAAAAAATAAGAAGGTGTCTGTCTGACCACCCTAACCACAATAAAATGATAATAATTTTGTATAAGATTTTAGATATAAGTAGAGGACTCATGTCCTGATGTGATGCATATTTTTTTGTAATTTTGTTCTAGGTAAACAATTAATTATGAATTTTTTATTACAACTTTTAAAAAATATTAAAAAATCATATGTCTAATCACCTTAACTTGGTCAAAACTTCATGAAATTCAATTTTTCTTTTTTTAATCCAATAGTATGTGAATCATAGAATGTGACACATTTTTTTAATTCAAAAATGTGATACCGTTTGAAAGCTATAGATGTTTTTCAATCAGTCTATCAATCAAGACTTTAGTCATAATTTAAATAGAAAATGAATAATAATTACTTATTAAATTCAAAGTAAAGCA
The DNA here is from genome assembly GCA_007258455.2 of Sequoia sempervirens. Lineage (NCBI taxonomy): Eukaryota > Viridiplantae > Streptophyta > Pinopsida > Cupressales > Cupressaceae > Sequoia > Sequoia sempervirens. The sequence goes on along the minus strand of VDFB02256132.1, from coordinate 148,633,361 downwards.
TAATTTATATTGGTGGAAAGCTGAGAATCCCCTTTAAAAACCCTTTTCGTTTCATCAATTTTGGGTTAAAAAAAGTCATCAGCCACATACCCATCATATTGCCACTTTTTGGCCCATCATGATCCTGCACATACATTTCTCCTTCTTCTTGATTTTCTTGATTCACTGGAATGATTTGAACTTGAATTGTAGTCTGACCTTTCTTTCCTTTGATTTTCCTATCATTTTGATCATTAGAATCATATCCATAGGTTTTGGATAGTGCAACTATGTCTTCATCAACCTTAACATTTGCACTTTCAATCATTTTCTTTTAAAAAATTTTGTAACACCAGTAGACCTTACTTTTAGTAGCATAACCCAAAAAGATTCTTTTATCACTCCTAGCATCAAACTTTCCTATATCTTCATCTCTTTTGATATAACACTTGCTTCCAAAGATTTGGAAATATCTAATAGTAGGCTTTTGACCAATCCATAGTTCAAAAGGAGTCTTACTAGTATCACCTTTGATTTGTACCCGGTTAAGTGTGTACACAACAGTACTCACAACGTCTCTTCAATATATATGAGGCACATTTCCTTCTAACATCATTGTTCTAGCCATATCTAGAACTATTTTTTTCTTCCTTTCCACAACTCCATTCTATTGAGGGGTCTGAGGTGCAAATCACTATCTCTTTATTCCATACTCTTCAAAAAAATAATTAAACTCACTGGAAGTGAATTCACCACCTCTATCTAATCTCAAACACTTAATCTTCAAACTAGTTATTGTCTCAACCATAGCCTTAAATATCTTGAACTCTTCCAGAGCTTCAAATTTCTCCCTTAAGAAAGTAGCCCACATCATCCTTGAATAATCATCAATAAGCAACATGAAGTATCTGTAACCTTGCAAACTTCTAGTTCTATCAGGACCACATAAATCAGTATGCACAAGTTCCAAAAATCCATATGAATTTTTCTATTTACTTTGAAATGAAATTCTTGTTTTCTTTCCTAACTGACATTCTTTGCATATGGCATTAGTAGGTTTCATCAGCTTAGGAAGATCTCTCACAACTTTAGTGGAACTTATCTTAACAATGTTATCAAAGTTAACATGACACATTCTCCTATGCCATAACCAACTCTCATCAACTTGAGCAATCAAAAAACTTTTACTAGCAGCATTCAGATGAAAGATATTACCTTTTGTTTGTGTACCTAATCCAATCACATTTCTAGAATTTCCCAATATTTTGCACTTACCATCCATGAACTGAAGAATGTATCCCATATCAACCATTTGACCAACACTCAAAAGATCATGCTTCAAACCTTCAACATACAAGACATCATCAGTGTTATGCTTACCATCAAGAGAAATGCATCCTATTCCATGGATCACACCAACTATGTTATCACCAAATTTCACAACACCACCATCATACTTCTCCAAAATGACAAACTTAATTTTATCTCCTATCATATGATGGGAACAACCACTGTCAATTACCCATTCATCTTTCTCTTCGACTCGAGCAACTAGGGATTTCTCCACATTTGTACAACTAGCAGATTCAGTAGACATGGGACTATTTTCCTTGATAGCAATAAACACAAACTCATTTTCACTTGCATTTCCTCTGTCAGATTCATCATCTGTTGCACCTTCATCACTAGCATAGTAACACTGCTTTTGGAATTTAAGCTTGTTAAATCTTGGCTTGGAAACTCTCTCAGGACACCTTGATGCAAAATGACCTCTTATTGCAAGAGAAACATTTAATAGGCAAATTTCCTTTATACTTACCTTATCCTTTGGCTTCTCTTTTCACAATCAATGCTTTAAGTTCTTTAAGCTCTCTTTCTTCTTCATCAAGCTATTTCATTTCATCCTCATACTTGAATGTATTTCTTGATGAGATTTCAACCGGATCATATCTCTGTCTATTTCTTCCAAAAGTAGTAGCCTTAAATGCAGATTCAACCTTAGGAAGGGCATCACCAAATTCACTCAACTCAAAGTCAGTAAGCATACCAATCAACATATCCCTAGTAACATTTTTCACAATTCGGAGTTCTTCAATAGCACTATCCTTGACTTTGAAAGAATCAAGCAAAGATCTAAGCACTTTAGCAACAATCTTTGATTCATCTATCTGTCTACCAACACATCTGATACAACACACAATTTCATTCACTCTTTGCATGAAAGTAGTGACATTTTCATCATCACCCATTTTCAAATTTTCATATTTTCCTTTCAGACTTTGTAGCTTAGAAATATTCACATTTGCATCGCCTCCATACAAGGTATCCAACTTCTTCTAGATCTCATAAGTAGTCTTTAGATCCATCACATTGGTCATCTCAGTATCAGTCAAAGCACTCAACAATGCCTTCTTATCCCTAATATTATATTCAACATCCCTGATCTCACCAGAAGTAATAGGACCATTCTTTGGAATAACATATATATATTTTGTAATTCTATAGTAGGGTTCACCAATTCATCTTAGATGGAACTCCATTTGAGCTTTCCACAAAGAATAATTTGTTCCATCAAATCTAGGACTATCCTTCTTATAAGTTGCCATCCTGAATCACCTCAAGCTATTAAAATTCTTCCAAGGAACCACAAGCTCTGATACCAATTGTTGGCAATTCAAGGGTATACAACTGAGAGGGGGGATGAATCAGTTGTCACCGAATCTCAAAATTATTCAACTTATTAACTTTAATTTAATATCTGACCATTAATCATGAAAGTATAAATGAACAACACATTAGAAGCACACATAACACCAATATTTTTTTATGTTGAAACCCTGTTAGGGGAAAAACCACAATGGAGGTCAATCCACAAGATTATACCCTATTAAAAGTATAAGGAAATATGAATGGGGAATGCACATGCATTCAAGCACACTGCCTGGAGCTCACTTCTCAAACACAACAAGGCTTACTACCCAAGGAAGACACACTATCTTACAGAAAGATCCAGATTAAAACCATCTAGATTTGAACTGAGAAAATAGCATCTGCTAATGCGTGGTTATAGTTCCAGTTAAGCACATGAACACTACTTCACTCTTCTTCACTTTCTGCTCTACCTTTGAATGATCTAAACTTTATTCACACATAGGACTCATACACTTCACATTCACACCCCTTTCACACTTCAAACAATTGCTCTTATATATCCACAACAAGAAATTGCATCGCTATAAGTCGGCCACAAAAAGATAATAAAATAATTACAAATAGTCATCCAAAAATAAATGAAGATTATTCATGCGAATGAACCAAGGTCAGCGATAACATAGTGAAGACTCAAAACAATATCTCCAACATGAAAACACTTCAATTAATGTCTCCTTGAAGATCCACAAAACACTTCAACACCTTGTTAGCCAAGAACATGAAAAACATGAACACACAAGAGAAAATCTTGGATCATGAGCACAACGATCAATGCAAACATGCCACAAAGATAGAGAATGAACTCGAAACACCCACAAGCATCATGAAACACTAGAGAAGCATCCACAACAATTGAACTTATGAAAATCACAGAATATTCAATTAGGTACAATAACTGAAGCAATAGAAAAACTGTCAAAATGAAAATCACCATAACTCGATCAACTCTTCATGCGAATATCTAAAATTCAACATGGATAAACTAGACATACTCAACAAGAAACCTTTTATTCCACAACCTTAGAACAACAATGTACTAAAAAAACTGATAGAAAGAACTTCACTTCATCACTGATAACCTGTAGCACCTCTTATTACAATTTTCTCGATATCCTCAACATAAACAACTTCTAATGCAACAATGCTAATAGTGTTGACATCAATGACAAACACATACCAGCAACACAACCACAACATCCAACAAGTTTTCCATAGGATCTTGATCCTAGGGGCATGCACAAACCTCTTGATTTTTGCCATCCTATCCTACTAGAATTGGTACATTGGGAAACCTCTTGATGCAACTTTCATCTACTTTAGTATGAGGTTGAAGCAAGTTCCTCCTCTCACTAAAGTGGGGGCTAAATGAAGTCTAGGAAAATGTATCCCTCTACATTTTCACACTTGTTTGGGCCCTTGTGAGCTAAATGGACTTTATTATGCTTTATTTAGGGTGTTGTAAAGTGTTTTCTTATACTTTCACACTAATCTAGGGTTCTATTAATTAATTGGGCTTCTTTATGCCTTATTTGGCCTTATTTTGCATCCACAAGCCTTAATTAATGCATCTTTTTGAGGATGATTCCGATATACCTCAATTGACCAATGATAATTCAATGTTTTTATATTTTATGGCCTAGATTTAGTCATATGGGACTCATACACCACCTTGGGCTTATGGGTCCCACCTAGGTTTTGGGGCCTACATCTGGATTTCACATAAAATTAAACCTTTCTTGAAAAATGTGTCCCAATCTTAGCCTAATGGGACTCATACACCCCAACTGGTGTATGAGTCCCGCTTAGCTTAGACCTAATTTAAATTCAAATTCTTGGTGCGATTTTATTCTCCTAGATCTAATGTCAGTTTGTAGTGTTGTAATTTTAGGAAATTTGGCATAAACAAGTATAAATACAAGGTTATTTCATTCATTTTTCACCTAACAAGCTTGCAAGTAATCAAGTTATAATAAGAGTTGTGTGATCGATTTTAAGTGTATCAAATGTATATTAAACAAATCAAAACACACCAATAGAACATTAAATCAAAAAAGAATATAAAAATAATAGAGATACAAACTCAGTATTTTGTAGTCGATGTCATGCTATCATCCTCTATCTCCAGTGTTTTTTCCAATTCCAGCTTGCTCTCAGATTTGTGTGCTAGGCTCAACAAATGGTCTTCCTAGAGAACATGATTGAATATGAATGCATGCTATGTTATGCTATGATTAACATGCTATGATTATTAAAATGCAAGATTATGATACTATGAAAGCTAAAGATGATAATGACAATGCTAAAGATGCTAGAATGCTAGAATGCAAGTAATCTCTAATCTCCCCAATGCTTGGATTTGCAGGGATATTTATAGAGTTTTCAAAGGATTTTGATTGGCTGATGTGATCAACGACTATGAAAATTCCTAGCAGATCGAAAGGTCGAGGATGGATAAGACTGGAGAAAAAAATAGAAGGAAACAAAAAGCAAGCTTTATTTCCTTTTCCGTGTAAGAGATAAGATGAGATGATAAAGATGAATTGTAAAAATCATCTTTTTATGAGATTTTGGAAAGATTTTGAAGATAAATAATGAATTATTAAATTCAATATTCATTTATTGGTGACATGGAAGATTTTTCTTAATGAAATAAGATATTCAATTAAGATTTGGATAATAATAAAAGATTTCAAAATTAAATAAAATATTTAATTATGATTTGAAAAGATATGAAATATATTTAATTAAATAAAATATTTAATTAATTTAGAAGAAATATTTTAATAGGAGAAAGGAAATATTTAAATTCAATTAAATCAAGACTTAATTAAATTCAAAAAGGTGATAATTAATTAAAATAAATAAAGAGTATTTATTTAATTAATTAAGTAGACATATGGAATAATTAAATAAAGTGAATTTATTTAATTACGGTGGAAGAATAAAGTGAATGAACAATATAATTAAATTTAATCATATGTAGAGGAGTTTAGAGTATTAATTAAATAATAAAATATTTAATTAAATGCCAAAATTAGGCATGACCAATTTTATTGATATACATTTTTCCCCTCTTTGAAGTGATGTATGAAACACATTGCTTCAAAGAAAATATTCCCGCTTTTGAAATTTTGTTGTGTTTGATTTTTTCCCCTGATAAAAAAAAAAAATTAACTGATATGCCCTTGACTAACGTGCCTGATATTGATGATGCCCCCTTGGGAGATAAATCACTGATGATGATATGAGTCTTGATAATTTCCAAAAAATTTGATTTGATGATGAAATTTTGATCTCGATGTTGATTCAGTGATTTAGCTCTCGAAAAAATGTAGACAAATGCCCCAGTTTGAAAAATAAGGTTAAAATGAGATAAAAAGATAAAAATAAAAATAACATGCCACAAAAAGCCTCCTTGTTTGACCTTTAAAAGGTAAAAGAGGAAAAAGAGCAAGTCATTTTCACCTTTTGACTATAGAAATGATTTGCTCTAACAGTGACTTGGCGAGATGGAGATTCCCTATCACAAGCATAGATTCGAGCGGGCCCGCCGATACCAGAGACTAGCTACTTACAGACCGCCGGTAAGTCGATTCAACCCTCTGTACTTTTGAAAATTTTCATTTGTAGTTGATTTTGAATGCTTTTGGTGTGGATTTAGAATTTATCAACCCGTTTTAGTGCTTTTAGGGAGTAGATTAGTGCATTCAAAATTTTCCATAGCGCATATAGGAAAAAGCCAGTTTAGCGCATATGATACATAAAATAGCGCTTATAGGAGGCCGATAGAAATTTTGGTATATTAGCGCATGTAGGACACATAATGGTGCATTGAGGGTTTTAGCGCATTTGAGGTATGAAATGGCACATTTGATTAGAGTTTTAGCATACTTGGGGAAATAGCGCTTAGAGGAGCTGATTTAGCACTTTCAAGGCACATAATGGTGCATCTTGGGTTTTAGCGCATACGGGGAAACTGTAGCGCACTTAGGGTTTTAGCGCATATAGGCCGCAGATTAGCACATCTAGAAAATGTAAACATAATGCCCTTGTTGATGAAAAATGATGATGTATATTGCTTCTTTGGTCAATAGATAGATGAATTGTTTTTTCATCATGTTGATAACTTTGCTTCTGAGAAAACAAAGAGTAGATAGTTGATAACTTTGTTTCCAAAGAGTATAATGATTGATATAACCTCTGATAAATTTGCTTTCTGCGATAGAAAACAAATAGTGGATAATGTGATTGAAAACATATTTGCATTCATGACCAAAGTACAAATAGGATGATGATGTGATTGTTGATAAATTTGTTTTCCTAAAAAAGAAAACAAATAGTAAATGATGATAGAGTAGATTGATTTGATAGATTTTGCATTGATTTCCTGATATGAGTCACATAGATAGAACACCTCATATGGGTCGCTGATATGAGTCTGATATGTGTCACTGATATGATTCATTGATATGAGTATGATATGTGTCACTGATATGAGTCTAATATGTGTCACTGATATGAGTCTGATTGATTGTTTTTGTGATGACCAAAAATAGGAGGTTTTTCAAAACCCTCCAGATTAGAGAGTGTCATCCTGCGGGGTGGGATAGGATTTGAGATCTCACACCTACAAATGTGTAGTTGATAGTTGGATGTGGGTTGGTTTCATTGGTGTCGATGCCTCCTATTCGGGCCACTAGGGGACTGTTGACTGCATTAGCAGAGAGATGGCATTCAGAGCATAATACCTTTCATTAGCCGATTGTAAGCTAATAGTGACCCCAAAGGATGTTTACAAGATTTTGGAGATCCCAGTGGTAGGTACCCTTGTGTTCTATGATCACAAGGAGTTGGGTGGGATAGATGCCCTCAGGAGAGTGTTTGGAGATGCACATATAGTAGGGTACTAGGTGTCATGGGAAGAATTTAGAGGATATTCGGCCTTACCTGCAGTGTTGGGTGTTTTCATTGGAGACTTCATTTGTCTGGATCGCCAGTCAAAGGGGCTATCAATTGGATGGGGGAGGATAATTGAGCAAATGATGGTTCAACCGAGGAGATATTCCTGGGGGAGCTGCATGCTAGCTCATTTATATCATGACTTGCACCAGGTAGTATACAGAGGGTCATCAAGCTTGTCTTGTGGTGTTACCCTGCTCCAGATCTGGGCATGGGAGCATATTGTTGTTACTAGACTACTATGTCTGAGGGTTAGGCCAACAGGTAGGCCATACGTGTATTCCTATTCGATTGCACTTGTTCAGTCCAAGCTGGGCAAGGTGGAGTATTGGAGACAGACCCTAGACGACATGGATGTTGTGATATGGTGGCCTTATATGGCTTGCGATGTATGGGACATAGATCCCTTGGAGATGCCATTTGTAGGTATACCATAGTTCCTGATAGGCCGCACACCATTCATTATAGAGAGATTTTTGGCCTTGTGAGTGTAGAGACAGTTTGGTTTTACACAGGGTATGCCTCATGGTGTTGCACACTATAGACAATGCAAGGATGAGCCTGGATGGGGTCCTTGCATTTCTTACAAGGTGGCATATATTGAGTATACTGCATTACATCCTGAGGTATGGGATGCCATACCTGATATTGTTGATGTTGGCATGTATGAGGAGTACTCGGTTTACTATCACACACACCCATTTTTCTGTGGTTCACATGTCTAGATGAGCCAACACCCATTTTGGTGGTACCTCAGCCAAGGGTTGGGAGATAGGAGGATGTAGGAGGTGGTGAGTAGGTAGTAGGTGGAGGAAAGGAGGAGGATAGTGGGGATGAGGAGAGTTTAGATGATGATGATGGGGATGACGGTGGAGATGGCAGAGGTGGGGAGCAGAGGCCAGTGAGACTGAGGCTAGACTTTTTGGGCAGTGTCCAAATTATGCGGAGGCCTAAGACTGGTATTGGATGGAGGAAAGTGATCAGGGTTTCCTCCACATCACAACAGACATAGATAGATACTTTGCAGGCCTAGGTGTGGACGCTTCAGGATCAGCAGGTGCAGTGGCAGAGCCAGTTGGCTTAGGCTAAGAGTGTTACAATGTAGTTACAAGCACAAGTAGCACAGGCATAGGCACATGCTCAGGTATAGGTACCTCCTCCTACCCTGGACCCATAGGTAGCCCAGTTGTTATTAGAGATGGATTCTTTCAGACAACAAGCAGTGGAGGTAGAGGGTGTTGCTTAGAGGCTCATGGGCACTATGGAGAGTGTGTCCTTGTGATTGACTATTGTAGAGGGATTTGGGATGGCGAGGGAGGCCAAGTACTACCGGGTGAGGTATGAGGAGTTGTGTCCTCCTGACCACAGAGAGCCTTACCCATGGTCTCATAGTAGGACCAGGAGTAGATCGCAGACAACTACACAGAGCAAAGGGGTTATAGGGACTCAACAGGATCCTGATGCAGGGATGAGTGGTAGGCCATCATCCTCAAGACCAACTCCATTAGGGGGGTCCACCAGGCAGCCTTGAGTTATTGATTCAGGATTTATTGATGTATATGAGCATGTATATTGTTTTTGATCATATCTCATGTATCTCTGTAGACTGTTTTAGTTTCATTGAACATTGGACATTTGTATTTATTTTTGATGAGCAATGATATGCAACGGCGATGAGTTTTGATGATGTGTTTCTTTGGTGTGATGATGATATGGATATGTATTGGTTATAGATTTTGATATGCATGTTAATGATTTGATGACTAACATGATATGCATGATGATTTATGATACACTTATTATGATGATTGATGATGCATACTAATGATGTCATGTAGGTGGATGACCTATGATGTGATTAATGAAAATATGCAATGGGATATTTGAAATGCTTGTAATGTGTTGGAAAATGATGTGGAAATGTAATGTATGTATGAAATTTTTGTTTTTGTATTTTTCAAATGCAATAAATAATGATGATGTGATGGAGAATGGATGTTGATTCTATGAAATTTATCATGAATTTGTAATATGTAGAAGAAATAATATGAAATGATAGGTGATATGGATCAAATGTTGTGTGAAAAAAAAGACAAATGATATGATATAAATGGTTAAAGATGTGATATGAATGTAAAATGATAAACGATATGAAATGATTAATAATAATAAAATGCATGATACAGTTAATAAATGAAATGACATGAAATGATATGATAAAATGAAATGAAATGATATGATAAAATAAAATGAAATGATATGAAATGAGATGAGATGAGATGATAAAATGAAATGAAATGATATGATAAAATGAAATGAAATGAGATGATAAAATAAAATGAAATGATATGATAAAATGAAATGATATGATAAAATGAAATGAAATGATATGATAAAATGAAATGAAATGAGATGATAAAATAAAATGAAATGATAAGATAAAATGAAATGAAATGATATGATAAAATGAAATGAAATGAGATGATAAAATGAAGATGGTAAATGGGATGCAACCATGTAAAATGAAAATGACATGGATATAAAAATGATAAGGAAGATGTTAATGATATGAAGACGATCGATAATATGAAAATGGAAATGATATGAAATACCTCATGGATAAATGAATGATATGAAATGATAAAGAATCTAAATGATATGCAAATGAATGATATGAAGATGATATAAAATGAGAAAGATTAGTGGCATGCAATGAAATTATATGATATGAAAAAATGATAAATGAAATGATAATGCATAATGATGAATAACTAAATGATAAAGTATCTAAATTATATGAAAATGAATGATAAATGATAAACTATATGATATGTACAGGACCTAGATGAAATGATAATGATTAATGAAATGAGGATGAAGATGAAATATGATAATGAAACAAATGTTTGAATGTCCTCCACAAATAGTCCAAAGAGACATGACAGTCGTTGATGTTTTTGTTCAGCCTTTTTAAGACTTTGTTGCAAATCCATTATGTAGATATGTACTATGATCTAAATGAAATGAAACTAAATGAAACCAGCCATTTTTTTAGCCTTATGTTAGCTTTCTTGAATCATCATAGAGTGTGTTAAAATGTTGGAAGTATGTTCAAGCATCAGAGGGGAAATTAGCCCCAATGATGACCTGAGTACAACTTTCATGATTTTTGATATAGCAAGTGAGCACAAGCATCGAGGTATAATTGAATGACCTAAGAATTTCTTGCATAAACAGACAAAGATTAACCACTTTCTAATGCAAATGTGGTTTTATCATCAATGATACGCTTTGGAAATCATGCCTCGTGACATATTTGCACCAAATTGATAGTTAACTTTAAGACAACAGACAAAGAAAAATCATCCTCTTTCCTCGCCACTCTAGTTCAGTACATCATTGAGTGTGATCCAGAGAGATGATATCAAAAAATAAAACAACTATTGCTCAAAATATAATACTGCTATTCCAAACATTATTCAGATTTTAGATCATCTAGATATGAGTCATGATATGGTACGTGCTAAAAATTGTTATGATATGGATCAATGATTGGATAGCTGATTATAGGATTTGATTGTTTGTTTGCATGATTGGATTTTATGTCATTGTCTAGCTATTTCGGTAAAACTTGAAAGTTTATTGCCCCCAGTATGTCAACGTTTTCCCCTAGTATTGACACAACTTGCTGAAATGAATATGTACAATGATCAAGCCATGGTAAGACGTTATCACTCTAGGAAAATGATGGTAGTATGATGCCAGTACGACCCTAAGATGATAGATCAATGCATGAAATGAAGGTTGAGAAGCTAAGTGCAGAACATGAACTAATAGATAGAGAGCTATAAATAGCGTTTGTTCACCAAATTTTCACTATTTGTGTTTTTATTGCATTTTTTTGTTTCTTTTTGATTTTTTATTTTTTTTTAAGGACATTTTTTACTGTTTTTGTGATTTTTTCAAGACTTTTTCTATTGTTTTGTATTTCTCTAGGACTTTTTCTATTTTTTTGTGATTTTTTCAAGACTTTTTCTGTTGTTTTGTGATTTTTCTAGGACTTTTTCTATTGTTTTTGTGATTTTCTCAGGACTTTTATGGATGATGATGACTGTTTCAGACATAATACTTTTTTAGGTGCATGTTATTGATAGGTTCATCAAATAGGTCCCCTTCTAGCATTTCCAACTTATATGCTCCTGAACCATAGACTGAGATGACCACGTACGGACCTAGCCAATTTGGTTCAAACTTTCCTTTCTTCTCTCTTTCTTGCTGATTCCGTGGGTTTTCCTTTAGAACAAGATCACCAACCTGAAAGATACATGGCTTGAATCTATGATTATAGCTATGAGACATCATCTATTGATATGATTTTAAATGATCAGTTGTTCGTTGTCTCTTCTCATCAAGGAGTTCTAGTTCTTGCAGTCGAGAAACTCTATATTCATCATCTGTTGTGAGCCTCTTTAAGGATACCCTTAGTGATGAAATCTCAACCTCTAGTGGCAAAATAGCTTCTACTCCATACACAAGAGAAAATGACATTGCTCCTGTTGGCATTTGGATGTTAGTTCTATAGGCCCATAATGCGGGATTAAGCTGAACGTGCCAATCTTTACTTGCATCATTCACAGTCTTTTTCAAGATTTTCAGTATTGTTTTTCTCAAGGCCTCTGCTTGGCCATTCCCTTGTGGATAATAAGGTGTTGAATATTTGTGTTGGATATGGAATCTTTCACAAAGTTCATCAACATCCTGATTCTTGAATGGTCATCCATTATCTATGATAATGGAGTTGGGAATGCCATACCGACAAATGAGATAGTTGAGTATGAATGTCGAGATTTGTTTGCCGGTAACCTTAGTCAGAGGTACCGCCTCAATCCACTTGGTAAATTACTCTATCACTGTGATGATAAAATTTTATTTGTTTGATGATGAGGGATGAATCTTGCCAACTAGATCCAACCCCCATTGAGAGAATGGCCAAGTTGGTGTGAATGGTTGAAGTTCTTGTGCAGGAGCATGGATGAGATTTCCATGAATTTGACATTTTGAGGACTTCTTCACAAAAGTGAATGATTCTCTCTCCATAGTCGGCCAGTAATAACCCATTCTAATTAATTTCTTGGATAAGGTCAGTCCACTCGAATGAGTACCACAAATGCCACCATGAACTTCTTGTAAAGCCTTGTTAGATTTGTCACGTTCAAGAAATTGAAGTAAAGTACCATCAAGACCACAGTGATAAAAGGTGTCAGTGATAAGAGTATATCGAGAGGATTGGAAAATGAAATTGCACTTTTGGTTACATGATAAGTTAGGTGCTAAGATGCCATCATTTAGGTAGGCATAAATCTTTCCATACCAAGGTGAATCAAATCCTACTAAGTGGAAAATGATTTGGATTTCGGGTGTGTCATAGGCAGGTGCAAAGGATTGCTCCACTAGAAATTCATAGAGAGCCTGATTTTATGGGAGTTGTAGCAATGATGCGATCATGGCCATGGTGTCAGTTGCTTTTTTATCAAGTCTTGGAATTTGTATGAACTTGATATCCATGAAGTACTTCTTGAAATCATCAACCATTTTCTTATATGGCAATAGTTTGTCATCTTTGGTCTGATAATCATCATTGATCTGATTAATGACTAACTATGAGTCACCATAAACTTGTATTTTTGTGATCCTCCATTCTAATGCTATCTTGAGTCCAGTGATTAAAGCTTCATATTTGGCTATGTTATTAGTGCATGGAAACATTAGCCAATATGACCGAGGAATGGTATTTCCTTGAGGTGTGACAAAGAGTATGCCTACCTCTGATCCGTGTTGAGTGAAAGAACCATCAAAGTATAAAGACCAAGGTTGCTTTGATTCTACCGTGAAGACATCGGCGTCTAGAAATTCAATGTGCATGGGATGCTCTCCTTGTAGTGGTGCTTCAACTAGTTGATCAGCGATAACTTGTCCTTTGATTGCTTTGTGATCAACATAATGAATGTCAAACTCACTTAGGATCATAACCCATTTTGCTAACCTTCCTGTCAATGTAGCTTTGCTTAAAAAATACTTGAGTGGATCAATATTTGCAACAAGATTGATTGTATGAGTTAACATGTAGTGTCAAAACTTCTGCAATGCAAAGACTACTGCGAGAGAAGCCTTCTCGATGAAAGTGTAGTTGAGTTCATGACCTGTTAGCATTCGACTGATGTAATAAATGGAACGTTCCTTTCTTGTAGAGTCCTCTTGTGCTAATAATTCCCCCAAAGATGTCTCTATTGTGGCAATATATAAGATTAGAGGTTTGTCTAGATTTGGTGGTACTAGAACTGGCAGGTTCATCAGGTACTGCTTGATCTATTGAAGGGCCATTTCACACTTGTCATCCCACTTGAAAGGAAAATTTTTATGCAATAAATGCATGAAAGGTAGGCTCTTATTAGCTAGTTGTACAATGAACCTCCGTATAGATTGAATTCATCCCTGTAATGACCTCGTTTGACTGATATTCCTTGGTGGAGGCATTTCCATGATTGCTTGCACCTTGGCAGGATCTACTTCAATTCCTTCTGCTGACACTATGTATCCTAAGAGCTTCCCAGATGTAACCCCGAAAACACATTTCTTGGGGTTGAGGTAAACTTTGAACTTTTCTAACCTTGCAAATATTTTGGATAACACTTTGAGATGTCCTTCTCTTGTGTATGATTTGGCCAATATGTCATCTACATAATCTTCCATGAGTATGTGCATCATGTCATGAAAAATTGTAGTCATAGATCTTTGGTAAGTAGCCTTGGCATTCTTTAAACTGAAAGGCATGACATTCCAATAGTAAGTCCCCCATGGACATGTGAATTTTTTTTGTCCTGGTCTTCAGGTGAAATATTGATTTGGTTGTAACTAGAAAAACCATCCATTAGTGAATATATGGCATGGCCAGCTATCAGATCAACTATAGTATCAATGCGTGGAAGTGGGAAATCATCCTTAGGACATGCCTTATTAAGATCTCTGAAATATGTACACTCTGACACTTTTTTCAACCTTGGACACCAAAACGATGTTGGAGATCCATTCTGCATAGTCGATCAATCTTATAAATCCCACATCAAGGAGTTTTCAGAGTTCTTCTTTAACTAGTAGTGCAACATGAGGATGCATCTTTCTGAGTTTTTCTTTCACCGGTTTGACTCCTGGTTTGATGGACAAGTGATGAATTATAAGATCAGGATCAAGACCTAGCATGTTTGCATAAGACCAAGCAAAATTGACTTGATTCGCTCTGAGAAATTCCATGAATTCAAGTACTTCTTTATTTGTCATTGATGCAACTAATTGTAGGATCCGTGGTTTTTCTATAGTTTCAAGATTAACTACTTTTTTAGGCTCAATCAAGATGGGTGATTGCTCATGATAATGCTCCGAGAGAGTGTCAAGTATCCCATCATCAGGTGCCTTAAAAAGGTTTTCACCATCCGATATGCTCTTTGTTTTATCTTTTGTTTGATCTAACACTGCCAGATTCTATTTTTCACCATTAGATCTTTCTTTTTTATTTTTATTTTTGCAGCTAGGAGACTTGACACTCTCCTGATTGAAGACTTTGTGTCAAAAATCGCTAGTGGAACAATGATTTGTGTCATATGTGGAAATGAAGTTCACAATAGATTCGTCGCTTGGGAACATAGGTAGATCAATAGGTTTGGATGAATCCCAGTCAATGAGATCCAGATGGATTAGTTGTAGCGGGTCATTGGGCTGCATGAGATCGGCTATGGTTAAGGTCATAATAGAGTTGTCTGTAGGATTTGAGGTATGAGGCAAATCAATGATGGTATTGTTATCATGATAATCTTGTTCGATTAAACTTGACTCGGTATCACTAGAATCATAGTCACCTTGTAGTTCAGATTCTTGGGGTTGGGACCCTGACCCTTCACCTTCGATTAGATTTGGGGTGTACTTGTGTACCACATCAACCTTTTTGTCCCTCCAGAACTCATCATTGTGGATGGTGTCCCATTCATATTCACCAGAATCTGTGTCAGAATTATTATCCACGAAATTTTGAATTGCTGTCAAACAGGATTCCCTTGTATCCAACCCTTCTTGCAATGTGAGAACAGTATCATGCAACTGCTTAGATATTACTTCTTTTGAGTTGGTATCATAGCCTAATCCTATTTTATCTTTTACAGCAAGTCCTGGAAGGTGAATAGGCTCAACTACTCCTTTTCTCTTTCCAATAGGTCCATTACCATCGTAGCCCATCTTTTGCATGATTGAATATCCTTTACCATATTGATTAGTTGGTAGTTTGATATTAAGAACTGTTTCATCTTCATCTTTATAGAGCCAAATTAAAAATTCTCTGTCCTCAAAATCTTCCATAGGGAATTTTTCTTTGTTAAATTGTCCATTAAACTTTGTATTTGGCTATGTTGGTGGTTGTGTTGATGTGGATGCTACAAATATCTATTGTTGTGTGATAGAGGGTTGTCCATGTGACCGAGGCGATATAGGTAGATTAGCAAGACAGAGAGAGTACTCCCCTACTCCATTGTCCTTGAATCGTAGTTTCTTGTCAAAGCTTTTGGTTAACTGACTGATTTGCGTATCAACTTTGAGATAAGTATTAGTAGGAGCTTCTCGATTGTTGGGAACCAAAGTATCTTGACTAGCTTTGATGTTGGCACAAGTTTGACTGTTCGAATTGTCAGCTGGTATTGTGATCTCCTGTCCATAATAAGGAAACTTAAGACATTGATGATATGTTGATGGGACATCTTGCATTTCATGGATCCAAGGACAACCCAACAAGATTTTGTATGCAAGATCATGATCTAACACTTGACAAAAGTATTTTTGATAGTAGGTCCCACTCTGACTGGTAGCATGATTAAACCCTTGGATGCTCTTTCCTCATCATCATAGGATTTAGTAGTAATCTTTCTTCTGGGATCAATGGAGTCCTCAAAAAATCCCAAAGCCCAAACTAACTTCATAGTACATATGTTCAAACCAGTACCTCCATCTATTAGTACATGTTTGACACGAAACTTGTGAACCATGACTTCTAAGTATAGCGATGAATTATGGGGATGTGTCATGGAAAAGTCATCTTTTTCAGAGAATGAGAGGATTGTAGGTGACGAAAAGTGTCCCACCATGGCTTGAAATTGGTCCACATCCAGATTAGTGGATACAGTTGTTTCAACTAGGGCCTTTTCTAAATTTACTTGTGTGCTGGGGAAAGCTTCAGAAGTTCCAAGATAGAAATCTGAGCAGGAGTTTTACCAAGTTGATTGACTAAGTCATATTTCTGTTGAGGTAGGGGCACATTGGTTTTTGAAGAAGTGCCCTTTAAGACAACTTTAGCTTGTGCTCTGGTTGTTGCATTGACCTCTCCATATTCCATCTTTTCTTTAACTTTTATAACATTGACCCGCTCATCATCAGTGTAGATATGATTGATTATATGATCATTGATATGATTCACATTTTTTCCTAAAGACTCACCCTTTTGGTAGTTGGGAAAAGGGTTGTGAAATGCTTGGTGGTCTTCGTTTGATTGTTGGTGTCCTATTGTGATGGTGCCATTTTTGATTAAGTCTTGGACTTTATTTTTCAAGGCTTGACAATTATTTGTGTGATGGCCCTTGCACCGATGATAATCACAATAGTATGCATCATTCCATGTTGGAGGTTTCACACTGGGTTCAAAATTTCATTGAGGCGGTAAAGTAAGAGCATTTTTAGCCATCAATTCTTTGAATGCAGATTCCAAGGATTGACCCAATGGAGTAAAACTTCTTCTGCTAGAGAAGAATGAAGATCATTGTAGTTTTGTGTTCAAGGTATTGCCTAAGGCATTGTTGTTGTTATCGTTTCCACAGTAACCTTGATTGGTGGCATTCCCTTGATTGGGAGTAGAAGTTTGATTCATGTTATTCCTTGGAGGAGGAGGATTGTTTCCCTGATTTGTGATTTTATTGACATTGTTATAGTTATTGTTGCGAGGAGCACTTGGAGCACTAAGAACAAATGGCTTAGTCGAGACATGATTTGCATCTACAACACCACCATGTTTTTGTTGCGAGTCCAAAACTTAGATTTGTCATTGTGGTGATTTGATGAGCTAGGATTGTCCTTATCAATTTTTACTATCCCTCTCTAAACCAAGGAACTTTCAATGGTGATGGCATTTTCAATCAATTTCTGAAAAGAGGGAGGACAATGAAGATTAAGACGATAGCTCATCTCTTGATCTAAGTTGTTTATGAAAGTGGTGATCTTTTCCTTTTCAGGAACATGGTGCAAATATCTAGCTAACAATCTTCTCCATCTCTGAAGAAATGTAATGAATGGTTCACCAGGTTTCTATTTAGCCTTACAGAGATCAATCATGGTTATTTGGTGTTGTATATTATAGGAATATTATGATATGAATTCGTTGATCAATTTTGTAAATGTCTTGATAGGTGGTGTGATTTTCGATAGTCGTTCCATGGATTGGCCTCTAAGACTTCTAGGGAACAAATGCATCAAGTATGTGTCCTCATGAAAAAACTCTAAAGTCATATTTTGAAAGTCCCTAATATGATCGATTGGATCTGATTTCCCATTATAACGATCAAACTTTGGGATCTCACAATGTTTGGGAAATGGAATCATGTTGAGACGTCGATCAAAAGGATAAGGAAAGATGTCATCAAGAGAAAATGTCTTTGTTGTGGATCCCCCTTGTAGATCTTTAATTTTTCCTTGTAGTGTTTTAATCTATTGAGATAAGGCACTAATATCAGATAAGGGTATTTCATCAGGATTACTCTTTATGTTTTCTATATCAAAATCATGAGGCAATTTAGCTCCTTTGTCAGCTAGATACAAGAAATATTTTTCTTTATTGCACTCCAAAAAATTTTCTAAGGCTTTGTGAAATTTGGGATCTTGCTCGCCCTCTCTAAGACATTCTTCATCCCATTCATCATCACTATCTATAGGAGTTTTTCTCATATCCCTGTATTTGTGGAATGTATTTTCTTCTCTTTCATCCATGTTGTCGTTAAAGAGGAGATTTTGATTCACACTATAAAGGGTATTACTATTCTCACCTTCTTCTTGAGTTCTTTGGGTATGATCTTCTTGTTGAATATCCTCTTTCAACTTATTGTATTGAGATCTTGTAAAAATAGGCATATGGTTTTGAAACGTTCTTCTAGACTTAGATCACAATTTGATAAATGCACAAATGATGATGTTTTGATTTGATAAGATGAAAATCTTATGATATGATCAAAAGATGTTCCTAATTCTTGATTGTGGCTTCCAATGATAAAGGATATCAGAATCCTATTGGGAAAGTTGAATCAAATAATCAGAAATTTGTTTAAAAGGTGCACTTTCTAAGATTTGATCCTTGTTTTTGAAGAATGATAAGTATATCAAAATAGCCTAATTAAGATAACTGAAGGATTTGAATGGGATGTGTTGAATATTCAATAGAAGGTTGTGGTAGATAATCAAACTCCAAAGGCTGATTGTGATTGTGTCATTGAGATAGAGCTCTTCTCTAGAAATATGCTCGTGAATATAAAGGCTCTACAGCGTACTCGTCAGTAAACCCCCTAGAAAAATCTTGGTATCTATGGAAAAACTTATGGTAGTGTAGCAAGACATTTCAACTTTTATACAAAAGCTTTCTATGTTGCAAAGTTTTCTTGTAACCTAAATGTTTCTTAGGTTTCTTGATCCTATTGACAATCGATTTCTTGACAAATTTGGTTGATTTCCACTCTCTAAGCATGGGATAAATGTCAAGATGCTACTAGACCAAAGATGTTAAAAACTCAAATCTGTCAAAAGTAACAATTCTGGAAAAATAATAGATGCACTACTTTGTACCTTGTATGAGCTACAAAAATAGGTATATGCGCTAGAGAAATAGTCAAATGTCCTACAAAAGACCTCAAATGTGCTACTCTGTGTCCTATATGTGCTACAAAAAAATGCTTTGATAGTGACAAAAACTGTTTGCAAAATATTCATTCTATGCACTAAAACAGGCTCTAAAAGCATTGAACTAGCCAGTGAATGCACTAGAAAAGACCCTATATGCACTACTATGTGTCCTATATGCACTAAAATAGTTTTCCAAAGTGGTTTTTCAAATAGTTTTGAACAGTTTTTAGCTGAAATTTTGCATGTTCATTTTGGATGATCCTTTTTCTGAATTAATGTGATTGAAGACACAACAAACACTCTGAAAACAATTGTTTTTAAGCCCTATGCTAAACATCAAGTGTATGTTCAAAAATGTTTTTCAAAAAGTGTTTTCACAGGTTTCACACATAAAAAAAAATTCAGGCATACTCACTCTTAGTACTCAAGTAAGTCATCCTAATAATCAGCAGCCCACATCTTAGAACTGCGTCGACTCACACAGCCGTGTCACCCCCGAAGGGGCACCCGTGTTTTTATCTTTTCCAAGAATGTACTCAGAGTGACGGAAGTGGATACCAGATCCCTTGAGAAAACGGTCCTTGGCAGTTATATGGTGAGTGTCTTGGGGGCAGATTCTTCCCTCCCCTTGCATTGTGATTATTAGGATGTTCAGAATCTGACTTCGGCTAGCTACTACACTAGGTTCTTAGTAAGGGTTTCAGTTCAGTGCAGCAATAATAAAATCCCTTAGGAGATCTCCCAACCTTTAGAACAAAGGCTTTGGGGATGGTTATCTTTCACACTACCGAAAAAAGTGGGTTTCCCCAAATTTTCTTTAAATTTTATAGTGGGGTGGAATAGCCTGGCTTTGGCTTGAACCCACTTGAGTCATTCCTCTTGGGTGAGTAATTTTTCCCACAAGAGGAAGACCTCTAAAGGATGTAATAAAGAATTAGAAATTGCAAAAATGTAAAAGAAAAGTCTGGTATTCTGATCACCCAGTTAAGGGGAGAGCATAGACCTATTGCCATAAACACAGTAGACAGTGTTCTTTTTAGAGCCCAAATCACAATGATCTAAACTACATGAAGATGTTGCTTCACGAAAATAAGTTGTTCAATTTTAACCACAAAAATAATTGTGTGGTGACTATCTTAGATTGCTTCATTTTAAATCCATGTCTACCCTAGGGTTTCTTCTTTTCTAAAAAAAAAAACTAGATGTGACTATCCTAGATTGGTTCCATTTAAGCCAGAAAAGGTCTTGTCTGCGGAAGGCGTCAGACTCAGAACCTTATTTAGTTACACCCTATATGCACTACAAGATCATATATATGTGCCACAAAAATAACTAAATGCACTAAAATAGATCCTATAAGCACTGTAGAAAATCCTACATGCGCTAAAAGAACTCCTAGATGCGCTAAAAGAAAATGCAACAATTTTTTTCTTTTTACAAAATTTTAATAAAGTAGACTGAGTGTATGCACCATTTTTCTCCCTATAAGTGCCATTCACTTCCCCAGATGCACCGTTCTATTCCTCAGATGCACCATTCTATTCTCTATATGCGTCGAAACAGTTCCTAAATGCACCGAAAATCCTACAAAAGCACTGTTAAAAACCCTGTATGCACTAAAAGAAACCACGTATGCACTAAAATGCAGAATTTTTCAAAAATTTGAATTCCAGAACGTGAAATCCTATCATAAAACTTGTAAGTAAATGTCAAAAATGGGGAAATGCCCCATGGTGGGCGCCAAAAATGTGTGATCGATTTTAAGTGTATCAAATGTATATTAAACAAATCAAAACACACTGATTGAACATTAAATCAAAACAGAATATTAAATTAACAAAGATGCAAACTTAGTATTATGTAGTCGATGTCATCCTATCATCCTCTATCTCTAGTGTTTTTGTCGATTCCAACTTGCTCTCAAATTTGTGTGCTAGGCTCAACAAACGGTCTTCCTAGAGAACGAGATTGAATATGAATGCATGCTATGCTATGCTAAGATTAACATGCTATGATTATAAAAATGCAAGATTACGATACTATGAAAGCTAAAGATGATAATGACAATGCTAAAGATGCTAGAATGCTAGAATTCAAGTAATCTCTAATCTCCGCAATGCTTGGATTTGTAGGGATATTTATAGAGTTTTTGAAGGATTTTGATTGGCTGATGTGATCAATGGCTGTGAAAATTCCTGGCATTCAAATGGTCGAAGATGGATAAGACTGGAGAGAAAAATAGAAGAAAACAGAAAGGAAGCTTTATTTCCTTTTTTGTGTAAGAGATAAGATGAGATGATTGTTACCAGATTTTCACCTACAGGTTCAATTAGGTAGAGCCTATTGAGAAAAAAGAAAGAAAATGGTACATTTATAACCTCCCTATGTTGCATTCATATATAAAAATGAAACAACTTGAGAGACCACAACTACAGATCATCACATTTATATAAATGCATGAAACATAAGAATATTTTTTTTACAAAAAATTTCTTCTGAAAAAGTTATTTTACTAAATGAAGTTTTCATTTAACTCACACAAGTTGTGAGTTTAACTGTTACTAGCTTATTCAATGCAAATCAAAATCAACATGTACATGAATAAGTAAATGAATATAAAAGATTAACATGTAGGGAGGGTAACCAGTCATTGCCTATGAATGACTAGTTATTTGTTGAATCTTCTTGGCTGGCTGTCATTTAGTTGTCCTAGTCTGTCTCCTAGCTCCTAGATTTCCTTATTTCCTGCATGGTCAAAGCAATGTGTTAGAGCAATTATCTAAGCAATGAAAGTTATGAACCTTATAGGATCATCTACCTATAAATGCATAAACTGATCCTGATCTGCATTAAACAAGTCTTGTGTGCATTTTAAATATCCCAAAGAAGAACAGTGAGGCCAAAAAATATATCTGAAACATGTATTTTTTTTCTAACTTATTTGCTTCATGTGCAGCTACAGGTAATCATGTTAAAATTAAAGTATGTGGGATAAATGTGGCTACCACAAGGGTTGAGCTCAGCGTACTTTATTATGTTTTGGAAAATAATTAATTCCTTATGATATCCTCAAACAACTACATTTCATCTATGATAGTGAATATCTGTCACTATCGTAGGTGAAATATACCTATTCAAGGTGATCATTAAGAATGCAGATATGTTATAAAAGTTGAACAATAGTGCTATCAAGTACAATCACATGGAGCAAATTTCTTAAAGACAATGGAAGTCATAAAAAAAAAATTCCATATGATAATGCATAGACTCCTCTGAGAATGCTTTAAGAATGGAGTAACTTTTGGTGATAGAACAACTTACAGATATATGTTGATGTGCTCATTTATGAAATCACAGATTAAGTAACAGATACAGGAACAACATTGTTTCTCAAAAAAGCATTTGTTTTATGCTAAGGAGATCTTTTAATGATCATATTTATACAACTGTATTTGAGATTTCTTTTGAAACTATAAAGCAAGTTAAATAAAGATCAACAGTCAAATAATAGTGTTTTGCAAAGACAGTCTTGAATATTGTTAGAGGACTGTGAAATGTTAAAGATGATTGTAAGGTAATGCTTGAGGACAACCTATGACAGTGGACAGTTTATAGGACAATGGTAATTGCAAGATCCTAAGGGATTTAAGGCATCTGCATGACAGCCATAAACAAGACCAATGAACAATTGACAGTCTTTTCATAGGATAGATAACAGTAATGAAAGGAAAAGGCAAGATCATTCTGTAAAAGAATAGTCAAACTTTCAAGGTAGCAATCCTATAATGGAACAAAAATTACAGTCCACAATACAAATTTTGTAGGTAGGGACTTCATAGAAGATGCACTCACAGTCTCTAGAAGGGTCATGAATAATCATAGGCTGCCATATGAGAGTGAGATTAAAGAATGACATATAGTTGTTCAATTGATTCACTATGAATTGGAGGTAGTGATTTTATGAATAGAAACAGTTATGAAGATTATTCAAAAGGTAGTTTTATTGGTAACTTGATGACAATACCACTCAAGGAATAGCCAGTCAGTCTTCAAAGTAGGGGGAAGGATTTTCAAACTAAGGACTGTAAAGGAAAGTTCATCACGGAGAACAGGATTGGCTTTGTCCTTTTCTTACAATAGAAGCATCAATGAGGAGTGAAAATGGCCATTTATTTATTTCCAAATGTGCCTTAGAATTTCATGTCAATTTTTGAGTGAGTAGTCTTAAGACAAATCAAAAAGCAATGGCAATCACATTAAATAAAGATTCAATGAAAAAGTGTTAGTAAAGTGCACATGAGGATCCATGGACAAAAGTAGTGTAAAAGAAGTTTAAGGTGTTCATTTCAAGACAATGATAGTGGTCTTTAAAGTGTGAAAATAGTGCTAAGCATGGGTAAGACATTCTTCAATGATCTCCAAATGGAAATGATGCAATAGATACAAAATAATCATGAAAGATGATGCATGACGTGGAGTGAAAATCCAAGGATGAAGGCCATATCTCACTGAAAAGCAATCTATGTATTGAAAGAAAGAGAATACATTCAATACAAGAAGCAATGTATATACAACATAAACCCAAAATAACAAAATGCATAGGGGTTTCTGATTAAACCACAGCCTATAAGAGGGAACAGTAACCCTCAAAATTTCCTGTAGGATGCATATTCAAGGAATAGAAGAGACAATATCGCCACCTTCCAATAATCGCTATGTTAAAAGAGTGCATCTCTTTTAGTTTCATGAAGCAATGATGAAATGAAAGTTTGATATCCCAGGAGATATCAAAAAAGATCACAAATAAAATAGAGGGTTTCAAGCTTTTCAAGTTTGGAAGTAGCTAAAATACCCACAGAAAAGGAAGGTCAACTGCAAAGCATGGCCATGGCCATAGAAGTCAGGAATGTTCATATTCCTTGCCAGTAAAACATAGATCTTTGAAAATCTAAATGGTGGAAGCAATAAGAGTGAAATTTTCTTTTCTTTTCTTACAAAGATAGCTCAATTTTGAGCTTTTATTTCTTCTAAAACAGAAATGGAAGGATAAAAATGCTTCCAAAAATGCTTACCCAGCATATAAAGATCATTGTTTGACATAAATTGCAAAGGAAATTCCTCTTGAAGCTGTGGAATCCACCATGAAGTCCTTCAAGAAGCTCCATCAAACCCTATGTTGGCGGCTGAAAGCACTCCAAATTGTAAAGGAAAAAATGAAATGTCTTTGCAACTCTTGCTATCGATTTTGTGTTAGGGTTTCTACCCTAATTTTGGCCAGCATAATCTTAAGGCATTTTTTCCTTATGTTTAAACTTTGCAAACAAATTAATCCCTCGACCTAGTAAATGCACTTAGTAATTAGGGGTATTCTCTAATTTATGCCTTTTGCTTTATTTCCTAAGAGGGTCGTAGCATGACTTTGGATTTTTGCTTGACTACAAAGTGTGAAGCATTTGGTTAAAGTGGTGAACTTATAAACCATTTAATAAAATGTTGTTTTAAATGCAAAATATAGAGAACATGTGTTGATAAGGCCAAGTCATGATGGAGATATAGTTGAGAATTTATGAAATGCCAAGCATTCTGGAGTTAGTTTGAGGCCATTTGGAGCATTTTTAGGAGTCGTTATAATGGGAGATGATGTGGCTTGACTTTTTCTTATCTATTGTATCTTTTGGAGTCTTTTAGAAGGCTTAGAAAATGGCCTTTTGAAGGCTTACGAAAATGGAACTTCTATATGCTATTTTGGTGTATTTGGTTGAGAGTTGGGATATATTCTCATTTTACTCTTTTAGAGAGGCAGTTCTTACTTGGTATTTTTTTGCTTTTGTGACTTTTGGATTCCTTTGCAAAAAAGAGATTACATTTTGTAACTCATGACAGGCATGTATATCTATGTTTCACCTTTGAAATTAATGAGTATAGGCACTTTACCTTCTCAATCTCTCTGTTAAATTGTGTGCATTTATATAATTGATGAAACTGCTTGTGAAATTGTTTAATTCCTTGTGGTTTTGTCTTATCTTAGCACCATTCTGCAGAGCAATATGTATTTTTGCAGGTTGTGAGATGTGTTTAAAATACAGTATTATATAGTTGTGAACTCTTTCTTCCTTCTAGAGGTATAGCCAAATGAACCTTTTCATGAAATGTTTATGCAGAAAACATATGTGGTTGAGTTGTGTATGACAAAGCTTTTGTCATTAATTGAAAAAGTGTGTAAACTGTATTATATGTCTTCTTAGTAAATTTGGTGCATCACCATAGGGTTAAGTTTCATTTTAAGTACTACTTCTTCCCCTTTTCCTAACAAGTTAGTAGAATAGGTGATACCAATAGGAAGCCGGCCTTCTCTAGAGGTTTGGTCTTATCCAAGTATTCATACTTTGAGATCATTCCCATGTTATACTGGATTGTTGAATTCCACATTCAACAGGGTGCAAAATCCAAGTGTTAACAATGATAAAGATGAATTGTAAAAATCATCTTTTTATGAGATTTTGGAAAGATTTTGAAGATAAATAATGAATTATTAAATTCAATTATTCATTTATTGGTGACATGGAAGATTTTTCTTAATCAAATAAGATATTCAATTAAGATTTGGATAATAATAAAAGATTTCATAATTAAATAAAATATTTAATTATGATTTGAAAAGATATGAAAGATATTTAATTAAATAAAAATATTTAATTAAATTGCTTAAGAAATGACATGTGGATGAAATTAATTAAAAAATATATTTAATTAATTTAGAAGAAAGATTTTAGTAGGAGAAAGGAAATATTTAAATTCAATTAAATCAAAAGACTTAATTAAATTAAAAAAGGTGATAATTAATTAAAATAAATAAAGAGTATTTATTTTATTAATTAAGTAGACATATGGAATAATTAAATAAAGTGAATTTATTTAATTACGGTGGAAGAATAAAGTGAATGAACAATATAATTAAATTTAATCATATGTAGAGGACTTTAGAGGATTAATTAAATAATAAAATATTTAATTAAATGTCAGGATTAGACATGACCAATTTTATGCATATACAAGAGCACTTACACAAGAGTTTACAAGAGCATTCAAGAGTGATTATGAAGAATTTTGAAGCATTATTCAAGTATCAAGCATCATGTGAAAGTCATCATGCATCATGCTTATTTTTGAGCTAACATTTGTGATGTAGGGTTTTATAATTCAAGCAAGCATTCAAATCAAGATTCAATCATTCAAGCAAGATTCAAGATCTACATCCATTGTAGCCATTACATACAAGATTTAAGCCTTTTGTTCCTATGGTTTGGTGAGTTACAACATATCATTTTGTTCATTCATCATTCCTCCTTTCTATTTCATTTCATTTCAAGGTTTGATTACTAAAATGGGGTTTGACTAAGGAAAACACCTATCCACTAATAAAACAACATTTTTACCTATCTTTC
Source organism: Sequoia sempervirens (assembly GCA_007258455.2). Lineage (NCBI taxonomy): Eukaryota > Viridiplantae > Streptophyta > Pinopsida > Cupressales > Cupressaceae > Sequoia > Sequoia sempervirens. Next base: position 148,606,293 of record VDFB02256132.1, on the reverse strand, counting down.
ATGTGTGATTTGTAGATCTAGGTTGAATATTCATTAAAGAGAAAGATAGGAGAAAATTTTTCAAATTGCAAAGTTGTCAAAGTTGTCATCTTACTTGCAAGATCATGGAAAGCCACCTACAAGTTGCATTTTTGGTGCAGGAGCACTTGATGGACTACATGCCTCCATGAGGCCAATATGTAAAATAATGTTTAAATAGTGCTTAAGGGTCATCCAATAAGGTATTTGAATACCATTACAATGTATTTGAGTCATTTTTTGGATGTTTAGATAGGTTGTATGGTCATTGTATCCAATTTGCAAACGATGGAAAATGTTGTCAAGTGAGGTCCAAAATAGGTTTTATATGTTTTTTCATTAGAATAAGGATTTGGAGGATCATTTTATCATTTAACCAATAAATTTAGTGGTCTAGATGCATTGAGGGATTGAAAAAGTGAAAAAAAAAAACAAAATCTTGTCAACAATGTTGTTAAGGAAAAAGTGCAAAATTGACAAATGATAAGTCAAGTAGTTAGAGGGAGGTTTGAATTAGTTATAGTCATTTGTTTTGAGTTATTTTTTGTTTTCAAGGCATAAATAAGCCTCACATAGGTCGAGGAAAGGAGGGAGTTTTGAATTGTAATAGTAAATCATCAATGGAGTTCTATTTTTTCTCAGAAAACACTGGTAAAATGTGATTTTTGGCTCCTATATGGCCATGTACGACTGGATATTGAAGCTAAATTCAATGGAACATATAGTGTTGTGTTTCTAAATCATTTTGAACTTGTTCTTGTTTAATTTCATGGAGAAATAAAAGAGTTATGGCATTTTTTGTTCAAACAGTCGGAAACCCTCATGTAGGGTATACAGAGGTAAAGAAAATTTCTTTTCTCATAATTTGACTAGTGGTAAATGATAATTCTTGGTGAATATTCCTCTTAAAATATAAACTCTCATATTTTAAGTTTGTAGAATGTGAAGATCAAGTTTCTTGTTGTTGTCATGATGCCCTAGATTGAGAATTTTGTAAAAATCTGTGAAATGGCAGTGCCAAATGAAGTTTTAGTGTTGTATTGTTGCAATGGACATTAAAATTGGGAAATTTTGTTTGGGAAAGGTTGTGAAATTTATTTTAGAGGCCTTGTTAGATAGAACTTGGTGAAGACTTAATTTTTTGAGTTCTTTTTGTTCACTGCTCTGTTATCACAAAGTCTTGATAGTCAAGTTTTTGGGTCAAGAATGAAGGCTTAGATGGGTATTTTGATGAAACAACATGAAATATGCATGGGAGAGGATTTTTTTAGTATTTTCAAACATATTTTAGAATGTTAAAAGCCTTGAAAAGATATATGAGAGGTTTGGTTACTTACTTTCAATAAACCCTTAAGAAAGTTGGCTTAAATTTGAGTTTTGGAATTTTGTCTCTTAAATGGTTGCCATTATTGATATAGTTTGTTGGTTTTGGTTTACTGTCACATGTTGGGCATACTTGGATGGAGTTTGTTAGTTTTTGTGAAGGATATCTGGGAGAAGGTAATTGGTATGGCCTAATTTGGACCTAGTCATGGTAGGATAGTCATCATTTTGTGGTGTTGTTACAAAACAAAGTTTTCTGAATCCTTGATATGTTTTAAAATGACTAAAAGGGTGTTTGAAAAGCCTTCCAAATCCTTGAATGGAGTTCTATAGTAAAATTTGTGTCTGTAGTTTGGAGGTGCATGGCTACAAGGAAAATTGACATTCAATGTATATTTGGTCAATGGGTGAAAGGGAAGACCTTGGTAAGTGTTTTTGTTGATTGAATTAGTGTTTATAAGGAGTATAAAGGTGAGGAGAACCTAGTTATGGGACTGTGAGATGAAAATAAAAGTTTCCTAGTAAAGGAGAATTGTTTGTAAGTTGATTGCCTAAATGGGAAATTTTAGTTTGACGAATTTATTTTTGTTAAGAATAAAGTGAGTAGAGTTGCTTGTGTTCCTAGCATTGCATCAGTTGGTATCAGAGCCCAGTAAGGTTTGGGTAGAGAAATTTTTTGTGTTTGTGGTTGTGTGTGTGTACAAGTTGAGGGAGGAACCTGATTTCCTAGGTGAGGAAAAGTGAAGTGGAAGCAAGGAGAGACTTTCTTGTGAAGATGGATTTTTTGAGAAGATGTTGGTAGGCTGAGGATTCACAATGAAGTAAGAAGAAACAAGAAGAGAGGAAAAGAAAAGAGGAAAAGAAAAATCAAAAGAAGAAGGATCAAGAAATAAGGCAAGCACTAGAGGAACTCAATAAGAAGATAGAAAGATGTGAGGCTAATCTGAAGTAGTTGTATAGGCAAGCCACAAGTTGGCATTTAATAGTGAAGGAGAGATTTGTGTGGCCCATCAAAAATATTATTCAAAGAAGGAAAAGACAAGCAAGGATAGTAGCACATGAGGCAGAGGTAAAGTTTGTTGAGAAAAGTAAGTTACAAGTTGAGATGCATGATATTCCAATTTTGTTTGAAGATGAACAAACCTCTTTGTTTGTTGATGAACATATTGATGTTGAGATAAATGATATGGTTGTTGTTGGTAATCAAGTAGTTGATGAAATTTTTGTTGATGAACAAGTAGGGAAGGTTGTTGATGTTTCTAATAAAGTTGGTATTGATGCTCAAGATGTTGTTGATAATAAGGTTGCTAATAAGGATGTTGCAGATTTGTTTGCTAATGAGGTGTATGCAAATTTGTTAGAATATGATGTAGGTTTTGGTAATGGTGAAAATTTTGTTATATGGTACTTTAATGATGAGGATGAAGATATAGATGATGCTACTGAGGTATATACACAAGAAATGGACTTTTGGAACATCAAGGTTGAGAGGTTGCTAAAGAAGAGATCGTATAAGAAGAAGAGGAAGGACCCAGGGATAATTGTCAAGGTGAAGGACAAATTGCAAAGGAATTGGAAGACTAGGAAGAAGCAAGAGACCAACTTTCAAGAGGAATTGAATTTTCTTTTCTTTGGGAGAATGGTGTAGGAGCACCTGATGGACTACATGCCTCCATGAGGCAAATATATAAAATAATTTTAAAAGAGTGTTTAAGGGTCATCCAATAAGGTCTTTCAAGACCATTACAATCTATTTGAGTCATTTCTTGGATGTTTAGATAGGTTGTATGGTCATTGTATCCAATTTGCAAAAGATGGAAAATATTGTCAAGTGAGGTCAAAAATAGGTTTTAGATGTTTTTTCATCAGAATAAGGATTTGGAGGATCATTTTATCATGTAACCAATCAATTTAGTGGTCTAGATGCATTGAGGGACTCAAAAAATGAAAAAAAAAAAACAAAATCTTGTCAACAATGTTGTTAAGGAAAAAGTACAAAATTGACAAATGATGATTCAAGTAGTTAGAGGGAGGTTTGGATTAGTTATATTAATTATTTTTGAGTTATTTTTGTTTTCCAAGGCATAAATAATCCTCACATAGGTCGAGGAAAGGAGAGAGTTTTGAATTGTCATAGTAAATCATCAATGGAGTTCTATTTTTTCTCAGAAAACACTAGTAAAATGTGATTTTTGGCTCCTGTACGGCCATGTAATACTAGATATTGAAGGGGAAGTCAAAGGATAGGATAATGTTGTGTGTCTACATCATTTTGAACTTGGTCTTGTTTAATTTCATGGAGAAATAAAGGAATTATGGAATTTTTTGTTCAAACAATCTGAAACCCTCATGTAGGGTATATAGAGGTAAAGAAATTTGCTTTTCTCATAATCTGACCAGTGGTAAATGCTAATTCTTGGAAGATAGGCCTCTTAAAGTATAAAATCTAATATTTCAAGTTTTTAGAATGTGAAGATCGAGTTTTTTGTTGTTTTCATGATGCCCTAGACTGAGAATTTTGTCAAAATCTGTGAAATGATAGTGCCAAATGAAGCTTTAGTGTTGTATTGTTGCAATGGACATTTAAATTGGGAAATATTATTTGGGAAAGGTTTTGAAATGTATTTTAGAGGCCTTGTTAGATAGAACTTAGTAAATCCTTAAGTGTTTGAGTTATTTTTGTTCACTGCTCTATTATTACAAAGTCTTGATAGTCAAGTTTTTGGGTCAAGAATGAAGGTTTAGATAGATATTTTGATGAAACAACATGAAATATGCATGGGAGAGGATTTTTTTAGTATTTTCAAACATATTTAGCATGTTAAAAGCCTTGAAAAGATAGATGAGAGGTTGGGTTACTTAATTTCAATAAACCCTTAAGAAAGTTGGCCTAAATCTGAGTTTTGGAATTTTGTCTCTTAAATGGTTGCCATTATTGATATAGTTTGTTGATTTTGATCTATTGTCACATGTTGGGCATACCTGGATGGAGTTTTTTAGTTTTTGTGAAGGATAAATGGGAGAAGGTAATTGGTATTGTGTAATTTGGACCTAGTCATGGTAGGACAATCATCATTTTATGGTGTTGTTACAAAACAAAGTTATCTGAATCCTTGATATGTTTTAAAATGACTAAAAAGGTGTCTAAAAAACCTTCCAAAGCCTTGAATGGAGGTCTGTAGTAAAATTTATGTCTATAGTTTGGAGGTGCATGGCTACAAGGAAAATTGGCATTCAATGTATGTTTGGTCAATGGGTGAAAGGGAAGACCTTGGTAAGTGTTTTGTTGATTGAATTAGTGCTTCTAAGGAGTCTAAAGGTGAGGAGAACTTGGTTATGGTCCTGTGAGATGTAAAATAAAAGTTTCCTAGTAAAGGAGATTTTTTTGTAAGTTGATTTCCTAAAAGGGAAATTTTAGTTTGATGAATTTATTTTTGTTAAGAATCAAGTGAGTCGAGTTGGTTGTGGTCCTAGCATTGCATCAACTTTAGTGATTTAGAATCAAAGATTTGGTAGGAAGAAAGATACAGGAAGTCATAAGAGGATATCATAGTTTTGGAGCAACCTTGATACTGGGACTAAATTTCCAATTGTGGCGTATGAGTCTCAATATACCTAAATTTAGATATTTTCAGTAGATCCTGATTTAGTGGTTCTAGATTCTAGTTTTTGTTAGAAACCCTAATCTGCGACTAAATCACCCAACTTGGCATATGAGTCCCAGTGTGTAGTAAAGTCATCATTTTCAAGATTCCATATCTTCATTCAACCTCATTTAGGTTTCCAAGTGCACCTCTATAGTTTCTTAGTTTACTATTCTAATTCACATTCATTTCTAGGTCATTGACTTAAGTTTTGCACATCATTAAGTTTTATCATTAGGTTTTTCATGTTACTTGTATTTCCAAGCCCTAGCATGGTGGTGAAACCCCTTTTAGTCTTTAATCACACCCTAAGAAAACCTTTAGTAGATATATTTCCCCTAGTACAACCTTGGATTGAGATCTCTAGGGTTTCCTTTAGTGAAACTAAGTGAAATAGGTCCTCCTAGTTTCATCTCTCAAAAGATAGAGCCCCCTATTTTATGAGGTTTCATAACACCTTCATTCTCATCTCCAATAATCAGATCTGTAGAATGATTCTTCTAAACATATATTTTGTTGGATACTTTAGAGCCTTCATTGGTTCTGGTTCCTTGTCTTCCTTATCTTCTTCTTCTTCAATGTAGGGAGACATATTAGATTTGAAAACCAACGGTTCTTGTGAGATTTGACACAAACCTTCATCTTCCTTAATATTTATGCTTTCAATAATCCTTCCAAATCTTTTATTGTAGCATCTATAAGGTCTTTTCTTGGTTGAGTAACCAAGAATTATCCTTTCATCACACCTTGGATCAAACTTTCCAACATTTTCTTCATCTCTTCCGATGTAGCTGTATCTAAGGGTAAATTTCAGGTTAGATTATCAAATCAATAAAACATATAAACCAAAAGAAAACTATCAAGCACAATGGAAACTAAATAAAATGATTATACCTATCATCGAAGCTTCCTTGATTTACCTTCATAGCACCTTCTAACTTGCTGATTGTTGTGTTGCCCTCAGATCGAATGTACGAGCAATGACTATGACGAAGTCCTAAACAAGCTTTGAAGGATTTTAAATATATGTCTATGCCTATGAGAAAATGACTAAAATGCCTATGCCAAGAAATGTCTAAAACTTGATGAAATCTCAATACAAAAATAAAATGATGCAATATCTGAGAATGAGCGTAAATCTGACCAGTCGAAAATGTGAGAAAAATTGGCATTTTATAGAAAATGCAATTTTGGATGGATGAACGAGATCGACTTTTGACAGAAACCTAAAACCAGAGGAAAAGATTTAATGTGATAATCCCTAATCAGGGTTAGGGAAAAATCATTAAATGAGTGGTCGAGATGTTATTTGAGAAATCAAATCGGAGGTCGAGAATAAATGAGATAATTAGTCAGAAAAATAAAGATTTTTGAAAATCAAGAAGATAAAGACTGCTTGATTTATGAGATTCAAAAAATCAAGAAGATAAGAGTTGAACTGAAAAACAGATTTGGAAAATCAAGAATCTGCTCGATTGCTTGATTTTTGGAAGAATATTACCATTTTGAATTAAATTAATTCAAAATATGGATTTCGTGTGATAATAAATAATCAATTTTCAGTTTATTTACTAAAATGAACTGACACGCAGGAATGTAAGATCGGTTTAAATAATTTCATTTATTTAAAATGGGGGAAATGTTAATTTTGACAATTAAATAATTAAAGATAATTATTTAATTTAGAGGATATGATTAATAATTAAATAAATTAATAAATTCATTTAATTATGAGAATTGGTGACATATTAAATAAATAAATGAAATTCATTTATTTAATAATCATGAAGAAAAGATGAATAAAGGTAATTAAATAAATTAAGAAATTTATTTAATTAGGGGAAGACTCAGACAATTAATGACGTATTTAATAAATAAATAAAATTTATTTATTTAATAATCGTGAAGAATAAAAGGACATGAATTAATTAAATAATTATGAATTATTTAATCAATAGTCGAATGTGGACCAAGGACATAATTAAATGTCATAACTATGCTAGGACGAAAGTGGAAAAATAGAGCTTGTAGGCCTAGGTCATTTTTAAGTGTCTATAGTAGCATTTGCTACAAAATATCATAAAGTATCTAACAATGGGAGGCTTACCATACCATAGCTCATAGGGAGTCAGTGTTTTTGAACCTCAACTACACTCTATTAAGAAAATAGGTAGCAGTGTGAATTACTTCCTTCCAATGCATATCAGACAAATCACCATATTTCAACATAGTCCTATCCATTTCTTGGACATTCCTATTCTTTCTCTCTACTACCCCATTTTATTGATTCGTTCTAGGAGTAGATAGATGTCTCCTAATACCAAGATCACAAAACTTTTCAAACTCATTTAAATTAAATTCACCTCCTCTATCTAACCATAAGCATTTGATCTTAGCATCAATTTCATTCTCAACTTTTTCTTTAAATATTTTAAACCTATCAAAAGCTTTTGATTTATCTCTTAGAAATGTCACCAAATTCATTCTAGTATAATAATCAATTAGTAACATGAAATACCTTTCACCTTGTTGAATCTTTTTTCTTATAAGTCTACAGAAGCCAGTGTGAATCATATCCAATGGCATTGTAGTAGAGCACTCCTTTCTCTTGAAAATTGTCTTTGTTTGATTTCCCATTTGACACTCTTTGCTTAAAGTGTTTGTAGGCTTAATTATCTATGACATGTCTCTCATTGCATGAGTAGTGTTGATCTTTAACATATTTTCAAAGTTGATGTTTCCCATTATTTTGTACCATAACCAACACTCACTGGACTAAGCCATTAAATAAATTCTTCAATTTTTCTCCTTAATATGATAAACATTTTCATTTATCCTTGTACATTTAGCAACTAGTCTTTTAGACCCTATCTTTCTGATCTCACAACCCTTGGCATGAAATGTAAGATTGTATCCTTTGTTGCACATCTGATTGAAATTGAGAATATTATGCTTTAGATCATTAACATAGAGGACATCCTCAGTTCTGCTCTTTCTATGAATTGTTATAGCACCCTTTCCACAAATTTGTGTTGACTCATCACCACCAAACTTAATAGATCCACCATTAACCTTCTTAAGACTGATGAACCTTATCTTGTCACTAGTCTTTTGGTTAGAACAACATTATCAATCACCCAAGAATTTTCTTCTTCCTTTGCATGAAAGGTAGTTCACACAACCATAAATGTTTCATTATTTTTGTCATCCTACAAAGTACCAAACTTCTTACATTTTCCAATATCACCCTTTTTATATTTTAGAGCCATGAATAGGGTTCGATAATTTGAATAATTATCCTCATCTTCTATAGAAAAAATAATTTCCTTGGAATAAAAACCTCTTATCCTTTTTGTTACTATAATTTGATTCTTTATAGGAAACTTCGATGAAAAATTAGAAATCCTTTCATAATTGAAAAAATTGAAAGGTAGCTTATCTTTATATTTGTTGGTGTCTTTCTTCAATCTTCTCACAAAGTTTTCTTCAATCTCATCAAAGTCATCATCCTTATTAGATACTTCACCTTCTATCTGGTTTTGAATGTTGCTTCCTTCTTTGGAACATCTTTGTCAAATTCTCTCATTTCAAAGGTTATGAGAGCACCAAATGTTGCATCTATTTAGTACTTATCAAAGTCCTTAGAATCTTCATTAGTAGATGCTTTATGATTATAAGCTTTAGGGAGAGATCTCATAAACTACTTCAAAATCTCATATTTTTTCTCTTCTCCACCGAGACATCTAATGCCAATAGCTAATTCATCCACCATGAGAATTTAACTAGCAATGCCTTCTTCCTCTAGCATCCTTAGTGTTTCAAATCTACTCTTGAAGATTTGCATCTTGGATTGCTTTACTTTATTATCTCATTTATAGATGATGGTCAACTTTTCCCATACAACCTTAGTAGAATTGCAACTCATTACCTTCAGAACCTCTTGTATACACCTAAAAATGGTTTGGATAATCTGATTAATTAAATACATTTATTTTATTAATTAACCTTTAATTCATCTACTATTAAATAAATAGAAATATTTATTTATATAGTTCATTTCTTTAATTCTTCTATTCTATCTACATTCTTCTAACTATTTTCTCTTAACTAAATAATCAACTTCAATAGTTTGTATTATTTAATTACTTATTCCCTCTTAATTAAATAAACTAAATCATATAGTCTTATTGAATCATCATTATCCCTCTTTTATTAAATAAACAATTTCAAATATTTGTTTTATTTAATAATTCTTATTTCTTCTAAATATTCCAATTTCCTAAATTGAATAAATCCAAATATTCAACCAAGGAATATTTTTGTAGCTATTTCCTCTTTTCACTCATCATTATGCACCAACAAAATTAGATATTTCATATCTAATTAATTCAACTTGACCTTCACGAAAAAATTTGGAGACAAATTGGAGACAAATTACAGGGAAACTTCTTCATATTCTTCCATTGATCATTCCTATCTTCTGGCTGAATGTTTTTGTGGGGAGGAACAGTCTCCATTGAATCTTTCAAATCAAATCCAGACCCTTACCTGCTGCCACATCACAAATATGCTGTTGGGAATCTATAAATACAACCTCTTTCTACAAAAAAAAGGATCCCAATTTTGGCTTACTCTGCAGAAATAGTATTATAGCAATTAAGCATTTGACCAATTAAGCAATAGCAATAGCAAATCATTTTAGAATAGCAATCATATTCATGGCTTTTCATTTAGCTGCATCTTAGTCTACAATAGTTTATTTTATCATTTTCATGTCAATTTCATCTATAGTATCATCAAAATATCATTTAGCAATCATTATATGGGATTAGATTCCTAAATTTTACATCATCTCATTCTCTAGATTGATATTTTAATAGTCATAGTGATTACACAATCTGAGAGCCACAATGATTTAATAAATCTTTGGAGTTAGAGAGCAGTGGGACACTTTTAAGATATTTTTTGTTTTAAATAGAATAATTGTTGTTTAAATCTCTTGATATAAAGTATTATTAGGTTTGTTTGTCATTCATTATGCATATTTTACTCACACATAAATTGGCGTCCACCATGGGGCCAAAAACCCCATTTTTAACATCTTTTTCTGGAAAATTTTGTTCGCAGGTTTTTGACATGTTTTTTATGGCATGATTGAGAGTTTTTACAACACATATGACTTCTATATCGATGCATCCAAGCACTGTTCCGGTGCATCCATAGAATATTTCAGCGCATCCACAGAATATTCCAGTGCATATGACAACTATTCGGGCACATCCAGTATTCTATTTTTCTAGTCAAGGGGTTTTCTTTCAGTGCATTGACCTTTTCTTTTAGCAAATTGAATGAATTCTATAGTGCATATAATTGTTACTTTAGCGCATTTAAATACTACTTTAGTGAATTTGAGGACTCTTATGGCACATTTGACTATTTTTGCAGGATTTTAAATTCCTGAGAATTAAACACTGTTTTCTTTGTTGTAGGTAAAAAACACGCTTGTCAAAGATGATTGTTGGAAACACTTATGCCAGTCAAATAATTTTTTTTACAAATTACTAATGGTGTTTGCAAGGATTTAATTTCATTATTTTCTTTTCCTTTGGTTAAGATAGTGCATCTAGCTTAATAAAAGAAATAGTTTGAACCCCATGCCTACTGTGTTTCAAAAGCAATAGCCTTATCCTCTCCCCTTAACTGGGTGATCAGAAAGCTAGACTTGTTATCACGCTTTATTAACACCTTTAGAAGGTTTGTCATAGTGGGAAAAAGTACTCACCCTATGGGAACGACCTAAGTGGGAACAACCAAATCCAAGTTTTCCAACACACTCTAATCAAAATAAAATTTGGTAAAGTTCAAATTTGACGAAAGTGTGCAAGATAACCATCCCAAAAATATTTGTTCTAAAGATTGGGAGGTCTCCTAAGGGAGTTTATTAATTACCGCTATGAACAGATACCCTATCTACGAACCTTAAGTAGAATCCAACTGTGTCAGTTTCTAGATGCTTTTTATATCCTAGTGCAAGGGGAGGGAAGAATCTACCCCCAAGACACTCACCATATAAATATCAGAGACCCTAGACAAAAGTGGAGGATTCAACTTTGGCTAAGACTTGGGAGAGATGAAAACACGGGCGTCCTCTAGTGGGTGACACAATTGTGTGAGCTAACATATTTTTTTAAGATGTGGGTTGTGGTATCTTAAGTGACCTACTCGACAATTAGAAAAAGTGCTTGAATTGTCTTTATTTATGTCAAACTAGTGTAAATTGAAAGAATCAGACTTGATTCTAGAACACTCACTACATGTTTAATACATAGAATCTGAACAACTGTTTACAATCTAGCTTTTGTTTGTGAAGTTATTTTTCAAAAAGAAATCATCCAAATAAAAAGTAATTAATTCCTACAATTTCCAAACAAATAAATCAGTTACCATATTAGTAATCAGAAGTTTATACTCTAGAGATAACAAATTCACTGAAAAAAACTGTAAGAATTGGAAAAAAATTTCTATAAAAGCACATTCACTGTCTATTTTGGCACATACAATCTATTTAACAACGCATCTAGGAATCTTTTAGTGCACTGGAGGTTTGTTTTAGCACATTAAACCTAAAATTTAGCATATTAGAGTAACAGTCTGGTGCATAGAAGCAATAGTCTAGCGCATTCAACCAATTTTCTAGCACATAGATGGAATAGTATAGTGCATTCAACCAATCTTTTAGCGCATCAAAATAAACCTTTACTGCATCTGTTAGGTACTTTAGCACATCAGAAGACTATTATAGTGCACCCTGAAATCTCTAACATCAAACGTCGGGCCACCTCCACCCTCATCTCCTCCTCCACCCCCATCTCCACCATCATCTCCTCCTCCACCCTCATCTCCTCCACCATCTCCATCTCCATCTCCCTCCTCATCATCACTACTCTCCACATCCTCCAAATCTACCTCCTCATCCTCATCTCCCTCATCCCTCCTCCATTGGTGCCCATGGGCAACTGCCATCTCCACCTCACCTACTATCAGAACTGGCTCATCTGGAATGGAAATTTGGGGGAATGGATGTAAAGTGAGATACTAAGTGTACTCCTCAATAATTGAAGCCTCGATGATATCAGGATACATCTCCCAAACAATAGTTGGAAGACCCTGATACTCCTGCACTACAACATCATAGGATAAGCAAGGTCCTCACTCAGTGGCATCTATCTGATAATGTGCAACACCCTGGGGCATGCCCTGTACTCTACCATACTATCTAAGCACCCTCCTTGACAAAAATCTCTTAATGACATAACGTGCCCTACTAATCAAGTGCATTGACTAGCATAGGTATGGCATCTCTATATCATCATCTAGCCAATGCTTGCAATCAAGGTAGGGCCGCCATGTAATTGACTCTATATCATCAAGAACTCTCCTCAAATGTTCTAGTTTACCCAATCTAGGCTAAGTAACTGGACCTACATATGCATGAATGTATGGCCTTAGGGCAGGTTGTTGTCTGACTAGAACTGTACGAGTGACCACGATATGCTCCCATGCCCACACCTGGAGTAAAGTAACTCTTGAATACAAACCGACTCCTCTGAGGTAGAACACCTAATGTAAATCATCATATAGATGGGAAAGAATGCACATACCCCATGCATATCTGGTACCATGGATGATCATACTCTCTAAAACATGCCCCACCCAACTGGAAGTCCCTTTGACTGATGATCAAGAAAAAGGAACCCTCCAATAAAACTAGCAAGTATTGATGGCAAGGTAACATATGCATCAACCATCTATCACCATGGAATCTCGTATCCACAAATCCTATCATCTTGGAAAACTCAGCTCAGTTCATTGTTCCCACCCTGCTCAGAAGAATCATAAACTACCAACTCCCCAACAATAGGTATTTGCAAGATCTGCCATACATCATCTAGAGTCACAGTCATCTCACTAGTAGGAAGGTGGAAGGTATTGTGCTCACTATTCCATCTCTCTGCTAAGGCTATCAATAGTCCCCAATTAAACCTAATCGAGGGCATATATAGAAGAGACGACAAACCCCATCATGTGATAACTGTTGTCTCAGGCTGCGCTAGTTGTGGTATCAAATCAAATGTCATAGGAAACCAATCTCAGATTTTTAAGCTCATCAAAGAATCCTATCATCACAGAATATTGAAAGTCAGTAATGCTTGTCAAATTATCAAACATCAATCAGCCTATCAAATCTAATCAACTCTAGTGCGATTTTGATCAAATCTCATGAGAAAACTATCGCAGAACCTTACCTATCATGAGGAAAATCATCAGACTATCACTGAACCTCACCTATCATGAGGTCAATCATCAATCCTTTATTGTACCTCGCTTATCATGAGGTCAATTAATCAAATCAACCTCGCTTATCATGAGGTTTATCAATAAAACTATAATTATTCCTCACCTATCATGAGGTTAATTATCATCAATCAATCATCAAACCTCACCTATCATGAGGTTGATCATCATATAACTTATTAGGATCATCAATCAACATCAATAATGAATCAAAATTCAAGCTGACGTGATAAATTTTTTTATCAAAATCAAGGAGTTAACTGACAAATACATCTTTTTGACTTCAAAGCACTAAAACAATGATTCAATGCACCAAAGAAGTCAATGCGCTAAAACAAGCGACCAATGTGTTGAATTAGTCAATGCACAATTTCAGGGTTCCTATGCGCTAATCTAGATCACCTATGCGCCATCCCTATCTATGCACTAATCCAGGAGATCTATGCGCCAATATATTTATCCTATGTGCTAAAATTGTCTATGCGCTATTTTAGCATGTCTATGTGCTAAATATTTGACCTATGTGCTATTTCTATGGATGTGCTATAACAAAATTCATATACATTAAAGCGGTGTGTGCATGTGCTAAAATAGAGAAAAAATGAATTCAAACAAAAAAATGCGTGAAAATCAAAAAGCATGAATTATGAGGAGGTTCTAGGGTACCCATCGGAGGCCCATAGGCAGTTGACCGATGGTGACAATGCATGTGCTCAAAACAGTGAGTGTGATATGGAATGGACATTTTGCTCAAAGATTGCTTTGTCTCAAATTTCAAAACTCACAATGCACAAATGAATTTGAAAATCCACCTTTTTAGCTTTTTATAGAGTGATTAAGGTGGGATTTTTGGTGGGATTAATTATTTTAATTTCCAGGAGGCTAAATTCATCAATTTCACATTTGGTGGTCTATACATCAATTTTCGGGACATAAATCGATTTTTGCATCATTCAAATTGAAAATATTTTCCAAATCATAAAAAAAAAACATAAAAATTTGAAAAAAAATCCAAAAATTCATCGATTTATCTCCCAAGGGGCCATCATCACTTGAAACCTGAAAATCAACGTCTGGGGCATACTGATTTTTTTTTTGTCAATACTAGCAGCAACAACAAAATTTTCTCTAAAGCAATGCGTAAACATATCACTTCAAAGAGGGGGAAAATATATACACCTAAAAATGGTCTGGATAATCTGATTAATTAAATAAATTTATTTGATTAATTAACCTTTAATTCATTTACTATTAAATAAATAGAAATATTTATTTATATAGTTCATTTCTTTAATTCTTCTATTCTATCTACATTAATCTAATTATTTTCTCTTAATTAAATAATCAACTTCAATAGTTTGTATTATTTAATTACTTATTCCCTCTTAATTAAATAAAATAAATCATATATAGTCTTATTTAATCATCATTATCCCTCTTTTATTAAATAAACAATTTCAAATATTTGTTTTATTTAATAATTGTTATTTCTTCTAAATATTCCAATTTCCTAAATTGAATAAATCCAAATATTCAATCAAGGCATATTTCTATAGCTATTCCTCTCTTCACTCATCATTATGCACCAACAAAATTAAATATTTCATATCTAACTAATTCAACTTGACCTTCACAGACAAATTTGGAGACAAATTGGAGACAAATTACAGGGAAACTTCATCTTCTTCCATTGATCATTCCTATCCTCTGGCTGAATGTTTGTGGGGAGGAACAATCTCCATAATATTCTTAGGCTTCTTCATCATTCACCATTGAATCTTTCAAATCAAATCCAGATCCTTACCTATTGCCACATCACAAATATGCTACCGAGAATCTATAAATACAACCTCTTTCTACAGGAAAAAGGATCCCAATTTTGTGCAATCTTACTCTCTAGAAATTAAGCATTTAAGAAATTAAGAAATAGCAATAGCAATTGTTTTAGAATAGCAATCATAATTATGGTTTTTCATTTAGCCGCATCTTAGTCTACAGTAGTTTATTTTATCATTTTCATGTCAATTTCATCTAGTATCATCAACATATCATTTAGAAATCATTACATAGGATTTGATTCCTACATTTTACATCATCTCATTCTCTAGATTGGAATTTTAATAGTCACAATACTTACACAATCTGAGAGCCATAGTGATTTAATAAATTTTTGGAGTTAAAGAGCAATATGATGCTTTTAAGAGATTTCTTGTTTTAAATAGATTAATTGTTGTTTAAATCTCTTGATATAAAGTCTTATTAGGTGTGTTTGTCATTCATTATTCATATTTTACTCACACACCTCTAAATTAGCTAACCCACACAAGATAGAATTTTTTTCCTTGGCATTGTTCTCATATAGCCTGATCTCAACTGGGTTTATTGTTGGAGTAGCAAGACTAGTATAACCATCTTTGATAGATTGGAAAAAACCAAACCTAAGAGAGTTTAGATGGCCTTCCATTATCAAATTTGAAAAGGTGTAATCCATCCCATCAAACCTAGGACCTATGTAAGGTCCATCATGTTTAATTCTAGACCTTTCATCAAGTGGTTAAGCTTCTTCAAAGGAACTTGTCTCTAATACCGATTATTAAACACACCCAAATACTAAGAGGGGGGATGAATTAGTATCTTCAAAATCCTTTAAACCCTTTAAGATCATAAAATCTTCAACAATACACTAATTCAAACTCTTATCAACATCAACATGATGTGGTCATATCTAAAAGAGAGGGCCAAAAAGAATCTTATTACATCTTCCAATGTGATCCCAAACGACACACATGTTGGCACACAATAATCCAAGTTGGCAACAAGGAAACATGTAACACATAACTAGTTGGCCCCAAAACACAACTTCAACTTAATTTACTCAATGTGATTCTCAACAAGATAAGTGAGGATCCAAATGCATCTTAACACAACTTCATATGTTGGCACAAAACTCTACGAACACAACACAAGAAAGATAACAAGCCATGTTGGAAAGATATCCACTAATTTCCTAGAAAACTAGCTGAACATAATATGCATTACCAAAGAGATCAATCAATGAAATGAAAACCACAAAGATATGTTTCATGAACATCCAACAACACCTCTAGATACATATTTCACATTGTCATGCCACAAACAACGTCCACAATCCAAACAAAACCATAACCCTTCAACATTAACATGAACTTGTGTTACACACCAACTTGTGTTTCACACCATCATCATGAAAATTGGATTGATACATTTCAAAAGAACTAAGAGCATGCCCACCAAAACCCAGGAGCTAAAAAATTAAAATAGAGAAATATAGAGTATTTTTTAGACTAGTCCAAACAACTAAAAAAACTACCAATACACTATAAATACTAGAAACCTCTTGAGAAAAATAGGTGACCTAAACATATAGGAGTGCAACATCCATAGAGAACCAACACTAATCTAAAACTACAAGACCATATCTTCAACAATGGAGGAATTCAGAGCATTCTCGCAAACAACATTCACAACAACTTCCAAAAACATAAACTTTCGCTAACTTGTAGAGACCAAAAGTTTCTTACAACAACACATACATCCTTAAGAACAATAGAGGAGAACATACAACATATTGGAGACCATCCCAAAAAATATCCATCAAAATTACTTCTAATACTCATCTTAATATATGAAAAGGTGAAAAATATAGGTTTTGGGGAATGAAAGGGGCTTCACCACAAAATATGTATTTCTCCTCAATTCATTCAAGGAAATGAGATCGAAAAAAGGACATGAATAACAACCAAAAGGTGAGTCAAATCAAGGTATGAATCAATAAATTTTATTTCTATGCAAGGACGGGTGTATGAGTCAAATAGCGCTTGAGGGAGAAATATTAAGATCATCAAATAAACTCCAACATGGAAGCAATGAAATGGAAACAAAAAATTGTACTAAAAAATACTGGAAACATCAATCAAATGGAAGATCTAGAAAGGAGAGAATGATGTGTACCAATAACCAAAAATCACTTTTTGAAGCTCACTAAGGAATCATTCGCCCTATGGTGAATGGGTTCTAGCTAGGGCTAAAAATCCTTTTTGGGTTCTCTTCTATTGTTTCTCCACTCCCAGATTCCCGATTGTCATTGTTTGACATCCGAAAATAAATTTTGTAGAAGATTTTTTGTGAAATGATGGCTTTCCTTGCAAATTTGAGTATTTCTTTAATTTTCCTCTTCAAAGGATATTTTACCTAAAATATGCAATCACACATCAAAGAGAGAAAAATGTTATTTGTTAGGAGAATGGGGGTTTTCTTTGGTGAAATACCATTTTGGTAATTAAACTTTGAAATGAAACAAAATAGCATGAATGAATGATCAATGAAAAAACAATGCCACAACTCACAAAACCTTTGTTTGAACCTTGGAATATGGACTTGTAACCTTCATGAATTAGCTTCAATGGATGTGGATCTTGATCATGAAACTTGATTTGAAACAATGCCTTTGAATGCTTGAATAGATCCTGAACTCTACATCACCAGATTAGTTCAAATAACATGCATGAGGCAAGAGATATTTGAAATGATAATGGAATCATGATTTCTACAATAATCTTCATTAATTCTACCCTTAAATGCTTTGAAAATTATCTTGAAGTTCTCTTGATCTCATAGGCTTTCTATAGGAATGCTCACTTGAAAATTCTAGGTGAAACTTAGTAAAATGACCTCTATTTATACATATGTTCACATTAATTTCCAAAATTCAAATAACACAAGATGACATGTGAATACACATTTGAAATAATTGAAAGGTTACAAAAAATATAGTTTGAATTTAGGTAATAGGTCTAAGTGAGGACCAATTTGCCCTATGGCGAATGGAATTTATGAATGTTGAGTTTTGTCCCTTAGAAAATGCAATTAATTGGGCTTGGATTTGAATTAAAGGGGCCAATTAAGGTAAATTAACCTCAATGAATTAAAGAGGCTCTAGATTAGTGTGAAAGTGTAAAGTCACACTTTACAACACCAAAAATAATGTACAATTTAGTCCATTTTAATTAATAAGCCCTAAACTTAATGTGAATATATAAAACATATTACAACACTAACTTAAGGCATCATTAAGCTCATTTTATTCAATATTATTTCCCAAATTAAGTATGAAAAAGGGATACTTTTTCCTACACTACATTTAGCCCTCACTTTAGTGAGAGTAGACCCCATGTCAAACTCATACTAAAGGAGACATTCAAGACACCTATGTATGCGCCGGTATTGGCATGGTGTGATGGTTTAAAGGTGGCATTGTTGTTTGTGCCACCAAGGTTCAAACCCCATTGGGGTGGTATTGTTGATTGGTTGTAATCTGGTTCATAGCTCTGATCAAAAGCATTTACCCCTTGAATAATAAAAAAAAAAGACACCTATGTATGCAACAATGACAAAGATACACAATCATACAACATCAAAGACCAAGAAGATCAAGCCTAGACTACCTGATTGGTGCAAAACACATCTAATATTTTTATTGTGTGCTCACGCCAGGGTAGTAGAACCTCAGGTTGTGTACTAGGAAAGTCTCCCAAAGTGGTGGTAAATGAGAGAATGACATTAGGCTCCCATACCATTGAAACAATGGAAAAAGGGGGTCTTATCTTTTAGGAGATAGGGTTCCTACTTCACACTCTTGTTTCACTCAAGGAAACCTTAGAGATCTCAATCCAAGGATGGAATGGGGGAAAGAGATCTACTAAAGGTTGTCCTAGGGTATTATTAATCACTAAAGAAGGGTTCATCACCAAGCTATGGCTTGGAAAGACTAGTAACATGAAAGATCTAATGATAAAACGTAATGTCATGCAAGACCTAAGTAAATCACCTAGAAATGAATGTAAAATAAAACAAAAAATTAGGAAATTAGGGAAATGCATCTAGAAACTTAAATATGCTTGGTATAAGCTCTAAAATTTTGAAAATGTAGACTTTATGGTACACCGCGAATCATACGCTAGGTTGGGCATATCAGTCATAGTATAGGGTTTCTAGGCTAAAATAGGATTCTGGCAATGTTGACTTAGGATCTTCAAAAATTTTAAAAATTTCCTATATTGAGACTCATACACCACTTGTGGAGTATCAGTCCCATCCTATTTTTTTGGAAATTCAAATTTCAGATCTTCTCTCCAATCCCTGCTCTTCCTTCCCAACCTGATTTTTGGATCTGAACTTGTAAGAAGACCTACAAAAAGGAATATAGTGTTGATTTCCTTATGGGGGGTTTGCCTTGGTCAAATCCCTAGTTTGGTAGTTGAACCTTGATGGAATCAATAAATGTGAACATAAACCCTAACCTTAAGTGTATCTAAGATTAGGAAAACTAAAATTCAATGTAATCCTATCATAATGTGCTAGAATAAGATGCATGATTGAAATATGAAGATGGTGACTCACTTAGGGAGGTCCCTAATCACCCCAATAAGCCATAATAATTCATGTACCTTCCTTAGGCTAAGATAGAGTGATAATGGAGGATGGAATCACTTAGGAAAAAAGTCATTAGGCTTGGCTTGATGGCTAGTTCCATATCCCTAACCTAGAATCCATCATGATTCACCATAGGCAACCATAATCAATCATTAAAAATGCTAGATATTGAATGAAAGTCAGCTTGAAGAACTATAAAAACACTATAATGCTGCTCCAAGACTTCAAATTTTCTTGCTACTTGCTCTTGAATGCTCTTGTGAAAGAATTCTTGAATGCTTGTGAATGCTTAGATCTTGAAATTGCTCTTCTAGATGAAAATATGACTTGAAAGCTTGTTTATATAGGCACTTCATCTAATTTACTCATAAAAGGATACTCAAATGGATTCATTTGTGACCATGGGAGAATGAATCCCCTACTGTAGCTATCTGCAAAACCACAATGTTAGGAACCACATCCTACAATACAAATTTGTTAGTTGTTAAAAAATCCTCTTATCTAAGTTCTTTATGAAATCAAATTCGAGGGTAGATGTATTCCCCCCTTGATTTCGCTTGCTTTATGGAGGTGGAATAAATGTAGAAATCTAACCATATCGAATTAGATACTTAGTATCATAGGGTATTTCCAATTACCATACTACATAGTGATAGAAAAATGATGATCACAAGTGCGGAATTACAAATCCAACGCAACAAACAACATCGAAAATGGAGTTTGCTAGCCCTCGGTATGCTAGTTTGAAAGAAAAGATCTTTTAACCCTAATATGCAAAAGACCTAATTTAGACATATATAAGAGTAAAAAGTGAAGTAATTTGTAATAATTTTGTCTTTTTACCTTCTTGAATTTTTTACTTTGTTGGAGAGTGAGTGAGGATGTCAAGATTTGATAGTATGCACCTCTAAAACTTGAGATTCTATGGGAGGAGGTAGCTCGAGGTGACCTTCAACATTTGGTGAGTCGATTCTTTTCCACTTTAGCTTCATTTTTATGCATATATGTTATGTTTTACACATTTCTAGATAGATTTAGGACCTTGGAAGATAAAGTTGCAAAGCGTCCTTTTTTTTTGCAAAGTGTCCCCTTTTTTTGTAGTGTCCCACTTTTTCACAAAGTGTCTTGTTTCTTCGTGAAGTGTCCCAAATAGGGAATAAAGTGTCTAAGACCCTTAGAAAAATGCCCTAGATCAACTTTAGCACATTTTTTGACTATTGATGTATAGATTTAAGATTTTAGAATGCTTCTAGGACATATCTTTTCTTTTTTCTTAGATTCCATCTCGGTCGTCACAATGTCTCGATGGAAGACAATTCTATCACCTACAAGACCTTGTCTCGAAATTATCAAAGGTAGATACTCATATTTTAAAAACCATTGGACTATATTGGGCATACCTCATGCCTCCGATGAGGTACCATGACGCTAGGTTGACGACACTTGTGGAGAGATGGGATGTTGATACCTACACATTTCCCTTACCCACCAGTGAAATGATGATCACCCTAGAGGATGTACATTGCATCCTTCGAATTTTTATTCGAGGTGAGACCATGTGGTTCATAGGGGATCATTCTATGCATAGATGTGAGCTGATATATGATATTTTATGGGAGGACTAGTTCAAGATGAGGTCATAGGGCCATTTATTAAGCTAGCATGGCTACTCTATGCACAATCACCAGTCTTGAGATGGATCATGATTTAAACAATGGTACTAGTACTCATCCCTGATGGACAAGGAGAACACTTGGACGACGGTCTTGTTCACATGATATGGCAGATGGAGTGCCACAAGATTGTGGCCGCAACATTCTTACAGATTTATATTATGATCTTGGTTGGTTCACATATCATGAGGTGGATAGCATGGTACATTGTATGCTACTACAAGTGTGGTTTCTAGAGCATATCATATGCACCAAACCAACAAGGTTTCCATCTATATCCGCCCTTGGGTAACTATGCACATTTAGTTATCCACTAGGGCGGTCATGATAGTATGAAGATTTACATTTTTAGAGAGTTCGATTTGACTGACTAGATAAGGAGGAGGTCCTTTGGAGACCCTACCAACTGATACCACTATGGCTATATGATACATGATAGTTGAGGAGGATGTAGAGGGATAGGTTTCTTCTAGGGAGACAAAATTACATAGTAAGACCATTCTACTACAATCATGTCAAATGATAGTTTGGTCAGATATAGGTACCACCAATAGCATGCCCTTTTCACAAGTGATTGGTGTGGAGTTCCTAAAGGCCAAGGATACTATATGACTAACATTGGATGAAATTAGATCTATTTATTCAAAAAATTATCTAAATATGCCCCTAGTCTTCGACGTTGATCATGTTGGTGCTATAGATGCATACGAGGAGTGGTGGGAAACAACACGAATAGCTCCTATATTCCCTATGGATTATCCTATAGGCTTTGTAGGACCACTTCTAGATCAGAGGGATGAGGAGGACACCCAGAGCTATTTGAGCCTTATGCTAGATTGAGGTCAATGTACGAGGGTGCTACTAGGAGCACTGATCAAGTCGAGGCTGCATATGAGGATATTTAGTCATCTCGAGGTCCAACAGAGGTTGAGAGACTTCATGTAGAGGTATTCAAGCTACAAGAAGATAGATACCACATAGAGAAAGAGCGCCTATAGGCCATCAGATGGGAGACCATGGCCATTGGACGAGCACAAGGTCTATAGTATTCTTTGGATGTCTTATTAGTTCACGATCATGATCGCATACAACCGTCTCTCAAAAAACTATCTCTAGATAGATGTGATCACCAGATCTTGAAGGACCTAGTAGCCACATGCCACTCTAGCATTGTATATTTGATTACATGTACTCAAAAATTTATGATATATATATATATATATATGATCATTTACATTTATTTGATTGTTTATGCTTATGTGTTTGAGTTAGATGGCAATTTTATTTATCAAATAATCTTTGTAAGACTATTTAATAAATTTCTCCATGATCTAACATGTTTTATGTGATCTAATTAAAACTATCCTAGTTTCTTTTATATGCAACATTATGATTAAGTATGTTATGTTAAATTAAATGCACCTATGATCTAATTAAGAACATTAAAAACATATAGGGATATAATCTAACACACCATACAATATGAACTTGAATAGTATTAAACCTAAAGTATTCATCTAAAAAGTAATTTAAATAATTACTTTAGTATTCAAGACACACAAATAATTATTTTTCAAGAACGAAGCAATGTGAGAGAATATAGAATGTCATCTACAAACTCTAACACCACTACTTTATCATTCACACTATTCAAGAAAATTAGACATAGTACCAATGTGATAGCAAGCAAGGTGGTGAAGACCCCAACCCAGCACAAATGATCAGATTCACACAAGAAACCAGTCCATTCAATACTATCTACTCAACTTATTTCAAACACTCACCCAGAGGCTTGTAACCCTCAAAATCTATCTTTGTATATATCGTTTAGAGAATTCCATACAAAGGCCAACCAAACACCAACAAAGACTTACCATATATTCCCACACAACATACCAAAAGGTGTCAAGGGGTTTCTTTGCAACAATATAGAGATTCAATAGTCTTCCCCTACTTTTAGGATATCAATTAACCCCCTTTTACAAAGGAGGTTCCTCCAAAAAACTTTTCTAACACCCAAAATCTATTGATTGACTCTAATTGTGATCCAAAACAATAGATTCCACCATTATTTCTCAAATCAAAGACTTCTAGAATGCTGATCCACCAAACCCTCACCTTTTAAGCAAATAACCTAAGTTTTATTCAATCTCCTATCACTCGGGCTTATCAAACTCCCAAAATGAATCCAACAGTCCAAAAATGGTCTGCATAGACTCACAAAACCCTCACTTGGACAGTTCATTTCAACATTTCATCAAAACCCTTCCTAAACAACTCACTTTCACATGGAAAACACCTTGTTCTACCCTAGGGCATCATCCTATTGCCAACAACTCACTTCTTCTACCTTCAAGACCATGTAGAAACCTAATATATCATAAGAAAAGTCATTCCACCAAGTTACAGGATTTCTATAGTAGGTGGAATGACTAAAGTATCATTTGAACTTCAATCAAACCCTTTCCTGGCCTTTAACAAGTAGTTACAGAAAATAGAAGAGATCTCCCTCTAAACTAGATGATAGATTCTAAAATGAACACAAATGAAATTTAAAACATTCTCCAAAAGAATACTATGCAATTCAGATGATGAATCAGACTATATGGGTCATACAGATCTAGAAAAGTGTGAAATTATAGTAAATTTGTAAAAATAAATGTTGTTATTGCTTTGAATTTTCAATAAAAACTTCTCAAACTTATGATAAAGCATATTTGAGGATTTTTATACTTGTTCCCTTCAAATCCTAACCAAACCAACACCTATAACTGCTTTTCAAATTCTAAAGACCCTTCATATTCCAAAAGTTATATTTTTGACAATTTTTGTTGACAACTTTTTGCCCATTTGCAATATTTGCATCTTTTGACTCTCTAATCACTTAAAACATTAGTAATGGTCTATCTAGACCTTATTAAACCCAAAACAAGACCTCACATTGAAAAAGTAACATTTCACCTACCTAGACCCCTTTTGTCAACATTGACAACTTCTTGACATGTTTGGCATCATTTACAATATAGACCAATAAGACACCCAAGTTCCCAATTACATCAAGAATGGTATCCTTATACCTTATTTAGACTCAAAACACTCAACAACATAAACTCTAACACCTAGACCCAACTCTCCATGAGACAATTGAAGAAAAAAAATTGAAATGATTGGTGCTCCTGCACCATACACACCAGCTAAAAAGGTTTCCATGTCTCTGGAAACTAATATGCAATTGTTCCTCCTCTAGATGATCCTTTTCTTTGACCTACAATAGGTAAATTCTGAAATCTTTCTCCATACTTACCATCCTTGAATTCATGAACAACCTGATATGGTTTCTCTTACTTTGTTGACCATGTTCTGATCTCTCTTCTATTTTTGACCCATTTAGAACTTGGACTAACTGTCCTTTGTCCTATCTATATAGCATACTTATCTTCATAACTCTGCCCTAGCTTTTCTTCTTTCCTCACTCTTTCCTTTTCCTTGGATTTAGGCAACAAATTTACTGTCCTCAAAGAATTTTCATTTTTAGACTTATACATCAGTATTTTATCAGTCCTAGGAGCCTTTTTCTCACCAATGCTTGACTTTCCTCCCACTTTTACAACTACTACAAGGCACCACACTATTCCAATCAAAATTTTATCAACTTTACTCATCCCATCTTGCTTCATCCTCAAAAATTCACCATTAACCATCCCTAGGTTAGTTTACATCTTCTTCTCATTGATTTTCCCTTCCAATTGTGCACCAATCTACAATATCTATATCCTATTGTCTGCAACCTTTGTCATGGCTTCCAACTAATCACTCTTGACTTCTTCAATCTTCACATATTATTTTCTACCCATAATGATTACCTTTACTGCCCTTGTCTACTCCCTACCTTCTTTTTGCAATGGAAGCAAAGTGAATGTGTTCCCCTCATGCTCAATTTGATATGTATTAGCCCATCCATCATACACATCATGTTTGTCAAATTTACATAGTCTCCCAATTAACAAATGGCAACATTGCATTGGTAGAACATCACAGTGCACCCTATCTTTGTAACTTACAATCTAAAACTCAACTAAAGCCTGCTCATTGACTAGAAGTGACTGATCATCATTTAACCATGATACTTTATAGGGTGTTTGATGAGGAACTTTTACCAAACTCAACTTATTTACCATTTCCTTTGATACTATATTATCAATGGAGCCTAAATCAATTACTAACTTGCATACTATACCTTTACTCTTGCAGGTGGTCTTGAAGAGACTTCTCCTTTGCAATGGTTATTTCTCCTTGGAGGCCTTCACAAGTTGTCTTTACAACATCAAAGCTTCACCAACTTCAGGTATAGCAACAAGGCTTGATGAATTGACACTTTCCTCTTCATCTTCTTGCACAATTTGAACTCTCTTTTCACCTTTTCCCTCACTTCCACTAGAAGCAACACCAAACTTATCAGGACACTTGAAGAATGGATGACCAAACTCATCACACTTACAAAACCTCCCTGCAAACACATTAGGATCTCTTCCCCTATAGTTTGTTCTTCCACCTCTCCATCCACCTCTATATTCAGCCACTTGTTCTTTTCCTTTACCAACATCTTCTTTATCTTCCTTGGACTGTTTTGGTGTAGGAAAAGTACCTCTACCCCTAGAAGTACTACCTCTTCCTCTTGCTACCTTCTCTTGTCTCCTCTTCACTTTATCCTCAGCCCTTATAGCCATTTGGAAACATTCTTCTACTATCTTTGGTGTCATCAAACTGATTTCATCTTGTATGTTATACCTTAAACCATTTAAATATCTTGCCACTCTTTCTTCCTCATCTTCCTCATGTTTTGTTCTTATACTTAACCTATATAACTCCTCGGTGTATTCTTCCATATCTAAGTCCTTTTGACTAAGATTTTGAAGTCTTTTAAGAAATTGCACATTGTAATCATTAGGAAGGAACTTACCTTTGATTTTTACCTTCATTCGCTCCCAAGAAGTGATCTTAGCCTTCCCCTTTTTTTGCCTTTCTTCTTGCACAAAGTTCCACCACAACAAAGCATGTCCTTTCAATGTAGATTTTTCCTTCTTCACCTTATGTTCATCATCTATTGTTGGTGTAATTAATTAATTAATTATTACACTAGCATAAGTTTACTTAGGTCTTGCATTTAATCATTTAGTCCTAGGTTGCAATCATTTAATAAATGGGATAATATTCCCTTCCTTATTTGTAGGAGATAAGATTCCATCTAGAAGTTGAGTTGTCCTTCTAGACTTATCCCCTCATTTAATGATCATCACCATTAGGGTTCACATGTTGTCACATGTTGTTAGATCAAGACACATGTCAACATCTCATGCATATTAGGTTTTACCTATTGCCTATATATTCAAGGCAATCTTGTACATTTGTAACATATCAAGATATCAATCAGATATCCAATCCAATATATCATATCAATAGAATCTCCATTGTGCATGCCTAGTTGCAACACTTTCTGGGTGGTTGATTATCTTTCCTGGCTTAAAGGTCCTACATCGAAGACTGCAGCTTCAAGGACTGTGCATCCATAATCCCAACATGGTATCAGAGCTTATCCAGTGAAACGTCAACCCTCGATCAAGAAAGTTGGTGTGCGAGATTCTCCGCAGGCTTGAAGGTTTCCATTGAAGGCTACTTGTTTCCACCCAGGGACCAAGCTGATTTCTGAAGCAGATTGAGTCAGATCCGAGCTCGCCATTGTCTTCAGAAGGCCTCGAAACCCTAGGATCGCCTGCCCATTCATCAAAATCGGATACATCAACCCGGGAGCTTCAGAGGTATTTTTAGGGTTTGCAAAATCAATCGTACTATCCGTACAATTTGCAGCAAAAAATCTCCCTTTCAGTTGTCCTCTGAGGCAAAATTTTTTTAGCAGCAGGCCATTTTTCGTTTCAGAAAAATTGGGCATTTATATCTTATTATTTGGCAAAAATCATATTTCTATAGTTGCAGAAAATAATATTTTGGGCGACCTTCAATTTATTTATCCGTCGGCATATAAGGGGTTTGATTTTATTTTTTTAAAATATCATCGGCATTTCTTTTCGGCATTTAAATTTCTGTGGGGTTCATATTTATCTGCCGGCATCAAATTTATGGGTTTGTTTTTTTTCACCCCATTCAGCTTTATTCCTTGTCAGCATAATCTTCAAATAAGCGTTTATTTTTAATGGATATTGGCATTTAAATTTTGAATTGCTCATAATTAGCAATATTCAAAATTTATTTTGATTAATAAGTCTGTAGACTATATTTTTTGTCCGCCACATTGACATCTTACTCAGTACTTTTGGGGACCACCCGCCACCATTCAGTGGCATCATCCACCCTTCGGCATTCGGTCCTCTCGCGACCCCGTGAAAACCCCCCGACAATCGCTGCGCCAACATCATCTTCTCCTCCCGCTCTTGGCGCTTTTCTCGGCCGGAGTTCATTCCCATCGTGTGCCCGAGGGCCACCGCCGGCGGTCTAGCGGCGCCGCTCCGCCACTGGCTTCTTCCCGCCACTTTCACCCGGCCCGGCTGATTCTTTGCCGACCCACCCCCCCGGTCATATCAGCGACCGGGGCTATTTTCTTAAGCGGGGGCGAATCTTGACCCTACTTAGCCTGAGGTGCCTAATCGGGGCCTTTTCATTTGATCATAACTTTCACCCAGGGTATCAAATTTTTTCAAACGATATACCGTCGGAAAGGGAATTTCGCGTACTTTCCAGTGGTGACATCTTTCTGTGAAATTTTTCGCAAAAATTTCTACATCCAATTGAAGTCAAAACCCTAATCTGGACTCAAAGCATATCTTCTCAACCGTTCATCGGATTTCGATTCCAGCGCATCAGGAAGGTGATTCAGAGATTTTTTCATCAGTCCAGATCCCCTATCAGTTTCAGCTCCAGGTACTCTTGCATTTATTTTTTCAGTTTGGTGCATTTGTTCAATAACCTGGACATCCTGAAGCTTGGGAAATTTTTTTTGATCTGGGTTGCATCACTTCAGTTGTACATCATATTTGGAAGTATTTATTTGCTGTTGAAGGTCATTTGTCTTTGTTTTTGTGGAGAAATTTCATTATGGGGCTTGCATGTTCTCCTTTGACTATGTTGCACAAGGGTAACTATCAGCAATGGCGAGATGGGATCTGCCACCATCTTCATTCACTTGATTTGTTGCCATATCTATTTGGTATTGTTCCTCATCCAAGTGAAGGTATTCATGAACTTGCTTGGAGTTGCAGCAGATACACTGTTTTGGAGATTATTTCTATGCAAGTTGATTGTGATGTTTTGAGTACTATTGATCATTGTGATTGTCCTCACATTCTTTGGACTAAGCTTTGGGAGATCTACGGAGATTCAGATTCTCCACCATTCCCCAATGGTCATGATTCAGAATGTCTTGCTTCAGATCAAGTTCCCTATGATGATATTGTTATGCAGGAAGTTGATTGCCTTGATCTTTCCGAAGAGGTTGACAAGGTACCTTTCAGTGCTTCTTCTTCATCAGAGACAGTTGGTATCCCTTCACATTCAGTGATTCCTTGTCCAGAATCATTGATTGAGGCTTCCACTATCATCATCGATCAGGACACATTCATTTTTCAAACTTGACATCACAGATGGCTTTGTTTCAGGTATCATTGCCTTGGCCACTTCTACAGGTTTGGAGAACATTCTTGAGGGGATATCACTCCTCTATTAGATTTGGCTTTGGAGAGTTGTTTTGAGTCTCCTCATTCCTTTGTCTCACCTTTTGGGGTCGAGACTATCTTGGAGGCGTGAGTTTCTCTTCAGAGATTTCATATATGAGACTTCTTCCCTGTTTCTCCATTGAGGACTTGCGGTTTCTTCGGTATCTACTATTGGATTTGCTTCAGACTTCCTTCAGTGGTTTTGAGGACACTTCATTCAGGGGGGGCTATCAAGTCTCCATCACATCCATCATATCCATTTTATCTCAGTCTTTGGATATTGTTCGACAACAGTTTCTGCATCGTCTTGGTTTGTCACCCTCTTCATTGATTGTGGCATCTTCATCAGGCAAGGAGACATTTGAGCAGAGTTCAGAGACACCATCATCATTCATCCTTCCTTCAATTCCTATCCGGAATGGGAAGCATCTCTCCACTTGTAGTTGGTTTTGTTTCTTCCGAAAGGGAGACAAGTTGTTTGTCGGCATTGGATCTTGTTTTGTCTTCAAACATTTACCTTTCTTGCAAGTGATCTCATCTTTTGGGGGGGCTATATAGTCTCTCTCTTTACCTCCTATGGGGGGGCATTGATTACATTGTATCCATGTGACGGATGGTGTCCTTGGGGGGTATTTGAGAGTCCTCCATCCTTCCCATCTTATCTCACATTTTCTGCATTTTCATCTCCTTTTTTGGAGAGGGGTTTTGTTCCCATTGGGTTTTCCCCTTTTCTCCGGTTGTGGGAGATTTTTCTGCATCATCATGTACATGGGTACCTAACATGGCCTTGTAGTCGGGACCCATCATCATCATCATTATCATCTTGCATAATCATTGCATTTTCCTCCCTAAGTTGCACTTATGGGGGGGTGTTGGTGTAATTAATTAATTATTACACTAGCATAAGTTAACTTAGGTCTTGCATTTAATTAATTAAGTCCTAGGTTGCATTATTAGATAAATCATTTAATAAATGGGATAATATTCCCTTCCTTATTTGTAGGAGATAAGATTCCATCTAGAAGTTGAGTTGTCCTTCTAGACTTATCCCCTCATTTAATGATCATCACCATTAGGGTTCACATGTTGTCACATGTTGTTAGATCAAGACACATGTCAACATCTCATGCATATTAGGTTTTACCTATTGCCTATATATTCAAGGCAATCTTGTACATTTGTAACATATCAAGATATCAATCAGATATCCAATCAATATATCATATCAATAGAATCTCCATTGTGCATGCCTAGTTGCAACACTTTCTGGGTGGTTGATTATCTTTCCTGGCTTAAAGGTCCTACATCGAAGACTGCAGCTTCAAGGACTGTGCATCCATAATCCCAACATCTATCTCTTCACTTTAAAAGTAATTCTCCATGGCCCCTATCCAATCCAAGAGCTCTTCACCATCTAGTTTACCCCCATACATAGGCAAATCCATTTTTCTAGGTCCATCACCTTTCACGACCTTCAAAAGCTTCAACATTCTCATATATTATAGATACAATTCTTCCTCCTCTTTAGAATCACTCTCATCCATATCCACTCCAGTTTTAGACTTTAATGCAACAACCTCTTTCCTCAAGGCTTCTAATTCTCTTGCTTGGCTATCAATCTTCCTAGCAACAATACTTTCCTTAGGAGGCATATTTATTCCTCCAAATACACCTTCTTCTTGCACTCAAACCTTTAACCTTCTTCCTCAAGGGACCTACTCCCTTTTCTCTTATACCACTTAATAAGAAGAAATATGGTCAAGACCCCAACCCAACATAAATGATTAGATTCACACAAGAAACAAATTCCTTCAATACTATCTACTCAACTTATTTCAAACACTCACCTAGAGGCTTGTAGCCCTCAAAATTTATCTTTGGAGATATCTTTTAGAGAATTCTGTACAAAGGACAAGCAAACACCAACAAATACTTACCATAGATTCCCACACAACATACCAAAAGGTCTCAGGAGGTTTCTTTGCAACAACATAAAGATTCAATAGTTTGACATTGCTTTTAGGACACCAATTAGCCCTCTTTTACAAATGAGGTGCCTCTAAAACACTTGTCTAACACCCAAACTCTATTGAAAGACTCTAATTGTGTTCCAAAACAATATATTCCACCATTATTTATCAGTCCAAGACTTCTAGAATGTTGATCCACCAAACCCTCAACTTTCAAGAAAATAACCTAGGGTTTATTCAATCTCCTATCATCCAGGCTTACAAAACTCCCAAAATGCATTCAATAGTAAAAAAATAGTTTGCATAGACTCACAAAACCCTCACTTGGAAAGTTCATTTCAACATTTCATCAAAACCATTCCTGAAAAACTTTCACATGGAAAACACCTTGTTCTGCCCTAGGGCATCATCCCATTGCCAAAAACTCACTTCCTCAACCTTCAAGACCATGTAGACACCTAATATATCATAAGACAAGTCATTCCACTGAGTGACAAGGTTTCTACAGTAGGTGGAATGACTAAAGTATCATTTGAACTTCAATCAAACCCTTCCCTAGCCTTTAACAAGTAGTTACAAAAAATAGAAGAGATCTCCATCTAAACTAGATGATAGATTCTCAAAATGAACACAAATACAAGTTTAAACATGCTCCAATAGAATACTATGAAATTCAGATGATGACTCAAACTATATGGGCCACACAGATCCAGAAAAGTGTGAAATTATAGTAAATTGGCATAAAGAAACATTGTTATTGCTTTGAATTTTCAATACAAACTTCTCCTACTGATTCTTGAGCCTATTTGAGGCTTTTGATACTTTTTCCCTTCAAATCTCAACCAACCCAATGCCTATAACTACTTTTCAAATTCTCAAGACCCTTCATATTCTAAAAGTTGCATTTTTGACAATTTTTGTTGACAACTTTTTGCCCATTTGCAATATTTGCATCTTTTGACTCTCTTATCACTTAAAAAATTAGTAGTGGTCTATCAATACCTTATTAAACCCAAAACATGACCTCACACTAAAAAAGTAACATTTCACCTACCTAGATCCCTTTTGTCAACATTGACAACTTCTTGAGATTTTGGCATCATTTAGAATATAGACCAATAAGACACCTAAGTTACCAATTACATCAAGAATGGTCTCCTTAGACCTTATTTCAACTCAAAACACTCAACAACTTAAACTCTAACACCTAGACCCAACTCTCCATGATACAACTTAAGAGAAAACATTGAAATGATTGGTGCTCCTATATCACAACCCAAATGCATGGCATTGATTGGTTTTTTAAGAGGTGTACCATCCATTTATATTAATGTGTATGCTCCAGACCCATAACATGTAAGAGCTAAAGATATTAGCTCAACACCCAAGACATCTTGCAAAAAAAAAGAAAAATTTCTACAAGAGGATATGCAAGAAAATGAGCTTGCTTGATATTAAGACCTATCAAATGATGAGGTATGGAGTATATTATATATGAGTACAAAGACCTTCCTTATATAGGAAAGGTTGAAATTTAGTAATAAACATGATGTTGAAAAATGTCATAATCCTATGACATGAGACAACTAACAAACTAACAACCTAGGAATCATGCAAAATAGCTAGATAATATAAGTTCTAGGAAATCCAACTAAGACTTATCGAATGAATCTTATGTCCTAAGTAAATTTATGTAATTTTAATTAAATAATTAATTACACCAACATAACTTTCATCAATTTTGTAAGGTCCTAGCCAATTAGGGCTGAATTTTTCATTTTCAGTTGGGGTGACATTAACATTATGTTGATTCTCACTTAACACCAGATCACCTTTATTGAATAATCGAGGGATGAAATTATCATTGCAACAACGTTGCTTTATTCTAGAGTAATCTTGAAGGTGCTCAAGAGCATTACTGCGCTATTCGTCAGACATTTCAAGCTGATGTAATCATTGTTCCTTATAAGTATTATAATCAATAAGTCCTTGAAGAGAAATTCTTAATGTAGGAGTCTCTAACTCCATGGGAATTATTGCCTCGGTGCCATAGACAAGATTATTAGGGGTGGTCCTAGTGGATAATCTAACATTCATACAATAGGCCCATAATGCATATGTTAGCTGTGTGTGTCAATCCTTATTATGTTTTTTTATCATTTTCTTTAAGATTTTTTCAAGGGTTTTATTAGTTGATTTAGCTTGACCGTTAGATTGAGGGTAGTATGGTGTTGAAAAATGATGTTGGATGTTAAATTTCTCTAAGAACTTCTTCAATTCATTTTTCTTAAATGGTGTCCCATTGTTCGAAACTAACATGGAAGGAAGTCCAAAGCGACCAATAATGTGTTCCAATATGAAATGGCATATCACATCAGTAGTTGTTGAAAGGAGATAGCTTCTACCCATTTTTTGAAATATTTTATTGTAGTGATTATGAATGTATGCACAATGGAGGAAGGTGGTGATATTTTTCCAATAAGATGCAAACCCCATACCGAAAAGGGCCAAATAGGAACTTGAACACGAAGTTCAGAGGTAGGAGAATGAAACAAATTGCTATGTTATCAAAATTTATGACATTTCTTAATGTATGCAAAGAAATATTGTTCCATATGTCTACAATAGTATCCTATGTGGATTAGTTTTTGAACTAACATTCTTCCTCCAAAATGACCTCCACAAGCACCTACATGAGCTTGCTCAAGTGCGATGGGGATTTTAGATTTTTTAAGACGTCTAAGTAAGAGACCATCAAAGGATCTTCAATACAACATGTCGACAAGAATTATATATTTAGATGCAAGCTTCTGAAGGTGAGCTTGATTGTTCTTAGTTGTCAGCTCAAGAAAGGTAACATATTTTAAATAATTAAATATTGGTGCATACCATTCACTAGAGCTTTCCATGGTCACTAATAATACTTCTTCCATTTTATCTTCTATTGATGGTTTCATAACTATATTTAGAATAAATGTGAAGTCTTTTGAGGGGTCATGAGGTGATAGGAGGGAAGCCGCACTCACCATTGCATCCTCATGTCAATTATCTTTCAGTGGGATGTTTTCAATGGTGTACGAATCAAAATTTTCTAAAAAATTTATTATGAGATCCTTGTATTTTCATAATTTGTCATGTTTCACTTGATACATTTCATTTATTTGTTTAATGACAAGGGAATAGGCTCTCCCACAGGTGGGGTAATAATAACCCCCACACCGAATCCAATTCTACACTTAGATCCATTGAAATATAATTCCCAATATTAGTTTCATTTGTCAATACATTGTCGTTGGGGAATGAATCATTGTTAGGTAATGCTAAAAGAGAAGGAGCATCAACTAATTGGTTGATTAAGGATTTTCCTTTAATTACTTTTTGTGAAACAAGCTTAAGGTCAAACTTGGTTAATAACATAACCCACTTAGCTAAGTTCCTAGACAAATATGTTTTAATGAAAATATGTTTTAAAGGATCAAATTTCGTCATCACATGTATTTCGACATTTAATAGGTAATGTATCAATTTACTAGTAGTGAATACAAGAGCCAAACATTGTTTCTCTTTTGTTGTGTATCATTTCTCATAATCAATTATAGTTCAACTAATGTAATAAATAGGATGTTCTTTACCACTTTCATCTTGTTGAGCCAACAATGCTACGAGAGCATGTGGGCCGATGTTGTTGTATGAAGGATAAATGATTTATCTTATATAGTGTTAGACCCCCAAAAATACTTGATATTTTGAGGTCCCCTATCCTCAATATAAGCATAATATGTTGATTACACATAGGGTTTAGGGTTTTATTTGAATAGCCTTGTCATCCAAAATCCCCATGTAATCCTCAGATGTCTTATTTCTACGTTGACTTGTTTGTTCGGTTACCAGTGATATAAGTTACCGCTTGAGTCATCATTTAACATTTATTAATGAACCCTTCATTAAGGACTGTTCGTTCATCCCCGATTACAAGGTGTCTTAAATATTCCCAAGGTCAGCCTTCAATATTCCACATGCAAATGACTTGTGTCTAAGTCATAATTAACTAAGGGGTAAGTCCTCGTTGGCCTAGTCATGGCCCCTTTTAAGACTAACTATTGCATTCATGTAGGTTTGATGATCATGAGATGACAAGATTTAATCTAGACCGCTCCCTGCTAGCCCGCCCATGTTGGCCCATCCATTTGAAGTGAATGCAGTTTAATTGTTGTGTGGTTAGTGAAATAACACCATGTGTAAGTGGGTCCAACTGCTATGTCCCATCTCAACTTCCTAAACTTTAAGATCAATGGTGCTAATTGATCGAAGGAAAATGATCACAGCCATTCCCCACTAGCTCATGGAGGAAAGATGCAAGTTCCTTAAAAGTGGCGAGTCTCGCGAGATGTTGCCATGTGTACTCTACGGCTACTACAGGGTGGGGCCCTCACATACACGAGGAGAGTCCTGTCAGCAAATTTATATTGGTTGTTCGTCTCAGCTGGAGTGGTGTTGTGAATTCAAATGTGTTTGACTCAATCTAAGTCATTCAAGATGCCCAACTCAGTTATGGATCAATGATGTGTATTCAAAATTGTAAAGTATGCCCGTTGCAATTTTTTTGCTTCGTGCAAATCAGAATTAATGGCTGAGGTGACTTGTAAACCTATTCAATTCCCTTCAAAAATTGTGCATGTGGCCGACTCTTGCTTGTTTGAGATTTGAAGACATGTCCAAGGCAATACGAAGATTTGAGAAGTGAATTGAAGAAGTTCTCCTAGCCAGCATTAGGGTTTGTCATGGTTGAAAGAAGTAAGTACAATAAACACAATTTTATGCCGTTTCAATTTTTTGAATTAGTGTTTTATTTTAATCTATTTTAAAATGAGTGTGTTTCATTGTTCTTCTTTCATTACTTTAAATTAGGGTTAATATTTTCTTTTAAAAGTCGTAGTCCTAAAAAATTGCCCAGAATTAGCTCTCATCCTAAGTCATAAATTGCAATTAGGAAGTGAATAGTTAAAATTCCTCCATAAGAACTCTTGTATATTCAAGCCCATGGCTCCCAAAATTCAAGGTACTTCTTCCTCTAGCCAATCTAGAACCCTTTCTCAGGATGTGATTTATTTGCTACCCCAGTCTACAAGTAAGAAACCAGAGGGTAGGGTGTTGTTCTGTGGCCCTACTGTGAAGGAGGGGATAATAGATAAGGAAGATGTTTCAACACTAGTTCAGAAATAGGAACCTTGGGGCCCCTTTTAGTAACCCATGGAAATGGGATATGGGGAAACTGATTGTTCCAAATGTGTACACGGATTTGGATCTCCCAAAATATATCACATCAAAATATGACCCAATTTCTAGGGTAGTCAGAGTATGTGATGAGGTGGTTATGGTAGAAATAACCAGGGAAGAAATTTAAAAGGTCTTTTACTTGCATTAATAGAGTCAAGACATGGTCCCTATGAATATGGATACTATTAAAATAGAGTACAACAATACGAAGGTGTTTATCCGACAAAAGATGTTGCCTCTACATATTGTAGTGACTGGAACTGGGAAACAAAGGAGGAAGGTTAAGATTGATGATAGAGAGCTCGAACCTTTTGCAATGAGCTATTTTTCCAGTTATTTTAGAAAGATTGTATATTCTCTCTACCAATTTTTTTGTGCCAATCCACCTGACACATTCCAAAAGGAGTATAGCTACTTGGCCACACATCTGCAACACCCACCGTATAGTATTGTTTATGACTATGGAACTTATCTGGCTGAACATATCCATTAAGGCTTAGTTGAATTGCAAGAAGGAAAACAATGGGTGAAGTTCTGGTGGTACTCATTGTTAATGCATATGTTCTTGTATAAAGTAAAAAGATCCTTTGAGAAGGAGATTTGAGAAGGAGATCACCTTGGAAAGGAGGAAGGATGATGTTGACTTTCCTGTTCAGTGTTGGACCTGAATCTTGGATAAAGATGACAAGAGGTATAAATTTGTAATGTTTAGAAATTATTTTGCATCCAAGATAAAGAGGGACTTGGTATATCAACCACCTAGAATCCCTAGAGAAATCCATGAATTATTGAGACCGATGGAGTTGAGGCCAGATTTGAATTTGAGCCATAATTGGGGAGATTTGATTTTGTATCCTGATAAGACAATTTTTAGGATACATGGTAGTGGTTTGGGACCATATGTTTTTCCTACAGATGTTCCTTTGAGAATATAATTCCTTGAGATCATGAGGTAGTTAGGAGCTTCAAAAGAAACACATTTACCTAAATCAACAAAGAAGGGGTCATTCTTCCTAGAGTGGAAAGTATTTGTAGATTACATTGTGACAAAAGAGATAATGAATGAATTAGAGCACTTTCTAGCTCCTTACAAACTGATGACTATGAGCTTGAGGTATCATGATCCTAAAGGCTTCATTAGTAAACTCAAGCAGATAAGAAAATGGGTACCTTTGTACATGCTTTTGATTACCTTGAGGATGTTATTAGGAATGTCTTTAACTTTGAGGAACAATATGAAACGAAAGCCAAATACCTGGCTTACAAAAAGATGGTAGAAGCTAATAAGTGGAATAAACCCCAACATGATCCTCTACCAAGTATATAGGATAATTTCAATTAAGTTATGCATGTTATGGAAAAAATTGAGAATGTTGTTGGTGTTTTGAGAGAACAAGAGGTTCTAGATAAAGGAAAGGAAATGGTAGTTGAAGAAAGTGCTGAAATGACATTAGAAGAAAGACCTCCATATCAACCACCCAAATAGTTGAGAGTTTACTCTAGGAGGAAGAAAGTAGAAAGTGAGGAAAGGAGCTCAATATCCCCTCCACCTCTAAAGAGCCAAAAGTAGACTCTCGCAAGAGTACAATTCGAACTCCTACTACACATGCCTCTTTTCCTATAATTGATCTCGATTCACCTCCTGAAAGTTTTGTCCCTCCTTAGAAACCACCTCAAAAGAAGCAAAAAATTGAATCAAGAGGAGTGGTTGATTATTCTGCCAAAGATGAAGATGATATCTATGTCACCCCTAAGGAAATGCAGATTGGAATGCCTCCTCATGAAGGAACAATTGCTTTAGGTTCAGGACAGAGCATCCTCATATTAGGGAAGCTTGACATTTGTGGATTCAATAATGCAGATGACTTGAGGGTAGAGGCTAGAAAAGAGTTTATGGAAGATGATTCCTTCATTGAAACCACATCATTCTAGGATTTCTGGTGGAAATCCAAGACTACAGACTATGCAGAGAAGGTTTCCATTCAAAGAATCTTGCACCCTGAATTGCCTAAAAATGTTATTTAGGAAAATGTAAGAAGCATTATGAGAAATTAGTTTAAAAAGATTAATTCCCAAGAGGGTAGAGAGCTTGTAAAGAAGAGTGGTGTGTTGCTATTACCAGAATGGACTATTTCTAATGCTATTGTTTTGGATGCCATAAGAAGGGCTAAAAGAACTCTTGTATAGAGAGAAGAAGAACTAGAAATGACACTTTGAGGTTTAGCCTTTAGCGAGGATTGGGATGCACTAGCCATATGGTAACTATCTTTCGACATCTAGGAAACTAGTCCTAGCAGAGGCATCAGAACTTAGTGGACAACTACTTGTAAAAAGAGTTGCTGACACTCCAACTTTGGAAGCTACAGACATCGTTTTTAATGTTTCTAGGTTTACCCAGTCAACTATAGAGGGTCTCACCTTGGAAAGAGATAATCATAGACTTAAATATAGAGAAATCCTAGATGACTATTACAACATCGAACAAAAAAGTGGCTACACTAGAAACTGAATTGGCATTCTATAAACAAAGAGAGGAAGTACATAGAGAACAGGGTCAACCTATCTCAAGCCACCCATTTTCAACTTCCCCAATGACATCTATGCAAAATTTATTTCATATCTAGGCTTTAGCAATAGTACCATATAGTCCGGGACAAGAATCAATTGCAGAGGAAGAAATAAGTAGGCCAAGTTCTAGCTAATTTGACAGAGATCAATTGCTTCTCCAAATTGAGACATATAAGAAATTGCTAGAGAAAGCTTAGGACAAAATGTATGAGAGCATATCAAAATATTTTTGCAATACCTTAAAGCATCTAAATGAGAATATTTAGGATAGACTCAATAGCGTGCATGACAACTATGCTTTGATAGTGCATACAATGAGGTTGTCCCAAAGAGATGAGGTGTTGGCCATACCAACCTTGAATAAATGGGTCCCAAGAGTTGAGAGATTTAAGTTGATATTAGTGGGAGTTGGCTAGCATGAAGATAAGTACCCTCTAGTGCTTCCAGTTTATAAGTTTGTGTGTGAGTTAAGCGAGCAAAAGTTTCAGGGATATGCAGCCCCATTAGAGCAAAAGATAATAGAGTTGATAGCTGAATATAACCACATTGATTTGTCACCACTACCAGATATTGAGGTGGCCAATTATGAAGTGAAATAATTGAAGGTGTGGAAGAGGGAATTGGATGAAGTTATTGATTCCCAAGTAAATAAAATTTTCAAAGAAGTTAATATTGATGTCTTCAATAACACTCTGGGGAGGTTAACATTTCTTATCAGCTTTCTGGAGGATTTTGACAGGGAATGCAATGTGGTTGTAACCAAGTACTCCCCTTATAGGAAAGCCATGGAAAAAATTATGGACTTTGATTAGCCATCTGAGGAAGAGTATGAATAATGGGGAAGGTTGTATGTTGGAAGGTTTGGTTAGTGAAACATATACTAGGTCACGTATTGTATAGGTCTGGCCTCAAAGGTTATAGAGTTAAAACATATGTTTCACAGGGAAGTATCGGTTGTTGATGATGTGGAATGCTGATTGAGATGCAAACTCACTTATGGTCTACATCATTTGATCATTTTTCTCGATAAGTTGGATGCGTTCTTTTGACATGTGCTTTTGAAAAGGAAAAGTTGCTCTTTACTATGAATGTAAATCTTCTTTGTCTTATGTGTATTCCCTCCATTTTTATTTCAAATATAACCAAATTTAGGAATATACCTTTGAGCGGTCCAATTGAAGTGTGACATGTGTACATTTGACCTATGGCTTGTTTTTCTCCGTTGTTCTATAAAAGGGAATTCAAGGCCATTTGTGCAGATCTTTTATTGAAATTCTGGAGCTACATTGAGAGAAATATAGAACACATAGTAGATATGTTGAGTCTTTATCTAATGCTTTGAGTATTGAGAGTAAGTTTAGTTAAATGTCTGGTTTCTGAATATATTTGAATGATAATGGAGATTTTCTGAGTCTATAGTCTCTCCATTCTAGTTTTGTATTAGAATAATTAATGAAAATGTTGATCAACAATCATTTCATTAATTTTCATCATGTTATACTTTGATATATGATCTGGTTTTGGCTCTTGTTCATGGAATGAGTTAAAATGCTTGGATTAGATCATGGGTTCGTATGTGAAGTCATTTGGATTTGATAAGTAGTCTTTAGTGCTCAATCATTGATTTGTGAATTACAAGGTGATATCACTAGATCATAATTGCTTAGAATTAAACATGCCTTATGTTTCAATTTACGTAGACTCCTAGCCCATAGATAATGGCACTAATTTTTAACCCATTGAACCTTTCTTGTGGTTTCAGTCAACCAAATTGATAGCAATATTTTAAAATAATCATTGGCTTTCCTATTGTTCATTGTTGTTTTATATTCTTAGCTTAAGATGCATAATTAACTCTAAGAATTTCCATCTTTGTGAGTGATATCATCTTATTTTCTATTAATGAGAATTCGTCTACCTTGATTTACAGTGTATGTGTAAATTGTTGAAATGAATTATATCTTTGGCATTGTGGGAATACCCTCCTGGGTATGGAAGAACCCAAAGTGGTGGAGATAAAATAATATACGTTTTATCTCATTTGTTGACCACTCATGTATTAGGTATTCAAGAATTGGGTTTGGAAAACTCATAGGTACTTGCTAAGGCCTGATTGGTTTGTTAAAATTAACCAACAGAATGGCAACTCTACTGGGGAGCTTTCACAAAATTTAGCATCTCTAGTGCAAATCTGGTATAGTCAGAGTAAATTCTTTATCTTCATTTATTGAACTAGGTTTCCATTTGTTCTTCGGAGTTATATACATCATTTTTTGTTCATGCTTCAAATTTTGGTCAATTTTGTCACCTTATGTCAGGTTATGTTCAAAATTTGCTCTGAATTTGCAAATAACACGTCTAGATATAGTCAAATCTTATTTCCCAGTATCCTGGGTGGCAACTTTGAATTTTCTCACACCAGTGCAACAACATCTCACAAAGAACTTGATAAGGAGAAATTTGACAGCTCGACAAGCATCATGAGGAAAACCAGAAGTCAATTGAAGAAAAATCCTAAACAGAAGGAAGAATATGAGCCTACAAAGGATAAACAACCTCTATGGAAGAAGAAAGTTGCAGAATCCTATAAGTCCCTCGATTCTCTTCTTGGAGTATCTTCCAATTTCAATAATGAAGTAATTAGTGTAAATACTTCTCGAGATTCAAGTAATAGTGGTGCAATTGAGGGAGGACAAGGTAGTTTCCCTGTTGAGCAATTATTTGATAATCTCTTAATTTCTAGAGAAGAAGACAAATGGGAATTCTAGGGTAAGAGTAAAGAACTCCTAGACCCACCAACACCTGGGATGGGATCTTTATTTCATGGGAAAATTTTTAAACCTAGAGGAGAAAATACCAGTCCACCAACACTTACTTTCCTTGGGGAAATGTTGTGGATCAAACATTCCATACTCTAGCTCAGAGTATGGGGATTTCCTCAAAGATGAGGAAGATGTCAAAAAAGATATACAAGCCTTGGATGAAAAGGCTGAAAGGTTAGCTGAACAAGCGGAGAAAAGGAAATCCCAAGCTCTAAAAGAAAGAGAGGATAGAATTAAGGCTAAGCAACTTGAAAGGGATGAGAAGAAAGAAAGAGTAGCGAAAATGAGAGAAGAATATGCTAAGCAAAGAGCTATTGAAAATGATGCTCAAGAAAAGATAGCTCAAGAAAAGGCTACTCGAGAAAATATTGGTAAGGAGAAAGTTGCTGAAGTAGCCACCTGAATTATCCCTGAAGTTCCAAAAATCACCATCTCAATGGAAAATTCTGCTGCAAGCACTTACACATCGACCGTTGCTACCACTAAGACTTCTGACCCCACTAAGAAAAAATCCTTCATAGATCGTGGGAAAAGGATTGCTGACTATTCCTAGAAAAATGCCTCCAATTCTCTTGATACCAATACCAAGAAAAATACCCTTACTTTGGTAGCCAAGACACCTATTATTAATCCCGAAGCCAATTCTAATCCATCTGATGCACCTTTAGACCCTGACACCTTGAAGTTACAATTGAAGGGTGAGAAATTGAAAGAAGAACCGAGGAGGGCAGAGATAGAAGCAAATAATGCAAAAATGTCTAGAAGAATTGCTTTCCTCAAAATTTCAATCCCAACCTCAGAGCCTTCAAGTTTTGGGAAGAGTGACGGTGGATCTCATGAAAATAATCCCAGGGGAAATACTCCTAGTGGAGGGGGTGGTGGTAATAAAGGAGGTGGAGGAGGTGGAAACAGAAGTAATAGTTCTTATTCTGATGATGAGGAAGAAGGTAGGAATAATAATTATGGTAGCAAAGGAAATGGGAAAGGTAAGGAACATAATCAAATGGATAATAAGAAAAATGATGAAAAAAGGATAATCATAGGGATAGGTGTCCCAGAGGGTCACCTCATAATGACTGATATAGGAAGTTGTGTTTTGATAACATCCCTGGTTACCCAAATCCTATCCTGAACAATGTCATG
This sequence comes from Sequoia sempervirens, assembly GCA_007258455.2. Lineage (NCBI taxonomy): Eukaryota > Viridiplantae > Streptophyta > Pinopsida > Cupressales > Cupressaceae > Sequoia > Sequoia sempervirens. The sequence continues at coordinate 148,563,305 of VDFB02256132.1, read as the reverse complement.
AAGAATCCCCCTAAATTTATTGGAAATAATGCTCTTAGTGGAGATCATCTGAAAGCCTTCCAGAGTTTTGTTGAAGACTTCAAATTATGGGAAGATGATGTAGCAATGAAGTATTTTATGCAATCCTTGACTGAGGATGCAAGGGATTGGTATAGAGGATTACCTCATGGAAGTATCGACTCAAAGGAATCATTCTACTAAGCCTTTAGGGAACAATATGGGGATTAGACTGATCCCAGATTTAGATTGAATGATTTCAATAACATCACCAAAGGGCATAATGAATTTGTTGTTGAATTCAACATAATATTTCAGAAGTCTATGAACAGAGTACCCATTTATTTGATACCTAACCCTAATGCATGTTTGGTAACATACTGCAATACTTATGATTCTTAGATGTGTTACTTACTTAGGGACAAGAATCCATGAACTTTTCCTGAGGCATATAAAATGGTTGTGAATATTGAGAACAATCGGAGGGCTTCTGGTAAAGTAGGAAGGAGAGATGACCCTAAGCTTCTAAAGAATCCCAAAGATCAAAATGAAAAATCTAGAAAGACTGTGGCTCTTGATGAGAAGCTCGATCAAGTTCTCAGTTTGTTACAAAAGCAAGTAAAAAATGATAAGCCTCAATTTCAAAGAAATGATAGGCCTCCTAGACTTCAAGATTTCCCCTATCATACCAATTGGCATAATGGCAAGCCAATTCAGAATAATTAGAAGAATTATCAAGCTACACCCGATCCTCTACATAAGAATACCACGAATATAGTTAAGGATTTACCTTGGTGCGAAGCATGTGAGATGCCCCATGCACCACAATAGTGTGTTGTAGCTAGGTCTATGTTAGAAAACCAACAAGATCAAGGAGAATCCTATTCACCTCACAATCCAAATGAGTCAACAAATATGTTCATGACTAGGTCAGATTTGGAATATGTTGGTTATTCTTCTAGTGATTACGCTGACATAGATGATGTGGATAAACAGAGGTGACAATCAATTATATACCATCAATAGGTACTACCAGATGATGAAAGGGAGGATGAGTATATCGCCTAAAATATTGAGGAATCAAACTTTTCTCTGAGAATACCTTCAAATGAGGAGATAGAGAGATATACAACTACCTTAGTTGCAAGAGCTCAAGAATGAAGTGATCTCCACTTGAGGAATAGAGTGGTGAGTGGAAATCAAGGCCATCCTAGTGGTCTATTCGTAAAAGAAGGCAATGTAGATGGTAAAGGTCCTGAGGAAAAGAAGAAGAATGAAGAAACCAAGCCTAAGGAGCCAAAAGAAATAAGAATTTGGGCTAAGAAAGGTAGCAAAGCTAAGGCTAATGTTGAGCTTGCACATTATGACCCGAAAGCTAAATAGTCAAAAACCACCATTCAGAAAGCTGACAAACAAGTTGAAAAGATAATTCCCTAGGAAATAGTATTTCCTGAGATGCCTAGCTATTCTCCCATTGACATGTTTCAAGTCTTATCCCAAATCCGAGTCACAGTCCCACTCCTTGAAATGATGAGGATTGAAAATCATAAAAATAAAACCGTGGTTATCATCAATAGTATTGTAGGAGGAAATAAGGACAATGTAGAGGTTGATGTACCTGACACAAGTGTTGGTCAAGCAAAAGGTATTGAACTGGAAGCAATTGTTAGTGAGAACCCTAAGATCTACTTAGGAACTACTATTACAACAAACCCAAGTTTTTTCAATCCTTTCTTTTTTATTATGATCATTGATGGAAAGATACTTAGAAATTGTATGATAGATTCTAAGGCTTCAAGCAATGTCATGCCCATTAAGATCATGGAGGAAATGGGTTTGAAAGTTGATAGTACATATGGAAAATGTTATGCCATGGATTGAAGGGAGGTCACTGTCATTGGTGTAATCTATGAGGTTCCATATAGACCGGTTTCATTTCTTGAAAAAGAGTTAGTCATGAGTGTTACAGTGGTGGAAATTCCCGACTTATGGGATGTTGCTATCTAGACAATGGTGTGCCTCCATGGGGGGAAGTATGCAATGCGATTTATCATTTTCCACATTCTACATTGACTAGAAGGATGTTAAAATTACTAGAGAATCAAGGTTTCGACATATGATTGAGCTACTTGAATACTCAGAGGAGCCCCCAATGGTTAATGTTGTGGACACAGGGCTTGAAACTTTCCATCTAGAGGAGTTAATATAAGTAGAGGAAGAAGTTAATCCTACTCCAATTGCTAGGGAAATCTCACAAAAATCCCAGGAAGGTGTCGTATGGATGCTCTATTTTGATGGAGCATGTTCAAAAGAAGGTTCAAGTGTTGGGTTCATTCTTATCTCCCCTCAAGGTAAGATGTTCAAATACTCTTTCTTGCTACAATTTGTATGTACCAATAATTTGGATGAATATGAGGCGTTCTTACTTTGTCTAAAGTTAGCTTCTAAGAATGGAATAAAGTTGCTAAAAGTATTTGGGGACTCTGAACTAGTAGTATCCCAAGTCAGGTCTAGATTTGTTACTAAGGAAAAAAGGTTGAGGCAGTATAGGAATGAGGTATGGGATACTATTGAATCATTTGATGCCTTTGGAATAGATTGGCTAGAAAGAGGAAAAAACGTCAAAGAAAATTTGTTGGCTAATATTGCAGTCAAGCTCGATGATGTAACTCTTGATGGTGTCTCAAGAATTGAGGTACAAATAAGGCCAACAATACCTAACAGCATCTGTAATTGGCAGGTGTTTGATGATGACAATGCCATATTGATATTCCTACATTGTGTGGACATATATGAGAATCAGGAGATTGATTTCAGCTCACATGTGGTAGAAGTGGATGGAAAGGAGACACTATTTTGTAATGAGGTGATCCAACTTAAGACCAATAAAATTCCTAAAGGTTTAGTTGCACTTGAGAGGGTTTTTGATGGCCCAGATATATTCAATGTTAGGAAATTGAGTGCACATAAAGAGGACTTAGAGGAAATCAATTTGGGAACAGAAAGTGCTCCTAAGAAGGTATATATAGGGAAAAGAATGAAACCACATGTGGGGACTATGTTGATTGCATTGTTACGAAAGTATAGACATGTGTATGCATGGTCTTACGATGATTTGAAAGCCTACAAAGAGGAGCTATTTCAGCATGAAATCCCACTAAAGCCCAACACAAAACCATTTAGGAAAAAACAAAGGCCTATTAATCCTACATTAAGGCACAAAATGCAAGAGGAGCTCACCAAATTAAGTGATGTAGGAATTATCAAACCTATAAGACAATCCTCATGGGTGTCCAACCTGGTTCCTATCAGAAAGAAGAATGGCGACTTAAGACTATGTGTAGACTTCAGGAACCTCAATGTGGCATCCTTGAAAGATAATTACCTGTTACCCAACATGGAAGAAATGCTACAGAAAGTCATTGGTTGTGAACTACTTTCTATGATGGATGGGTTCTCTGGCTACACCGAGGTCATGGTCAGGGAATCAGAGCAATACAAAACAACCTTTACAACCCCATGGGGGACTTATGTTTATGTTAGGATGTTGTTTGGTTTGACAAATATCAGTGCTACTTTATAGAGGGCTATGGACATGGCTTTTTCCAATTTTATAGATTTGTTCCTTGCAATCTACCAGGATGATCTTATTGCCCATAATAAGAAAGAGGAGGATCACTGCTCACACCTTGAGCAAATATTTTTTAGAGCTCTGGAGTATGGCATCTCGCTGAATCCCAAGAAGTGTGCTTTTGGAGTTAAAGAGGGAAATCTGTTGGGGAATATTGTCTCAAAGGAAGGAATCACGATTGATCTTGAAAGAGTGGTAGCTATAGAAAAAATTACACCACCAAGGAATGTCAAAGGAATTTAATTTTTCTTTGGGAAAATAAATTTTCTAAGGAGGTTTGTCACTAATTTTGAAGAAATAGTTAGACCTATCTCGAAGATACTCAAGAAAGGAGAAAAGGTGGCATGGTTAGAAGAGCCTCTTAAAGCTTTTCAAGCTATCAAAGATGCTATTAAAGCTGCACTTGTCTTGAAAACTCTAGATTATGCCAAGCCTTTCCAATTATTTAAGTTTTCCTCTTTTCACACTATAGATAGAGTCTTGTTGCAGAAAAATGATGAGGGTTATGAACAACCAATCACCTTCTTTAGTAAATATTAGCAAGAAGCTGAGCTAAAATATGATACCACTGAGAAGCAGGCTTTTGCTTTAGTTAAGGTTGTCAAGAATTTCAAGACATATTTGACTGGTGCAATGGTGGTGGCTTATGTACCAAGCACAATAGTCAAGGGCATTTTTACTCAACAAGAAACTACAGCTAGAAGATGTTGGCGGATAAAAAATATTCAAGAATTTAACATAGACATTCAGATTAAAAAGCTAGTAAGGGGCCAAGGCTTGACTAAGCTTATGGTTGAATATAACCTGGAAGCTAATCAAATCAATGAAGTGGAGTTGGAAAATGTCTCTCCCATTTGTGATATGCAAACATGTGGTTAATACTGAAGGATAGTTGAATACTTGCAGACCATGAAATGCCCGGATGGCATGCCTAAGAATGAAAGAAGAACCCTTAAGTTACATGCAATCAGGTATGTTATCATTGATTGTGAACTCTAGTGGAGAGGCCCATAGGGCGTGCTCCTCAGATGTGTGGATGGTGACCAAGTGGAAGATCTTATGATTGAAATGCATAAAGGAGTGTGTGAAGGTCACTATATGGCCAAGACAACAACAAACAAGGTGTTAGGGGCTGGCTTTTGGTGGCCTATAGTATTCAAGGATGCACACCAACTTGTGCAAGAGTGTGATGATTGTTAGAAATTTATAGGAAAACTAAAATTTCTAGGTAATTTACCACTTAGATCAGTCTCAACGCCACCCCACTTCCAACAGTGGGGCATTGAATTTATTGGAGAAATGGCGGTGAAGTCTAGTGGAGGACATGCTTGGATCTTGGTTACTACTGACTACTTCGAAAAGTGGGTTGAGGCCATCCCCACCAAGAAATCCACTAGAAAACTAGTCATTGAGTTCCTAATGAAGAACATTTTAAGTAGATTTGGTGTTCCTGAGAGAATTATCATAGACAATGCTATGTGCTTTAGGTCTGAAGAATTCATGGAATTTTGTAATGAGAATGGTATAAATGTGTCGTATTCATCACCATATCACCCCCAAGGAAATGGATAGGCTGAGTCTAGTAATAAAATCCTTATGAAGATCACTAAACGAGTTCTTGATAAGAACAAGAAGGCTTGGGATTTGAAATTGCAATTAGCATTGTGGGTAGATAGAACCACAGTCAAGAAAGTTATTGGGAATTCTCCTTTCAACTTGGTATATGGAGTGGAAGCTAGGATCCCACACAATAATTTGATGAAAATGTATAAGTTCCTACAGGAATATGATACTGACATTTGTGATGAGATGCAAAATAGGATGAATGAATTGGATGAACTTGATGAGCTAAGGAGAGAAGCTCACATGAAGAGTGAGAAAATGTAGCTTCAAGTTAAATATTTACATGAAAAGTGAGTTGTGCCAAGGAAATTTGAGATAGGATGTATGGTATTGATGTGGAATGCTAGACTAGAGGATATAGGAAAACATGGGAAGTTTGATCCCCTATGGCTTGGACCTTAATTATAGACAGTCATGGGGAGGATTCTTTCTTCTTGTAGTCACTTGTAGGGGAATTTATGGAACTACCAGTACATGGACAGTTCCTAAAACCCTATTTCTCCTTAAATAGGTTTGTCTCCATGTACATTGTATAGTTATGTAAATTTTGTAAATTGGGTTTGGTGTGTTTGTTTACTGTTGTGTCTGCTTGCCTTGTTCAGGAAAGCTCCTACCTTTTTTATCCCTCTATGTTTGGTTTGCTCCACCAATAGATTTATTTCTCACCATACCCACTAGGGGTATGCATCCCTGAGCATGCGTCGATATTAGACACCCAAAAATTCTTGATATTTTGAGGTCCCCTATCCTCAATATCAACATAGTATGTTGATTACACACAGGGTTTAGGGTTTTATTTGAATAACCTTGTCATTAAGAATCCCCATGTAATCCTCAGATGTCTTATTTCTATGTTGACTTATTTTTTTGGTTACTAGTGATATAAGTTACCTCTTGAGTCATCATTTAACATTTCTTACCGACCCCTTCATTAAGGATTGTTCGCTCATCCCCGGTCGCAAGGTTTCTTAAATATTCCCAAGTTCGGCCTTCAATATTCCACATACAAATGACTTATGTCTAAGTCATAATTCCCTGAGGGGTAAGTCCTTGTCGGCCTAGTCAAGGCCCCTTTTAAGACTAATTGCTGCATTCATGCAGGTTTGATGATCATGAGATGACATAATTTAATCTAGGCTGCTCTCTGCTATCCCGTCCATTTGAAGTGAATGCAGTTTAATTGTTGTGTGGTTAGTGAAATAATGCCACGTGTAAGTTGGTCCAGCTGCTATGTCCCATCTCAACATCCTGAACTTTAAGATTGACGGTGCTAATCGACCGAAGGAAAATGATCACAGTTGTTCCTTGCTAGCTCGCGTAGGAAAGATGAAAGTTCCTTAAAAGCAGCGAGACTCACAAAATACTACCATGTGTACTCTATAGCTACTATGGGTGGGGCACTCACGTATATGGGGAGAGTCCTGTCAGTGAATCTCTATTGGTTGTTCATTCGAGCTGGAGTGGTGTTATGAATTTAAATGTGTTTGACTCAATCTGAGTGTTTCAAGATGCCTAGCTCATCTATGGATCAATGACATGTATTCAAAATTGCAAAGTATGACCCTTGCAATTGTTTTGCTTCACGTGAATGGGAATTAATGGTGGAGGTGACCTATAAACCTATTCAATTCGTTTGAAAAATTGTGCATGTGGCTGACATGTCCAAGGCAATACAAAGAGTTGAGAAGCGAATTGCAGAAGTTCTCCTAGCCGACATTAGAGTTTGTCATGGTTGAAAGTAGTAAGTATAATAAACACAATTTTATTCCTTTTTAGTTTTTTGAGTTAGGTTTTTCTTTTAATCTGTTTTAAAGAGTGTGTTTCATCGTTCTTCTTTCATTGCTTTAAATTAGGGTTAGTCTTTGCTTTTAAAATCCATAGCCCTAAAAATTTCCTAGAATTATCTCTTGTCCTAAGTCATAAATTGCAATTAGGAAGTGAATAGTTAAAATTCCTCCATAAGAACTCTTATATATTCAAGCCCATGTCTCCCAAAATTCAAGGTATTTCTTCCTCTACCCAATCTAGAAACCTTTCTCAAGATGTGATTGATTTTCTATCCTAGTCTACAAGTAAGAAACCAGAGGGTAGGGTGTTGTTTCATGGCCCTACTGTGAAGGAGGGGATGGTAGATAAGGGTATGTGCAGGATCATCATGGAAAAAACAGGCCCTTAAGTGGCAAAAAATTCAGAAAAATCAGAGTTAGGAAACTTGACGTAAAAATTTGAATAAGTTATCTATATTATTTCAAAAATATGTAAGAATAGAATCTATAGGAAATTGAATGTAGTTTCTAAACTACTAGGTTTATTTTTTTTTTAAAATCCATTTGGTGAAAATTTGAAATTTCAATGCAATAGTACTTAAATTTCAGAAAAAATAAGAAGTAGGTGTCTGTCTCACCCTAACCACAATAAAATGATAATATTTGTTTATAAGATTTTATATATAAGTATATGACTCATGTCCAGATGTGATGCATATTTTTTTGTAATTTTTTTCCAAGCAAATAATTAATTATGAATTTTTAATTACAAATTTTCAAAAATATAAAAAACTCGTATGTATGACCACCTTAACTTGGTCAAAACTTCATGAAATTAAATTTTCCTTTTTTAATCCCATAGTATGTGAAGCATAGAATGTGACACATGTTTTGGATTCAAAAAATGTGATACTGTTGGAAAGATATAGATTTTTTTCAATCAGCCTATCAATCAGGACTTTAATCATAATTCAAATAGAAAATTAATAATAATTATTTATTAAATTCAAATTAAAGCATAATTTATATTAGTGGAAAGCTGAGAATATCCTTTAAAAACCCTTTTTGTTTCATCAAATTTGGGTTAAAAAAAAGTCATTAGCCACATACCCATCAGATTGCCACTTTTTGGCCCATCATGATCCTGCACATACCGATAAGGCTTGCTTCATCAAGGATGTTGAGGTACCTTACATGAGATGGCAGATGTTTCAACACTAGTTTGGAAATAGGAACCTTAGGGCCCCTTTTAGTAACCCATGGAAGTTGGATATGGGGAAACTAATTGTTCCAAATGTGTACATGGATGTGGATCTCCTAAAAGATATCACATCAAAATATGACCTAGTTTCTAGGGCAGTCAGAGCATTTGATGGGGTGGTTATGGTAGAAATAACCAGGGAAGAAATTGAAAAGGTCTTTGACTTGCATCAATGGATTCAAGACATAGTACCTTTGAATATGGATACTATTAGAATTGAGTACAACAATACCAAGGTGTTTATTTGACAAAAGATGATGCCTCTACATACTACAGTGACTGGAAGTGGGAAACAAAGGATGAAGGTTAGGATTGATGATAGAGAGCTCGAACCTTTCCCAATGAGCTATTTTTCTAGTTATTTCAGAAAGACTATATATTCTCTATACCAAACTGTTGTTGACAATCCACCTGACACATTGCAGAAGGAGTATCGCTACTTGGCCACACATCTGCAACACCCACCGTATAGTATTGTTTATGACTATGGAACTTATCTAGCTGAACATATCCATAAAGGCTTAGTTGAATTGCAAGAAGGAAAACAAAGGGTGAAGTTCTAGTGGTACTCATTGTTAATGTATATGTTCTTGTATAAAGGAAAGAGATCCTTTGAGAAGGAGATCACCTTGGAAAGGAAGAAGGATGATGTTGAATTTCCCGTTCAGTGCAGGACCCGAATCTTGGATAAAGATGACAAGAGGTATAACTTTGTAATGTTTAGAAATTATTTTCCATCCATGATAAAGAGGGCCTTGGTATATCAACCACCTAGAAACCCTAGAGAAATCCATGAAATATTGAGACCCAGGTAGTTGAGGCTAAATTTGAATTTAAGCCATAATTGGGGAGATTTGATTTTGTATCTTGATAAGACAATTTTTAGGATATATGGTAGTGGTTTGGGCCCATATGTTTTGCGTATAGATATTCCTTTGAGAATAGGGTTCCTTGAGATAATGAGGTAGTTAGGAGCTTCACAAGAAACACATTTACCTAAATCAGCAAGGAAGGGGTAATTCTTCCCAGTGTGGACAATATTTGCATATTACATTGTGACAAAAGGGATAGTGAATGAATTAGAGCACTTTATAGCTCCTTACAAATTGATGACTATGAGCCTAAGGAATCATGATCCTGAAGGCTTCATTAGTAAACTAAAAGTAGATAAGAAAATGGGTATCTTTGTACATGCTTTTGATTACCCTGAGGATGTTATTAGGAATGTCTTTAACTTTGAGGAACAAGATGAAAGAAAATCCAAACACCTGGCTTATAGAAAGATGGTAGAAGCTAAGAAGAAGAATAATCCCCAATATGATCCTCTTCCAAGTATACAAGGTGATTTCAATAAAGCTATGTTTGTTATGGACAACTTTGAGAATGTTGTTGGTGTTTTGAGAGAACAACGGGAGGTTCTAGATAAAGGAAAGGAAATGGTGGTTGAAGAAAGTGTTGAAATGGCATTAGAAGAAAGACCCTCATATCAACCACCCAAACAGTTGAGAATTTATTCTAGGAGGAAGAAAGTAGAAAGTGAGTAAAGGAGCTCAATAGCCCTTGTCACCTCTGAAGATCCAAAAGCAGACTCTTCGAAGAGTGTAGTGCCAACTCCTCCTACACAGGCCTCTTTTCCTGTAATTGATCTTGATTCACCTCCTAAAAATTCTATCCCTCCTGAGAAACCATCTCAAAAGAAGCAAAAAACTGAATCAATAGGAGTGGTTTATTATTCTGACATAGATAAATATGATATCTATGTCGCCCCTGAGGAAATGCAAATTGGAATGCCTCCTCATGAAGGAGAAATTGCTTCAAGTTTAGGATAGAGCATCCTCAGATTAGGGAAGCTTGAATTTTTTTTATTGAATACTGTAGATGACTTGAGCATAGAGGCTAGCAAAGAGTTTATGGAAGATTATTCTTTCATTGAAACCTCGACATTCTAGGATTTCTAGTGGAAATCCAAGACTGTAGACTATGCAGAGAAGGTTTCCATTGAAAGAAGTGTCCACCCTGAATTTCCTAAAAATGTTATTTAGGAAAATGCAAGAAGCATTATGATAAATGAGTTTAAAAATATTAATGCCCAAGAGGGAAGAGGGCTTGTAAAGAATATTGGTGTGTTTCTATTACTAGGATGGACTATTTATGATGCTATTGTTTTGGATGCCATAAGAATTGTTGAAAGACCTCTTGTAAAGACAGAAGAAGAACTAGAAATGGAACTTCGAGGTTCAGCCTTTAGCGAGCATTGGGATGCATTACCATATGGTCACTATCTTCATCATCTAGGAAACCAGCCCTGGTAGAGCCATCAGAACATACTGGACAACTGCTTGTGAAAAGAGTTGTTGATACTCCAACTTTGGAAGCTGTAGACATGGTTATTAATGTTGCCAAGTTTGCTCGGTAAACTATAGAGGGTCTCTATTGACAGTCCTTTTGGCACAATCAACATGCAAATAGAATATTGCTATCTTGTTTCTCCTGAAAGAGAAAGACAACACATGGATATCTTAGCTCGCAAGGTCTTTATAGTTGGTTCTCAACTGTGTTGATGTCCCTCAGTGGTCAATGTAACAGTAATGTTCAAGGGGCCTGCTGGTGTTGAGCTTCTGGATTGTTATGAGATCAAACATAAACTTAAAACCTATTCTAACCAGGGTTTTTAAAGAAATGTAAAAAAGATAGATCAGGGCTTTGAGATAGAAAAGAATGAGACTTCATCCGAATTCACCAAACCTATCACCTTCCAAGGAATTCCTAACTAAAACTATAGAACAAACTTAACTTGTGACTAACATAGTTCCATTCATTCACAGTGCTGATTTCAACAGCACATTGCAAGTTACCATTCAAAAAAAACATAAAATCAAATTTCATTCCTTGAAAGCTTCTCAAATCAAATGATTAACTCAAGACAAACATCATTCAGGAACACAACATGAAATAGATTTTAATCTGGTTGCTTCTATTGTTAGTAAAACAGATAAGCAACATTTACAAAAGCTGGCACAATCACCAGTGTATAGAAAATTAGTGATTTCAAATTGTTTCCATTTACACTAAGGAAACTGAAAGATACATTGGTCTTCTACTGAATCTAACTCCTACTTCTATTAACTACCAACAAGAACTTCTCTATCTACCACTTTCTAACCTTTACAAAGAGGCAAGAATGCCTTATATACAAAATGTACCAACAAGAATGCGTTGTCCCCCTTGCATTAGGGTTTACAAAATATCTGCTTCTAGGAGAGTCGGCTCTCAAATCTTTTTGAAGAGAGTCAATGATGCATTCAATGTGAAGTCCTCCTATCCATGCTGATGAGAGATTTATGTCCTTAGAAGAAGCTCTTTTAGATCTTTTGATACTTCAGCATTAACTCTCTATCTCCGTGTCCATACTCAAAATCCCCTTGAAATTCATCTTGAATGCTCTAAAATATCACCATTAATACTAATCTGTTTCTGCCAGTGGTCACTACAGCTGTCCCTATGAGTCATAGTTTCTTAATTCTTCTAGCCTCCTTCATGTTCTATACTCTATGCATGTTGACCATCTCCTGGAGGCACCATCGGGCCTCCTTAGACCTTCGCATTATCACCCGAGCTGATCCATCACCTTCTAATCTCAAAATGAGTCCATCTGGTTTGCATTCTATAGACCCTCTTCAAGGTGGCAGTCAATTGATCAAACTATCGTAGGTTAGCCCTCTTAGCTCCTCCCAATTGGTTAGACATTCACCATGCCAGATTCTAGGGTAGTCAAAAGTGATCCCCATTGAATCACATGTCGGTGAGACACTTATCGTGTCTCCCTAATGTGATGATATCGCTTCTAGCAACTATCAGCGTAGCATAAGAGAGTCAACGAGACCTTTCGATGAGCTGTAGAAGTCATACCGAGCTCACAAAGACCATCGGCAAGACAATCTCTAGTTGGTAGGATATCATAGCGAGGCTAGACCTTTTACCCTAAGCTCATTTTTGTATCAGCAAGACCCCATCAGGTCGGTGAAACTTCATGGCGATGTCTTTCTTCTCTCAGCGAGTACATCTAGGTTGGGGAGACCTCTTCATGTCAGAGGGATATTATCCTGAGTTCACGCCTTGTTGCCAAGACTCCTATGTTTCGTTGAGACCTTATGGCGAGGTCCCCTCTGTCTCTGCGAAACCATCACACTCAAGGAGACATCTTCCCAAGTCCATCCTTACTTCTTCAAGCCTGAGTTCCTCTAGTTCTTCTCGAGCTCCTTTGGCTTCATCTTGACCTTAGCTCTTCGGAAAGACACTATACTGAAAGGGGAATCCTTCGGCGAAACCCCCAACTATCGGGGAGACATCTCCCCAAAACAAATCCATCTCACCGAACCCAAATTTCATGTTGGAAAGACCCTCAAACTTCGGCTAGACCTCCTGGCGCACATCTTTCTTCTCCCCGAGTGGATACCCTATCAGTGTGACACTTCTTAGTCACCGAGACCTCCCAGCGAGAGTCTTAAATCTTCCTCAAAAAACCCTTGGGGAACCTTTTTTGACAAGACTTATGGTGATATCTTCTTCGTCGGCGAGACAATCCCACATCTGTGAGACCTCTCTCCGATCTCTTCATTTTATATCGAAACCCAACCCTTTGATAAGACTTTTTCGTTTCAGCAAGACCTCCTGCCAAAGGAAAAATTATCACCGGGCTCAAACCTTTGGTGGGACCTCCTTCTGTCGGCAGTTGGTGAGACATTTCCTCCTTTGGCGAGACCCTATCACGAGCCCAAACTGTCACGCCGATGTCACCCTTGTCATCGAGACCCCGCCTCTTTGGTGAGACCTTTCGTCTAGCGGCAAGAGCTTACGATGAGGGCTCCTCTGGTCGGCAAGACACAAAAAGAGTCATGGCGAGCGGGATGTTTGGGTGACCTATGAACCCCAAATGAATAGAACACAATGCTAGTTGGTGAGACAACTACAAAGTCTTGCCGACTTTCTCCTTAGAAAAATTTATAACCAACTTGATTGGGAGATGCCCTCCAACTGAGCTCCCTGAGGAAAACCATTACGTGCACGATCCAATCCTGCCAAGCAAATGACTCCATTAGTCCCTAGAGCACATAAAATATATTATAATAAACAATTTTGTTGCTTGTGATTATTTCATTCAATTTCCAACAAGAAGAAAACTAATTTAAGCCAAGATAGAACCAAAATTTGACAAAACCAGAAGGAAAACAAAACAAAAAACAGAAGAACCCCCAAGAGCAAAGAAAATAACCAAAGAAGACAAAATGAAACAAAAATGGGGACCCATTTTGTTCCAAATAAAATGGGGTGGTTATGCAGGGCATAACAAATGGCGACTCAGCTGGGAAAATGGTTTAACCATTTTCAAGAAGTTGAAGGATTCAACTACCCAGAACTCCTTGTTCATGAACCTTACAACTCCAATTGGGTTAGTTATAACATCCAAGGTAGAGCTAGAATCTCAAATGTAAGTCGACATTGGCTACCCTTGAATCTATGTGTATGCTTGATAGTGCATCGTCCTTTCATAAAGTTTTCTTCATCTTTGAGACAACAATGTGCAAGATTTGAGCTACATGAGTTGATTTCCTCTAGCTGTTGTGCAATGATATCCTAGGCATTGCTCTGGTGCCAATTAGGCATCCATAACCCCAATGGATATACCTATAGTTTTCTCACAACATTGCTCTATTGCCAGTCAGGCGTCCATAGCCCCGATTGAGATACTGGAATCACCCATTCATATTGAATCTTCTTTCTCTTTCAGATAATTATTTTCTCTTTTTTTTATATAGAGTTTCAGATATTTAATTTAATTCCTTTTCAATATGTCTGATGTTTAACATCTGATCTAGGTTGAAAACTACCATGGACTTCATAACAGCACTTGGAAATCGGATTTTTCACTCAAATCTTACAACACTGTTGTTCTAGGACAAATGTAACATTACAAGAGGAGATGATCTTATTGATTTGTGAAAGATTCAGAGGAGCTAATGAAGGTTACTCACTTTGCACCTTTTTTTCAAAACTTTCCACAACTTTTATTGACAACGGGCATGAAACAATGAATTCAGGACAAAATCACCCAATCAGTAGATCTGAAAATATCTAAACCACTTCTCTCCTAATGACCAACATATTCCTTAGATAACAACCACATTCTAAGATGGGAAAGAACAGATAAACCCAAAAGAACAAAACAAAACAAAATAGAAACCAAAAGAGCAAAGGAAACAGAAAGACAGAAAGAAAAGGACAAACAAACAAACAACAAAATATTTACAAACAAAAAAACAAACTATTTACAAACAAAAACAAAAGGAATAGGAAAGCGAAAACAAAAAAACAAAGGAAAACTAACTAAACCAAAAACTAACACTAACCAATCCTACTCCTAAACTAACTCCAAAGTTGAGCTTTATAAACACAAAACTATAAAAATTTATACATTGACTTGACTGATTTTTCATCATGTGTAAAAATCTTAACTTACTAGGGATAGTTCTAAACCTAGCAAATTTATCTTTATACTCAGAAATATGAAGTTTATGGGAAATAAGTTCATTCCGAGGGCATAAAGCTTGCAATATTATCAACTATGGGTTTTCAACTTTGTCATGATTTACCCACAAACAGGTTTTACTATCCCCAATGCCATAATCAAATTGAAAAATTATTAAAACAGAGAGGATAATGAAAGGACACTACCTGACCCTAAAGATTTCTAGTTACCAATGCAGACTTGTGTTGTATGATCTCCTCTTCACAAGGTCTCAGCTCATGGAACACCACTGAATCGAGGTTTTTCTTGCAATTAGGATATTCACTCACCAACATCTTTGTATTCATCTCGAGCACGGAGTCAAAAAATTTCTGAATTTCTTGAGACGAAGTCTCAGTTTCAACATTCTCTTGCAACATGTCATTCCCTAGGGTTTGAGAATCTGGCTCCATCTTATCATTTTTGATGTCAGGGGTATTGGAAAATGGTGAACAAGGATTTCCTTCAAACTCATTTGAACTCATAGAGTCAAAGTCAGGAAAGCACTTTCTCAATTCAAATTCTTGCACCTTATCAACAAGGACATGCCACTTAGCATCAAATTCATCAGTATTAAGAACAAATTAATTAGTGGATACTAAGCAAGGAATTTCTTCCAACAACACACTTGAGCAATCAGAATCAAAATCAAGAAAATACTCCCTTGTCTCATTCTCTTCGTTATGTTGAAGAGATTCAACTTCTAAGATAACCTCTTGGTTGCTTTCTTGGCATTCCTCTGCTTCATCCAAATGTACTTCGTCACAAATTTCTTCAGGGAACAATTGACTAATCTGCACATCTACTTGAATTTCTTCCCTTAAAATTTCATGCTGGCATTTAAGTCCTTGACTTTGATCACAAGATTCATTGGCAATTTCATCTTGAAGTGTGTCATCTGTTTTAATCCATCCACTTCTTAAATGACCAGAGTCATCTTCTTGTGTTAACCCATCAAGGTGCGTTTCTTCCTCATTCACCATCATGAAAGAATCTATCAATGCATCGATGAATCCATTCTCCACTTCTATCAAGTGCTCACTAGGTAGAGGAGTTTCATCAGTTGTTGAATCCATTTCAATGTAGAGATCGAGACCATCAAAAGATAGGGAAGAATTAAACCTCTTCACACCGTTACTCTCATCATTCTGGATGGAATGATTACCATTTTCATGTGTGCTAGTTGTTTCATCCTCTTCATTGGGGGGATAGGTACTCCAAGGATCTTCCATAAGTATTCCTTCAATCATGATCATTTGCTTGAAATACAACTCTATCCTTCCTTGGAAGACATGGCAGTCCATCTGAGAGTGTTGATTAGTTTGATGTATACTACATCCACTTGGCCCAACAAGTTCTGACAGTTTCAGATCTCCCAGCTCTTCTAATTTCTCCCTTATTCAATTTTGCATACGAGGGATATCAATCCAACCTGTACCCTGTTCCTTTATCCATTTCTCATCACCCTGATTCTCATATTGATTAGAAGAGTTACTCAAATCATTGGAAGGCATTGTTGATTTCTCATGACAACAATCCCATATTAATACCTCATCTCCTTCAAAGCCATCATTAGTACTAGCATTTTCAACAAAGCTAGATTCCATCTTAAGATTTGCATTATGCTCTAAATTTACATCCATTTCATGCTTTTCACCAAACAAGTCATCAAAATTATATTCTGGCGAATCAAATGTTTCATCTAGAACTTCATTGTAATGTAATGGACTATGCTTTGAAATATGACCAAAAAGAGATGATATGGTTACAACTTCATTGGTAAGTTAAGTACCTAGCTCTTTGATAGGATTTTGCAGGGATGAGTTCTCCCAGTGGTCTTGTGTGTGATTGACCTAATGTGGGGTGTTGGAAAATGTGGTGCTTAGAACCTTAGGAAGGTTGTAGTTGCTTGGTGAGACTGATTGCACCTGGGCAGGGATGGTGGGTGGAGTGACATAAGGCTACAGATGATGGCAGTTTGCAAGCACAAGAGGATTATAATCCTAAGTTTGGTTATTTGAATTCCTAGTGTCACCTCCAAATTGTGCCAATAAGAGAGCTTTTTTCAATGCGTCCTACAAGGATGTAGCTTCACCACAACATTTGACTTTGGTTGCAAATGAAGGGTTTAAACCCCAATAATAATGTTCTATCAATATATTATCATCCACAACCAAACCTAAAGCTTGAACCCTTTTATACATGAGCAAAAATATATGATTAAATTGATAAATTGATTCTGATGGTATCCTTTTTGTGGTTGTAAATTCAAACGATGGGTCTTGTGTTCAAGGATCAAACTGATCTAAGAATAAAATTTCTAACTCTGCCCATGAATAAATAGATTCTGATGGCAGATTAACATACTAGTGCCTTGCTGAACCTTGAAGTGTTTTGATGAACAATTGACAGATGACATCCTCATGCTGAACCTGGAGAAAAATGAATATGCGCCTGCAAGTTTCAACATGTTTAGAAGCATTTTTCCCATTGTTAGAAAAAAAAAATGGAAGCCTATTATATAGGTGACTAGGAATTTCATGGGCAAGCCCCGGTGTATACAAAGGGCTACCCATTGGAGCTGGGTTTTCCAAGACCTGGCCCACTCCAACTCACAACAATCCAAAATTTTCTCAAGGGGCCCTCCTTCTAGCGCTAGTTTCTGTTGACGGTCCTTTTGGCACAATCAACATGCAAACATAATATTGCTATCCTGTTTCTCCTGAAAGAGAAAGACAACACATGGATATCTTAGCTCCCAAGGTCTTTATAGTTGGTTATCAACTATGCTGATGTCCCTCAGTGGTCAATGCAACATAATGTTCAAGGGGCCTACTGGTGTTGAGCTTCTCTATTGTTATGAGATCAAACATATACTTAAAACCTATTCTAACCAGGGTTTTTAAAGAAATGTAAAAAAGATAGATTAGGGCTTTGAGACAAAAAAGAATGACACTTCATTTGAATTAACTAGACTTGTCACCTTCCAAGGAATTCCTAACTAAAACTATAGAACAAACTTAACTTGTGACTAACACATAGTTTCATTCATTCACAGTGCTGATTTCAACATCACATTGCAAGTTACCATTCAAACAAAACATAAAATAAAATTTCATTCCTTGAAAGCTTCTCAAATCAAATGATTAACTCAAGACAAACATCATTTGAGAACACAACATGAAGTAGATTTTAATCTGGTTGCTTCTACTATTAGTAAAACAGATAAGCAACATTTACAAAAGCTGGCAGAATCACCAGTGTACAGAAAATCTATGATTTCAAATTGTTTCCATTTACACTAAGGAAACTGAAAGATACATTGGTCTTCTACATAATCTAACTCCTACTTCTATTAACTACCAACTAGAACTTCTCTATCTGCCACTTTCTAACTCTACTAGGTCTAAAAGTTCTAACCTTTACAAAGAGGCAAGAATGCCTTATATACAAAATGTACCAACAAGAATGCGTTGTCCCCCCTTGCATTAGGGTTTACAAAATATTTGCTTCCATGAGAGTCGGCTCTCAGATCTTTTTGAAGAGAGTCAATCCTCCATTCAATGTGAAGCCCTACTGTCCATGCTGATGAGAGATTTTTGTCCTCAGAAGAAGCTTTTTTAGATCTTTTTATACTTCAGCATTAACTCTCTATCTCCATGTCCATACTCAAAATGCCCCTGGAATCCATCTTGAATGCTCCAAAATATCACCATTAATACTAATCTGTTTCTGCCAGTGGTCACTACAGCTGCCCCTATGACTCATAGTTTCTCAATTCTTCTGGCCTCCTTCATGTTCTAGACTCTCTGCACGTTGACCATCTCCTGGAGGCACCATCGGGCCTCCTTAGACCTTCACATTATCACCTGAGCTGATCCATCACCTTCTATTCTCATAATGAATCCATCTAGTTTGCATTATGTTGACTCTCTTCAATGTGGCAGTCAGTTGATTAAATTGTCACAGGTCAACTCTCTTAGCTCCTCCCGATTGGTTAGACATTCACCACGCCAGATTCTCGGGCAGTCAAAAGTGATCCACATTGAATCATATGTCGGTGAGACACTTATCGTGTCTTGCCGATGCGATTATATCACTTCTAGCAACTATTAGCGTAGCATAAGAGAGTCGGTGAGAAATTTTGGTGAGCTGCAAAAGTCATACCGAGCTCACAAAGACCATCGTCAAGACAATCACTAGTCAGTATGATATCATGGTGGGCCTAGACCTTTTACCCTGAGCTCATTTTTGTATCAGCAAGACCCCATAGGGTCGGCGAGACTTCATGGCGATGTCTTTCTTCTCTTAGTGAGTACATCCAGGTTGGGGAGACCTCTTCATGTCGGAGGGATATTACCCTGAGTTCACGCCTTGTCGCCGAGACTCCTATGTTTCACTGAGACCTTATGGTGAGGCCTCCTTTGTCTCTACGAAACCATCACACTCGGGGAGACATCTCCCTGAGTCCATCCTTACTTCTTCAAGCTTGAGTTCCTCTTGTTCTTCTCGAGCTCCTTTTGCTTCGGCATGACCTTAGCTCTTCGGCAAGACACTATACTAAAAGGGGAATCCTTCGGTGAAACCCCGAACTGTCAGGGAGACATCTCCCCGAAACAAATCTGTCTCACCGAACTCAAATTTCATGTCGGTGAGACCCTTGAACTTTGGCTAGACCTCCTGGCGCACATCTTTCTTCTCCCCGAGGGGATACCCTATCGGTGTGACACTTCTTAGTCGCCAAGACCTCCTAGCGAGAGTCTTAAATCTTCCCTGAAAACGCTTGGGGAACCTTTGTCGGCAAGACTTATAGCGATATCTTCTTCATCGGCAAGACAATCCCACATCGGTGAGACCTCTCTTCAATCTCTTCATGTCATATCGAAACCTGACCCTTCGGTAAGACTTTTTTTTTTTGGCCAGACCTCCTGCCAAAGGCAAAATTATCGCCGGGATTAGACCTTTGGTGGGACCTCCTTCTGTCACCGGTCAGTGAGACATTTCCTCCTTCGCTGAGACCCAATCGCGAGCCCAAACTGCTACGCCGATGCCACCCTTGTCGCTGAGACCCTACCTCTTCATTGAGACCTTTCGTCGAGTGGCAAGAGCTTACATCGAGGGCTCGTCCAGTCGGTAAGACACAAAAAGAGTCACGGCGAGCGGGATGTTTGGGCGACCTATGAACCCCAAATGAATAGAACGCAATGCTAGTCAGTGAGACAACTGCAAAGTCTTGCCAACTTTCTCCTTAGAACAATTTATGACCAACTTGATTGGGAGATGCCCTCGAACTGAGCTCCCTGAGGAAAACCATTACGTGCACGATCCAATCCTGCTAAGCAAATGAATCCATTAGTCCCTAGAGCACATAAAATATATTATAATAAACTATTTTGTTGCTTGTGATTATTTCATTCAATTTCCAACAAGAAGAAAACTAATTTAAGCTGAGACAAAACCAAAATTTGACAAAACCAGAAGGAAAACAAAACAAAAAATAGAAGAACCCCCAAGAGCAAAGCAAATAACCAAAGAAGACAAAAAGAAAACAAAAAGGGGGACCCATTTTGTTCCAAATAAAATGGGGTGGTTATGCAGGGCATAACAGTCTCACCTTGGAAAGAGATAATCTTAGAGTTAAATACAGAGAACTCCTAGATGACTATGACATCAGCCAAAAGAAGTGGCTACACTAGAAACTGAATTGGCATTCTATAAACAAAGAGAGGAAGTACATAGAGAATGGGGTTAACCTAGCTCAAGCCACCCACCTTCATCTTCTCCAATGACATCTATGCAACATTCATTTCATATCCATGCTTTAGCAATAGTACCATATAGTCAGGGGCAGGAATCAATTTTAGAGGAAGAAATAAGTAAGCCAAGCTCTAGCTCATCTGATAGAGATCAATTGCTTCTACAAATTGAGACATATAAGAAATTTCTAGAGAAAGCTCAGGACACAATGTATGAGAACATATCAAAAGTTGTCTACACTGCCTTAAAGCATCTAAATCAAAATATTTAGGATAGACTCAATAGCGTGCATGACAACTATGCTTTGATGGTGCGTGTAATGAGGTTGTCCCAAAGTAATAAGGTATTGGCTATATAAAGCATGAATAAATGGGTCCCAAGAGTTGAGAGATTGAATTTGATATTAGTGGGAGTTGGCCAGCATGAAGAAAAGTACCCGCTAGTGCTTCCAGTTTATGAGTTTGTGTGTGAGTTAAGTGAGCGAAAGTTTTAGGGATATGCAGCCCCATTAGAGAAGAAGATAATAGAGTTGATAGTTGAATATAACCACACTAATTTGTCACCACTACTAGATATTGAGGTGTCCAATTATGAAGTGAAACCATTGTAGGTGTGGAAGAGGGAATTAGATGAAGTTATTGATTCCCAAGTAGATAAAATTTGCAAAGTTAATATTGATGTCTTCAATAACACTCTAGGGAGATTAACATTTCTTATCAGCTTTCTGGAGGATTTTGATAGGGAATCCCATGTGGTGGTAACCAAGTACTCCCCTTACAAGAAAGCCATGGAAAAAATTATGGACTTTGATTGGCCGTCTGAGGAAGAGTATGAAGAATGGAGAAGGTTTTATGTTGGCAGAAGGTTTGGTTTGTGAAACATATACTAGGTCATGTATTGTATAGGTCTAGCCTTAGAGGTTACAAAGTTAAAACATATGTTTCACAGGGAAGTATCGACTGTTGATGATGCAGAATGCTGATTGAGATGATGACTCACTTATGGTCTAAACCATTTTGTCATTTTTATCGATAAGTTGGATGCATTCTTTTGACATGTGTTTTTGAAAAGGAAAAGTTTCTCTATATTATGAATGTAAATATTATTTTTCTTATGTGTATTCCCTCCATTTTTTGTTGCAAATATAGCTGAATTTAGGAATATACCTTCGAGCGGTCGAATTAAAGTGTGACATATGTACATTTGGCCTGTGGCTTGTTTTGCTCCCTTGTTCTATAAAAGGGAATTCAGGGCCATTTGTGCATATCTTTTGTTGAAATTATGGAGCTACATTGAGAGAAATATAGAACACAGAGTAGATATGTTGAGTCTTTATCTAATGCTTTGAGTCTAGATAGTAAATTTAGTTAAATGTATGGTTTCTGAATATATTTGAATGATAATGGAGATTTTTATAGTCTATAGTCTCTCCATTTTGCTTTTGTATTAGAATCATTAATGAAAATGTTGATCAATGATCAGTTCATTAATTGTCATCGTGTTATACTTTGATATGTGATTTGGTTTTGGATCTTGTTCATGGAATGAGTTAAAACTCATCGATTAGATCATGGGTTTGTATGTGAAGTCATTTGGATTTGATAAGTAGTCGTTAGTACTCAGTTATTGATTTGTGAATTACAAGGTGATATCACTAGATCATAATTGCTCAAAACTAAACACGCCTTATGCTTCAATTTACACAAACTCCTAGCCCATAGATAATGACACTAATGTTTAACCCATTGAACCTTTCTTGTGGTTTCAGTCAACCAACTTGAGAGAAATATTTTAAAATAATCATTGACCCACCTATTGTTCATTGTTGTTTTATATTCTCATCTTAAGATGCATAATTAACTCTAAGAATTGTCATCTTTGTGAGTGATTTCATCTTATTTTCTATTAATGAGAATTTGTATGCCTTGATTTACAATGTATGTGTAAATTGTTGAAATGAGTTATATATTTGGCATAGTGGGAATACCCTCCTAGGTCTGGCAGAATCCAAAGTGTAGGAGATAAAATAATATACGTTTGATCTCATTTGTTGGCCACTCGTCTAGTAGGTATTCAAGAATTGGGTTTGGCAAACTCATAGGTACTTGCTAAGGCCTGATTGGTTCGTTAAAATTAACCAACACTTAGTGAGTTGTAAAATAGGTGGAGTGGAAAGATAATCTTTCAAACTCTCAAAAGCCTATTTACAATCCTCATTCCAACTAAATTGGACCTCTTTCTTTAGGAGATGTGTGAAAGGTAATGTTCTTTTTGCTAGAGATGCTACCAAATGACAGATAGCTTGAATTCTTCCTTGTTAAGTATGCAATTGAGAAATATTTCTACGAGGTGGCATGTTAACTATAGCATCAATTTTCATCATATCCACTTCAATGCCTTGTGAGATATGATAAAACCTAAAAAATTTCCACTATCTACTCCAAAGACACACTTTTTCAAATTTAATCTCATGTTACATTTTTGCATTCGGTCAAAGATCTTTCGAAGGATAGTCACATTATCTTTTCAAGTTAAATATTTTTCTAGAATATCGTCAAGATAATCTTCCAAGATTTTATGTACGTAATCATGAAATATCAATGTCATAGCTCATTGATATGTTGTGATTGTGTTCTTTAATCCAAAAGGAATAATTACCCAACAAAATGTTCCACAAGTTGTAGTAAGTGTTATTTTGTATTGATCTTGAGGGTTGATAAAATTATATTTGATTATATCTAGAAAATCCATCCATAAACGGAAAAAAAGAATGTCCCATGATCGATTCCACTATCATGTTGACATTAGGAAGGGGGGAATCATATTTAAATATGATTCATTCAAATCATGAAATTATGTACATATCCTAATATTATTTTTAGGCTAAGCAACTTCAACAATGTTCGAGATCCAAGGAGAATAATCAATAGGTTAGATAAACCTAGTGTCAAGGACTTTTTCAATCGAGGCCTTAACTAGTAAGGTTATCTTATGATTCATCTTTCACATCTTTTTTCTAACTAGTTTAACATTCTCAGTGAGGACTATGTTGTGTGTTACTATCTTAGCGTCAATTCCTCACATATCTAAATAAGTCCAAGCAAAAAGTTTGGGAAAGTTGTGAAGTAAAGTTGCATGGTCTTCTTGTTCATCTTCATCAAGGTAGTTTCCTATATTTATCACTTTGTCCTTATTTTTAACATCCATAAGTATTTTGATTGTATCTCCCAAAGGAAGTGCACTTTGTTTCAAAAATTTAGAGTTGTATTCTTCACTATCCTTATCAATCTTATTACTTTCCTTTTCTCTGTATTTTTTCTTAGCACTAATCATAGCACATGTAACCCATTTGTTTTTATGAGGATTAGATGGTTTTTCATAAACTCCTAACATTTCTTTCAAGGCTTCATCATCTACAAAGTATGCACATGATGGTTCGTAAGCCATATATATCAAGCAATTCAGGATGCTTCAAGGTGAGAGTTGTTTTAGGATTACATGTTATGGAATTGATGTTCAATGAGGGTCTTTTGTTTACTTGCATTATCTTAGAAGGAAAATATCCCAAGCCACTTTTTTTTTCTTATGTGTTAGGCTCTATAGGAATGCGGATGCCTTGTTCTTTCTTTCCACATTCTTTTCCATTCTAGCCAAGTTGTTTGATAAGCTCATAATGTCTTCCATAAATTCTCTCCATTTATTTTGGGTTTGGTGGTTGTATCTTCTTCTAGATTAGATGAGGTAGATGATTGTGAGTTTTCTTTTGAGTTTTTCATTGACATCACCATTGGTTGCTTTTTTTTCATCTTCTTTTCTTGTGATTATGTATTCTCCCATAAACGAAGGTGTGAACTCTAAGGAACCCCAATCATCTTCCAATAAATTTGAAACCATTTCCATCTCTTGTTCTTCCTCTTTTATAGGTTCTATGTTCGATGTTGGAATTAATGTGTTTAGAGGACCTTTCATTACTTTTTCAACTTGTAAGAAACTTTTAAGCTCAAGGTCTATTTCAACTTGGTATAGTTTATTGTTATAGACATACTTCATTATACAATGAAGAGTTGAAGGCACTGCATGCATCTCATGAATCCAATATTTCCCTAAAAGAAGATTTTATGAAATATTATTAGGCATTACATGAATAGGAATTTGCAAGGTAGCCTTTCCAACTATAATAGGTAAAGTAATCACACAAAACAGTTGCTTTCCTACATTGTCAAATCCTCTAATTGATAAGGATTCAGGTTGAATTATTGATTTTTCCATGCCAAATCTATCCAAAAGGGTCACACTACACACATTAAGGGTAGAGCCATTGTAAATAAGGGTTCTTTTTATTCCTACTATATTATAGATAACTATTATCATGAAGGTATAATTTTTCTTTCTCATTTCCAAAGGAGGTAGCTCATGGTGATGAAAAGTAATGTCTACATTAACTGCATTCATTCCTTGTATTAGAGCTACCACATCATTTTCATTTTTACTAGAGGGAACCACTACTTTTTGCAAGGTAGTTTGAAGCATAGTGTGATAATTAGGTGAATTTTGAATTAGGTCCCATAGGGATATCTTTGCAAGATTATTCTTAATTTTTTCAGCAATATCATACTCCTTTCCACTATTCAAAGGAAAACAATGAGGGGTAGGAAAGAAAAAGTTAGGAAAAGGTAAAGATATTGTAGTTGATTGTTTTGGTTATGGGTTGTTTCTTGTGTTATATGTATGATAAATGGTATTATATCTTGGTTGCTACAAAAAATTGTTCTTAGGTGGTTCAAGGGTGAAAGGGGGTTTGTTTTGAGTTTGATATTTGTGTGAAGGTAGGCAAAGGATGAGTTGAGGTTGAATCATGTTAAGTTATCTTTGTTTCAAATTTTCATAACAAGTCTTAGTGGATGGACCTTGTGAGATTAAATCCTCAAGGGATTCATCTAACATGTCAAAGTCATCACTACTAAAAGGCTTGAGGGTTAGGGTAACTTGGGAAAAGAGATTTGACATACTCAAATAACTATGCTTTCTCCAAGTGGTTCATCAATTTTATAGGTGTTTTTGGTTTTCATTTTCTAATGAATGCTAAATAAATCTAATCTTATCAAACTATGAAATAATGATGGAAATGAAAAGTAAAATAATCTAATTCCATCCATAATTGAAATGTATCTAAATTAAGCTAGATCTAATGAAATGTTTGAAATAGAAACTCTGCAAATTGAAACAAAAAATTAACAATAAATAGAAACATACAAATAGAGTAATAATGCTAGAAAATGTAGTTTCAAACATGACATGAGACTAAATCACCTAGAGGGGCACATGAGTCCTAATCAGGGCTTTTCAAGGATCTTAATATGTTGGTGTGATCCACCTCCCAGGAGCACCATTTGCAAAAAATAACCTTCACGAAATAGAGAGAGGAAACAGAAGGCCATTTCACCAAATATGAGTGAATAAATTTGAGATAATTTACATATTATAAAATACTACCTTATAAAGGAATGAAAATGTGTGATGGGTATAAAACTTCCTAGCACGGGAAAAACCACCCAAATAACCAATGAAAAATTAAGCCTAAGTAAACTTAAGAAGGTGAATAATATTCACGCTAATATCTCCACTTAAGTGCAACTTAGGGAAACTAAAAATGAAAAATGATATGCAAAAAAAGGGTCTTGAAAATGAGGCCATGTTAGGTACCCATGCAAAACAACAATGCAAAAAGGAATCTCTCAGAACCAGAGAAAAGGACAAAAACACTATGGGACAAAACCCCTCTCCAAAAGAGAGAAAAGAGAACAAAAATGTTGAATGGATGAAGGACTCAATCACACTCCCCAAATACTACATACATCATGTATATACAATCAATGGACCCCCCATAAGAGGGAAATAGAGATACTATGTAGCCCCTCAACAATGTGTAATCACCTGCAAAAATGGTAAGTGTTTGAAGACAAAACATAATCCAATGTCGACAAACAACTTGTCTCCCTTTTGGAAGAAACAAAAAAAATACAAATGCAAGAATGCTTCCCATTCTAGATAGGAATTGACATAAAGAAGCATGAATATGTATGATGATGTCTCTGAAATCTGCTCATGTGTCACCAAGACCTTGGAAGATGATGCCACAAACCAATTAGGAACATGCCCAATCATAATAGGAGGTGACAAACAAGGTACCACTAGAAATTAATTCTGAACATTCTCCAGAGACTGAGATTGAAAGATAACAGTTGTAACACAACTATCATCAAATAGGAGGGATATACCCTCAAATATATCTTCCAATTCAGAAATGTGAGATTCCATGAACAATGAACCAATGTTTGGAAAATACAAATCCCAATCAAGAAGACAATGAAATACTTGTTGTAATGAATCACTAGACGTGCTCAGTGAATCATGAACATAAGATGAATGGTCTTGTTGAACATGAATAATAGGAGCCTCAATCAACGACTCTACATAATAAATCAATGAAGGTGAGGGTACACCAATTGTCCCTAATGGAGAAGGAGCATCTAAAGAACCCTTGTCATCCTCATCTAAAGACTCAAAGTATTCCAAAAATTCAAACTCCCACATAGTAGCATGATCATAGGGTATCTTATCCGAAAAATGAAGAGGCACAAGACAATATGAAGCAGGATCATCTGGGAATAGTTGAGTATTAGGATCTCCATGTATTTCACAAATTTTAGTCCAAAGAATATGAGGACACTCAAAATGATCAATAGCATTCAAAGTGACATCATCAATATGCATTGCAATAACTCCTAGGACATGATCCCTTTTGCAATTCCATGCAAATTTCTTACTATTAGTACCAGGAAGGGGAACTAGATTATATAAATGTGGCAAAAAATGAAGCCATCTAAGATATTTTATGACACCATCTCTCCATTGTTTATAGTTTCCCCTTTTCAACATAATCACGACATGATGAAATGAAAACCCCATAATGAATTATGAAAAATCCTCTAAGAATACAAAGACGTTAACCTTCAACAACAATTAGAAACTCCCAAATACTATAAATGAAGCCTTCCCAAAATACTTCAAGAAGCAATAATGCAAAAAAGGGCTAAGAATCTGAAAAAAATTGAGCAAAAAAAATTAAACACCTTAGTGGGTTCTCACGCCAAATCAATTTTCAAGCCTCCCCTCAAAGCACACCACGAGCCGCCTCTTCATAGCCTATGAGACTTGCTCACACTAAAAAAAATCACTACAATTCTATTTAAAGAGCCAAAAATTATCCACTACTGCCAATGTGGGATTAATGTCCCCAGAACAACTTCAAAACCAACTTAGGACCCACTCCTTTGGCTACACAAAAGCCCTAAATTGAAATATTTAAATAAAAAATTTATAAAGTATAATTTTTTATTAAAAAATACCTCCATACAACAAAGAAATGAATTTCACTCAACAAATTTACAATAGCAGCAAAAGAAAGATCTCTAGAAAATTTTCAATGCCTTTGAATATGCTTGTAACCTTGGTGAACTCCCTTCTCATTGATTAGTTCTGCTTTCAAACTTCCTTCAAATAGTATGGAACCCACATCCTCTATTCTTTCCAACGCCGCCCCATGTTGTGCTAACACATGCATAGTCAAGGAAATAGTAATAACAAAGGGTCAACAACTAGCAAACAATGAATAGTTCATAGCCTCTAGTTTAGAAATCACGCCTCTGGCTCAGAAAATTGTAGCCCCTCCAAATTGAAGATTTTGAGAAGGCTTTGAGATCATGAGCCTTTTAGAAGGTTTCAACCAACAAAAATAATGTAGCAATTGATAGAGGTAGTTAATGAACAGTCATGACCCAAGGCAAGGAATAGGCTTGGGTCTGCACAAAACACCCCTCTGATGCACCAAATTTGAAATAGTTGTTGGTCCTATTATAAATAAGCCACCCTTAGCTTGCTCCAATGACCGAGGAGATCTGAATGGTGATACCAATGTAGAAGCCAAAAAAACTACCACCTCCAATAATGAACTAAACACCCAAATTTCCTTCTAGCAAAAAATGATGAACACAACCCAAATACAAATTAATTCACCGAAAAATCATAAGAAAATTGGCCTGCAACGACCTCCAAAATGCTTGCCACAAGGAAATTGTGGCCTCAATGAGGAAAATGTGCTCTCGAATAAATGCTGTCCAACAAAAGGACATAAATCATTTCAAAAATAACAAGGAATGATCAATTCACCAACAATACCAAACACCCCTCAACACAAAAATAAAAAATGAGGCATCTTTGAAATTTGAAATTTTTTAAATGTCGAACAAATAAATGATCTCAAGCACTTCGATAAAACCTCCTAGGAAGGAGAGGAGAATGGTTGGCTCTAATACCATGTTTTTTTCATCCACCTCCTAGGAGCACCATCTATAAAAAATAACCTTCATGAAATACAAAGAGGCAACACAAGGCCATTTCACCAAATACGAGTGGATAAATTCGAGATAATTTACATACTATACAATACTACCTTATAAAGGCATTTAAATGTGTGACAGGTATTAAACTTCCTAGCATGGAAAAAAACACCTAAATAACCAATGCAAAATTAAGCCTAAGTAAACTTAAGAAGGCGAATAATATTTACGCTAACACAATACTAAATAACAGTTACTACATAATACCCATAAATAAGGCAAAACCACTTGTATTGGGACTAAATTTCCTAGAGGGGTGTATGAGTACCAAATTAGGGTTTTTGCACCATTTTCAGAAAATTCTATGTAAATTTTATCTTTTCTTGTTTGGATAATGTCTAGACTAAGTGAAAATGAAAATTTTAAGTCAATTTTAGTGATGCAAGAGATAAAAATGCAACCTATATGCACTTTCACAAATGCAAGATTTAGAAACCGTAGATGCAATTTAACTAATGTAACCCCTAATGCAATGTTAATGCAAGATAGATATAGGACTATGGTGCTCTCCAAATTAGAATTAAGATGCTCTAAATGGAGGTTCACAAAAATGAAACAACGAAAGTACGAGGCATTTTCTTTAGGAGATAGGGTTCCTACTTCACACTCTTGTTTCACTCAAGGAAACCCTAGAGATCTCAATCCAAGGATGGAATGGGGGAAAGATATCTACTAAAGGTTGTCCTAGGGTATTATTAATGACTAAAAAAGGGTTCACCACCAAGCTAGGGCTTGGAAAGACTATTAACATGGAGGATCTAATGATGAAACTTAATGCTATGCAAAACTTAAGTAAATGACCTAGAAATAAATGTAAAATGATTTTTTTTTTGGAAAATTAGAGTACACCTGGAAACTTGAATATGATCAGAATAATCTCTAAAATTCTAAAAATGTGAACTTTAGGGAACACTGGGACTCATATGCTAGGTTGGGCATATCAGTCCTAGTCTAGGGTTTAAGGGCTAAAACAAGAATCTGGCAATGTTGACTCAAGATCTTCAAAAATCTAGAAAATTTCCTATGTTGGGACTCAGATGCCACTTGTGGCATATTAGTAATCTTCTACTTTTTTGAAAATTCAAAGTCTAAATCAGGTCTCCAATCCTAGAAATGTTAACTCAGGATCTTGAAAAATCTAGAAAATTGCCTATGTTGGGACTCATACACCACTTGTGCCATATTAGTACTTTCCTACTTTTTTGAAAATTCAAAGTCTAAATCTGGTCTCCAATCCCTACTCTTCCTTCCCAACTTTATTTTCAAATTTGAACCTATAAGATGACCTAAAAAACAAAATATAGTGTTGATTTTCTTATTGTTGAAAGAATGAAGGAGTTGTCATTGATGTCAACTAGTTAATTGGTTATTAACTGGTTGTCGTTATCATTGATGTCATGGATACAGGTTATTGGCTGTATATGTTAATGATATTGAGAAAATTGTAATTGTAGGTGTTCAGTGGTTGCTTCAGGTTTTTCTCTAGAATTTTCTTCTATGCTTGTGTGGTTCATATATGTTGATCATGGTTGTTGGAAGCTGCTATATCTAGATTTTTGGCTTCTAATTCATTGTACATTGCAAGTAATGTTCACCAGTTGTGAACCATAGTTTTCTGTGTATCTAGCTGAGTTCTGGGAGAAATATTGTTGGTCCAAATTTATTTTTTGTTAAGTCTTATGACTTGGAGTTCTAGAATTAAGTTGTTATGATTGTGTTGAATATAATTTTGGTGTCTAAAAGGATTTGATCATACTAAGAGTTGTGTGTGCTTAATTGTTCTATGTGTTTTACACAAGTTTATCTAGCCTCATGTTGAACACTACATTCGATGTTGATGTAGTGTGTTGGACCTACTTGGGTCCTCATCAAGCATGTGTTTGGGTTTCCCTCATTCTAATTCCACCCTAGGATGTTTTGGCACTGACCTAACTTGAATTTAATGATGGATGGCTGAATTTGAATATGTTCAAAGTTGAAGATGGTATAATACAAGAAGAGTTAGTGATGAAAGAAGAATAAAGAAATAAGTGCAAAGAAATAGAGTAGATAGATGTGAAGCAAATGAAAATCAGTGGGTGTATGTGATGCAAGTGTGTCAAATCAGTGTGAAGTCTAAATGTTGAGTTTCTCAATGTAGTGAGCTGAAGGTGTACTCTATCATTCATGCATGTCTACAAGTGATTGAGTAAATTGTGGTGGAAATATCTGTTGCATTGAGATTATCTTCTCTTTGTAACATATCTCTTCTATCTTCTTTGTATCTTTGTGGTAGTGAGCCCTCTAGGTTGTTAACCCTATTGGACAATGAGTCTTGAATAAAAGAGCGAGTCCTTGTTTTGGAAGTGAGCCTTCTTCTCAGGAAATGAGCCTTTGCAATCGGTTTTGATATTCTCTATAGTGTGAGATAATCCTCACCATGGTTTATCCCTCATTGTATTTTCCACATAAATATGGTGTTGTTGTGTTTGTGTGATGGTTTTCAATTTCTACACTTGCACTTAATGTTTAATCGGTTTAGCAGAGTTAAGAATTATGATTAATCTAAGTTTTGATGAATGCTTTAAAGTTTAAATATGCTACAACTAATTCTCCCCCCCTCTCAGTTATATTGTTCAACAATTGATATCAAACCTTGGTTCCTTGGAGAAGAGTTGAACTGCTTAAGGAAGATCTAGGATGGATGGAAAAGTTACTCATGATTATCCGAGGTTCGATGGAACTAATTATGCTATCTGGAAAATACTGATGGAAGAATATCTAGAGTATTTTGGATATGATGTGGAGAAATCTTACAAGAATACTTGCACTCCTCCTAGTAATGGTCCATGAACGGATAATAAGATCAGGTCACATGATATGAACAATAAGGAGAAGTAAATTTTGAAGAATAGTCTTGTAGATTTCAAGTTGATTAAAGTTCATAATCTGAAGACCGCTAAGGAAATCTAGGATGCCTTGGAAAGGGCACATGAAGGTGATGAAAGGGTCAAAGAGGAAAAGTTGTAGAACTTGGAGACATAGTTTTAACTCCTATATATGTCTAAAGATGAGAATGTTAAAGCTTATGTACAAAGATTGGATGAGGTAGTAGTTGGAATGTGAGGAATTGGTGCTACAATAGCTTAATCAAGGATTATAAAGAAGATTCTTAGAACTCTCCCCGATGCTTACAACAAAAAGGTATATTTTATTGAATAACATATAGATTAAAATACTTACACTAAAGATTAGTTGTTCAGAACTCTGACATCTTATGAGATGAGAAATCCGAATTTGAGAAATGTATCCAAATCAAAGACTACTTTTAAGGCTACAAAAGCTGAAGATCTGGATGAAGAAAATATTGATGAAGTAGAAGCTAAAATTTTGAGAAGGATGAAGAAAGGCTCTGACAAGTATGATGGTAAGTTACACTTTAAATTCTTTAGTTGTGGAGGAATAGGACATTATGCTTCGAGGTGTTTGGAAAGAGCTAAAAGGAATAAACAAAGATATGAGAAAGAAAAGAAAGGTAAGAAGATCATTAAAGCATATTATGTGAATGAGGATACTACTATATCTGATGAGGAATTTGATTATGGAGATCTTGATGAAAATGAATGCTTATTCTTGGCTATAAAAGATGAACCCACTTATGCTAATTTTGAAAAATAGGTGAAGGAATTCCCTCCAGAGAAGGAGAAAAATGAAGGTACTGTAATCTCTACCCTACATGCTAAATAGGAAAATAACTATTAGGTTGTTAATAGTGGTTGTTCACATCACATGACTACTGATAAGAGTAATTTTTTAAAACTTGAAAAGTATGATGGAGGCTTAGTTATGTTTGGAGATGATATTGGTGCTAAGATTTGTGGGATAGGTTCAGTAAGTTTTGATGGCAAGCATAATACTGATGATTTCTACTACGTTAAGGGTTTAAGGCATAATCTCTTGAGTGTTGGAAAAATTTGCAGTAAAGGATATAATCTTGTATTTGAGGATGAGATATGTGAAATCAGGAAAGGATCTAAAATAGTGATTGTTGTAGGAAATAAATATGAAGGAAATATCTATCAACTTAAGGGTGCTGATGGATGATGTTTCATGACCTAGATTAATGATAGTTAGTTGTGGAATTAGAGAATGTGTCATATGAATTTTGATAACCTGGAAATGATTAGTGTAGTTCAGGCTATGAGAGATTTACCAAGTATTACAAAGCATGTTAACATGATATTTGTAGGAATTGTCAGTTTGGAAAGCAAGCAAAAAACCATTACAGATTAAAGGAAAAATCTACTACTAAACTATTGGATTTAATTCATCCAAATCTCTGTGGTCCTACATGAGTGATAATTTTACAAGGTGAATGGTACATTATGCTTTTGATTGATGATTATTCTAGATATCATGGGTTACATTTCTTAGAGAGAAGTTTAGTGCACTAGATAGATTCAAGAAATTCAAAGCTATGGTTGAGAATGAAGTAAATTTGAGGATAAAATGCTTAAGATCTGACAGAGGTGGTGAATTCACCTCCCATGAGTTTAATATTTTTTGTGAAGTGCATGAAATAAAAAGACAGTTATCTTCTCTGAGAACTCCTCAACAGAATGGAGTTGTTGAAAGAAAGAACAAAACAATTCAAGAGGGCGCTAGATCAATGATTACTAAGGCTGGTCTACTGAGAGTTTACCAGAGAGAAGCTATACACATTGTTTTTTATGTATTCAATCAAGTTCAGGCAAGAGAAAACAATACAAAGATCCCCTATATGCTATGGTGTGGAAGAATTCCTACTATTAATTATTTCAAGGTATTTGGAAGCAAATGTTATATTAGATAGGATGACAAAAATTTAGGAAAGTTTGATGCAAGAAGTGATGAAGGAATTTTTCGTGGGTATTCTACTAAAAGAAAATCTTATAGATGTTTCAATAAAATACGAACGAAGAATGTAGAAATTTCAAATGTCAAAGTTGATGAAGCAATGAAGAATTCAATTGATGGATATGTATCTAATAAACCTGATTGCATAAGGATTGAAGAAGTTGTGGAAGAACAGGAAAAGGATGAGTGAGAGAAGAAGAATGAAGAAAATGAAAAAGAAGAAGAATCTCTAGTGGTGTGATGGAACCTTTAAATTTTACAAATTTGAAATTTCCATAATGAAAATATTGATTTGCACACTTAGAAGTGCCCTTGAAAAATCTTCCACAATGACCTACTATGGAGGGTCATAATTTGAAGCCAATTGACCTTCATGCCAAAACCCTTGGTGAAAATATTCATTTGACATATGGTAACATGCCTACTTAGTTTTAGCTTCCCATGATGAGTTTTGATAGGGTTTTGAAATGCAAAGCTGGAGGGTTCTGGGACTGTTTTGTTGTTTGCAAACTCATAGTCCTGCGAAGTGTCCTCTTGTTCGAGTGGATATTTCACAGTTGGATGATCATCATGATGAATGGATTGGTTCCTTGCATTCCCCTCATATTAATATGATCCCTAGTCTAGTTTTAGAGCCTCATGATATGATTTTATATTTTTACCAGGTCAAAAGCAAATGCAGTTTGTTCTATTTTTACATCTGTATTTCCAAAATATTTTGAAGAGGTCAACTTTGACCCCTAATATCTCAAGATGAATTTTGATTGAATTAAATTCATTTTGTACACATACTCAATGGACCCAAATGATCAAATTTTTCCAGTGGTAGCTTCCTAGAAGGTGATTTGATATTTTTTCGAAGTGGTGACTTGGTGAGCCCTTATTGGTTTTTAATAGGTGCACTTGAAGAAAAGTCTGACTAGGCCACTTTGGCATTGAATATCTTGCACCTAGAGATTAGTTCCACTGAGCCATTTGTTGACCTACATTCTTGGGTCAAATTAATACATTCTTGTGCATTTTCTTGGCTCTAGGAGGTCATTTGACTAGTTTTCCAGAGTGATTTTGGAGGCCACTGGGTTAGTTTTGGTCACTGTGCAAATATGCTAAAAATCAAATTTTAATGACAAACCACTTCAAATTTTCTCACCAAAAGCATGTAGATACGTCATGTAAATTGAGGACAAAACTTGTTTGAAAATGAATATTTTTTATTTGGGCCCACATTGGGACCTGACATGCTTTACACAGTTATGAAGTTGTATGTGTTCCAATGTTGGTAATGGAGACACAATTAGTGATGTTGTCATTAAAGAACCCCAAGAATGCATGGAGGTCAAGTTTGGTATCTAAGCTTATGATTCAAATAATAATAATTATATTCCAAGATGTAGGTGGTTTTTTGCATGAAACAAATATGCAAATACTCACTTTGAATGAGGAGAATACTGATTTACATAATAATAAAAAATGTGTTGATACTTGTCAAAATTTAGACCCATGTGTGAATCCCCCAAGTGATGAAATGTGGATGTTTATATTGATACAAAGGAGGACAATATTCACTGTGATGTCCATGGTAAGGGTGATCATAAAGCTTTGACATTGGGCTATATTGTGAAGATTTCAAGCCTTCTTTTGAAGCATTCCAAATGGAGTTTAGTGATGAAATTGGTGACCACAGTGATGGACACAAGGATTTTTGTAAAAGTGAACTCCTTCAACCTATTGGTTGTGGTAACCATGAGAAATGGACCCATGGGATAAAGTCACAACATTATTTAATTTTTCTCTATTATTTGAACAACTATATGATACTGAAAACACAACTCTTTTATACAGGATAACATTATTCAATTTTCTTAGTAATGTGGTTGCATTATCTTGAATCGATGGGGAATGAATTTTAAAGTGGATGCAATTCAAAATACACAAGTAAATGAGATTCGAAGAACTCTCTATGGACAATTCCACTTGGAAATTGAGATTTTTTTGTAGCTCTATGTAGTAAGAGGATGGCTTCATGGAATGAAGCAACACATCTTAAGAAGGCTCATGGGGCCATGTAGTGTGTCAACATAAAGCAGAGGGAACAATCAAACCTGCACAATGCGAATTTGTTACAAAGAATTATCATGTTGACTTTCACTAGGAAATTGCAATTACTTTGTGATTTTTCAAATGAGAGGAGGATTTCAAAGAACCAACCACCAGACCAGTTGAACATGAATAGTTTGAAATTGTAAATGAAATTTTAACAGAGGCATAAGAAGCGACTTCAGGAAACACCTTTGTTCAAATGTTGGTGTCTGAATAAAACTAGCACAATGTGCTCAATCTAACACATAGAGCAATTCGTGCTTGTAGTGAAAATGGATCAAAATTGTTTGAGGAAATTATATGTTGGCACATAGACCAGGCAATGTCTTCTATGAATGGGGTGCCATCAAATTAATTAAACAAGGTGCATTTGATATTTTAAAGATAATTTTAATGTGGGTACAAGATAATGTTGTTGGAAATATCCTGGTTTGATGCCTTCATAGGTAAATCTAGCATGTGTTTGCCTTGCATAGGGGCATTCTATGCTTGTAGTGAAAATGTAGCAAAGTTGTTTGGGGAAATTATTTCATGGCACTAAGACCTAATTTATATATAGCTTGAACACATTACAAATTGAATGACAACAAGGTTGTAGAAGAGCATTACTGTGGTGCCTTGAAACCACGGGTAACACTTTTCTAGGCTTTGCAAGGTTTTTCATGAAGTTACAATGGGAAATATTCTTATCTCGATGCTAGGTTTGAGGTAGAGTAGTGGTGTAGCTATGAGTGCATGTTGAATGCTAGGAAGAATTTGTTGGAAGTGTCATTGTCAAGGAGAAGTTGCAAACATAGGAACTAGGGAAAAGTAAAATCAATGGCCAATAGATGAAGAGGCAGCATGGATCAATCTCCAACACACCCCACCAACCCTATGGGATGAAGGATGATGCTAGCAGAGGAGCTGCAAGGTGCACATGGTGGTTCTCATGGGCCCAAGAAGGAATATTTTAAAAGGAAAAATATTAAAGTATTGAAATGTGAAAAATAAAGTGCCCAATGGAAAATGTGTAGGGTTTTTATCTTTAATAAGCAATGGTTAGAATATAAGATGGTTTTTTTTAAAAATATTTACCATTTTAAATGGTGGTGAGTGAAAGTATAAAATGGTGAATATAAAGGTATGGCTAAAATATTTTACCCAAATAAAGTCTAAACATCTTCACAATTAAATAATCAAGGGTAATAAATATAAAATGGTAAAGGTGATGGCACGAGTGAAATTTCATGCAGCACAGTGAAAATTAAAAAAGTTAAATGGCCCCATTACTAAGGCAATAATATTTTATTTGTTGGGAGTGAATTTTTCTATAGAAAAACAAAGGAAAATTGAAAAGGGCTTTCATAGGAAGAACCATTTTTTTCAACTATGGGGTAAAATGAAAGAAGATGAGATGAGGATTTTTTCATGAAAAAAGTAGTTTTTTTGTTGTAGATTTGTTTTCCAAAACAAAGGGGTAGATGAGAGTAGAGAAAAAAAATGAAGATTCCAAATTGAAGAAAGAAGCTTCCAAATGCCATCATCGGGTTAATTTTAGGGCTCAATATTCTTCTTATTCTCTTCTTTTCTCATTGTAAAGGGTTCTGAATTTTTGTATGGGGTTGGGTAGATAGAAAAATGTTGAATCTAAGTCACAGAAAAATATGTGATTGTATTTTGTTGTTTCATGAGTAAATATCAATTAGTTTGTGCAAACAAAGCATGTATGTCATCAAATTGTCTCCAGAATTGTATACTTTAAATCATATGAATTTAATATACAAAGTATTTTGAATTTGTCATCTCAATTTCCCTAAGATTGTGTTGTGTATTCATGGTTCTATTTCAAATAAATAGTTAAATTACTTTGAGTAGATAATTGTGATTTCAAGTGTGCAAGGTGGATTTGTAAGAAGAATTTTGATGACAACAAGAGTGGATTTGTTAGTGCAAGGCATTAGTAGTTTTGAATCCACTATTTGAATTTTATTTTCTAATGAGATTTTCTTTATGATTCTATATTTGACTCTATGGCCCAGAATTAGGCACTGATTTTTCATTCAACCAAATGCATTTTCAAGAGCAAATCATTAATTCAAAATCATTTTAATTTTTATTGTTTGGTTTAGGTTTAGTGTTGGATTTTGCTTCTGAATTGCTAAGTGATTGTTGAGATACCAAAAATATAGCTAGATTTTAACTTGTCAAGACTTTCCTTGGTACATTTTAATTGGCAATTATCTGCTATAAAATGCATTTTCTGTATATAATTGAATTAAGTCTTTAGGAATTGTGAAGGGATACCCACCTTGGTCCTGCAGAGCCAAAAGTGTAGGTGATTTCACTCTTTGACTAAATCTTGTTTGGTGGCCAAATCCATCTTTGATTCTGAGCATTAGAAAGTGGCTATTCTTTAGGACTCATTGACTCTATTCATTTGGGACACCAACATGGTGTCCCCTAAGACACCTAGATATCTGTAAAAGAATCATTCAAAAAGTCAGATCATTAGAGACAAGACAAAAGGAGTGTTGACACTAAGAAGAGTTGTTGCTGGTGAGGTAAATCTATGTTTACTTTCTGATATTGAACTGAAGAATGTAAATGATGCATGTAAAATGAGCATTGGATGGAAGCTATAAAAGAAGAAATTAAGAAAATTAAGAAGAATCAATCTTGGGAATTGTTCCCAAGTTCGGTAGACAAAAAAATTATTGGATCAAAGTGGGTATTTAGAAATAAGTTGAATGAGTGGAGAATTGGTAAAAAATAAAGCAAGGCTTGTGTGTAAGGGTTACTCACAAGTAGGAGGCATATATTTTCAAGAGAATTTTGCTTCGGTGGCAAGAATGGAAGCTATACGGATGTTCTTAGTGTTTATTGCTCATAAATATTTCAAGGTCTATCAAATGGATGTCAAGTCTACATTTTTGAATGGTGAGCTAGAAGAAGAGATCTACATGGAACAATCAAAAGGATTTCAATTGTCAGATCATCCATATATTGTGTGCAAATTGAAGAAAGATTTATATGGATTGATGCAAGCTCCTAGAGCTTAGCATGCAAGGTTAGACATGTATTTGATTCAACAAGGTTTCAACAAAGGTATGATAGATAGTAATCTATATAACTAGTAGAATTTGGCAAATAAATGACTAGGTGACTAAAAATTTTAGTCACAACAACTAAAAATGACTAAATTATACTTTTTTTTTGCAACTCGCCTATAAATGAGTAAATAAATGACTAATTTGGTCATTGACTAAAAAAATATTTAGTCACAAATAAAAATGACTAAATAGTTAGTCATCAAATAAAAATTAGATAAAAAATATTAAAAAAAAAACAATTTGGCCAATTATTGGTGCAATGTATTGCACATGATGTATTGGTGTGACTATTCACATTCATTGTAGACCTCGCTTCATTCATTCATTGTAGACCTTGCTTCATTTGTTCATTGCAGACCTTGCTTCATTTTTTCATTGCAGACCTCTCTTCATTCGTTGGCCTGACACTGAGGCAGTTTGATCAGTTATAACAACTACTTGCATGGGTGATAAATATTTGGAGATGACTTAGAGACTTATAAAAAGGTAGGCAATGAACTTGGAGTTTGCTACAATGAATTTCAATTCATTGAGGCCCTCTATAGCAAATTCAGATTTGGGGATGTCTTCTATAATGAATTCAGAGGTAATTCAAAATCCTCATTACATTAAACACAAATTCGAAACACTCATTACAATCTACTACTCTTAATAATGTTCTTTTAAAATCTTGCCATTGTTCTAATTCATAATGTGTTCAAGCTAAATATAATAAAATTGAGTGTCAGTGCCAAAATAGAATTTCCTCAAAAAAAATTGATACATTTTCATTGCAAGCACAAAATGTCCCTATGCAAACTAAACATGTCCTAGATTTACCCACACATCAGGCATTTGAACAAAGATGTTTCTTGTAGCAGCTTCTTGTACCTATGTAAATATTTCCTTTGGAATATCAAATTGATTACTTGCAGCTAGCATAATGCCTGCCCCATTTCTAGCATAAACATTTTCACTGCAAGTGCAAATTGTACTTGTGCAAAGTGAACATGAGCTAGATTTACCCAAATATCAGGTATATGAAAAAATATTTTTCCTGCAATAGCTTCTTGTACCTATGTAAAAATTTCCTTTTCAATATCAAATTGACCCCTTTTAGCTAGCACAATGGCTGCCCCATTTGTAGCATAAATATTTCCTAGTCTTCGTGCCAACAAAAAATTAAGTGGACCCTTTTATGACATTAAGATCCTCTTGAGTTATTATTATAATCCTATTTTCCAAGAGGAAAATCCCCAAGGCCCATGGGAAATGAATGATGAGCATTTGAGTTTCATCTTGGTTTCATTTCAAAAAGGGGACATTACATTGTACAAGATTTGTTTAACAATAAAATAATTTAATCCACGTATTTGGGACTGTAAAATAAAAATAGGTGAATTAATCTATTTTCAATTATAGGTTCTTTTAATCTAGAATCTAATAGAAAGATAAAGCATAATACATTGAAGGAAAGGGATGACGGTGATTATGAGGCTAGTCGGTTTGAGAAGAAAAAAAAGAAGGAAAATAAGAAGAAGGATAAAGATCACAAGGCTTATGATTCCTATATGGAGGAACCTGATGTTGCCATGGAAGATGAGGAGAATTATATGAGTGATAAGGCACAAGATGATGTAGAAAATTCCCAAGATCTTCTTCTAGCTACACGTCTAGAAGACTCTAATGATGGTGAGACAAATTCTCCAGTTCAAAAAAATCATGAAGGAGACATGCATACTTTGATTCTCAAGATAATGAACCATTGCAGAAATAGAGTATGAGAGAAGATGATCCACATGATTATGATGTATAAGCTTCACGAGCTTTAACCAAACCTAGCTCCTATTTTTGAAGAGAAAACTCCCCCAACACCCATGGGAAATGAATTATGAGCATTTTAGTTTCAACAGATTCAAAGAGAAGATGATGCATACAATGACGATGGATAGGCTACCTTAAAATTTTATTCAATCAAATATGCTTTGTCCCTTTCAAATCCATTTGACATAGTTAAATGAGATCATCTAAAAAATCTCAAATGAATCAACTATATGTTATCTTTTAATTTTTCCTCTTTTTTTATGGGAAACCTATTTTAGTCTTTATTTTAGAACATTTTTGTGTCCTTAAATGTATTATGCTTTATCTTTCTATCAAATTCTAGATTAAAAGAACATATAATTAAAAATAGATTAATTCATCTATTTTTATTTTACAGTCCCAAATAGGTGGTGATGAAACCCCTCAAAAAATTCTTTACATTCCATTTTGAAATTTTGCATCATTTGGCTTGGACCCTCATTTTGGCTTAGGGTTGTGTCCTCATCACTATGTTAGGTTTTTTGTGTGGCTTGAATCCCTCACAATTAACCTATGAATCTAGAAAACCTTGTTGGATGCAAGGAACACTAAGAGGGGGGGTGAATCAGTGTTCAATGATTTTGACTAACAAATTAGATCTAAAAACCACCAACAACAATAATAGTACTTTATATTACATTAGTAGCACATAATAGATGAAAAGCATGCAGTCACATCAATAATCACCATAACACCAGATATTTTTAAATGGAAACCCTGTTAGGGGAAAAACCACGGTGGAGATTAATCCACAAATTTTACTTTGTTAAAAGTAAAACAAAAGAGGGGAATGCACTTGCATTTAGGAAAACTACCTAGAGCTCACTGCTCAAAGAAGGAGGCTCACTACCTTACAATTATAATATAGATTACAAAAAAATTTGAATTGAGAAGATAGCATCTACAAATGCCTAGATTCAGTTCCACTGAAGCACACAATCTAACTTTGGATCTTCTGCTCAAATCTATTTTTCTCTGCTTTGTTCTCCTGCGTCAACTTTTCTACTCTTTTTCAAACACATATACATCTCTCTTCACATGATGCATGCCACATATATACAAAGTGAATTTTTGATCTTCCTTATATATCCGCTAACCTAAAAATTCAATACATGTTGGCCTTTCAACAAAATATAATATTCTTTGCATATAATGGCCATGTTGGCCTTAAATCTTTAGTTAAAAATGAAGCGTACCTTCATAAGTCAGCTATACTTATAGAAGGAACCTGCAACATGGTTCTAAACATAAAAGATAGAAAAATAATTATTCCGCATACATCCACAATCCACCACATCAAGCATGTTGGCCACAATGAAAAATAGATCATAAGGCATGCCACCGAACCTCTTAACTCGAGCTATGATTAATACAACACCACAAAAATTCTTTAGTAGAATAGTGTACAAGCTAAGAAAACTTTCTTGGAGATCCACACTTCAAAATAGTGATCTGGTGAAGTAGTTGGATCAACATACCAACTGGATGTCCTATTCTTTACTTTCTCTGTCGGTAGAATAAAAAGACTTAGATTCTCTGCTGGTATAAGTGCAACTGATACTATAGATCAAAATGTTGACTCCAGTTGCCATCAATGACAACACAAGTAGCCAAAGTCAACCTCATCAAATCCATATTCCAACAATCTCCCCCTTTGGAATTGATGGCAACACTTAGTGAATTGATGTCAGGAATTTTTTCACTTCATTCTCTCCCCCTTTGACATCAATGAAAAAGCTCTACTACATC
Organism: Sequoia sempervirens; assembly: GCA_007258455.2. Taxonomy (NCBI): domain Eukaryota; kingdom Viridiplantae; phylum Streptophyta; class Pinopsida; order Cupressales; family Cupressaceae; genus Sequoia; species Sequoia sempervirens. Next base: position 148,520,588 of record VDFB02256132.1, on the reverse strand, counting down.
CACTCTACACTTCTCTTCCTTATCCTCTCCTTTAAAATATTTAACTGCACTATCTCTTACTCCATTCTCTCCCCAAATATTGATGTAAAAATTTATCAAAATTTGATAACTTCTACGAAGATTCAAAAAATTATTTTATACTTAGCTTTCAATTCCATGAGGAATTTCTTCTAGGAATCCATTGCAATCCCAATGGCTATGATTAGACTATTTTTTTCTAAATTTCTGTTGATTATTTGCACAAGAGACTCAAGAATAGTGATTACTACTTCTAGTTCCTCTCCTAGTTTAAGAGTCTCAATCATTTGTTCTAATCTCCCTTCAGTTATATCTTTTACTTTCCAGAAAGCATCAATGAGAGCATTCTTAGCAGTATGAACTTTTGCATACTCAATCTATAAATCATAAACTTTCTTCTTCACATCTCCATTCTTATCCAAGAGCATACTATAATTTTGTCCAGTCTTAACAAGCTCACTTTCAATCTCTTCAAGCTTATCCTTGTACTTTCCTACCACATGGGGCCACCTAAGACAATAGTTAAAGATTCTATTTGTAGAATGAATACACTATCTAAGCTCACTCATTTTCTTCTTCAATTTGGAAAGAGACAATATAAATTGCATTTTTAGATGAGAAATCATTTCTTCTTCCTTCCTTTCTAGGGGTACAGACTCCATATATATCTTGACACATTCAATGAGTTCTTCCAGGAGAACATCCTACATAATTTCCAAGTCAATATTGTTATCAATAAAGTACCTTGACCGAGTTTTTTCAATAAAATCTTGTTCATAAGATGGACCATTCAGCCATATGTCAGATATCTTTTGCATGCCATCCACATCCTAATTGATTTGCATTATCTTTGAATTAAACAAAGTATTTTCCTCATCACTATTTTCAGCAATTATTGTTTCTAGTTCATCTGGTTTTAGTTGATCTTTTGGAATACATTCTTTTGAAAATCTATCTTCTACATCCACAACCACTTGAATTTTCCCTTTTTCTTCAATCTCTATATACTTGGGTGTCGGAGGAGTGACACTAGCCGTATCCCTTTTTCTTTTCTACTTTTTCTCTCCTTTTCTAGAAGATGATCCAATCTCAGTTATTTTTTCCAGAAGAGGAACAACACCTTCTCCAAACCTTTCTAATACCTTTCTAAAGAAACTTTCATACACTTGTTCACAATTTTCAAAAGAGCTGAAATGATTGAAGATTTTCTAAAAAATCAGCATATTCTCTCTCCACACTACATTGTCCTTCAACGACAAACAGTTTAGAAAGTACATCATAATACATAATGCAAAAGTACCAAACCTGAATTGGTAGCCAACATCCTTCATTAATTGAACATTCTCCAACAGTTTCTCCTTCATTAGACTACATAGATCAAAGTCCTCGTTCTCAATTATCATTTTGTGGGCAATATATGTAGCACCTGCCGAGGTTGATCCTTCTCGGTTTCTAAAATAAATTTTGTATGAAACTTCATAAGCCACATACCTTGTTAAAGGGTCTTTAATCATTGAAATTATTCGAGCCCTTTGATCTCCCCTTATTCCGGTTAGGGCTTCGACCTCCATATTGTGAATCAACTTCTTCTTCGGTAATTCACTAACATTGCATAAGCCAGTTAAATTTCTAATCAAATCCTTGGTAATTTGATATGATTTATCCAAATTGAGAATATCACCATCTAATTTGTTCAGGAAAAATTGAATCATTTCTGTATTGATGAAATGAGGATAAACATTCCATATATCTAGATTCTTGTGCTTTGATCCTTCAAGCCTTCTGACATCGGTTAGTGACAAAAAATTTCTTTCATCCCTAATCTTCTAGCTGCTATACTTGTCTAAGGTCATGGTACTTTTTATTTGCTTCATGTTTCATTCTGAACAAAGTTGTACAAACAAAATTGATGAGAAATTAATGATTAACAGGAATAACTAGATATTTGCCACTAGAATGACTTTTCACCCTTGAAATTTTGTAGAAGAGTATTCTCGAACTATTCTCCTTCAATGCTTAGTGCCGAAATAGGGTTCAAAATTCCCTTTTATAAATTTACTTTTTGTCGCAATAAGTGTGTTTCCCTAGAAGTTCCGGTTACACTCCAAACTAAAACAACAAGCTAAGAATTCAAGTTTGGACCTATACCATTTTGACTAGTTCATCATACCATTGCAAATACTACCAGCTACTAATAACATCCAAAGATTTGATGCCAACAATACAGAAAGGGAGAGGTCAATAAATTTTCATGGAAAACTCCCCCTAGGTCATTGACCTAATATCAATTTCCAGAGGAGCTACCAGATAGGGCTTCCGATATAGCTTTATTTCCTTCATCTATTTCACTTTTATTCACCCATTTCTTCTTCATTTGATCTTTTATTTCTTCCACAAAAGCTTTTCCTTTACCTTTATTGTCTTTTTGTGAATTTATTCCTTGATACACCGAACCTCTTTTATTCATGTTTTTGTTTCAACAAAATTTTGCAATGTGACCGAGAATGTTACAATTGAAAAATATTGGACCTTTCTACCTGTACCATCCATTCCACTAATTTCCTCCTAACCTACACTGATTAGCAACATGTCCAAATCTTCCACAGGTATAACATTTAATGTTATTATTACTAACAGTCATACTCCTGCATTCTAAAGCCTTATGACCAAACTTATTGCATTTGAAACATTGACCAGAGAATGATGGCTCACTAGGGTTTATCTTTCTTCTACATTGAGAAGCCATATGTCCAAATTTATTACAAACAAAGCAATATCCATTAAATCTTTGAGTATTAGGTTTCCATACCAAATGTCTTCTTCCTTTGTTCTTCTTTTTCAGAATTATTTTGTTCAGATCAAGAACATTCTCCCTTCTCATATCCAAGACCTCTCTTATCTTTTATATCCTTCTAAATTTTGGTTATTTCTTCAAGCTTGGTAGAACTTATCCTAAACTTTTCTTTGAATTAATTTGCAGTAGCAAGCTCATTTCCAAGAATGACTATCTATCTCTCAAGCTCTCATTCATTGTTTTTGGATTGTTGCAGTTCAATCTCCAACTAGATAAATCTACTGTTAATTTTGTTGCATTCTTCAGACTTTTCTCTCAAGGACTAGGCCAAATTCTCCTCATTCTTCTTTCTTTGCTCACTCTGTTTAGTAAAATTCATTGCCACATATTCCATTTCAAGTCTTAGAGTTGCATTGTCCTTGGCTAGATTTTCACATTCTCCTATAATTTCTTTTAGAGTTTGATTCAAATGGACATCATCCGATCCTTTTTTTTCTTTCTGCTTCAACTGATCACAAAGTTCCTTTCTCTTTTCCCTTGAGTCATTTATCTTGTCCTTTAGTGATTGAATGAATTTTTCAACATCTACAAGATTTTCCCTAAGTTTCATGACCTCTGCCTTAGATTGATCAAGATCATCAAGTGCCACCATCAGCTATTATTGAAGACCACCAGCATCCATTGTAATTCAAGATTCACCTCAAGCTGCTAAGCTTCTAAAGAGGAACTTGGCTCTAATACCAATTGTTGGATGCAAGGAACACTGAGAGGGGGGGTGAATCAGTGTTCAATGATTTTGACTAACAAATCAGATCTAAAAAACATCAATAGCAATAATAGTACTTTATATTACATTAACAACACATAACAGATGAAAAAAATGCAGTCACTTCAATAATCACCATAACACTAAATATTTTTACATGGAAACCTTGTTAGGGGAAAAACTATAGTGGAGATTAATCCACAAAGTTTACTCTATTAAAAGTAAAAAAAAAGAGAGGAATGCACTTGCATTCAGGCACACTTCCTAGAGCTCAATGCTCAAAGAAGAAGGCTCACTGCCTTACAATTATAATATAGATTACAAAAAAAATTGAACTGAGAATATAGCATCTACAAATGCCTGAATTCAATTCCACTAAAGTGTACAATCCAACTTTGGATCTTCTGGTCAAATCTATTATGCTCTGCTCTGTTCTCCTACATCAAATTTTCTACTCTTTTTCGCACACATATACATCTCTCTTCACATGATGCACACCACACATATAAAAAGTGAATTTTCAATCTTCCTTATATATCCACTAACCCAAAAATTCAATACATGTCGGCCTTTCAACAAAATATAATATTCTTTGCATATATCGGCCATGTCGGCCTTAAATCTTTAGTTAAAAATGAAGCGTACCTTCATAAGTCAGCTAGACTTATAGAAGGAACCTACAACATGGTTCTAAACATAAAAGATAGAAAAATAATTATTCCACATACATCTGCGATCCACCACATCAAGCATGTAGGCTAGAATGAAAAATAGATCATAAGACATGCCATTGAACCTCTTAACTCGAGCTATGATTAATACAACACAAAAAAAATTCTTCAATAGAATAGTGTACGAGCTAAGAAAAATTTCTTGGAGATCCACACTTCAAAATAGTGATCCGATGAAGTAGTCGGATCAACATACCAATTGGATGTCCTCTTGTTTACTTTCTTTGCCGATAGAATACATAGACTTAGATTCTCTATTGGTATAAGCGCAACTCATACTGCGGATCAAACTGTAGACTCTAGTTGCCATCAATGATAATAAAAGTAGCCAAAGTCAACCTCATCAAAGCCATATGCCAACAAACCCTTGGTTGTTATTTCATTGCATTGACATGATATTCCCAGTATCTAGTCATTCAAGTTGTCGCTAATGCCATTAAAGTCGTTGTGTTCACCAACCCCCTGAGTTTAGGTTTTCCAGTCACCTTAATCCTCTTCAACGTTAATTTTTCCTATGATCGGGATTAATTTTAATGACCTACGTCTTAAATCCCCATTCCTAAGGGTCAAGTTCCCATGAGCCTAGTAGTGGCCCCTTTTTAAAAATTAATGTTGACCATCAAAGCTTGCACCTCTCCAACAATCTTATGGGAAAATTAGTGAGCGGGGGACCAATTTGCGCTTCACTGAATACCTCTAAGATTTTTATACAAAGTCGGCTCTTCTTTGGGGTTTGGAGAAAAGGGTAAAAAGAAATGTAAATATAAAACATAAAAATGGTGATGCGCCAACACTTTTACAACATTTCAAACCCAACCATTCCTATGATTGATATAATTCGACACATAACACTACAACCCTTCATTTATGGAAAGAGAATGAATAAAAAAGGCTAACAACAAGCACAATTCAAACTTTCAAATCTTTCTACAGATAGTGTACATTAAGGTCCAATCAAACATAAAGATTTCTAAGGGTAATAGAAAAAAAAATTAGAAACTGAATGAACTCTCCCTCCTAATACAACATAATATGATCAAACAACAATCTTTCTCAAAAATAGAGAAGTCCAATGACATAATCCAATTTTCGCAAGTTATTATTCTATATTCGAGCATATAGCATGGAAATCAACTACTTAAACTATTCAAATTTAGCTTGCAAGACATAGTGTTTCATTTAGAATGAAAATGTAAAGAAAGAAATCTTGATAAAGGCCATACATGCATAGTATCAATGATTTCTTCTCAATAGTTCATGCTTTAAATATCAAATGAACTTTAAAATAGAGGTCGGATGCTAATCCAATAATAGTTTAAGCCTTAAAAGATATAACATGCCAGAGAAAAGTAGTTCTGCAACTTTACTCCTGAAAATAGTTCTATATCCTAAGAGAACTAAGGAAAATTTTCCTCAACAAAGGAAACTAAAACTTGGAATCCAACCCTTTCATCTATCGCTGCCCCCATTTAATCGCTATAGAAAGAAGAAAATTTCACCTCAACACAAAACTAATCAATGTCAGGTGTTGGCTTTCGATAGCACACGATCTGATCGTAGATCCTTGGTTAGGTCACAAAAAACTTTTCTCATCAATTCTTAGTTTTCGCATTAATGATTTTTAGATATTTAGCAAAGATAGAGGTCTATAAACAATCAAATCCTAGAAACACAGCCTAGCAAAAATGTCCAGTTGACCAATCACATCACCCAAAGGAACTGACTCAAAGCTTTTATCCTAAAAACCAACAAAATAAAAAGGCCAGCAAGCTCTGACAGACTCCCAAAATATATCGCTTCATAAGAAACACAATCCACCCATAGCAAAGAGATGATGTGTTAAAGAGGCAGAAAATTTTGAGCTTATGAATATAGCTCCTTAGAAAATCTCTGACGAGCCAACATATGTCCTGACTCTCTCCCAAAACGAAGGTGAAAAATGAAAGTTGCACAACCACCACGTGGGGCATTGCACACCTTTCTGATAACTCTACTTGAGAATGGGCACATCTAGAATTGAAAACACTAAACAAGCCAAAAATCAAAATGACCAAAGCAAAAACACTTTATAGTTCTGGCAACTCACAGTGGGTCTTTGCTTACAAAGGCATGAACCTAGGCCTCTAGTAGTTCTTGGAGTTTGAGGAAAGTGGAATTTTGTGCCTCCCAATCTACATTAGTTGGTAGGACGAGAGTACAGATCTACGTATATGCTTGCTCTAGCTCAAAAACCTCTTTAAAAGCGATAAATCCCCATCTAGAAGAAACCGCTTTGAGGTGATAATAGATTCGAGAAAGAGGATAAATCTTGCACTCAATATCATCAGTGATGGGTGTTGTACTTGAACCTGGTAGTTCTACAAAGGTCTAGATCTTGTGTTGGATTGCATCTGTGACCTACTATACTGTCAACACATCTTCATCTGGTGAAAGAAGAGGCTCAAGTAGCCCGTAGTTGACCAAGACACTAAAGTCCTTCTTGATCTCGTTAGACCCACTTTTTCAGTATCTACATTATTTACATTTTTCTGCAACTTTGTGACAGTTGATGATATCATTAGCTTTGATAGAGGCAACCTACCGATCAGGAATCCATGCAATTTTTAGGGCCTTATGAGTGGCTACGCATAACTTGGAAATGAATCTTTTTTATTTTTCCACTTAGGGTGAGAATTTTTGTATGAAATGATTAAACAACAATCCAACCTTAGCATTGAATTCCCGAACATCTCTTAAGAATTGTAAGGCGATCCCATGAACGGTAACACCAACTATGATCCACACCCAATGCGTGGATACCAACATCTTCATTATCAGGAGGGTTTTAGATCCTCATGCAGTACATAGCTCCTGGTTAAACCTAGCCTCTCTTTCTCTTGCACTTTCCTCCATTTGACTTCTCTCTTTGAGGGAATTTTTCAATTCTGAGCTCATCCTTCCGATCTCTTGTTTTGACTCTTCTACTTCCACTTGGGCCTTCTAAAGATCATCAAAAGTTTGGGATTAGACATCAATCAACTCTCTTTTTATATTTTCCATTTTAGCATGAAGTTGAACTTGTTCACTCTGAGCTTCTGCAAGCAACTTAGATGTTTCTCCTTGTTGGCCTTGAATTTTCCTTACACAGGTCATTTTAGCTTCACTAGCTCAGATCTCATTCTACAGTTTGCTAACTATTTCCTTCACATTTTCCAACTCTTCCTCACGCTTCTTCAATATCCTGTCCAACCTTTGATAGTCAACATATACCACCTTCTAAGTGGCCTTATCTAGGACCACATTGTTGCGTGGGTGAGTTTCATTCAAGTCTAGGCCCATGGCATGAATGACGTAGTCCTCCATCTTCATTTTCCCTTTAGGCTTGGAAACAAGTGGCTTCATGGTAGTGATTAGTAGTGAGTTCTTCTCTTAATTGAAGTAAGTTTCAATGTTCTTAGTAGCAGGCATCTTGGTAGTTTTTAACAATAGTTTTTTCTTTTTGGCCTGTCGGGCCTACTTGGTAGCATAAAAATGGTCTTGAAGAGTCTGAGGGACATCAATGCTTAGTGCTACACAAGAAGAACTAGGAGGCAGTCCAAAAAGGGTGACAAAAGGGGAAACTTTGGATGTATGAGCATGTGGGGATGCAAAAGGTAGCGTTATCATGGAAAAAGGTGGGATACCAAATTGAGCAGGGGAAAAACTAGTTGGGGTGAACAGAGAAATAGGCTGATGGAGAGGTGCCTTCCTAGTAGTAGATGGGTTGGGAGTGACGGGTAAAGTTGGGGTCTCAATTCTTTCAATAGGGGTCCTTGATAGGGTGATTAAATAAATAACATCAGTTGCAGCAGATGATGCTCCTTCGACAGACGAGGTAGCTTCAGAAGATTCATTGCAAATGGAAGGGGGTGCATTTAGGATTATCATCTTAGGGTATTGGATGATTCCTTTCCATGGGAGGAGGCAAGGGATTAAACAAAGATGCAAAAACAAGAAGAAGAGGAGTGAAACTTACCTAAGCCACAGTAGTCAAAACATTTTGTAGGATGGACTCCACTTCTTCTTGTCGAGCTGGTATGTCAGGGGCACCTAGATGTTGGATCCATCTTCTCTTTGCATGACTAGAACTAGTACGTCCTGATCCTCTAGTAGTCAATCCTTCTGAAACTTGGCCTTCAACGACCGTAGCGGACCCTCTTAGAGACCGTCAGGTCCTTTTCCCTTCACTTCAGGCACTGCAAAGGATGGATCTTGTGAATACTCTTGCCTCAAGTCTCTCCGACTGTCGGATTCCCAAGGCTGAGAAGTCCAATGCAGAACTTATTCCTTATCAATTTTGTGGCTTATCTCTGGATTACTGTTGTCGGAATCAACCTCTTTATCATATATGTCATCGAATTCATCATCAAGTGGTTGAAAGTTACTGAATGGGGCTCCTAGGCACCTCATCTCCTATCAGAATCTCTAGAAGTCTTCCTTTTTCCTCTCCAACCATCCCCTACACTTTAGTTGCGTGTTGAGGGATTTTCCCATCAGGAGGTTCAACCATTTTGGTCATTGAAATGGAATGAAAGCCAAATCAATGTACACCTCCACACTTTCTCAAATTGGATTCATCCTCTCAAAATATTCTTGAATCTCATGTTTCAAACTATAAACCCTATCTGAGTTATAGTCCCACTTGTCACAAATGAGGACCAAGCCTAAAGCTGCCAATAAATTCATGATTTCTCCCTCGACCTTCCACTTATTCAGCATTACCTTACTTTTAACAATTAAGAGGGTAAGTAGATATTTTTTTTTTTCTGTTTCCTCCAACACCATAGATCTTCTCGACAACAGTTACATTACGACATGCCTCTAATACGGAAAAATTATCTGTTACAAATCTGTGGAGATGGAAAGGCTCCTTGGAAAAACCATGAAATTTAATAAATGTGAAATCCTCACCTAGGAAATAATCCATTAGGGTCGACATATCTTCTATCCATTGTATGACCTCTTGAGAGAAACTTCCCATAGGGTGAGGCAACAAATCTTGAAGCACTGGCCTTAGAAAGTGATCTACAAACCAATAATAATCCCCTATTCTTGAAAGCCGATGGCTCCACATAGAAACTGGTTCGAGGTAGCCCCTTTCATCTAACCTAGACACTAGTATCTTCCTCCCTAACCACTCAAAATTTTGATGCAAAACTAAATGAGCCAAGATAGAAGAATACTTGAATTTAGACTCAGTACTATAATTCTTTAGCTATTCTAGCATGTTTCTAGCTATCACCTCAGTAAAATCATAGTACTTATGGCTCCTTTCCCTTTTGAGCACATAAGTTAGGAAAAACTAAAAAGGATTGACCTGCTCATCATTATCAAGGCCAAAAACCCATGCCAACATTGAGAATACAAACTATGTGTCCTTGAATTTCTTGCATGAAAGAGGAAAGAGAAGATGACCTCTCTCCAACCTTTCCTTTGCCTCGTCCTCATAAAAAATGTTTTCCTAGCCATTTCTTCCACAAAGGTGTCCATCTGTTCTTCGTAAAAAAATTTAGCACCCCAAGTCATAGGGATACATAACATATCATGTATGGATTTAGCAGAAATGGTAACCTTGACCCTGCTGCCCTCAATGACTTCTATCATTTTATTGAATATTTTGGCACATGCGTCTACCAAATCCGGGCATGGATTAATGGTAGGTAGTATAAACTATGGCATACCACAATTCCAAAGATGAAACACAAAATCCTCTAACAATTCATGCTCCACCATTCTCTGAAGCATGCCTTCCCTAAAATTTTTAGGGTTAGCTGACAACTTAGGGTCGAAAACATTGTCAGCAACATCTTGCACCACCTCTCCTAGGATGTGTTTATCAGGTAGTACCTTCTTGCAGAATTCAAATGTTCATTACTCAATTGTTGGGGTGTTGGAGAATGAGTTCCACCCAAAAATATCAGCATAACCAGGCCTTTTTCTTGAAACTATAGCTTTTCTAAAAGAGGTTGATGCTTCCACCATGGCTATATGAGAAAGTTGCAAAGAGTTTCCTTAACGACAATGACCACTTGTCTTTCACTTCTTTGGAAAAATCTACTTTTGAGTGCAATTGATTCACCCACTCGTACATGCAGTTAAGGCTATGCCATTACCACTGGTCCATTAAATGCTACCACCAAGGTGATACATGTGGATTTGAGATCCGTACCCCTTGGGAATGTCAAAAACACTGTGAGAATAGAATTAGTACATTCTCCTCACTGCCTTTTTAACAAATAAACTCATTGCATTGAAAAGTGTGCTTTTTGCTATGTGAGACATGTTGAGGTGATACAAGCTACCCTTGAAAAGACGTGACCATTAATTTGTTAGAGCTTATCACATTAATCCATTTCTTTTCTCATTAGTAAGCTAGTTGGTGCTGATGATGGCAAAGGACACATGTCAACAATCAACATACAAGAGCATTTACTCCCAACACCCAAATTTATTTCTCAAGGAATTCTATCAGATTTTCTATAGGATTTATCTACCCTTTTCCATTTTTCCTTGATATTTTCCTGTTGCCTTTTGGCCAAAAATAGACCTTCCATTGGTTGATTTTTCCTGCTCATCTTTCTATATATAGTTATGCCACCTTATGCAATATTCATTTGAAAATATAGCTTCTTAAGTTTAGCAAGATGTTTGCTTATTCCATTCCACCATAGTTTGTTTCTCTATCAGAATGTCTATTGGCTTAGGAACTCCTATTCGGCTCCTCCCACAGAGGCCACAATATTACTTTGTGGGATAGGTCACTAGTGATCGAATTAAGCACTTGGTGAAGAAATGTGACCACCTTCCCATGGTTGCTCTAGAGAAATTGCAACATCCTCTCTCTCTTCGTGCCCTTGCTACTTGACCTGAACATTGCCAAGCCCATGATAATTGAACTATGCCACTAGATGTTTGACACTTCGCTAATGGAAGGGCTTGGCGAGATAGTGCAAGTGGTTGTCCCTGTAATTGGTATCTCGAGCACCATGGATCTCCGTAGGTATGTGGACTTTGGAATAGACGTACCATAGTTGCCCTTCCTTTTTGAATTTCGCACTATGGACCTTGAGATGCACCATTGCTCTTCCCAACTAGCGGCCACCTATTTGCTGTGAGAGTATAGTGTGGAGCACATTCTGAGACTCGCCTGGAGGAAGCAATTCAACTTTCTAGTGGAGAGTATCGACGAGTACACCTTGGGTCTATGTTGTGTGTAGCCCATGTGTGTTGTGTGTTCAACCCCTTTTTACACCCTATTAGATAAGAATAAGAAGAAGAAGAATATGATAATGATCCCTTTTGCTTCATCAACAATAGCTGAAGGCTTTACTTTACTATTTTTTGCATGTTGCCTCCCTTTTGCTTCTTTTTGTTCTGCTAATATTTTTGGGTTTTCTTGAGAGAGCCTCATGTTTAAATCCGAGCCTCGAGCCTTGTATTATATTGTAATTTTTTCAATGAATATAATATAATACAACATTTCATTTCTTCAATGTTATTCTCAGATGGCTTATTCTCAAAATTTAGAATGTATTTACAAAAAATTATACATATGGTACATAACTGTTAAATTTTTAAAGAACTATGCATTTTAATGGAATAAGTTTAGATAAATAGTATATCTAAAGCGTTTCCTTCCATATCTTCAAGTTTTTACACATTCTTCTCCTTGCATGCAGTAATTCAGAAGGGTCCCTTCCATAGCACTTCAAATTTTGTGTGTTTCCCTCATTTTGCAGTATGTTCATTGTACTTTAGAACTAAGCTCCCCTCTTTGAATTCTAGGTTAGAAGTCTTTTTGTCAAACAACCGCTTTACTGTTTGTTGATGGTTGATCATGGCTTCATAAATTTTTTCTCTATCTTCTTCTAGCCTAAGGAGTTCTGCTAGCCGTACTTCCATTCTACTACTTTCTTCAATTTCTATGGCTTTCAACAATTGTAAGGTAGGAATCTCTATGGAAATGGGTAACACTACCTCTTTTCCATACACCAATTCATAAGGGGAAGTCTTTAGAATTTTCTTGGGAGTAATTTGGTCTACCCATAGAGCAGCTCACAGATGTTTGTGCCAATCCCTTTGTCATTCTGATCCAATGTGCTTGATTAACCTAATTAGGTTTTTGTTGGTTGATTCTGCTAACCGGTTCCCTTGTGGGTAGTAATTTGATGAAGTTTTAAAGAAAATCTCATGTCTGACAGAAAAATCTGACATTCTTGATCCTAGAAAAGCTCGGGCATTGTCGGATATGAGGGTCTTGGGCAGGCCAAATCTGGCTACTATCTCTTCAAGGAAATTGAAAATTTCCCCCTCTATGGCATTTTTTAGGGGTATGACCTCCGTTCACCTTGTGAAGTAGTCGGTTTCCATGAGGATCCACTTGTTTATAGTACTAGAAATAGGATTTATCATTCTGATAAAATCCAAACCTCAATGAGAAAAGAGTTCCTCAGTTATGATCGGGCTCAGGGACAAAGCGACATTCTTCCTTTTTCCAAGAAAATATTGGCACTGGGTATGCTTTTCCACCAAATAGTGTGCTTCAGAAAAATAAGAGGGTGAATAATATTCTGATCACATTATCTTTAAAGTGGTAGTCTTGGCAGAGAAATTTCCACCCTCATGACCATGATGGAATTCATTGCCAACTCTTTTTTCCCGTAGCTTGTCTAGATATTAGAGTAGTACACCATCATAATTTCTTTTGAATAATATACCCTCAATTAATACATACCTAGTTCCTTGCAATCGGTAGTATTTCATTTTATGAAGCAGAAGGCTAGTCAGGTAGTATCCCATTTGCATATACTATGTCTGATCAGCTGCCCAATATTATTCAGACTCGAATTGGTTTGAGTAGACCTAATTGGTCTCTCTTTCAGCTCGATGACTTGATTCTTGTGCAATGTATTCACACAGACCTCTTCCCTGAACTAGCTTGGTTTGTCTAATGTCCACATCATATTCTAGGATCTTGGTGACCCAATTTTGCCTCTTTTCTATTATCTCACCTTCTGTAATGTATTCCCGCACACTGGGATGTGCTACGAGAATAGTGATCTTGTTGGCTAACACCAAATGTTGGAACTTATTTAAGTTTTTAACAATGGAAAAATCCTGCTTTTCTATGAAATTATACCTGGCTTTGTAACCTTTTAGCATCCTTGAATGTAGTGTGATAGGATGCTCCCCATTATCTTCCTCACACTTTTGAGTGAGCATCAAAGCTATGTTATGTTAGCCACTATACACATAGAGTAGAAAGTCTTTGGAAAAATCTAGGTTGACCAACACCTAGGCTATGGAGATGGATATCTTTAGCTGCTCAAAATTTTCTTTACCTTTGGGGGTCCACTTGAAAAGTAGGTTCTTCTTAAGCATCATCGTAATTGGTCTCGCAATGCCTGCAAAATATGATATGAATCTGCTAAAAATATTGATCTTCCCCAAAAAAGATTGCAGTTCCTTTTGGTTTACTGGTAGAGGTAATTCCATTATAGATTTGACCCTTTTACGGTCTATTTCTATTCCCTCCTTTGACACTAAAAAACCAAGGAGATCTTACCTTGAGGTACTCTAAAGACACATTTTTTTGGATTTAAAGAAATCTCAAACTATTGGCATTTATGGAAAACTTTCTCTAGATGATCGAAGTGATCATGTTTTGATTTTGAAAAGAACATTAGGTCATCCGGATATATTAGGATAATTAGGTTGATCAATCCCTTGAAAGCAATATCCACTACTCACTGAAAAGTCACACTAGCATTGGAAAGTTTGAATGACATATTTGAGTATGCAAACTTTCCCCACTTAGTGGTAAACATCATCTTATGTTGGTAAACTCCCTTCACATAGACTTGTTTATATCTTGAGAAACCATCTAGCAAAGAGAACATCTTTGATCTGACCACAGTCTGCAATATCTGCTCCATCAGTGGTAAGGGGTAATGGTCTTTTAGCGAGGCTTTATTCAAATCTTGGAAATAGACACAAAGCCAAATATCACCATTCTTTTTTTGGACTAGAACCAGATTTGACACCTAAGTAGAATGTTTGATAGGGTATATGATCTTTGACTCGAGCAATTTGGTTAGCTCTTGTGACATCAATACTTTGATCTTCAGGTTGATTGGCCTTTGCTTCTGTTGGACAGGTTTGGATCCTTCCACCAAGTCAATGGTATGTTGAATTATGCTTGGGTCATAACCTCTTGGATCATCATAGGTCTAGGTGATAATCCCATCATATTTGAAACATAGATCCTTCAATGTTTTCTTGTCCTTGTGAGGAACTTCCTTCCTGACTTTCAACTTTATGTCGCTTCTAACATCAAGCTCTTCATAATCCCTTGCATCCACAGTGAATCTTTTCTTGTCATTTCTTACATCTTGACAATCAAAGAGATTTTTGAGAGAAATTAATCCTTGGGGAAGCTTGTTCCCTTTTAATTGGATGACTTGCTCCTTAGGAAATTCTGCTCTTGGTGGTGAATAGTCAGAAGTTGTCCCTAATTTTGGTATGAAGGAAGTGATTTGGGTTTCATCATCAAAGACTTGCCAATTTTGATCATTGTCAAGAATTCAGGTTTAGATGATTCCTTGCACCACACTCTGCTTGGTTAGATCATAAACTAGTTCAACTTGCAAGCCTATAGAAGCCATTAGATCAACAATACTATTTTGTGATCAGGGAATAACTTGTATAGTGAGAGCTTCAAAGCTCTCGATAAGATCCAAAACTCGATGCCTATACAACTTCATCCTTGTGTTTTTTGTAGTTGAATTTCTGTGGACTTGGATAACCAATAGCTTTGAATCTCCAAAATATTGTATTCTCCTTGTGCCTATCTGCTTTGCAATAATCATTCCATGCACCAAGGCTTCATATTCAACATCATTGTTGGAGCATGAGAACTGAAAATGGTAAGATTTGAGGCTTTTAGAGACACTAATTGGACACCCACTCTAGAGCCAACTTTGTACTTAGTGCCATCAAAATATAGGGTCCATAGACGATTATCACCCAGATCATCACATTCCTATCAATCTTTCATTATTTTTGGAAAGACCTAATCATCATCAAAAATCACATAGGTTCCTAAACCTATTGCATGGAAGTTTTTGAATGGATTAGAGTTAATGAATTGGTTGAGTAGCACCTCTTCTTCGGGAGCTTCCAATCACTTGTATCTTCTTCATCTTCCAACATTTCTACACAATATCTCTCTTGCTAAGAATTGGAGGTATGTGTCACCTCAAAGCATAGGACTGTGTTTTCCACAATGTGTTCAAGGTGCAATGATTCAGACAAAATATTCATCTTTTCACTATGCTTGGTTCTCAATATTAGGCGGGATCAGTCGATCGCTAAGTATCCACCAATCTTTTTAGTAAAATCTCTTGAAACACACATTCCAAAGACCAAGGGAATGTCTATCACTACTATTTCTTGTGTGACTATTTGGCTTGGACATGAGAAGAGGGTCAGAGATAGATTCTTTATCTGACCGATGGTCAGAACCTTCTTCCCATATGACTGCATGATTCCTTTTTCAAGGGGATCATACTTATGTTTCAAGGCATCAACCAATTTTTTTGGGATGATACTCATACTAGTCCCTGAATCAATCATATTATTATGCAAAAGATTATCTCCCACAATAACCATTAGAAAGAAAGGTGTGGGCTTTGGCTTGCTTACCTCTTTCTCTTTTGCAATTCTCACATCATTCGTATAAGCTACTACTTTTGGAGCTTTAAGGGGTGATACAGATCCTTTGTCTCCACTTTGGCCACATGACTAAGCCTAATCCACTTGCGGGATTTCTTCTTCTTTCTTTAATGCTTCCCAAAGCAATGCCTTTTGTTCAAGAATGGAAATGATTTCCCACAATGATACATTAGCAGGAACCTTCTTTAGTTGATCCACCACATTGAGCATTCTAACTAGTTGAGTCTTAGGTTTGCATGGTGGTATTTCTCTTGTTTTTGGAACAAAACATTCCATCATGATTGGGCTTGATGTCCTATTTTCCTCCTCTACCAACAATGGATCATGCAGCTATGGACAAGGCTAGATGACTAGCGATGGAGCCTATTTTTCCTGTAAGGGTGGTTGACGTGGGTTAAGGCGTGGTAGAGCATGTTGCATGTATTCTCCCACGAGCCTTCTTTTAAATCTTGTGTTGTAATCTGATTGCACTTGTGGAACACTAGTTGTTGGAGCTTCATTTGCAAACACTACATCTTCTTCTTCCATCCATGAAAATAGAACTTGATCAGGTGCAATATCTAGTCTTGCTCCAAGGACATTCCTTGCAATTGTTCTCTAAAATGAGCATTTTCCATTTTGAAAGATTCATATTCATCCATATTATAGGGCATGCCTTTTCTCCTTTGTTTTGCTATCCTTTGTTGCATATTCCCCCTTGGGCAGCTTCGAGGCATATGGATATCACTGCAAGGGAAGCACCATACATTCTCATCTTCCACCAAATTCTTCTAGCCTGGAATTAACTCTTTACTTGGGTTGTATTTGACTGTTTGTAGTGGCATGGTAACCATAACTATTTGGTTTGCAGACGTCTCCTATTGACCTCCTCCTCTGGAGGATCCTTGGTATGGATTTTGTTGATAAGATGAATTTCCTCTTCCATAGGCTTGCATAGTCTACTTCCAAGGTGTTGCTTTTTATCGTTTGATAATGACCAAATCATTAGAAAAATTATGCATGAGACTCTTCATGTGACTGATATCTTCTATGATTCAGGAAGATCCCAATGAGCTTGTTTGAGTGGTGAGATACTTGTACATAAACTATGATGTAACTGACATCAATTGTCTAGCAGAAGTGCTTGGAGTAGCTTCTTCCCGAAGGCCACCAGATATTTCTTCAAATACTAGTATCAAAGGTTAGGGTGGAAGCTTCCCGACATCAATTAGACTATTCTCCTCACACATAACCACCTCATATGTGTTATGAAAGATATCCACTCCCATGGAGGTTATCATAACTACAATGTACAAATTGAGAGCCTTTAGATAGAACAGGAGTGCCATCGTAGGTTGGGGTCGAGCAATCACGAGGATCCTTTTGCAAGTCTTATGAAACCTGGTGTTAAATTTCTCATGGCCTCTTACGAAGCTCTCTTGATGGTGATTAGTTTTTTTAGCAATGAAGAGTAGTCTCCTTTCTCTAAGAAGCATTTGAACAACTGTTCTTTGAGCTAATCCCAAGAGATGATAGAGTCCAAGGCCAAAGATCGATACCAATCTTGGGCCTTTCCTTCGAAAGAGGCAGCTAACAACCTCAAAGTTATGTTCTCCTCCATTATGTTATGTACCCTAAATACCTCTGCTATATCTTGAAGGAGTTCATAAGGGGTTTTGAAGTCTTCTCTAGAGAATTTTGGAATAGCCTTGAGGGCATTAGCGGGTATGGTAGGCCATACATATGGGGGTTTGGGTGGATGTAGTAGACTACCACTATCCCAAGTTACAAAATTTATAGGAGCATGGGGAGGTACATGAGCCATAGAGAAAAGATTCTTATGAATTGGGTATATAGGTATTTTGATTTGGAAGGTTGAGCCTCTAGGTGGAGTAGATAAGGATCTGGATATTGGGCTCTTACTTCTTCCTCTATTACTCCTTACAGGTGTACAAAGCTAGTAAGTATTCTTCTCCTAGGTCTCAAGGAAGGTAAATAAGAGTATTGGAAGTGATCTCTCAACAATTCTCGTGTTGGACTCTGGGCATGAAAATTCTAGTTTCCTTCCTTATCTTGATTTAAGAAACATTTTTTACTTCTAATCAGGCATTCATAGAACTTCTTGTCCCATTGGGTATGCCACAAAAATAATTGTTGATCATCAAAGCTTGTGCCTCATTGAAAATATTATGGGAAATTTAGTGAGTGGGGGACCAATGTATGCCTCACTGAATACCTTCAAGATTTTTATAGAAATTCGGCCCTTCTTTGGGGTTTGGAGAAAAGGTTAGAAGGAAATGTAAACATTAAACATAAAATTGGTGGTGATGCACCAATGCTTTTACAACATTTCAAATCTAACCATTTTTTATTCACACAAAATGACACAACCCTTCATTGTTGGAAAGAGAATGAACAACAAAGGCTAACAACAAGCACAATGTAGACTTTCAAATCTTTTTGCAGGTAGTGTTCATTAAGGTTTGATCAAACATAAAGCTTTCTAAGGGTAATAGAAAAAAACATTCATAAATTGCATGAACTCTCCCTCTTGATACAACATAATATGATAAAACAACAACCTTTCAAAAAAATAGAGAATTCCAATGACAATCTAGTTTTAACAAGTTATTATTCTACTATATGAGCAAACAACATTGAAATCAACTACTTAAACTATTCAAATTCAGCTTGTAAGACATAGTGTTTCATTCAGAACAAAAACATAAAGAAAGAAAGCTTGATAAAGGCCATACATGCATAGTGTCAACAATTTCTTCTCAACAGTTCATGCTTTCAATATTAAATTAAATTTAAAATAGAGGTCAGATGCCAATCTGACAATAGTTTAAGCCTTAAAAGATATAACATGCTAGAGAAAAATAGTTCTATATCCTAAGAAAACTAAAGAAACTATTCCTCAAAAAAGGAAACTAAAACTTGGAATCCAACCCTTTCATCTGTCACTACCTCCCTTTATATTTGCAAAAAGAAGAAAATGTCACCTCAACACAAAAATAATCACTACCAGGTGTTGACTTTTGATAGCACACGATCTGATCGTAGATCCTTTGCTCATCAATTCTCAGTTGTCACATTAATGCTTTTCAGATATTTATCAAAGATAGAGGTCTATAAATGATCAAATACTAGAAACGCAACCTTGAAAAAAGGTTCAATTGACCAATCACGTCACCCAAAGGCACTGACTGAAAGCTTCCATCTTGAAAACAAAGAAAAGAAAAAGGCCAGCAAGCTCCGACAAACTCCCAAAAGATATCGCTTCATAAGAAACACAATCCACTTGCAACGAAGAGATAATGTGTGAAACAGGCGAAAAATTTGAGCTTATGAATATAGCTCCTTAGAAAATCTATGATGAGCCAACACATGTCCCAAATCTCTCCAGAAAGGAAGGTGAAAAAAGAAATCTGCACAACCACCACATGGAACATTGTGCACCTTTCCGATAACTCTTCTTGAGCATGGGCACATCCCAAACTAAAAACATTAAACAAGTCAAAAATAAAAATGATTAAGGAAAAAATGATTCACAATTAACTTTTGTGGCATGTGCAGAATTAGGTTCACGTTGGCCATTTGATCATGAAGGGTTAATCATCACCATTCCCCATGTGCTCGTGCTGATTTATTCCTTAATCTTTTATTCACATAGGATGGTGGGCTTCAACCATGTGTCTGGTGCTTTGGTGGGCTAGAGATCAATAGTGAAGGTAGTTGGAGCCATTAAAGGAAGATCAACGATAGTTATTAGGTAATGTGGCCACATCTTGACCATTCCCCATGCTCTTGTCCATCTTGTACATTAAGGAAAGATAATCACATGGGCTAGTAGGAAAGGAGACATATTTCAATTTTTATCGAACCTACCAGGCTTTGGAGATGGTCCGTGTCTCTGGAGATAGAAGATCGACAGTCAATGGTGGCTAACTTGGGTCAATCTTGATTGCTCCCTGCCATCTTGTGAGGGCCTTGCTTGTGTCCCATATTTGGCAGTGGGCAAGTGGGTGAGTACCATGTGGAATGTTTCAAAGGCTCAAATGGATCCATATGGAGATAAGATGGTGCTAAAATATTGGTCGAGACTATTCTAAGATAAAAACAAAGCTAAATATGAATTGATTCTTGGGCACGCATGTAAAATTTGGTAAATATTTTTTGTGGCCATTAAATTTGTCAAGTGCTAGTACATGTGGGAAGGTGAAATTAAAGTAAGGAAGGGTACAAGCCGATATTCTGAAGATAAATCATGATTTCTCCCCATTGTATTATTATGATCAATTGCAAGAAAATTAATTCCCACGGGTGAATGGGTAAATATGACGTGCGACAAGTTTAGTTAAATGTTGGGTGTGTGATTAGTATGTAAAATAAGTGAATGTTTATCTCACTTAAGTTTTCTAATTATGGAGAAATATCAAGTGCATGCATTTAATTTTCTCATAATTAATCATCTTGATTGATTGTTTGTTGATTCACTTCAAGGTATGATGAACAACTGAGATTCAAAATCTGGGTAATTAATTTCCTACATCTTTACACAAGCCTTCTTGGAAAAATAATGCAAACACACACCAGTTTCTCTATTTAATGAAGATCACCCACTTGATTATTCTCACCATTTGATTACTTATGAGAATTAAGAGTCTAAAAGTAATTGTGAATTTGAGCTTGTTACTTTTGAGATGGGTGGTGTCTTTGTTCTAAGAAAACTTGATAGGTTGTTAAGTAAGGAAATGGGTAAAGTAAGTGTGAATATCACATAGTCCATAGGTCTAAGAGACTCAACTCTCTTGAGTCTCAGGATGATTATTCCTGAAGTGAACGGGATATCCCTGAAATCCTTGTGACTCCAAAGAAGAAAGTAAGAGCTGTTAGGAAGTCTAAACGAGGTGTTCTCAAAAGTGCCTATCATCTAAGAGGCTAAATTATCTTGAAGGAGTTGACCAAAGTCAAGGAGAAGAAAATTGATAGGCTACAGAGGGAGGATGCAAGAAGGAATGAGTATCATCAGGCTTACATGGGACATCATCATTCTCCCATTGAAGTCTCAGATGATTCTTCTAACAATTGAAACAAGACTAATTCAGGTTATCACTAGTATCTCATTTCCATGATTGATTTGGTTGATTCTAAGGATGATGCAGTGATGGATACTCCACTTTTGATATGGACCCTGAGTCGGTACACCTACTTTGCTAATGACAAGGAAAAGTAGCACCCCAATCCTTCTCTAAGCTGGTGTTCAATTTTTGGTCCTTTGTGTTAATTTGCTTTCTTTGGCTGGTGTGTTACGATATGGGTCTTTGTTTATTTATACCTTCGATGTTGATGGTGACATTTCTTAGGTTGGTGTGAACCTACATGTTTTTTGTGTTGTGACAGTGATGCCTTTTGAAGACTGGTGAGTCTTCCCTAACTAACATTTTTTTGGAGTTTTGCTTTTGCTCTCCATTATTTTACAAATGATTTTTTTGCAACTAATTGGGGAATATTCTCACTTTCTGTTGAAATTCATTTTGGAATGAAATTAAAATGTAATTGTAATTAAGCCTGATGCTTGTTGCTCCCTTGTCTTATAAAAGGGATTTCAAGGCTAATTACACAAGGAGGTCAGTAGGTAGATTTCCCTAAAGAGGTTATACACAGAAAAGAATGGACACTGAACTTTCTAATAATATGTTTTTAGGATAAAGTCATTCAATATGTATATGGTTATATGACAACAAGGACAATATATGTAGCAGAATAATATAAAGTTTGTGCATATCACTCTCCTATGTACAGGTTATATAGACTATGAATAATATGTTTAATGGTTATTTTACTTATCTATGTTGATTCCCAATGGATGTTTTGTTCTATTCTTTCTTATCATTTCAATGAATGTGTGTAAATTCTTTAATATAATAGTGGGTCTGAAATAATTCATGTACAAGGTTGTAAGAAGTAAATTGTGGAGACAAATAAGTGGGGATATTGTAATGCAATATTTTCAAGGTTTTAGGTATTCTTAGATATAAAATTGTTATCTAAATCATATGGATATTTAGTTTGAATCTATCCCGAGAATATAACACTAGTTTAGCAAAGTAATTCCACTAGAGTGGGTGGTAACCAATTCAACAACTGATCAAAAACATACAATCAACTTATTTGTAAAACTCTTTCTGGGTGTGTGTGAATCTTAATGAATTATATTTTCTCTTGTTGAAGTTAGTCACTAGGATGAAGTTAAGCCAATTCTTCAGGATATTGTGTCTCTTAAAGATTTACGGAGAACCATTTGTTTATCCTATGTCTGATACATTTACAGACTAGCATCTATAAGCATATTCTTTAGGATTACCCTCCTGGGTTTTATAGAGCCTAAAGTGAAGAAGTAAAGGCCTAAGAAACCTTAAGTGTTGGCCAATCCTTTTCCTTACTGATAATTGAATCCTAGCAAGTTCATAGGTATGTGGAAAGAATAAGTTTGGTTCTAGAAAAATAACCAACAGAAATGATGACTTTGCTAGGGAACTTATTGGAGAAAATATCTATGGTTGATCATTTTTCCTTGATAGAGTCATGGAGGTTCTAAATTAACATTCTCACTAAGAGTGGTTGGCGACTCCAAAGAACTTTGTACCAGTGAAAACTTTTTGAGGAAAAAGAATTTTAAAGTGTAGTCAACTAGTGAAAGAAACTTCATATTGTTGAAGTTTGATCCTCTACAAAGGAGGTGGTGACTCTATGTGAAGAATTTGATAGTGCATGATATCTACAAATATATGTAGGTATTTTCCCCTATTTTGATTTACAAGAAGAAATAGATTTGTGTGAAATCCATTTTATTAGAAATGTGGAAGAAATATTTTGTCCCCTATTAAGTGAATTGAGCACCAGAGAAGGGAATAGTGGCAGTTGTTTTACATACTTTTAAGGTAAAATTTGTAATATCTAAATAGGGTGGAAAAAGTATGCTCATTTATGAAGTTTTCCTTTTAAGAAAGCATTAAGGCATGAGTATATTTGAGCTGTGTTTTATTATAATCATGATGAGGTATTTTCTCAGTTACCATAAAGTTAATATTTGAATATTGAACAAAGATACAAGAGAAATGTACCATTCCCCTTCATTTTTGGTAAAAAATCAAGTGAAAGTATGTTGGTCATGCAACTCTTAGAATTCCCTCAAAAGAAGTTCTCTATGGAGAGATATAAGTCATTAAGCTTTGGAGGTATCAAAGGTTTTCCTAACAAGATTCCTAATGATATTAGGAAACATTTATCAAAATTTATAGGGCAAAATTTTGAGTTTCCTTCCAAACACCTAAATGCATTTATAGAGTTAATGGGTGATTTTGAGATAAATCGTGAGGATGTTGTCATCGAGTTGTTTGCTTAGTTATTGAAAGGGGATGCCAGAGACTGGTACTCATATTTACCAACATGATCTATACCTTCATGGGATGCTTTTAAAATAGCATTTGTGGAACAATTTGGCCAAAGGATCAGTCCAAATTAGATAAGAAAAATATTTAAGGAAATCCAACAAGATGAAGAAGAGTTAGTTCCTTCTTTTAACCTCATATTTATGAAAGTAATGAAAAATATCCATGAGTATTTAAGACCTAGTGATGTAGAGTGTTTAATTGTATATCTAGGTTCTTTTGAAATAAAAATGAGTTATTTGATAAAGGATAAGAAACCTACAACATTGTAGAAGGCATATCATATTACTATGGATATTGAAAATACTATGAAATACTCAATGATGAAGGGATATATGGCTGCAAGTGTTTCTTGTCTAGTTATACATCATAGAGATGAAATAAACAAGGATGGAAAATATGAGCAAAATGATGACACTTCTGATATCTCATTTTGTTCATTCTCATAACATATTGATCATAAAAAAATTCAAAATAGATTTCAACAATGTTTAAATGATGATCAAGAGTTGTTACTTTAGAGGTTGTCTAGTATAGAGAGGTATAAGGAGAAATCACCATATGAGTTGTTAGCAAGGGTTTTGGATTCCTTGTTAGAAATGCCTAAAAGATTATGACCTGAAGATTCAATATGTATAGACATATTTTGTGACATCTATTAGCCAGGGCTTAGTACCTTGCCCAATGACTTGAAACCTCAAGATTTTGATCAAATAATTGATTGGATCAGAATTGTTGAGGAAGCCAAACATGAATATAAGCAAGAAATGAGGTTTCAAAATAGCAAGGGTGCTAACCTTATTGAAAAAAATTAAGAGTTTTCCCGAAGAATGGATAAGGATGTTTCTGAGAATGAATTCCTGCATAACAATATGGATAAGGATATTATCATACTTGCAAATAATGCTAATGTATTTCTAAAAGATGATAACTAGGATAGTATAGAAGAAAATTATTATTATTCTCATGAAAAATGCAAACCTTTTTGTGAGGAAAACTTGAAGGAACCCTTTGTTCCTAAAAAATAGGATTGTGTCAATAATCATGAATTTTTTCCCCCATTGGTAGATAAATAGGTTGCATGTGATGGATCCTTGCAATGCAATTCAACTACTTTAGAATTAGAGCATACCGATGATATGATTGATGATGAATTTGAAGACAAGAATGTCTATATTCAGACTCTAGAGCCTAAATTTAATGATGGGATTGGTAATGCTAGTCAACAAGGTTTGGTTTTTGAATGTTTGCATGAAGCAAAAGTAGGATGTATAGATTTTATGGCAGATATTAACATTATGGTGTTTGACCAAAGTATTGTTGAGGAAGGATGTGAACAAATCTATTTGATGGAAAAAACAACTATGTTTATGTTTCCAATAGTCCTAAACGTATGAGTGAGTTAATATATCACTTAAAGGTGCATTTGAATACCCTACTACTGATAGTATCAATTCTAAATTAGTTGATCGATTGTTTGAAATATTTTGTTTCAAATTGAGCAATGATGACTAAAAGGAAAAATCAAAGTATGACAGTGATCCTAAAACAAAAATTATTTTTGATGTTTGGAATGATTTGAATGATGCCCTCTATGGGAAGGATCTTTCTTTGAGAAAAAGTTAAAGTGTTGTGGAATCTAAAAAATTGGTTCTTCAGAAAAATGGAGCATTGGGCAAAATGGTTGGTTTATATTTCCCTGATGAATATGAACATCAACTTGAACAAGAGCTTGTATGTGAATGTTTCCTATTTATTGCACAAAATGGATATGGTGATAGCCCTCATGATTATAGTGCACAAGCAGATTATGAATGTTTCACTTTCCCTATCCAATTAGGTAAACATTGGATGGGGTTGCAATCTAAATTAGATAGAATGCTCCATCAATCATGTATTGCATTCAATGGTTGATCATGACTCACAAATGAACATGAGTATGAGGAGCAGTGATAAGTTCACAATGGATAGGTCAAGTGACAAAGGAATGATTAATGGATGAGAAATTCATGATAACATTTTTACCCTTAGCCTGATACATATAGTGGAAAATAAGGTTTTTGACAGAGGCAAGTATCAACCCAAAGTTTAGTGGCCTAGGGCCATAGAGAAAATTGAATCCTGGTTAAATTGCAAGGTGCATATTGACAACTTGCACCTCAAATGAAGGTATTAGACAAGTAGGGATTGAATCTTTTGTTTTTGGTCCTTGTGACCTATGAAAAAAATGTATATATGTTGGTTTTTTTTTTATTCCTTTGTGTTTGGCCTGCTTCATTTGTGATTCTGGGATCTCACCATGCCTACAGGAGGCATGTGTCCCCAACTGGAGCCACCGATGGAACCCCTCAAAAAATTCTTTGGGTTCCATTTTGAAATTTTACATCATTTGGCTTGGACCCTCATTTTGGCTTAGGGTTGTGTCTTCATCATTGTGTTAGGGTTTTTGTGTGGCTTGAATCCCTCACAATTAACCTATGAATCTAGAAAATCCTCGGTTGTTATTTTTTTGAATTGACTTGATATTCCTAGTATCCAGTTATTCAAGTTTTCAATAATACCATTAAAGTCATTGTGTTCACCGACCCACTGAGTTTAGGTTTTTTAGTCACCTTAATCCTCTTCAACATTAAATTTTCCTATGATCAGGCTTAATTTTAATGACCTGAGTCTTAAATCACCATTCCTAAGGGTCAAGTTCCAATGAGCCTAGTAGTGGCCCCTTTTTAAAAATTAACTTTTGTGGCATGTGTAGAATTAGGTTCATTCCGACCATTTGATCATGAAGGGTTAATCACCACCGTTCCTCGTGTGCTTGTGCTGATTTATTCCTTCTTATTTTATTTGCATGGGATGGCAAGCCTTAGCCATGTGTCTAGTGCTTTGGTGGGCCCAAGCTCATTGGTCAAGGTAGTTGGCACCATTGAAGGAAGAACAACAATAGTTATTAGGTAACGTGGCCACATATTAACCATTCCCCATGCACTTGTCTGTCTTGTGCATTAAGGAGAGATAATCACATGGGCTAGCGGGCAAGGAGACATTTGTCGCTTTTTATGGGACCTGCTAAGCTTAGGAGATGGTGTGTGTCTCTCAAGATAGAAGATAGACAATCAATGGTAGGTGATGTGGGTCAATCCTGACCACTCCCCGCCATCCCATGAGGGCCCCCCTACTATCTCATATTTGGCAGTGGGCAAGTGGGTGAGTGCCACATGGAATGTTTCAAAGGCTCAGATGGATCCATATGGAGATAAGTTGCTACTAAAATATTGGGTGAGATTGTTCTAAGATAAAAATGACGCTAAATAAAAACTGATTCTTGGGCTAGCATGTGAAATTTGGGAAACACCTTTTGTGGTCATCAAATTTGTCAAGTGATTGTACACGTGGGAAGGTGAAATTAAATTAACATAGGGTATGAGTCGATATTCTGAAGATAAATCATGATCTATCCCCATTGTCTTACTGTGATCAATTGCAAGAAAATTAATTCCCATGGGTGAATGGGTAAATATGACATGACAAGTTTGGTTAAACAATAGGCATGTGATTAATGTGTAAACTAAGTGAATGTTTATCTCACTTAAGTTTTTTTATTATGGAGAAATATCAAGCGCATGCATTTAATTTTCTCATAATGAATCATCTCGATTGATTGTCCATTGATTTACTTCAAGGTATGATCAACATGGCTGAGATTCAAAATCAAGGTAATTGATTGCTTGTGTCTTCACACAAGCCTTCTTGGAAAATTAATGCAAGCACATGCCAGTTGCTCTATGTAATGAAGATCACCTACTTGATTATTCTAACCATTTTATTGCATATGAGAATTAAGAGTCTAAAAGTAATTGTGAATTTGAGCTTGTTACTTCTAAGTTGGGTGGTGTCTTTGTTCTAAGAAAATTTTATAGGTTGTTAAGTAAGAAAATCGGTAAGGTAAGTGTGAATATCATCCCGATCTGTAGGTCTAAGAGACTACACCCTCTTGAGTCTCAGGATGATTCTTTCTAAAGTGAATGGGATATGGGTATGTGCAGGATCATCATGGAAAAAATAGGCCCTTAAGTGGCAAAAAATTCAGAAAAATCAGAGTTAGGCAACTTGACATAAAAATTTGAATAATTTATCTATATTATTTAAAATATATGTAAGAATAGAATCTATATAAAATTGAATGTAGTTTCTAAACTACTAGGTTTGTTTTAAAAAAAAAAATCTATTTGGTGAAAATTTTAAATATCAATGTAGTGGTACTTAAATTTTAGGGAAAAAATAATAAGTAGGTGTCCGTCTGACCACCCTAACCACAATAAAATGATAATATTTTTTTATAGGATTTTAGATATAGGTAGAGGACTCATGCCCTGATGTGATGCATATTTTTTTATAATTTTTTTCCAAGTAAATAATTAATTATGAATTTTTAATTACAATTTTTTAAAAAATTTAAAAACTCGTATGTCTGACCACCTTAACTTGATCAAAACTTCATGAAATTCTATTTTTCTTCTTTTAATCCTATTGTTGTGAAGCATAGAATGTGACACATGTTTTGGATTCAAAAAATGTGATATCATTTGAAAGCTATAGATGTTTTTCAATCAGCCTATCAATCAGGACGTTTGTCATAATTTGAATAGAAAATGAATAATAATTACTTATTACATTCAAAATAAAGCATAATTTATATCAATGGAAAGATGAGAATCTCCTTTAAAAACCCTTTTCGTTTCATCAATTTTGGGTAAAAAAATAATCAACCACATACCCATCATATTGCCACTTTTTGGCCCATCATGATCCCGCACATACCCATATCCCTGAAATCCATGTGACTCCAAAGAAGAAAGTAAGAGCTGTCAGGAAGTCTAAACATGGTGTTCTCAAATGTGATTATTATCTAAGAGGATGAATTATCTCAGAGGAATTGACCAAAGGAAAGGAGAAGAAAATTGATAGGTG
Organism: Sequoia sempervirens; assembly: GCA_007258455.2. NCBI lineage: Eukaryota > Viridiplantae > Streptophyta > Pinopsida > Cupressales > Cupressaceae > Sequoia > Sequoia sempervirens. Next base: position 148,492,124 of record VDFB02256132.1, on the reverse strand, counting down.
AAAGAGGGAGGCTACAAGAAGGAATAAGTATCATCGGGCTTAGATGTGACATCATTATTCTCCCATTGAAGTCCCAAATGATTCTTCTGACAGTGAAAATGACACTAATTTAGGTTACAACCAATATCTCATGGCCATGACTAATTTGGTTGATTCTAAGGATGAGGTGGTGACAAATACTCCACTTTCAATAAGGACCTCGAGCGGGCACACCTACTTTATTGTTGACAAGGAAAAGTAGTACCTCATTTCTTCTCTGAGCTAGTGCTCAGTTTTTCCAGTCCTTTGTGTTAATTTACTTTCTTTGGCTGGTGTGTTGTGATATGGGTCTTTGTTTATTTATACCTTCGATGCTGATGGTGGAATTTCTCGATTTGGTGTGAACCTGCATGTTTTTTGTGCTATGATAGAGACACCTTTTGATGACTGGTGGGTTTTCCCTAACTAATATTTTTTGGAGTTTTCCTTTTTCTCTCCCCTGTTTTACAAATGATTGTTTGCAATTGATTGGGGAATATTCTCACTTTGTGGTGAAATTCATTTTGGAATGAAAGTGAAATGTAAGTGTAATTCAGCCTGATGCTTGTTGCACCCTTGTCTTATAAAAGGGATTTCAAGGCTAATTACACATGGAGGTCAGTATGTAGTTTTCCCTAAAGAGGTTATAGATAGAAAATAATGGACACTAAACTTTCTAGTAATATGATTTTAGGATAAATTCATTCAATCTATATATGGTTTTGTGACAACAAGGACAATATATGTAGTAGAATAGTATAAATTTTGTACATATCACTCTCTTATGTATAGGTTATATAGACTATAACTAATATGATCAATGGTTATCTTATTTATCTCTATTGATTCACAATGAATATGTTGTTCTAATCTTGCTTATCATTTCAATGAATGTATGTAAATTCTTGAATATAATAGTGGGTTTGAAATAATTCATGTACAAGGATGTTAGTAAGAAGTAGATTGTGGAGACAAATAAGTGGGGATATTGTAATACAATTTTCAAGGTTTTAGGTATTATTAGATATAAAAGTGCTACCTAAATCATATGGATATTTAGTTTGACTCAATCCCAAGAATATAGCACTTATTTAGCAAAGTAATTTCTCTAGAGTGGGTGGTAGTCAATTCAACAACTGATCACAAACATACAATCAACTTACTTGTAATAGGTAAAACTCTTTCTGGGTGTGTGTGAATCTTAATGAATTATATTTTCTCTTGTTTAACACTGCCATGAAGATAAGCCAAATCTTCATGATATTGTGTCACTTAAACATTTATGGAGAACCATTTGTGTATCCTATGTTTGATACATTTACACACTAGTATCTATAAACATAGTCTTTAGGATTACCCTCCTAGGTTTTATAGAGCCCAAAGTGAAGAAGTAAAGTTCTAAGAACCCTTACTTAAGTATTTCCAATCCTTACCCTTACTAATAATTGAATCCTAGCAAGTTCATAGGTATGTTGTAAGAATAAGTTTGGTTCTAAAAAAATAACCAATAGGTGGATTAAATTATTCTATTGTTAAACAAATATTCTAAAATGTAATGTCCCCTTTTCAAAATGAAACCAAGTTGAAAATCAAATGATCATTATTCATTTCCCATCGGCCCTGGGGATTTTTCTTTTGGAAAATGAGGAGCTAGGTTTTCTTAAAGCTCAGGAAGCCTAGAAATCATCATCGTATGGATCATCCTCTCTCAGACTCTATTTTTTAAATGGTCCATCAACTTCAAAATTAGAGTATGCATGTCTCCTTTGTGATTTTTTTGAAACTAGAGAATTTATCTGACCATCATCAGAGTCTTCTAGACCTAAAGCTACAAGAAGATCTTGGGAATTTTCTACATCATCTTGTGCCTTATCACTCATATAACTTTCCTCATCTTCCATGGCAATATTAGGTTCCTCCAGGGTATCCACATGATCATCATGGAAAAAACATGCCCTTAAGTGGTGATAAAATTCATAAAAATTAGAGTTAGGAAACTTGATGTAATTTTTTTAATAAGCTATCTATATTATTTCAAAAATATGTAAGAATAGAATCTGTAGCAAATTGAATGTAGTTTTTAAACTACTAGGTTTATTAAAAAAAAAAACTATTTGGTGAAAATTTGAAATTTCAATGGAGTAGCACTTAAATTTCATAGAAAAAATAAGAAGTAGATGTCTGTCTGACCACCCTAACCACAATAAAATGAAAATATTTTTTTATAAGATTTTAGATATAAGTAGAGGACTCATGTCCCGATGTGATGCATATTTTTTTGTAATTTTTTTTCCAAGTAAATAATTAATTATGATTTTTTTATTACAACTTTAAAAAAATAAAAACTCGTATGTTTGACCACCTTAACTTGGTCAAAACTTCATGACATTCATTTTTTAATCCTATAGTATGTGAAGCATAGAATGTGACACATGTTTTGGATTCAAAAATGTGATACCATTTGAAAGCTATAGATGTTTTTCAATTAGCCTATCAATCAGACTTTAGTTGTAATTCAAATAGAAAATGAATATTAATTATTTATTAAATTCAAAGTAAAGAATAATTTATATTGGTGGAAAGCTGAGAATCTCCTTTAAAACCCCTTTTGTTTCATCAATTTTGGGTAAAAAGTCGTCAGCCACATATCCTACACATACCCATTATATCGTCACTTTTTGGCCCATAATGATCCTGCACATACCCTCCATATAAGAAGCATAAGCCTTGTGGTCCTTATCCTTCTTTTTTTTCTTTTTCTTCTTTTCCTTCTTTTGTTTCTTCTAAGATTGACCAGCCTCATCATCATCATCCCTGTCCTTATGCTTACTCTTCCATAATTCCTTCACACATTCAAATTGCTCCTCTTGTTGCATCACCCACATAATTTATTCCTCTTGCTTTCTCCTTTCCATCTAAATCCTTCGTTCGTCATCATCTTTTCATTTTGCTTCATTAGAAAAGACAAGTTGGCCTGCTACATTAATTGCTTCTTTTGTTTGAAGCTAGTCATTTGTTTTCAGATCCATGTTTCCAATCATACATACAACATTTGATGAGTTTTTTTCCACCTTAAGTGCATCCCTAATCAATTATAGGCTTGGTGCATTGCAAAAATGGATTCCAAGAGAACATGATGCATACAATGATGATGGATAAGCTACCTCAAAATTTTAGTCAATCAAGTATGCTTTGTCCCTTCCAAATCCATTTGACATAGTTAAAAGAGATCTTATTAAAAACCTCAAATGAATCATTTGTATGTTATCTTTTCATTTTTCCTCTTTCCTTTTTTTTATGGGCAACCTATTTTAGTCTTTATTTTAGAACATTTTTTGTGTCCTTCAATGTATTGTGCTTTATCTTTCTATCATATTATAGATTAAAAGAACCTATAATTGAAAATAGACTAATTCATCTATTTTTATTTTGTTGTCCCAAATAGGCGGATTAAATTATTCTGCTCTCAAACAAATCTTGTACAATGTAATGTCCCCTTTTTGAAATGAAACCAAGTTGAAACTCAAATTCTCATCCTTCATTTCCCATAAGCCTTGGGGATATTTCTTTTTGAAAATAGGAGCTAGGTTTGGTTAAATCTCAAGAAGCCTAGACATCATCATCATATGGATCATCTTCTCTCAAAATCTATTTCTACAATGGTTCATCATCTTCAAAATCAGAGTATGCATGTATTCTTTGTGGTTTTGTTGAAACTGGAGAATTTGTCTTGCATTCATCAGATTCTTCTAGACCTATAGCTACAAGAAGACCTTGGGAATTTTCTACATCATCTCATGCCTTATCACTCATATAATCTTCCTCATTTTCCATGGAAACATAAGGTTCCTCCATATAAGAATCATAAGCCTTGTGGTCCTTATCATTCTTATTTTTCTTCTTTTCCTTCTTATATTTCTTCTTAGACTGAATAGCCTCATCATTGTCATCATCCCTTTCCTTAATCTTAATCTTTCATAATTACTTCACACCTTCAAATTGATCCTCTTGTTGTATTACCCACCAAAGTTCTTCCTCTTGCTTTCTCCTTTCCATCTGAATCCTTCATTCTTCATCAGCTTTTCATTTTGCTTCATCAGCCAAGAAAAATTGGCATGCTACTTTAATTATTTCTTTTGCTTTAAGATTGTCATCTATTTTTAGTTCCATGTTACCAAGCATACATAAAGAATTTGATTAGTTTTTATCTCCCTTAAGTGCATCCACATTCAATTCTAGGCTTAGTTGTATCTCATTCTGAGCCTAAGCCATGGCTACAAGACATAGATATGCATCCACATAATCAAGAAACTTGAACAATTTTAGCCTATATAAAATATTTACATTTTCAGTATCGAGTAGTTGTTCAAACAACCTAGCAAGATAAAATAGTGTTGTGAATTTATCCCATGGTAACTCAAGGTTAACACCACCTTCTTCTAGTCGATGTAATAATTCCATATCCTTAAAGTGCACAAAAAAAACTGCAGAATTGGCACTAGGGCTTTTATTTACAAATTCAACCCAAATTCCATTTTCTAATGGCTCCATTAAAGTTTGTTGAGCCAACTCTAGTTCATCATGCTCAAAATTAAGAACCCAATTTTTTTAAAAAAATTCAATGGGCACTTCTTCTTTGCTCTTCTTTAGAAGAGACTTTGTTATCTTAATACAATCTAAGGTTGCACTGGGGTCTATCGATATTATTGATAAATGCATGGGCATCAGGTGGATCTATGTGAGTTTCCTTTCTTAAAATTTCCAAAGAATTATCTTCCTACCCTTGTTGAGCATATATATGGTCTACATATTTTAAGCTCTCACAGTTCTTAGGGTCGACCTCTAGAACCTTTTCAAAATTTGAGAGAGAACTCTTAGATCTCCCAGTTTCAATTGAACCTATCAACAAAATCCTATGGCCTCTGGCTTTCCTTGACTGATGCCATGTAGTAGTAGCCAGTGGTGTCATAATCACCTTTACTATGATAAGATTGTGTAAGATTATAATATGAATGATATTTCATGAGAGGGTGGTCAGTTGAAACAAGAGTTGTCTTAGTCAACTATTCCATAAGGAAATGTTGCCTTGTGAAGAAAAAATGGTTTGCTAAATGATTCAATACCATTAAAGTGTACAGGTATAATTCAAAGGATCTACACATATTTTCCATTCCTTCATGAACACTACCTTTTTCACTAACCTTGATAAAACTACAATTAAAAATGTACAAAACTGACCATAGAGATTTTCCTCATTTCAAACAACAAAATTTTCAAAAAAAAGTGTTTAAAACCTACAAATAAATGAAAATAAAATCACGTTGATTTTTGTGCCAAAAAAACCATAAGACCATAGGTTGTTGCTTACTATTATGCTTTGATATATTTTTTCCAAGCATCCATAGCTTGTTTCAAATCACCTGTTTTAGGCTTTTATCCATAGCAACAAGGCAGTGATTTGTTTGATAAAATGCTTTGGTAGACATGTATGAAAAATGTGGTACCATAGAAAAGGAAATGAACTTTGGAAAAAATTCCTTAAAGAAATGTGGTCTCATGGTGATGGAATTCCATGACAAGAAAAAGGCTATGGATTGTCATGGAATTCCATCACCATGAGACCACATTTCTGTGAGGCATTTTTTCAACCAGTTCACTGCCTTGTTTATGCTATTGCTTACTATTATGCTTTGATATATTTTTTAAAAGCATCCATAGCTTGTTCAAAATCACTTGTTTTAGGATTTTAGCCATCGGAACAAGGTAGTGAACTATTTTATAAAATGATTTGGTAGACAATATGTATGAAAAATATGGTAGCATAGATAATGCAATGAACTGTTTGAAAAAATTCCTCAAAGAAATGTGGTCTCATGGAATGCCATGACAAGTAAATGAAATTGGTAGTTGCTCCTAGTTATTATTTATACAATGTGAAGTAATTTCATAACTACTTAGGTTGACTTTGTAAAAACTATATTGAAATTGAAATTTTGTCATCTATCAACATCTAGTTATTAGTTATGCAATGTGAAGTAATGCTTTGAGTTTAAAAGATTTGAAATGCATTGTAATCAACAATTCAAATGATTATGAAAAAATAATTCATACCAATTCATAATATACCCCTATATTCCAACCTAAAATACATAAAAAATCCAATCATACACAGTATTATCAACAAATAATTGAGACCAGAATTCGAACACCACATTAAATCTTCTTGTCCACTGATTGCTTCAAGTAGATATTACAATATAACATAAGTATCCTCATATATGTTTCTATAAATTCCTATGATGATGATACCAAAATTCGATCTTGGTTTCTCTTTTATAAGAGAAGCAACAAGCTTTAGACCATTATAAAATATGGCATCTTTTCAAAATTCAGGACTCTTTGTATAAACTAAACTAAAAGTTACTTTTTTTCTGAAAAAATAAAACAGAGAAAGTAGATAACTAAAGAAGTCTATAGAACTCATGACACCATAGTCCATTAATCTCCGTAAGGCACTCATGATCACTGAGGATTTGTTCAAGGTCCTTTCTCCATATTAGTCTATCTGAATGTGCAGTTCTTCCACTATGACACCCCCAAGGCCTACTATTTGGGAGGACACAAATATATATTGAAGGTGAATCTTCCATCGGTTGTCTAGTAACACATTTCCATCCATGATAAGCTTAGAATATACAACATCCAATGCTATTACTCCATCCATGATTAAGTCAAACCTATCAAGGCTCAACTCAACATTGTTTTGTATGTGAGTGATGCACTATTGAACAATCTGGCCAAATTCACTCTTCCATTCATTGATTTCCTTCAAGTGGTCATCATCTTTCAATATTTTTGGGACAAACCATTGATTTAGAGTATCAAATGAATCTATTCTTGTTCTGATCTTTGGTCCTCTCCTTGTATATATTGGAATTCATCTAAAACTATTTTTGTCATTTTCTTTGTATCTTTTAATGTTGCAAGAGCCTCAATACTCATCTATAATATTCTACACAAGGTTACCAATGTGTGGTGTATGGGCTACAAGTTCTTAAAAATGGGATACAATATGGGTACATGTGTTTCCATCTAATTAATTGCATGTGTCAATGAGCTGTATCAATCTTACAAACTTTCCAACTTATCCACAATTAGCTTTATCCTATGTTTGAAGACCTCTAAAACATTGAAAATTTTCTTATTCACTCCTTCCTTACCCTCATTGTTGGATTTCTTTAACTCTTTAATCTCATGTCTAAGAATGCTCACTTGTTCAGTAGAAGCACTTTCTATATCAACTAGTGGAGTAGGAGGACACTGGTATAACATTATTTCCTTTTTTTGTGAGGGGCCTACTCCTTTCAATCATTCCTTCAACTTCACATTTTCCATGAACAATTTATTGACCATCATTTAAAAGCTTTTGTTCCTTTTTGTACTCTCCCAAACTAGCTTCCATCTGCTTAACTGCAGCTTGGGTGAGCATAGTTGAATGTATTTCCATGGTTACAACTTCTAGATGAGATGTATTCTTTAATGTTTTCACCATAGTTGTCCCGTTTATTTCCTACACTACTTCTAGTAACCTTTGTTTTTATGTACTCTTTTGTTTGGCCCAGAATGCCAAGGTTTCAATCTTAGGGTTATACCCTATGCCACTTACCCATTCATCTAATTCAAACTAAAAAATTAGCATTGGGTCCTCTTGTGTTCTCACTTGATCAAGGAAAAACATTTTCTTTAGTTCCATACCACAGAAAATAAGTATATTACTTTTTGAAATCATCTCTTTAGCCTCTTGTGGGCTGACATCAATATTATCAATCCTTAATTCATTAAAATTTTGGGCTACTATCTAGTCATGCTGGGATTCCTCAGCTCCCATATTATTTATTTCAACCCTCACTTCAAACTCTCTCATTTTCATCTTAATCCAAAAGTCTTTAAATTTAGGGGTTTTGTTAAATTCATCATCTACCAAGAACTTGAGAGCTGCAACTACCCTATCATCATCATGCATTTCTCTTTCTCCTTGTACCTCAATATGAGCTCTAGCTTCAAGCTTGTGGTCTTTAGTTTCAAGCATACGTTCATCCACTTCAACATCATCCTTGAAATATCTTAACACATCAACTTCTTATTTTGTATCTCCAAGATCCTCACATATTTCATAGGAAACAAGTGGGTATATCTCTTGTGTTTTTTTTTTTTTTTAGAAGGTGATTGTTTAGGAGGTGATCCTGGAGAAGCATGACATACTAAAATAGTATCAAGAGTATAATTTGTTTTGGGAGACAATTTGGAAAGTCTCCACGTATTTGTTGCATCCTTAAATTATTCATGAAACTTAAATCAATTATCATATCAATCCTCTTGATAGGATATGCTTCCTCTACGAAATACCCCAAAAAATCACTATGCTTCATCTTTCTTTCTTCCTCAAGGATTTTCATAATTTCCCATTTTCTCCTCCTCTCATATACCTCTTGAGGAGTGAAACAAATTCTAATTACATCTTCTTCATAATCAATTTGGTGAGTAACCATAGGCTTGGTAAGAATGTTGTGTCTTATGAAATTCATGTGACCCTAAGGGTTAAAAGCTCTTTCCTTTCTAGAATCTAAAGAGTACCTTGTTTTAAGATAAGTCTACAACTCTTCAAGTGTATCAAATCCCATTGATAGTTCCCCACATGTTGTCAAATTGGGTAGAAATGTACCCTTTCTTTGTTTATCCATGACATCCTTTTTCATCCATAGAATCTGCCACATGAACTCTGAAAAGGCTAATTGAAAGGGGACACAATTTGGTAGTATATGTAGGGCTTGTGGGAATCCATAAATCTTGATTATTGTGGTATCTGGTAGAAATAATCAATCACCAAAGTTATGAGTATGGCCTTGCTCAAGTTTCAAATCCAAAGGTCTTAATAGTTGTAGCACAAGTGTGTGTAGTCTTGGTCATTGGTGGCCAAGAACTCTCATAATTTTGTACACAAAGTCATCATGGAATATCACATAATTTGAATTGTTACATTTGTTGTCCCATATAAAACATCATAGTTGCACTGGCAATGAATTCCCCTACTTTTCAATCTTACCCAAACATATCCTTTTACTATATCCATCTATATTCTAGTATAATATCAAGTGTCACAACAAAGAATATTGCCTAAATGTTATGGGGGATCTATTTTCCATGACTTGTAGAAATCCTTCATGCAATCCTTTGTCAAGATATGAGGCAAAATCATATTCAATGTTCATCTTAGGGTTTTGGATACTCATAGCCATCATCATTGAACTAACTGACATTCACTCTTCTACATCTATCCAAAGTACTTGACAGAGAGAAAAGTTGGTTTTCTTGAAATAAAATTGGAAATATGAGACATCAAATGGTTCAATACGAGAAGTGGATATATGAGTCGCCCTGTTGTTCACACCCCTTTTCATGTAAATGGGGAATTCATCACTTCTATGGGTTCTCCTCAATCTAGTATATTCTTCTTTACTTCTTTGCAAATCAATTTTAGTCAGGGCTTTTTTTTTAGGTCAAAACATTCAACGATGGACGCTTTAGTCAACACAACTAATGGTGAACCATTTGGAAATCTCATAGACCTAGTACTAGGATGATAACTCTTAGCCAATACTCTGATGAAATCTACATCTATAAAAAACATTTGGGACAATTAAATTGGCCAAATCTAATGCCCATGAATTTGACACTAGAATCTTTCCCTCCCTTTTGTAATAAATGTACTAGAACATGTCCCACCTAGAGATAAGGATAAGGGAATCTCTACAACCATGAGCCACATCATTAAAAACTTTCTTAAATCCTCTCTCAATTGATTTAGGGAGTATATCTAGGATAGACTATTGTAAGGACCTATTTTTAACCTTAGATTCTTCCTTTTTAGTTTTAGGTTCTTTCTTCTTGGGTGGCATGATTTCATTTTTAGTTTCAGGTTCTTTCTTCTTGGGAAACATGATGCTTAACTATCTTACTTCTCCTATACTTCTAAAATGCAGAATTCCAAACAAACTTGTACTCGTATAAGTTAATTCACATTTTAACTATCTTAATTTTCCTATACTTTTAAAATGCAGAATTCCAAACAATCTTGTACTCATAAAAATTAATTCACAATAGTTCGGTGCACTTACCTAGGTTATGATGGTTGTAGAGCTTAACCTCCTTGAACTCCCATCTCCCCGCATAATAATTTTTGCAAATGAGGGCAAAGAGAATGCTGAATTATTGGTTTAATGGCTTATGTGCTCATTCATGTCAACATTATTATCAACCTTACACCAAATATTTTTCTCATTGTTTGAGTTTGAACATGCACCATTGATTTAACAAGATTGGATAGTTAATGTGATTTGTGCATTTAATATCACTTTATCACCACCACTTTCTATAACTGCCACAACATAGAGGGGTATATACCACTATACCGCGTATGCTTCTTTGCATTTCATCGTGAGGTAGCAGGATCCTTACCTCTATACCACAATCTTGACTTGTTTAACCCATGGTATTGTATTTTACATTAACAATCACATATGGCTTACCACCATACCACATGCTTCATCACATCCTTCTGTGATATAGTGGTTCATACCACCCTACCAAATGCCTTTATGATCTTCCTTGTGGGATGGTGGGTTTCCCTGCTATACCACACCCTTCATATTTCCTTCTTGTGGTATGGTAGTTTATGATGTATTTAAATTCTCTCATACCACCCAACCATGTCCTCATCATAATACTTCCATAGTATGGCAGTAAATATCTTTGTGTTGTCTATTACACACCACCAACCCGCCAAGGGTTCAAATTACTGTTGCAGGATAACGATAACAAACTGTTAAGGGATTTAGAATGTTTTTAGCTAGACATGTTTTTTCTCAAGTATATATGATGAATTTTTGGCTTTATATAGGTCTTTTAGTGTTAGTCAGACCTAAAAAGTTTATATGTTTTTTTACAATGGGGAGGTTCAGTCAAAAATTAAAAGGAATATAAGGGTGAAGGTTCAAGTCATGGAGCTCAAGGTTAATTGTGATGATGGAACTAGGAAATTTTTTAAGGTTCTAACACACCTCAGGATGAACTAGACTATGCTTTTCCTTCATCCTACTTGTGTTATGTTTTTATGAGTTCTTCTCTTGTGAATATATCCTTAAGGAAAATTTGTCTAATACCTGTAATTATAAACATCTTCTTGGTTTTTTACTGCAAATTATTTTTAATCTATAAATTGAATTCTATTTTAAGTTTCCATTTGTAGTTTTCAATGGATTGGAAAGTTAACAATTATAAACTTATGAACTAAATAAAATTTTACTGATTCAAGGTGTTTATGTATACATTATTGTTTATTTGGACTTCAGGAAATGAAGACAAGGACTATAAGGCACAAATTAGATGATAGTGATCATAATGCTAAAATTATAGTGAAAAAATATGAGCACACATGTAGTGAAAAAGTGGCCAAGAATAATGAATATTTATTGAGTCTTTGTTTAACAAGGAAAATTGTAAATCCACTATGTAGTATATTATTTTTTTAATAGTGTTTAATGAAATTTAATAGGTAATAGATCTATGTATATAAGACATAATATGATTTTATTTTGTGTTTTATAGGCAACAAAAAGAGTGCAAAGAAAATGTGGAGAAAAAATAAAAGGAAAGAAAAGATACAGTGCCACCATCTCGTAGAAACCAATGCTCTTGTGATTCAACAAATGTAGTTGGTGAAAATAATAGTTGTGATGATGTGCATCCTGGTATAGCACATGGTGATGTGTAGCCTGATTTAGCACATGGTGATGTGCAACATTGTGATGATCTATTAGGACTAAGTCTAAGAGATATTATTGAAAAACATTAGGGCAAAGGAAGAACAAGTCTATAGATGCTTTTTTCAGAATTATTAAAGGATGTGTTTAAAAATGTGAAATCTAAAAAGAGAAGTATTGATCTACATACTCATTCCACAGTTGATGTGGAAAAAGAGCATGAAGTTTTGATTAATAAAATTCATGAACAAAGACCACTTGAATTTTTTGTCCCTTAGAGTGTACGTGTTGCATCTATCTAACTTTTGATGAAACTAGTGGATCAGCCAAAAATATTAGTATTGGTAATTTAATAGAAGATGTGTATGATTTTGTCAAAATACAAAGATTGAGTCAAGATTCATATAGATCTATAGAGAGGAATGAAAAAGAAAGAAAATTAGAAGGCAAGAAGCCATTCTTTCTTGAGGTATCGAGAGATGGTGAGCCCATTGGGACAAATGTTGCAAAGTGGGCCACCGAATTGGGTGTAAGATGTAAGCCCCATTTGGATATTTGCAAATAAAGTTTTGCAAAGCAAGATCCAAGAGATATGGAAAATGTTATACAAAAAATAGAAAATTCTCTTGAGACTACTGGTGTACAAATCTCTAGAAAATATTACAAGCAAAGGATGAGAGTTTTGATGAAAAATTATAGATACAATTGTAGAAAAAAAATCATGGGGAGAAAAGAGTGGGAGGAATTGAGAGAAAGTATACATTCTAAAGAATATTTGGAAAAGAGTAACAAAGGAAAGAGAGCAAGAGATAACGTGAGGGTTGGATATACATTTGGTTGAGGCAGGTTGCATGCCAAAATGGATAAATTTGCAATAAGTGTATGGATTTTTGGTTCAATTTACATTGTGTTATTTATTTCATTTTTTATTGAAATGACTATATATTGAAATTGACATTATATTTTAGGTGGAAAATAGTAATAAAGAAGCAGGTACAAAAGATATTGTCAATTATATGGCAGCACTAGATGCTAGTAAATCTAAGAGTAGGATGAAGTTGAAATCTAGTTTGCCAACAAAGATTTCATAGCCATCTATTCAATGTCCAATAGGATCCACTATAAATCATGTCAAATAAAATGAACTAGGGTACCAAAAGGTAATGAGTTGCATATTTAGTCTCACTTAGGAAGTTATGTAGTTGGTTGAATCTATTAACCCTATAGTTTCTGCATAGAATGAGCACAAATCCATGGATTCAAATAAGGCAAGAGGCTTTATTAATCTCATTTATTCTTGTTTGGAAGTTCTATATACAAATTCCTCTTAATATGTAGATTATTGAAATCTGAGCATGATGCTAGGCAAGGTGATATAAAGCTCACAAAAATTGATTCCAATTGGTTTGCAAGGTCACAACCACCTTCTAGGGTATCTTCCTATGATAACCCACCTATTGGCTTGTAGCCATTGGGACACACTTATTCAACTATATCTCTCTCTGATGACCTTTGTAACACTTGATGCACACACATTTAGGGACCCATTATGCTATATTTTAGCATATCAAACCCTTACTTAGGGTTGTTTTAGACCAACATACCAAAATATGACTTGCAACACTACTTCTAAGCCTAATTAGGCCTCTTTTCCAAAGGAGGTCTATGATTTTCTTCTCCACCAACCTAAAAACCTTCACACACACTTCCAACCAATCACCAAACTAACATTTCCATCCTTATTTTTGATAGTTCCCTTCAATTCTTTATTGTCCTACACAAAAACCAGGAAATTCATGCTTGGCACTCAAAATTTCCAAGATTAAGCACATGAAAATTCACCTAAAACAACATCACCCTGCCTCACTACCCTAAAAATCTTAAAACCTACTCCTAACATGCTTATTCCACCAATTTTCAAAGCTATCCTATGGTGGAATGGCCTTAAAACTCCATTTCTCTTGTCAAACCCTAAAAAACCCTAACAACCAAGCAAGCTATAGAAAAGTGGATTTATCTCCCCTAAATATTAATAGAAACATTCCTAAATAGATTCAAATGAAATATTTCACAATTATCCAACCAATTATATAAGTCTCACATTGATTGCAGACTGTATGAGAACGTACAGATTTAGAATTTACAAGAAAACATAGTAAAAAACCTTAAAATAGAGCAATCTTGTATTATATCACCAAAAATTCTTCCAACCAAACTACCTCGATGGTTTTAGAGGCCTTATATCATTTTTTTGAATTCACATCAATGTTCTACAATGAAATTTTGATGTGACCATTCACATTCCAACTATCAACAAAAATTGACAAAAATGCCTTAAACAACTTACACCAAATAACACATTATTATCAAGTTCTTGACATCACATGCTGAGGACCTCCTAATAACACTATTTACATAAAAAATTTGGTCACATTGACGTTATTGTACCATGAAATTACTCACACCTAACCTAGACTCCACAATAATGCATTGACAGACCAAAATTATAGAGGTGCTCTTGCACCATTCAACTGAGGAAAAATTTCATCCTCTAGATGAAATGCGGTCTTTGATAGATGTTTCATGTTGCTTTATGTCTTCTTAACTCATCCACTGGGCATATTCAATGGGAAAAACTTGCCAATTAACCAAATACTCATTGTAGACCTTCTTTCTTATTCTTTTGACCTCCCTTGTATCAACAATGCTCTCAAGTTTCAGTGGCTGGCTAGGAGGAAAATACTTCACCCATTCTTCATCTTTAGCATTAGCAGTACCTACAACATCATCACCTACATGCACAACAACTTTGAATGGATACAAGTCAGCTACATTAAAAATAGGAGATATGGTAACTCCTTGAGGAAATTCAATTTCATAGGCATTTTGGCCAAATTTATGCACTATTCTATAGGGATCTATCTTCTTCATCATTAAATTTTTGTATCTACCCTTTGGAAGTCTCTCTTTTCTGAGATGAGCAAGTACTAGATCCCCAACTTTATATTGCACATCCTTTCTCCTCAAATCTTCCTTTTCTTTATATTTTTCCACTCTTCTTCAAGTTTTCTTTCACCTGATCATGAATGTCTTTCATTGCAATTGCAAAGTCTTCACCTGATACACTCTTGTTTTCCATGTCCCTCAGATCTCTAAGCTCATAGGTACCCCTAGGATTCATCCCATAGACCACTTCAAAAGGGCTCTTCCCTATACTTCTATTTATTGAGTCATTGTAAGCATACTCTACTTGAGGAAGAACAACATCCCATGATTCACCATGTTCTTTAGTCAAACATCTCAATAGATTACCAAGTGACCTATTGACAACCTCTATTTGGCAATCCATTTGTGGATGGTATGCTGAGCTGAATTGTAACTTTGTGCCTAAATTTTTTTCCACAAGGTCCTCCAAAAATGACCTATAAACTTTGAGTGTCTATTAGAAACAATGGTTAAGGGCAGACCATGAATCCTAACAACTTCTTTGAAAAAAACCCAAAAATAAGTGTTGCATCATTAGTGCTTCTACATGTAATGAAATGTGCCATTTCTCTGAATCTATCCACAACTACAAAAACACTATCATTCGTCCTTTGAGTTTTAGGTAGTCCTAAAACAAAGTCCACACTAATAGACTCCCATGGACAATTAGGGACTGGTAAAGGTTGATACAAACTAGCATTTGAACTTGTTCCCTTCACCCTTTGATAGATTCCACAACCTTAAAAAAACCTTTTCACATCAACATCCATCTTAGGCCAGTAATAGAACGTTTTGACTTAATCCAATGTCTTATCAATTCCAAAGTGACCACTTAAACTCCCACTATGTTTCTCCTTCACCAAATTGGCTCTCATGGAGCACTTAATTGGGCTCCCTTGAACAACAACCCATTTTTCAAAACATAATCTGCATAATCACTATGAAAATTTCCCTTAAACTAATTACAAACTGAAAAAGCTTCCTTGAAGTCATCATCTCATGCATACATACCTTTGAGTTAATCAATACCAATGCTTTGAAGCTGCACCTCCTGCACCAACATAGTTCTTCTACTAAAAGCATCAACAACTTTGTTTGCCTAACCTTTTTTATGCTTAATGGAGAAGGTATAGTCCTGCAAGTAGTCCATCCATTTCATATGCCTATGACTTAACTTGTCTTGTCTATTCAAGTAACTCAATGCATGGTTGTTAGTAAATACCACAAACTCCTTTGGAAATAAGTAATGTCTCCATTTGTTTAGAGATTGAACCATAGCATAGATTTCAAGGTCATAAGAAGAGTACCTTATCTTGGCATCATTTAGTTTTTCACTGATAAAGGCCACTGGTTTTCCATCCTGACTCAAAAATGCCCAAATTGTTGATCCGCTTGCATCACACTCCACTATAAAAACCTTGTCAAAATCAGGAAGAGTAAGAATTGGAATTTGAGCCACTCTTGATTTTAGATATTCAAAGCTTCTAACTACATCTATAGTCCAAAAAAACTTATTCCTTTTCACCCCTTTGATTGTATCAATCATTGGTGCAACTATGTGACTAAAGTTCTTGATAAATTTTCTATAGAAGTTGGTCAGTCCATGAAAACTTCTAACTTCTTCCACTGAAGAAGGTGTAGTCCAATTAAGTATGGCATCAACTTTTGTAGGATTCATCCTCAAAGTACCCTCTAATATCACAGAACCAAGATATATTAAATCCCTTTTCATAAACTCACACTTCTTGAGGTTGACCATAAGCTTCTCTTCATTGAGCTTATTCAAGACTTTGTCAAGATGATCCAAGTGATCTTCCTTTTTTTTGTTGTACAAAAGTATATCATCTATAGAAACTACCAAAAATATACCTATGAAGCTCTTCAACACCTCATTCATTAGTCTCATGAAGGTACTAGGAGCGTTTGACAGTCCAAATGGGATCACAAGCCATTCATACAAGCCTTCATTAGTTTTAAAAGTTATCTTCTACTCATCACCTTCCCTAATTTTTATCTAATGATAACCACTCTTTAAATCCATCTTAGAAAAGTATTTAGTACTAGCTAAGCTATCCATTAATTCCTCCATTCTTGGGATAGGAAATTTGTACCTTATGGTGATTTTTTTTATTTCTCTTGAATCAGTTCATAATATCCAATATCCATCCTTCTTTGGAGCCAATACTATTGGTACAACATAGGGACTTAGGCTTTCTCTAATTAGGTCTTTGTCTAGCAGCTCTTGAACTTTCCTTTTGATCTCCTCATTCTGTTGAGGGGTCATCTTGTATGCTACCTTATTAGGCAAGCTTGCACCTAGTATCAAATCAATATGGTGACTAACCTCTCTAATTGGTGGTAATGAATTAGGAATCTCCTTTTTCCCTATATGCTCATACTTGTCAAGCAAAGTCTGCACTTCACTAGGAACCTCTATTTTATCTACTCCTACATCATAAATGGGATTTACCACAATTGAAAAACCAACCTCTTCTTTCTCTAATTCCTTCAAGAACACCTTCTCCTTCACAACCATCACACTAGGACCTTCATGAACTATCCTATCATCTTCTTGCATAGGTTCTAAAGTGATTTTCACTCCATATTTTTCAATCTAATATTCATTATTAAAGCCATCATGTTGTTCCTTCTTGTCATATTGCCATGGCCTACCAAGAAGTAGGTGGCACACATCCATGGGAAAAATGTCACAAAGTATTTTATCTTTGTAAGGACCTATTGAGAACTCCACCCAAGTCTGATCATTCACAAGAACCTGCTGCCCTTTGTTAAGCCATGAAATCTTATATGGATTAGGATGAGGTATCTTTTTCATCTTAAGTTTCTCTACCATTTCCAAAGATACAGTGTTATCTATAGAACCGGAGTCAATGATGACTTTACATACCTTCCCTTGAGTCTTACATGTTCTAAACAAAGCCTTCCTTTGAGGGGGTTCCTTTGTAGTTGGTACTTTGATTAGTGTCCTTCTAATCATCAAATCCTCTCCTACTTCTAGTTTTGTATAGAGAGATGAGGAGCTTACACATGAGCCCACACTTTCTTCTTCATCCTCTTCATGAACAAGTTGAGTTCTTCTTTCTCCACCCTAAGAACTTGTACCTTGTTTGTTTGGGCACTTCCAAGTAGGATTTCCATACAAATTGCAGTTATAACACCTTCTTAAGAAGGAATTAGAACCCCTTCCATGTGCACTAAATATACCCCTACCTCCTGGTCTTCTACCTCTGAAATTTCCCCTTGTTTCTCCACTAGATTCTTGAGTATTTCTTTTTTCATTTGGTCCTCTTTGAGAACCTCTTCCACCAAAGTTGCCTCTACCCCTGAAACTCTTTCCTCTACCCCTAGATTGTTTTCCCAACCTTCTCTTGATCTTCTCTTCAACCTTTGTAGCCATTTGGAAGCACTCCTCCATGGACCTAGGAGTGGTTAAGTTGATTTCATCTTGGATTGCTGACCTCAATCCATTTAAGTACCTACCCGCCTTCTCTTTTTCATTCTCTATATGACCTGATCTGATGGTAAGCTTATGAAAATTTTCAATATAGGCAGCCACATCCAACTCTTTTTGTTTCAAAATTTGTAATCTTCTAAATATTTTTATTTCATAATCATCAAGAAGGATTTGACCCCTTACCTTTTCCACCATTTTGTCCCAATAATTGATCTTGGAATTTCCTTTGTTTGACTTCTCCTCCTGGATGTAATTCCACCAAGTTAATTTTGGTCTCTTCAATTTTATTTTTGCAAATTTGACCTTCTTATCTTCTGGCCTCTCTTTATAATCAAAGTAATTATCAAGAGCATCAATCCACTCAATAACCTTTTATCCATCAATATTGCCACCATACATTGGAAAATCCATGTTTACCTCTTGATCCTCACCCCTAGCAGCCTTGAGCACTGAAGAAACTTTCTCTCTTTAGGATCCAACTCTCCTTGTTGTCTTGTAGGAGGATTCTCCTTGTTCCTCCTCTTCTTCTTTGGGGTCACTATCTTGTGCCATCCCCTTACATCTTCTCTCTCTTGACTCAAATGATTCCATTCTTTCCATCATGTCTTGTTGGCTCTCTCTTAGGGATCTCAGTTCCCTAGAAACCACTAATCCACCTTTAGGATGCATATTGGATCCTCTACCTTCAATATTCTTCCTTGAATCTTAGAACGCTTTCTCCAATAGATCTTGTGCCTAAGATTTTATACCACCTGATGCAAGGAAGGGTTATATAAATCTCACACAAACTGATTCCAATTGGTTTGCAAGGTCACAACCACCTTCTAGGGTATCTTCCTATGATAACCCACCTATTGGCTTGTAGCAATTGGGACACACTTATTCAACTATATCTCTCTCTGATGACCTTTGCAACACTTGATGCACACACATTCAGGGATCGATTATGTTGTATATCAACATATCAAACCCTTACTTAGGGTTGTTTTGGACCAACACACCAAAATTTGACTTGCAATGTTGCTTGTAGGCCTAATTAGGCCTCTTTTCCAAAGGAGGTATATGATTTTCTTCTCCACCAACCTTAAAACCTTCACAAACACTTCGAACCAGTCACCAAACTGACATTTCCATCATTATTTTTGACAATTCCCTTTAATTATTTGTTGTCCTACACAAAAACCAGTAAATTCATGCTTGGCACTCAAACTTGCCAAGCTTAAGAACGTGCAAATTCACCTTCAAAAATATCACCTAGTACCTTACTACCCTATAAATATGAAAACCTACTCGTAACAGGCTCATTCCACCAATTTTCAAAGCTATCCTATGGTGGAATGTCCTTAAAAATCCATTTCTTTTGTCAAACCCTAGAAAACCCTAATAACCAAGCAAGCTACAGAAAATTGGCTTTGTCTCCCCTAAATCTTAATAAAAACCTTCCTAAATAGATTCAAATGAAATCTTGCACAATTATCCAACCAATTATATAAGTCTCACATTGAGTGTAGACTATATGAGAATGTACAAATTCAGAATTCACAAGAAAACATAGTAAAAAACCTTAAAATAGAGAAATCTTGTATTATATCACCAAAAATTCTTCCAACCAAACTGCCTCAATGGTTTTGGAGGCCTTATATCATGTTTTTGAAGTCAAACCAATGGTATACAATATAATTTTGAAGTTGTGACCATTCACATTCCAACCATCAACAAAAATTGACAAAAATGCCTTAAACAATTTACACCAAATAACACATTATTATCAAGTTCTTGACACCGCATGCCTAGGACCTCCTAATAACACTATTTACATCAAATTTTTTGTCGCATTGACCTTATTGTATCATGAAATGACTCAAACCTAACCTAGACTCCACAACAATGAATTGATAGACCAGAATTGTAGAGGTGCTCCTGCACCAGAGCATAGGAGAATCCAACTGAGTTTCTTTGTTGTTGGAGTGATCTAGAAAATGTTCTTCTAGAAAAATTTATAGCTTGCATTCTTTACTTGACTATTGAATTCTTTGTATATTTTTTGCACGATGGTTAAACCACATGCAGAGCAATTTTATCCAAGCAATAAGAAAACATAAACACCTTCAAGAATTCCAACACAATCATCTTAGTTGTCCTAAAGTTGAGGTAATTAATATAATAGTTGTTAGTTATTTGTCCTAATTTTTTTTCATTCTTTATTCTTAAAATGTTGTTTTGGAAAAAAATTATAGATTTTGCATTCTTTAAGTTGTAAGTTAATCTGTCCCAATTTTTTTCATTCTTATTTCAGAGAAAAATTTATAGCTTTTGCATTCTTTAAGTTTTAAGTTAATTTTTCCTAACATTTTTTCATTCTTCTTTTGGACAAAAATTTATAGCTTTTTCATTCTTTAAGTTGTAAGTTAACCTATCCAATGATTTGTCATTATTCATGCTTAAAATTTTCTTTTGGACAAAAAATTATATATTTTACATTCTTTACTTGACTTATATTAATTTTTGCATGAAGATTAAACCACATGATGCAAATCATTTATATGAAAGAAGGACAAAAAGAAAAAATCCCTATCAATAGAACTCTCTGCAAAGTTGTACAACTTCTTATTGATAGTGGTTATTATGATGAACTCGATGAGCATGCACATGATATTCATAGTGGTATTCATGATGAACTAAAGGTGAGTCCTATGAAACCACATCCAAGTAAGAAGTATTCAAGTAAGTAATGATTGTTTTATTATGTAAATAAGGGTAATACTTATCTATTTGATAGAAGATGGTTAGAATAGTAGTGATGTGTAATTAGCTACTATACATAGATTATGGAAATAAGGGAGAACATATAACTTACATATGGAAGCTTAGAGCTTAGTTTTAATAGAGTGTTTTATAAAAGCACATACAAAAACTGATTTTTTCCTAAACCATCAATTTTAAGGTTTGTGATCTGTGTACTTCTCTTGCACTCTTAGGGTTTTTCTCCTAAAAGGAGATATATAGACCCATAAAATTGATGTGGTTCACTCTAACTAAGAAATGTATGATGTAAATATGATTAAATACAAGGATATAAGTGCAACTAATTGATAAAGTTGATTGATTATGAATGCAAAAGTAGTGAAATATGTAATGTTTGAAAACATAGTGATGTTTGTAAAAGACCTAAAGAGATGAACAAAAATTCAAATAGAATCAAATAGGAAGTTGAAGCTCAGAATGTGTGCACCTGTAAGATTGATGAAGACTAGAAATCACTCTAGAAATATGGAAAATTTGACTTTTTAGTTGACTGGGACTCATTCGCCACCCTACACGAATCAGTCCTAGGTCAAGGTTTTTTGCCCAGAAATTGGTTTATGCTAAATGTGTATTAAAATATGCATTTTACTCTAACAACCACTTCAAATGGTACTCATTATCCATCCATGGAGAATTATTCCTTTTCCAATTTTATACAAATTCAAATATCTGATTTGTACCTTATCACCTACACAACACTTCTTAATGAAAACCTGAATTTGGATCTCAAAAAATTCCTACAAAACAACTTAAATTTTTTTGTCTAATGGGGGGTTTTCCTTGGTCAAACCCCTAATTGGGTAATCAAAACTTGAATGGATAAAAATATGCATAAAACTCTAGCCTTAAGTGTGTTAAAGGCTAGGAAAGTCTCAAGTATGATTGAACCATAGATTTTTGGGTTTACGATGGACTTCTCTAGCTCTTCTAGGGGTTTTCACCTAAAAGGAGAGAGATAGGGCCCAAAAATGCTAAGGGATCATTCAAATTAGGATGTGTATGATATTATATGAGCTAAATGAGATGATCTAAATGAAATTATATGAATTAATTGATTGATTATGAATGCAAAAACTAAGAATTATGCTATGTTGGAAAACACATTGTGTAATACAAAATTACCTACAAATGAATGGAAAAATACAACAGAAATGAATTAGACTAAAAATGTGCACTTGGAACCTTGAAGAAGAATAGAAATTACATTTGAAATGCTGCTAATGCTATTTTTAAGGCTTGAAGGGACTCATTCACCATTCTGGGTGAATTAGTCCTAGTTCTGCCAAACTGAGTCAGGATCCGTTTTTAATAAAAGGGTACTCAAAATTGACCCTGTGGTGGGACTCATTCACTACCCATGGAGAATGAGTCCACTTTTGAATTTTTGGATTTTCAAAGGTGTATTTTGAAGCTTCTGATCTACATTTTGATGCCCTATAGGTGTTTGCTTTTGAAATTCTAATTTACGAGTTTGAAAATGAGATTTTGTTGATATTTTGACTTGTTGAATGAGAATAAGACTTGAGAAACCTTGCAACTTGATATTCAATGATTTCCAAGCTTCTGAAAGACCTAAATCTACAAACACACAAGACAAAAAGAAGAGATGTTGAATGTTAGGACATGGGGGTTTGCCTTGGTCAAACCCCTTTTAGGTAATTATACAAAAATGATGAAAGAATAGAATAAATCATGCAATAATGAAATGGATTACCTTGCCATGATGATTGATCTTGAAATTATATATCATAACATGTAGAATCTTCCATTGAATGTCTTTAGAAGCTTTCTTAATGACTTGCAATGACAAAAGCCTAAGTTGTTTGACTTGAGATGGAAGATTGGTGGATGAATATGTGAATTAAGTTAATGGATGAAAAAATGAGTTAAGAGAGGTGATTTTATAGGAAATTCACCTTATTTTCCCATGAATTAGATCCCTAAGGCTGACATGGAGAAAAATTAAACTTAAAACTTAATTTTTCCCACTCAAAACCTTGAAAAATGGCTCAAATGGGACTCATTCTTCACTAATGGTGAATGGGTCTGACCTAGATGGGACTAGTTATGCACTAATGGTGAATGGGTCTCACAGGGCCCATTTTTGCTAGCTAGAATGTTGAGAAGTAAGAAAATTAGGCTTATATGATGACTATGTTGGTTATTTGATCAAATTATGCCTCGAGATGCATAATATGGGTTAATCGGGGCCTATTAGTGATGATGTACATGCAAAATAGGGCTTTTGACACAAAATTTAATGTGAAAGTGTGATTAAGTACACTTTACAACACTAAAATGAGGTCCACACAGCTTAGGAAGGCACAAGAATCAATGTGAATGTGCAAGACACATTACAACACTAATTTAACATTAAGTTTATTTGAAAAACCTTCTAGATTGATGTTATAATGTTATTAAACACATTTTATAATGTTGAATTAGGGATAAATGGGTTCATTGGGTCTAGAAAAGCGTGAAATTCCTTTACTAGACTTTACAACACCTTTACAAGAAATCATTAAAAGCATATTATTTGATTTGCAAGGGTCCAAGACCTAGTGTGGATGCATAAAACACATCACAATACCTGAATCAAGGCCTCATTAAGTCAATTTATCATGAATTAATCCCATGTCAAGCAAAGGGTCCTTTTATCTATGACACATTTAGCCCCCACTTTAGTGAGAGGCTGAAATTGCTTCAAACTCACACTAAAGTAGACATTCAAGAGAGATCCATATGTACAAATATAGATGAAAAAGAATGAAAAAGATCAAAGGAGGTGGTCAAGCCCCTAGGATCCAAGATCCTAAGTCAAACCAACAAGATGAAAAATCATGCAATGGAAAGAACTAGGAGAGAAGAAAAATGGGGTGGAAAATATGTAATCACTCTGGGGCCACAAAACTTTTGATCATCCACGGGGTGAGAAATCCCAAAAGGTGGGAAACATATGCTAGTTGGTATGAACTCACAAACACAAAGGTGGCTATGGGGAAATTTATAACTCTAGGTGGGCTTCCCGCTCAACCATATCAAAGTTATACCTCCCGATAACTTTAATAAGGTGTCGCAAAGATTTTTGAGCTCTATGAAGTAAGAAAATCTTCGTATGCTTGACATTCATAGACATTGTTAATGTAGAATAGTGCAAGGATTGTTCAAAGGGATTTTGTTTTGTTCATGCAAGGCCTCATCTTAGTGAACATCATGCTCAATGTCTCTAAGAGAGGATAAGTTAAAAGAAGTATCATGCTCATGGAGGGAATCAAGCCCAATGACTCCACCAAGAAAAGGATGCATTGCAGGAAGAAATAAATCACACAATGAAATGTGAGTGGTGTTGTATGCCCCCATGTTAAAGTAGTTGCGAGCACCCGTACTATGAGAAATTGCTTTAAAGTAGAAGAGAATAGGAGAGCTTACTCAAAATTCCCTATGCCAAGACATATGTTTTCGATAAGCTACATCATGAAAGAGAGAAGTATGTCATATGTGAGTCAACTTAAGGCATGTTGTCCACATCCCAAGATTGATCTTATGTATTCATGAAAGGTTAATGACTAGCCAAAGGAGGCAATGATAAGTGACATACGAGGACAAGGCTACTAAATCCCTTGCCCCCACTTAGTGCAGGACAAGGGTGAGTCAAAATGATTGACAAGATGTATGCTAGAGTGAAAATCAATAGCAATTAGAGGAATGCAGTGTCCCCCATATAGGGAAGCATACCAAACTCCTAAAAATGTTGTATTTTATGACTCAAAGAATTACATTCATTAGTGAAGTGTCCATGAACTCTATCATAGGTGCAGAATGAAGTATTGGAATAAAATTTCTTTCGAGTTCTTGGAGGGAGGGTGATCAAGTGATCTTGGAGGAGTCTCGACAAAATACCCTCTTGATAAAGAGGAGAAGGTGGTCTTGTGGTTGGTGTCAAAAGATACATCTTGCTTAGTAGTATATGTCATAATTTCACAAGTGTCTCTAGATTGTGATATTTTATTCTTTCCATTATAGGAAGGTATAAAATCTAATGAATTCAAATCATGAGCATTTTGTGAGATGACATTAACATTAAGTGAAGGTGTAGTTAAAGGATGATGTGTAATACCAGTAGTTGTGATGAATGATTTAGGAATATGTTTTGCGAGATTGTTCATGTTGAGTGAAGGTTTGGACAAAGGAAAATATCTAAGACCATGGGTTTTTTGTGGTGTGTTAGGCTCTATAGGGTTGCAGATACCTTGTTCTCAAGCACCACATCATTTTCCACTATATCCCTATTGTTTCATGAGTTCATAACCTTTTCCATAAAGTTGTTTCATTGCTTTCAAATTAGGTGGTTCATTATTGTGTTTGTTAAATGTTGTTGTGTAGTTTGTGGCTTTGTCTAAAGTGGTTGAGGTGGATGCTTTTGAAGGGTCATCTGAATTTTGTGTTGACATGATGGTTGGTTGATCTTGTGTCTCACCTTTCTTTTGTGTGAATATGTATTCGCCCATAAATGATGGTGTGAATTCTAAGGATCCACAATCATCACTAAATAATTTAGATGGTGATTCCTCATTACTGTCTTCAATTTCTATCTTGGATGTGGGAGTCAATGTTTTCAGAGGATTTGTAGCTCCTTTTTCAAAGTACAAGCAACTTTCAAGCTCAAGATCTTCTTCAACTTGATAAATGCTATTATTATAGACATATTTGATTATATGATGAAGGGTTGAAGGCACTTCATTCATCTCACGAATCCATGGTCTGCCTAAAAGAAGCTTGTACAAAAGATCATAAGGCATGTCATGAATAGGAGTTTGCAAAGTAACCACCCCAACTGTAATAGGAAAAGTGATTACACTGAGTGGTTGCTTTGGTGAAATATAAAATCCTTGAATAGATAGAGAATCAGGTATTATTTGTGACTTTTCAACATGAAATTTATCAAGGGGATTCACACTACAAACATTAAGGGAATAACCATTATCAATGAGAGTGCGCTTTATCCCTACCCGATTGTATCGAGCAATGATCATGAAAGCTTCATTTTTTTTTCAACTCTAAAGGAGGGAGCTCATGTTGATGGAAATTAATGTCAAGATTAGTTTGATTCATTTTATGGATTAGAGCCGCCACATCATTCAAAGTTGTATCATGAGGAGCTTCAATTTGGTTTAAGGTTGTTTGAACAATATTGTGATAATTTGGTGAGTTTTGAAGTAAATCCCAAAGGAAAATATTTACAGGAGTATTCTTTAATTGTTCAACAAGATCATACTCCTTTGTGTGTGGGCTATAGCGAGGAGCACTAGGTGGGTTAGGTAAGGGTAAAGAAGCTGGGGTTGGTTGTGGTGGTTGCGGGTTGTTTTGGGTGTTATATGTATGAGCAACAATATAGTTACTAGATTTTTTTGATACACTATTAGGGGAGTAAAGGGTGTATTGGGGTTGGTTGGAGGGGTGAAGTTATGTGAAGGTTGGGTAAAGAATAAGTTGAGGTTTATTTTGAGTTTGTTGTTTATGTGAAGGTGGGTAGAGAGTAAATTTGGGTTTGTTTTGAGGGGGAGATTTATGTGAAGGGGGATAAAAGATAAGTTGAGGTTCAATAATGTTAACATACCATAACAAGTGAGAGTCTTCATTGTCTTTGAAGGGTATGCTATCTTTATCTTGGGTCATAATATCCTCCCTAGAAGGAGAGTTCTTAGGAGAACAACAAACCACATGTTCATGACAATTAAGGTTTGGTTCATCCAAAATAACTTCATCGCAACTAAGGGTGTTATTAATGGTTGAATGTGTTTGATTATTGATAATGGGGAGATCAGGGGAAGACTTTATGCAATCATTTAGTGTTTGTAATGTCTCATTCTCTTGTTCCATATTATCTACCCTACTAGGAGAGCTTGTAATATGTTTATTGGAGTTGGAAATTTGCAAAGTAGATTTATCACAAGTGGTAGAGACATCAAGAGAAGAAAAATCATCACATTCTTGTTTTTCAATGATTGGATCCCTGTGTTTAATTATGTGTTCTTGTATGGGGGAAACATTAGGAAAGGGAGAAAGAAGATTCTCATGATTATATTTGATTACCTCCCTTTGTCCAATAATGTCTTCCAAAATAGGGGAAGAAAAATAAAGAGGACTGTCATAGGTCTTAAAGGTTTGATCATCTAATGTCAACATATCCTCCTCACAAATAATGTGATTGCCATGATTATGCACAAAAAAATTCTCAGAAATAGGGGAGGAGTTGGGAGATGAATCTATGGTTTCATCATCGTGTTGTGTTGTGTGATCATCATGATTAATTAGTGTGATGTCCTCTTCTGTAGTAATGTTATGTCTAATAGGAGAGGTAAGAGGAGAGAAACAAATCAGATTGTCACAACTCTCATCAATTGGTTCTTCTAGCACTAAAATATCTTAGACTTCACAAGTGTGTGAGATAATAGGAGAAGAAAAAATGTAAGTGTTATAAATATCCAAGGTTTCTTTCACTAAACTAACCTCTTCCACAAAAGGGGAACTAGGAGAGGGATCTATGACGAACAAAAAGAGAGGGGAAAGGACCTCATATTCATATGCTTTTAACAAAATTTTCTTACAACATACAATAATATCAAAAAAGAGAACATGAAAGATGAGAACCATAGAATTTTGTAATGAAAACATGATGGAAGGATTAATCTACAATTTTGAAATGTAACAATGTGAAAGCAAAGATACAAATGAAGAATAATGTTTCAGATTTAAAAGGTGACTATTGACTGATTATGAGATGTAACAAGATAAGAATGCAAACTTGAAAGTGAAACCATGCATGAAATGAGCTAATTAAGGCTAGATTTTATGAAATGCATGCTACAAAAATGAAACTAACTAATATAGGTAGGTTAAAGAACCAAACCGAAGTTGAAAAATAGAGTTATGAGTTCCGTAAAATGTTGTTTCAGGGATCAGAAGAGACTGATTTTCCTAGGGTGGCGAATGAGTCCCAGTATGGACTTTTTTTAGAATTTTCAAAAAAAATTGACTGATTTTAATTTTTTCAGAGTGAGATGATGCAAAGCTAAAGTAAAAATGTAGAATTTTAGAGAGTGGAAATGAATTTAGATGCCAACATTGCAACCTAAATGCACTTTTATGAATGCAAAATTTAACACCTAGCACACAAATGAATCATACAAACCCAAATGAAAGCTAGATTTTTTGATGATGAAGGACTCCAAATTATTCAACAAAGCATTTGAAAAGTAGGTTCACCAAAATGAACCGTAGATTTTTGGGTTTCCTATGGACTTCTCTAGCTCTTCTAGGGTTTTTCACCTAAAAGGAGAGAGATAGGGCCCAAAAATGCTAAGGGTTCATTCAAATTAGGATGTGTATGATGTTATATGAGCTAAATGAGATAATATAAATGTAGTTATATGAATTAATTGATTGATTATGAATGAAAAATCTAAGAATTATGCTATGTTGGAAAGCACATTGTGTAATACAAAATTACTTACAAATGAATGGAAAAATGCAACAAAAATGAATCAGACTAAAAGTGTGCACCTAGAACCTTCATGAAGACTGGAAATTACATTTGAAATGCTACTAATGCTATTTTTTAGGCCTAGAGGGACTCATTCACCATTCTAGGCGAATCAGTCCCAGTTCTACCAAACTGAGCCGGGATACGTTTCTAACAAAAGGGTACTCAAAAATGTAGAAGACTCAAAATTGACCATATGGTGGGACTCATTTGCTACCCATGGTGAATAAGTCCAATTTTGAATTTTTGTATTTTCAAAGGTGGATTCCGAAGCTTCCGATCTACACTTTGATGCCCTATAGGTGTCCGCTTTTGAAATTCTAATTTATGGGTTTGAAAATGAGATTTTGTTGATATTTTGACTTATTGAATGAGAAGAAGACTTGAGCATCCTTGCAACTTGATCTTCAATGATTTCCAAGCTTCCAAAAGACCTAAATCTGCAAACACACAAGAAAAGAAGAAGAGATGTTGAATGTTAGGGCATGGGGGTTTTCCTTGGTCAAACCCCTTTTCGGTAATTAAGCCAAAATGATGAAAGAATAGAATACATCATGCAATAATGGAATAGATTACCTTTCCATGATGATTGATATTGAAATTATGCAGCATACATGTAGAATCTACCCTTGAATGTCTTTAGAAGCTTTCTTAATGACTTGCAATGAAAAATAGAATAGGGTTTTATCATGAAAGAGAGAAGTATGTCATATGTGAGCCAACTTAAGGCATTTTGTCCACATCCCAAGCTTCCTCTTATGTATTCATGAAATGTTAACAACTAGAAAAATGAGGCAACAAAAAGTGACATACGAGGACAAGGCTACTAAACCCCTTGCCCCCACTTAGTGCAGGGTAAGGGTGAGCCGAAATGATTGACAAGATGTATGCTAGAGTGAAAATCAATAGCAATTATAGCAATGATAAAACCCTATTCTATTGTGCTAGAATGAGATGAACAAATGTGATTTGAATGATGTAAGACTTCAATCCTAGAAACCCTACAACATATCAAATGGATGTAAATGACATGCAAATGTAATGCAAACCTTAAATCTGAAGATAGAGAGAAAATGGAAGATGGAATCACTTTGAAAACAATTCATTAGGTGTGATTTGATGGCTAGTTGCATCTCCTTAACCTAGATTTCTCCATGATTCTCCATAGGAATCCATTATCAACTCTTGTCAATGTTGGATCTTAAATGAGAAGTGAGCTTGAAGACCTGCAAAAACCCTAGTTTGCTTCCCTAAAGCTTCAACTTTGCTATAGAAAATGGCAATGAAACCTATTCTGGAAGACTCTTAATGCTTGAATTTTAATTTTACTTTGTAAAAATGGCTAAGAGATGTGAAAAAAGACCTAAAATGTGTATTTATAGGAATCAACACCTATTTTTCCCATTATTTAGACCTAAGAGGTCAAAATCCATTGAAAAATTAAGTTGAATTGATTAAATTCCTGCTCAAATTTGAATTTCCCCCTAAAAGGGACTCATTCAACACCCTTGGTGAATGGGTCCCACCAGAGGGGACTCATTTTCCCAAGGTGGTGAATGGGTCCCACTAGTGGTTTTTTGAGGTGAGTTTTTGGGATATGAGTGAATTAAGTGTTGCTTCTCAAGATTTAGATGATTTTAAAAGTGAAACAGGCCTCTATATCAAAAATAATGGGTCCTAGGGGCCTATAATTGTTGTTTGGAAGAATAAATGATGCAAGGGCACATAAAAGTAGGTCTTGTGCCATAGAAAGTTGGACCCTCTTGAGAAAAGAGATAATTTCATGCATAATTAGACCCACTTTTGACCCCTTCACATCATTTCCCCTTCATAACAACATTCATAATCCCCTTAGACATATTAATTTTGATCTAGAGGTTTGTTTCACATGTGAAATCACATAAAACCTGACAAACAACATTTAATAACATCATACCCTAACAACCCACTTTCAAATAGCAGAAGTGGGACCCTTTCACCACCTTGGATGAATGAGTCCCCTCTGGTGGGACTCATTCACCAAGGGTGGTGAGTGAGTCCCCTTTGAGGGAAAATTCAAAATTAAGTAGGAATTTAATCAATTTAACTTTTATTTTTGGTGAATGTCGGCCTCTTAGGTCTAATTAATGGGAAAATAAGGTTTTTTTTCCTATAAATACACATTTAAATTCATTTTACATATTATTTTTATCATCTCATCATCATTCTTCAAGAGAAAAACCATTTTACAACAAGTTTCATTAGCAAAAGTTGAAGTTTTAGGATCGCAAACTACGGTTTTTGCAGTTCTTGAAGCTCACTAATCTTGTCAAGATCCAACATTGCAAAGGGTTAATGATGGATTCCTATGGTGAATCATGAAGAAATATAGGGTGAAGAGGTGCAACTAGCCACTAAATCATGCCTAACAACTTGGTTTCCTATTGATTCCATCTTCCATTGTTACTCTATCTTCAGACTAAGGTTTGCATTGTGTTTATTTAGCATTTTCATGTCATTTGATATCCATTTTTTATGTGTTGTAAGGTTTCTAGGGTAGATATCTTGTATCCTTTCAATCATTCTTGCATATCTTAATATTTTAGATCAATAGAATAGGGTTTTTGTCATGTTTCAGTCTTTCCTAGTCTTCAACACATCTAAGGCTAGGGTTTATGCAGATTTTTCTCTATTCAAGGTTTAATTACCTACCTAGGGGTTTGACCAAGGAAAAGCCCCCATTAGATCAAATCTTTTAAGCTATTTTATAGTAGGAATTTTTTGAGAGATGGAATCAAGTTTCCGTCAGAATTTTCTATGCAGGTGTCAAGGTACAGATCTGAGTTTTGAGTTTGCAGAAACAAGAAAGAGGACTGATTCACCATGATTCGTGAATGAGTCCCACCTAAGGTGCAGAAGTGAGTCAGATGCTATTTCATATCCCCAACTGTCAGATAATAGGTTTTATGCAGAAAAGTCCTGATCTGGGACTGATTCGCCCAAGGTGGCAAATGAGTCCTAGTCAGCCCAAGTTCAAATTTCATCAGCTTTCCAGATTGTCATTCAGTCCTCTACAGCCTTCCAAGTGCACACATTCTAATAAATATCCTTCTATTTAGTGAAAAGCTGTATTTTTTTCATCATTTTCAATCTTTTTGCATCACACTGTGTTGTCAAACAAGGCATAAATCTTACTTTTGAATTCATTTTAGTTCATCTTAATCAAATAATTGCATTTATTTAAGTTCATTTACATCATATCACATTGCACACATCTTAATTTGAGTGTTAGATAAGCATTTTTGGACCTGAATCTCTCTCCTTTTAGGTGAAAACCCCTAGAAGTGCAAGAACAAGAATTTAGGTTCCTAAAAATCCATGTTCCAGGTCCAAATTAAGCATGAAATTATCTCTTTTCTCAAGAGTTTCCAATTTTATATGCCACATTTAGCCACCACTTTAGTGCCCATATGACTCTACATGCATATGTAATCTAGAGGACACTAAACAATGCACTTTATTGCATAAAAGGATACTCATTCAGAAGATGGGAGAATGAAGCCCCCAGTGTAGTTATCTGTAAAACTACAACATTAGGAAGCACATCCTACAACACAAATTCGTTAGTGGTCCAAAAATCCTTGTATCTAACTTTCTAGAAATTAGATTCAAGGGTAGATGTATGCTCCCCCTTGATTTCGCTTACTTTACGAAGGTGGAACCAAGGTAGCAATCTAGCCATGTCGAATAAGGAACATCATACCATAGAGAATTTCCAAGTACCATGCCATGTAACGATAGAAGATTGATGATATCGGGTGTGGAATCATGATTCCAACACATAAAACAACATCGAAAATGGAGTTCACTAGCTCTTGTTAGGTTGTTTCGGAGAAGTACTTTATTAACTCTTAAGAGACAATAACCTTATTTTAATGCATAAGAGTAAAAATGATAAGAATAGGTTAAAAGAGATAAAGGAGAGTAATTTGTCACTTACTATTGCATTTAACCTTCTTGTAGCTTAAGAGTGATGAGTGAGATGAGAAGATGCTGAGTAGACAAGGTTACATGCCTTCACGATTGGATGAGCTTCGAGAGCAGGTAGCACACAATGAGCTATACCATGAGGCGAGTCAATTATGCAACTTTTTCTTAGTGATTTTGTAATGATTTAATGATTTTTAATATATTTATAGGTTAGTTTAGGATCTTGGAAAAAAAGTTTGCAAATTGTGCCCTTTTTTCATGAAGTGTCCCATTTCTTTGCAAAGTGTCCCATTTCTTTACGAATTGTCCTAAAAGGGTTCTAAAGTGTCTAGGGCCTTTAGAAAATCACACTAGAGGAAATTTAGCACACTTGCATGATGAATAATGTAAACATTGAAGATATTAGATGAATTTTAAGAGCATAATGTTGTGTTTTTGATAGGTCCCTGCTCGATTGCGACAATGGCTAGGGGGAGACATATTAGTTTTCTTAGAGATCTAGCTCCAACACTATCCATAGAGGATACAAAGAATTTGTAGGCAGTACACATCTATTGGGAATATCTGATTCCACCTATGCAATACTATGACACCATGCTGATGGCCCTATGCTAGCATTGGGATGCTGACACATGTATGTTTCACCTCCAAATCGTGGAGATGACCATCACCTTAGAGGATGTAAATGGGATTCTCTGAGTTCCTATTCAAAGAGTGGGTATATTTTCGAGGGGATCATTCATTCCATGAGAAGAAGGTGTACATGCAGTACTACTTGGATGGACATGTTCATGATGAGTGTGTGAGAGTGCGAATTGAGCTTCCCATGCTACTATATTCACGAGCCCCAATAGTGAGATGGATTATGATGGATATGGTGGCTCTGGTTATCAATCATGATGGATGAGCGACACACCTAGATGGAGGATTGGTTCATTTGATTCACGAGATGGCAAAGTTTAGGACACTCTACACGTGGGGACACTGTATCCTAGCACATCTTTATTATGATCTAGGCAGATTTGGGTTCTAAGAGATCGACAATATGGTGCACTACACACTTTTGTAAGTGTGGTGCCTTGAGCATATTATATGCACCAGGCCTATCAGTTTCCCATTTGCTATAGTTATAGGATATCCATGAGCCTTCGGCTATCCTCTACAATGCATGTGACAGTACTAAGATCTACAATTTTGGAGGGTGAGATTTGACCAGTTGGAGGAGGATGAGATCCTAGTGAGACTTTATCTACTTACACTACAGTGGCTAGATCCCATAAGACAATTGAGGATGATGTAGATGGATAAATTTTTAGCTGTTCGGCATGACTATATTGTACATCCTTTCTATTATGGTTGAGTCATGCGATATTTTGGGTAGGTGCAGACACCATCGAGGGTGTGCCCCTTTATCAAGAGATCAATGTGGAGTGCCCAGAGGCTAGGGGATACCGTTCAACTCACTATAGATCATGATATCTAGAGTGAGTCCAATTCTTTAGATCATGATCATCCACCAGTCTTTGATGTTGATGACATTGGTAGCACAAATTAGCATGAGGAGTGGTGGTCAGTGACACAAACAACTTCTATATTTCCCATGGATGTCCGGATAGGTCATGCAAGACCATCACCAGATGAGGGAGATGAGCTAGAGGACAAGGCCGAGGATGTACAATACATGCCAATAGATATATTTACTAACGTGATTGATGATGAGTATGATTTAGATGTCGATCCTGACTATGAGGACCAGGATGGAGGAGAGGAGGATGAGGATGATTATGGGGAGGAGCCACCCCTAAGTGAGGGTGATGAGGTAATGACTAAGGACTAACATGAGTGAGGAGAGTCCTCACACACTCGTGTGACTAGATCACGTGGAGTAGCTACAACATACATTGGTACCCACAATAATAAAGAAGCTAGCACGTCCTCCATGCCCCCCAGAGAGGATGAGATTGATATCCCTTAGTAGACTGGAGATATAGGTGATGATATTTTATTTTATGCATTTACTTTAGTGTTTACGCTTTATATATATATATATATATCATGATGATGTTTTACTAATTGTGTACTATTTCTATCTTGCAGGAGTGATGAGAGACTGGTGAGATTTCTATCATCAAGTTATCACAGAGATAGTTCCTACATATAGTGACGAGGAGGAGGTGGACCCTAATTACGTGCCCCCACCAATCATGGAGGAGGAGCCAGAGTCACTCAAACCTTTTGCAAGGCTACGGGTAGCATATGAGAGTGTGAGGAGATGACTCTATCAAGCTAAGAGCATAGGAAATTCATCCCAGACTCTAGCAGAGGTGGAGAGATTGCATGCAAAGCTAGCACAAATATGGGCACAGAGGGATTAGATGGCAGAGGAGCATCTTGTAGCTCTTGGGTGAGTATAGGGTTTGGAGTATGCACTCAGAGTCAGTGGATCACAATCACGATCCCACATGACAGTCTCACGATGTTTAGGGACTGGATCATGGGTGCCAGATCCCAAGGGGTCTAGTTCTCATAGACCTTTGTGATTTTGTATATGATGATGAGATGTACATAATTATATATATATATATATATATGAGTATATTACATTTTCAAATATGTTTTAATGAGTTTAAATGTTAAATGACAATGTGATTAATTAAATAACTTGTAAAATTATTTAATTAATGTCTACATGATTTAACATGATTGATGTGATCTAATGTAAAACTTATTTCACTTTCACTTTAAATACAACATATTTATTTTAAAGAAGATATATTAAATTAGATACACCTATAATTCATATAAGGAGCGAAATTAACATAACATGGGGGTGAATAGTATGAAACCTAAAGTAATTATTAACTTACATAATTACCCAAGTGTTCAAGACAAACACATGATCAGTTGTCAAGAATGAAGCAATGTGAGAGTTATGTAGAATGTAACCAAATAACTTTAGAAAACACTACTTTTCAGTCATACTATTCAAGGAGACTAGAGATAATACCATTGAAAATGTGTGGCATTAATAGGTTCCTTAAGTAGTGTTTCGTCAAGATTTGTTAATACGTAAGCACTAGAGACATAACTGGTATCGATTATGTAAGGTCCTAACCAATTAGGGATAAATTTATCTTTGTCTTCATGATCAGCATGAGTATTGTGTTGATTCTCATAGAGAATTAAATCACCCTTATGAAACGTGTGAGGAATGACATGATTATTTTGTTTTCTTTGTAATTGCTTAATGTAAGCCTAGAGATGCTCAAGAGCGTTGATGTGCTTTTGATCGAGCATTTCAAGCTGGTGCAATTGTTGGTATTTATAAGTGGCTTCATCAATAAGGTCTTGAAGAGAAATTCACAGTGTAGGAATTTCTAACTCCAAGGGCGTGATTGCATTAGTACCATAAACAAGGTTATAGGGTGTAGTTCCCACGGATAATCTAACACTTGTTTGCTAAGCCCAAAGTGCATAATATAATTGTGTATGCCAATATTTATGATGTTTTTTAATAGTTTTCTTTAGGATTCATTCAAGAATATTATTAGTGCCTTCAATTTTTCCATTGGATTGCAGATAGTATGGTGTGGAAAATCGATGTTGAATGTTGAATGTTTCAAGAAATTTATTTACATCATTATTTTTAAATGGGGTTCCATTGTCTGAAACGATTGCTAAAGGAAGTCCAAAGTGAGAAATTATGTGTTCCAATATGAAACGACAAATTACTTCAGCATTTTTAGATCAAAGAGGAATATATTCCACCCATTCATGAAATAGTCTATTGTGGTTATAATAAATTTATGTCTGACAGAAGAGGGTGGTGAAATTTTTCCAATAAGATCCAATCCCCATATTGAAAATGGCCAAATGGGAATTTGGGCATAGAGCTCAGAAGTAGGGGCATGAATCAAATTTCTATGTTCTTTACATTTGTGACATCGTTTAACGTAAGCAAATCAATATTTCTCCAAATGTCTCAAATAGTATCCCATAAGGATAAGTTTTTGCACTAATGACAGTCCTCCAAAGTGACCCCCACAGGAACCAACATGAGCCTGGTCAAAGGCTATAGGAATTTCAGAGTCCCTTAGACACCTCAGTAAGAGACCATTGAAGGGGCTTCTATATAACACATCGGTGAGGATTACGTATTTGGCTGCTAGTTTACATAAACAACTTCAAGTATTTATCATTGTGGGCTCAGGAATGGTTCCATCTTTTAAATAATTGTATATTGTGTCATACCATTCTCGTGAGTCATCTTGATTTGTTATTAAAATTTCTTCTAATTGTGTATCAATTGAAGGCTTCATGATTGGATGAATAACAAAGGTGAAGTTGGTTGAAGGATCACGTGGGGATATAAGAGAGGTGGAACTCACCATTGCATCTACATGTTGATTGTATTTTCATGGGATGTTATCAATGGTGAATGATTCAAACTTCTCTAATAGTTTCCTTGTAAGATCCTCGTATTTTGATCATTTTTCATGTTTAGTTTGATATGTACCATTGATTTGTTTGATTACTAATTGTGAATCACTAAAGATCTTGATATCTTTAGCACCCATGGTTAAATCAACTTGCACTTCTGTGAGTATATACCTCATACTCAGCTGTGTTATTTGTACATAGGAAATTTAATCAATAGGACAAGGGAATGTGATTCCCATTGGGTGGAATTAATATCACTCCGACACTGGAACCTATTCTACACTTAGATCCATCGAAATAAAATTCCCATCTTTTAACATCTATGATAAAGACACTATCATCAAGAAAGGAGTCATGATTAGGTAAAGCAAGAGGAGAAGGGGCATCATCTAAGTGATCAGTTAAGGCTTGTCCTTTGATTGATTTTTTTGAAACAAATTTAAGTTCAAACTTAGTTAACAACATCACCCACTTAGCTACACGTCCAGAGAGATTAGTTTTATTAAAAAGATGCTTAAGGGGATCCAATTTTGTTATGACTTGTATTTCAACATTTAGTAAATAATGTCGCAATTTACTAGTAGCAAATACAAGAGATAAGCATTGTTTTTCAATTGTTGAGCATCGAGTTTCATAATTGATTAAAGTTCAACTAATGTAATAGACATGATGTTCTTTGCCATGATCATCTTGTTGAGCTAACAATGCTACAAGAGCATGGGCTGATGCTGCTATGTAAAGGATAAATGATTTGTTTGGCACAAAAGGTTGTAAAATGGGTGGAGTAGCAAGTTATTCCTTTAAACTCTCAAAGGCCTATTTACAATCATCATTCCAATCAAAGGTACATCTTTTTTGAGAAGATGTGTGAAGGGTAAGGTGTGATCGGCTAAAGATGTGACAAAACAGCAGATAGCTTGAATTCGACCTTGTAATGTGCGCAATTGAGAAATTTTCTTAGGAGGTGGAATGTTAATAATGGCATCAATTTTCTTCATGTCCACCTCAATGCCTCTGTGAGATATGACAAACCCCAAGAGTTTTCCACTATCTATGCCAAAGACACATTTTTTTGGATTGAGTCGCATGTTATATTTATGTATTCATTCAAAGATATTTCGAAGGATGTTTACATTGTCTTGTCTTGTTAAGGATTTCACTAGGATATCATCAACATAATCTTCCAAGTTTTATGTATGTAATCGTGACATATCATTGTCATCACTTGTTGATAAGTTGTGCTAGCATTCTTTAAACTGAAAGGCATCACAACCCAACAAAATGTTCCCCAAATAGTTGTAAATTCAGTTTTGTATTGATCTTGTGGGTTGATAAAGATTTGATTATAACCAAAAAATCCATCCATGATCGACAACAAAGAATTTATAGCAGTTGAATCCATGATCATGTCAATATTACGAAGCAAAAAATTGTCTTTTAAGGAGGATTTATTCAAGTCATGAAAATTGGTGTATATCCTAATACAATTATCAGGTTTAGCAACTGTGACAATGTTTGAGATCCAAAGGGAATAATCAATAGGATGAATGAAGCCTGCATCAAGGAGTTTTTCAAGCTCTTCTTTAACATGCAAGGCTATGTTAGGGTGCATTTTTTGTATCTTTTGGCAAACGGGTTTAGCATTTTCAACAAGAATGATGTGTGTCATAATTTTTGGGTCAATTCCTACCATATCAGAATATTTCCAAGCAAAAATCTTAGGGAAGTCATGAAGTAAAGTTGTAGTATCCTCTTGTTCTTCATCATCAAGGAACTTCCCAATCTTAATAACTATATCATTATCATCTATGTCCATTGGCACATCAATTGTATCTCCTAAGGGGAATGCATTAGATTTAGGAACTTTAGGATCATATGGTTCTCCAGTGATATCACTATCATTTTTCTTGGTAATTATCACAGCACAAGTAACCCGTTTCATGGGAGTAGTAGAGGATGTGTTATCATAGACTCCTAACATTTTTTTAAAATAATCATCACTTTCAACATACTCCCATGATGGTGATAAGTTAATATCAAGCAATTCAGGATGTTTGATTGTGATATTGTGTTTTGGTTGACATGTAATAGTGTTGATGTTCAAAGATGGTCATTGAGTGGCTTTTGTCATCTTAGAAAAAGAATATCCCAATCTAGTTTTTGTCTCTTGTGTATTAGGTTCTATAGGGACACAAATACCTTGTTCATGTTTTCCACAACCTTTTCCAGTATATCCCAATTGTTTCACAATTTCTTAGTCTTTTCTATTTCGGATTAGGTGGATGTTGATAATGGCCCAAAAAGTGGCAATATGATGGGTATGTGTAGGGTATGTGGTTGATGACTTTTTTTTACCCAAATTTGATGAAACAAAAATGGTTTTTAAAGGAAATTCTCATCTTTCCACCAATATAAATTATTCTTTACTTTCAATTTAATAAATAATTATTATTCATTTTCTATTTGAACTATGATTAAATTCCTGATTGATAGGCTGATTGAAAAACATCTATATCTTTCAAACGATATCACATTTTTTGAATTTGAAACATGTGTCACATTATATGCTTCGCATACTATAGGATTAAAAATAAATTGAATTTCATGAAGTTTTGACCAAGTTAAGGTGTTCAGACATACAAGTTTTTATATTTTTTAAAAGTTGTAGTAAAACTTTCATAATTAATTATTTAATTGGAAAAAAATTACAAAAAAATATGCATCACATTGAGACATGAGTCCTCTACTTATATCCAAAACACTATAAAAAAAATATTATCATTTTATTGTGGTTAGGGTGGTCAGAAAAACACCTACTTCTTATTTTTTTCCTGAAATTTAAGTACTATTGTTTTGAAGTTTCATATTTTCACCAAATAGATTTTTTTTTGTTTTAATTAAATCTAGTAGTTTAGAAACTACATTCAATTTTCTACAAACTCTATTCTTACATATTTTTGAAATAATATAGATAACTTATTCAAAAATTTATGTCAAGTTGCCTAACTTTGATTTTTAAAAAAATTTCACCACTTAAGGGCCTGTTTTTTCCATGTGATCCTACACATACCCTAATATATCTCATCAATTTTTATTTTTGTACATTGTAGTTTCTTCCAACGTAGAGGGGATAGGTGTTTGAGAATATTTTACTGAATTTTGAGTTGACATGATGCTTGGTTGTTCGTGTTGGTCATCCTTTCTTTGCGTGATTATGTATTTTCTCATAAATGAAGGTGTGAATTCTAAGGATCCCCAATCATCACCAAATAATTTACATACTGATTCCTCATCTTTTTTTTTCAATTTCGAGAGGTTCTATATTAGATGTTGTAATTAATGTATTCAAAGGACTTGTGGTTCCTTTTTCAAGGTGCAAGAAACTTTTAGGCTCAGGGTCTATTTCAATTTGATAAATGTTGTTGTTATAGACATATTTCATTATATGATGAAGGGTCGAAGGCACTACATTCATCTCATGAATCCATAATCTACCTAAAAGAAGATTATACGAAAGATCATAAGGCATGACATGAATAGGAGTTTTCATAGTAGACACCCCAACTATAATAAGCAAAGTGATTAAATCGAGAGGTTGCTTTGTTGTATTGTCAAATCCTTGAATGGATAAGGAATCAGGTTTGATTTGTGACTTGTCAACATGCAATCTATCAAGGAGATTCACACTACACACATTAAGGGAAGAGCCATTATCAATGAGGGTTTGTTTAATACATATTCGATTGAATTAAGAAATTATCATAAAGGCTTCATTTTGTTTTCGCAACTCTAAAGGAGGGAGATCATGTTGATGGAAAGTAATGTATAGATTAACTTTATTCATTCCATGTATTAGAGCGACCACATCATTTGGAGTTGTGCTAGGAGGAATTGCAATGTGTTGCAAGGCTATCTGAAGAATAGTGTGGTAATTTGGTGAATTCTAAAGTAAATCCCAAAAGGAAATCTTTGTAGGAGTATTCTTTAGTTGTTCAACAAGATCATACTCCTTTGTGTGTGAGTGAAAATGACGAGCACTAGGTAGATTAGGTAAAGGTAAAGAGGGTGGGGTTGGTTGCGGTGGTTGCAAATTATTTTGGGTATTATATGTATGAGCAATAGTAGTATTACTGGATTGTTACAACACATCAGGTTTAGGTGGGTAAAGAGTAAACTCAGGTTTATTGGAAGGATGAAGTTTGTGTGAGGGTGGGTAAAGAATGAGTTGAGGTTGAATCACATTAACATATTTAGTTTTAGATTGTTCATAACAAACCTTAATGGATGAATTAGACAAGATGAAGTTTGGAAGGGTTGCATCTAATAGGTCAAAGTCATCATGACTAAAAGGTTTGAGAGATAAGTTATCATTAATGGGTTTAGACATCTCATGACAAGCTTTAGAGGCATTAATGTTCTTTGTTGTAGGTTCGTCATAACAAACCTTAGTGGATGACATAGACGAGATGAATTTTTGAAGGGCTACATCTAATAGGTCAAAGCCATCATGACTAAAAGGTTTGAGCTTGATAAGTTATCATTAATGGGTTTAGACATCTCATGACAAGCTTTAGAGGCATTAATGTTCTTTGTTGTAGGTTGGTCATAACAAACCTTAGTGGATGAGATAGATGAGATGAAGTCTTGAAGGGCTTCATCTAACAAATCAAAGTCATCACGATGGGTTATCATCAATTAATTTAGGCTTCTCATGTCAAGCTTTAGAGGATGAAGTGAGTGAGAGGAAGTCCTGAAGGACTTCATTTAACTTGTATACATCATCACTACTAAGAGGCTTGGGTGAGATAGTGTTTCTAAAGTGAATCATGTGTTTAAAAGGTTGGTTTGATGTTTGTGGTTTTGTGTTTTTATGTATTAATGAATTTTATTTAAAGGAACTAGGAACTAATGTTGAAAAGGAAACTTGCAAAAATCTAATACTATACATAAATGCCATGAAAGAAAATGATGCTTATGCAAATGGCTTAGATATAATAGAAAATAATTGAACTAAAACAGGAAAGAAATTGTAGCAAATAGAAAAGTGCAAAGCAGGAAACTGAGTTCTGGAAATACTGATGCAAAAAAAGTACCAGGATTGATTTTCCCAGGGTGACGAATGAGTCCTAGGAGAGATATTTTTAAGTTTTTTTCTAATTTTTTTTATGCTTTTCTATGTGTTCAGGTCTATACAAATGAAGATAAATACTAGAGATGCAAAATTTTGTAATGATTTGATGAAATGAAATGCAATAATGACTGTAACGCCCTGTCGTCCGAACCCCAAAGGACAATTACACAATAATTACAGCACAATTTTTTAAAAAAAAAAAATATTCCAAACATACATGTGATGCACATTAAATCAAAAGTCATATAGCTTAATTAAACAAATTCACTTTCACTTAAATCCCATGGGGTACACGAGGAGTCATTATGAGAAGTAGATCCACACAACGACAATAAAGGATAAAAAAAACAAAGATATAATCCATAACAAAATAAACGTTAACAAATATAACACATACATGAAAATTCATTTATAAGAAACCATCTATGAACACATTAAATAACAACTGCCATGGCCAATATCCACACCAAGTTTAACATTACATTTCAGTACAATGTTCTAGAGGTACAATGATACAAAAGTGTTTCCAAATATGAACGGGAACCATACAATAAGCTAACATGATACAACTGAAAGATGAATACACAGTATCATAACTGGCTCCAAGACAAATACAACTCTAGAGTCACCACAACTAGCACCAATCTACACCTCTCGATCCTCGACTGGGGACCCAATGGGGTGCTTAGCACGTTCCACCCGACCATGTGGGTTCGAAGACCCACCCCCCGTGGTAAGGAGCTAACAAGAAAGAGACCTCAACCAAGAACATCCAAATAGGGAACCACAAGACTCAACATCATACAAGAGTAACATGAAACCCAAAGATAGTCACAACATCAATTAAACCATGACCAGAAAACATGACATCCAAATCATTTCACAATAGTGATAAACCACTTCAGAAACATAGTAACAATAAAACAAATATCATAACATCAATAAATTGTTATAACAACAATAAACCACTTTCGAATCATAACAACAATAATACATTTTCAAGCATAAAATCACTCCCGAATGTCACAACAATAAGCCACAAAACATAACATCAATAAATATCAAGTCATAAAATCAAAAGACCGCTTCCAGAGGATATCAATAAAAACAACTCTAAAGGGACTGCTAGAGAGAGTGTCATCGCATGGCCTTACATGGATTATCCAGACATCTTGACTCAAGGTGCCGCCTCCATCTATACATGGATTATCCTGACAACCTATCATCAAGTACCGCCTCCATCTACGGTTATCCTGACAGCCTATCTCAAGGCGCCGCTCCATAGGGTGACTTATGC
Organism: Sequoia sempervirens; assembly: GCA_007258455.2. Taxonomy (NCBI): domain Eukaryota; kingdom Viridiplantae; phylum Streptophyta; class Pinopsida; order Cupressales; family Cupressaceae; genus Sequoia; species Sequoia sempervirens. The sequence goes on along the minus strand of VDFB02256132.1, from coordinate 148,448,642 downwards.
GGAACCATTGACCTCTCATGAAGACAAGGAAACGATCTTGCCAACCACGACCTTCTCAATCCCCTTTAGCCTGTGATAGCACTAAAAGGTGGATGAGCCATCAATTTTTAAATCTTATAATGATATTACTACCCAACCCTCCTAAGTTAATTATTAGGTTTTCACTTGATTACTAACTCACTCGTGGGTTATCCTATGCCCTTCCCCTTAAATGGGGCGTCGGACCCCATGAGGAGCCACTCTCCCTAGAGACCCAACAACATCAAACCAAAAACCAAAAAACCAATGGTTGTACAACATAACAAAAACATTAGATCACAATAGAGAAACATGCGAGGCATTACCCATCTCGCTATAAATACATAATCAAAATCTCAACGATTCTTGTACAACCCTTTCAAAATCATGAAACCAAAACACTTGCCACATCAAAAGCCCATAAAAGGAGAGACATTGACCAATAATAAAAAAAACAAGCCTCTGGAAGACTCTCAAAAAGTTTACACTAGGGTTTCCCCATCAAAGAACTGACAACAATAATTGTAAGGCCACAAGAACTATTTTCAAGTTAAATATAATGAGTAAATATACCAAAATAAGATCAACAACTCCATTCAAACAACATCAACAACTTCGATACGAACTAAATCAGAAATCCAAGGGAAACCTCTATTTTCTCCTCTCGAAATACCCATAACTCAAAGAACTTTTCAATTTGACTCATTAACAACTCAAGCAGAATCATCAATCATGACAATGATAACATTATTTGATTTACCACCTAGGGTAAAGAACCAAAAGCAAACATATAGCAACATAAATTAAATGAGAGAAAATCCCCAACTCAGAATCAACTCATGAAAAGTCACATTGCAAGGATCTATCAAAACAATCCATAAACCACTTATTCAAATACAATATATCCATTCATTCAATAAAAAGTAACTTGAAACAATCTAAAAAGAACATTATTTTAAAGATCAATCATTTCCAACATTTAAGGATATCACAATATTGTGAAGTGAAGATATAATCTGATGTTTTTAAGCCATAAGACACTAATCACAAGTATACTCTTTCAAACACAAATTAAAACAAATATAATCCAATTTACACATTATACTGTTACTCTTAAATAACAACAATCTCCATTCCTAATTCTATCACTCTCTTTTTTGTCAAGATTACTTAATTCCTTTATATATAAAACAAGTCAATAACTTTACGACGATATAATTCAAGAACTTCCTTAATATTACTCAATTAATCATCTAATCCATTTAATCATTTTCTTTCTTCTAACCTACAAAAGTGATAACATTAAACTAGCATTTAAGGCTTCCTTTATATCCTATCTCTTCAATTATTGAGACATCATTTAAGTCAATTTAAAGAAAATGAAGAGACATATTTTAATATCTATCTCACTACACATTTATCACAATTGTGACTCCATTCCCCTATAGCTATATGCATAAAACATTCAACCTCTAATTCTACGAACACACAACTTCCACATATTTCACCTAAAGCCATGAGACACCATGATTCCAAGAACTACCAAAGTGACATTTAAACCAAAATAATTCACATTAAGATTTACCAAAGTAACCTTAACCTCCTTATTTAATCAATTTTAAAACAAAGTGAGAACACAATAACCTAACCCACTATATACAACAATTAACACATAAGAATGACTTACATCCGTTAAATGGCTTAAAGGATTTCAACAATAATGGAAATTATCTAATTGAAGAAAGAGTCCTCCAACTACCTAATGCAATAAAATCAACTCGTAACTAAATCTACTTGTCTAAAATAAAATAAAATAAACCATTTGAACTCTAAATAATATAAATTAGTAAGGCTAACCTTCATTTAAATTCTAAATCAAATAAATAAGTGAAACAATTCTTTCTCAATTAATTCTATGCTTAAAATATGTCCTTATAAAGGATAATAAAACAAAAGTTTATTTTAGATAAAGGAATATTATCATAAACTTATCTATTCAAGCAAATTTCCTTACAACATAGATACCTCACATATTAGACATTACTTCCATTTAAACAACCCTTTCAAATATCTAAATGCAATTAATTCACTTTTAATTATTATAACAATCCCAATTACATTTCCAATTGCTAATTATTGCAATGATGAAAATAACATACAAATACATGTGTATACATATTTATATCTTTCATTTGTTTACTCTTAAGTTATAATCATGATATACTTATATATACATATATACATATAATAAGATCAGAAAACAAATTTCATTACTCCAATTAATAAGTTAACAACAACGTATATATACATATATATATATATATTAATTGGAGAGGAAACGTTGTTTTTAAATACGCAGGGAGAACACATATATATATTTATATGTCAATGAAACAATAATCATATATATTCCAACTAAATAAATCTATTCCTACTGCCATAATCTATTTCTGAAAAATATTCTTTAATAGGAACAAAACTCCAAAGAATTGGCAGAGATGGAAGGCAGACCTATGCACAAGTTTAGGTTTAAATAAGAATAAAGATAGGCGTAGGGAAAAATTAGAGAAACAATATTCAGTATGATTTCCTACATTTCAAAACACATTATGAGAGAACATCAGTTTATCTGAGGAATCAAATTCACCTAAAGAGAATGAGGTTAGAAGTTAAACACGTTTGCAAAGGTATCAGGGAGGTTATATATAAGTGTTTAAGAATTCCTATTATGATCAAGTGCGCGGATGAGACAGGCTGCCAAAGAAATCAGATAAATTATTTAATTTACTACATCCTTGTAAATCTAAAATTTGCAGCTGTGATAGGTTGCCAAAGGTTTCAGGGAGGCTATTTAATTCTGTACAATGCCTCAACTCTAATTACTATAACTGTGACAGGTTTCCAAGTATATTAGAAAGTGTATGCAGAATTTGGAAATATCGCCATCTACTTGCATTATTATCAAATCTCACATGTTACCCACAAGACAGAAGGGAAGGAGAAAGGTGAGGTGCAAATACATGACTTAAGAGAAGGAGAATTAATGTACAATTTTTCCTTTTTTTTTAAACATATTTCTATTTGCTGGCGAGTTCCCAGAGACGTGCTCAAGTTTGAAGTTTGGAAATTATACTTCACCATGATCAACTGCAAGAGGCCATACAAATAACCGAGTATACTAATATGAAAACTATTAAGCCGATTCCCTGAGGAGCTTTATCTTTTTTTTTATAGCAGCTAGTTTAGGAAAACTTCTACAATTGATCTAATTTATTGGTGTAAAGAGAATCCAGATTGGAAACCAAAAATTAGCCAGAAATGATACGAAGGAGAGAAAAAGAGATGCAACACAATAAGGACATTGGAGCAATTATAAGGCGAAAGTTCAATCCTCTATTTTTAATTCGGTGAGCTAAGGAACTTGGTTGCTAAATGCACGAATTTACAAGAGAAGAGAAATAAAGCTAAGGTCAATGATCTAGAAGAACATTGGGAGTCAAACAAAATGCAGGAGAGAACCAGAGAGAACAAAATATTTGCTGAGCCAGGTTACATAAACATAAAGAAAAAAAAACCCATCATCAGTCATTCAATCACAAATTATATTAGAACTGTTCTAATCTTTTTCCCCAAAAGTACATATAAGACATTGCAACAATGTTGAATATACAGAAACTCGCATGGACACTTTGTTTTCTATGGAGAATATAAAGCATAGCATACCTTGCACGTTTTTCCCAATTTTCCCGTGTCTTCTTCTGCGAACCTCACGAACCGGGTTCTTGTCTGTACGATATCTTCTCAATCTGGTATCCCTGGTTGCCGTCCTTCCTCCCTCCTCCTTTCACGCCTCCCTTCCTTTCTTGATCAGGGTAGTTGGTTTCCCTTCAACTTCCGACGGAATCTCCTTTTGGGCTTCCCACCCTCCTAATCCATCTTCCAAAAGCTAGATATAGTTATTATTTATTTTTCATACTCTACAGTTCTCTTTGACTTCCAATTGCTCGATAGGTGTAGTTTCTTTCCAAATTTTCTTGGTTTGAAACACTTCAGCTTCCTATCTCCTTATCCATTTAAATTTCTTATTATAATAATTATCTTTTCAATATTATTTTGCTCATAATTATTATTAACTTCAATTTAATGCAACAATTCCAATCAATTTATCTAATAATATCACTTTTACTTTTAATGAATTAGTTTAATTTGATCATTTGTTCTATATCATTTGATTTAATTTATATTTTAATTTCTAATTATACTTTAAATAAGCTTGCGAATCACTTATGATTTAATTAATTATTTAAACATGACTACTAACATATGATATTTTTCACACAATCAAATAACACAGTAATCAATGAAGCACACACAAATACTCACACAAAATTCTAGAACAACTGACACGGAGGGGCACTACAATGACCTCTAAATGATATTTTCACTAATGCAAATTTTAGTAAGCTCTAGGATGCAAAAACAATGCAAAAGCTAATGCAATTGAGTCCTAGGATGCAAATGCAAATACAAATCAGAAAGAGATACTATTCAATACACAGGTTCACCAAAATGAACCATCAATTTTAAGGTTTGTGATCTATGTACTTCTCTTGCACTCTTAGGGTTTTTCACCTAAAAGGAGAGAGATAGACCCCTAAAATTGGTGTGGTTCACTCAAACTAAGGAATGTATGATGTCGATATGACTAAATGAAAGGATCTAAGTGCAATTGATTGATAAAGTTGATTGATTATGAATGCAAAACTAGTGAAATATGAAATGTTTAAAAATATAGTGACGTTTGAAAAAGGGTATGTGCAAGATCATCATGGAAAAAACAAGCCCTTAAGTGGCAAAAAATTCAAAAAAATCAGAGTTAGGCAACTTGACGTACAAATTTCAATAAGTTATCTATATTATTTCAAAAATATGTAAGAATAAAATCTATAGAAAATTTAATGTAGTTTCTAAACTACTAGGTTTATTTAAAAAAAAAATCTATTTGGTGAAAATTTGAAATTTCAATGTAGTAGTACTTAAATTTCAGGGAAAAATAAGAAGTAGGTGTTTATCTGACCACCCTAACCACAATAAAATGATAATATATTTTTATAATATTTTAGATATAAGTAGAGGACTCATATTCCGATGTGATGCATATTTTTTTGTAATTATTTCCTAAGTAAATAGTTAATTATGAATATTTTATTACAATTTTTTAAAAATATAAAAACTTGTATGTCTGACCACCTTAACTTGGTCAAAACTTCATGAAATTATTATTATTATTTTTTAATCTTATAGTATTTGAAGCAGAGAATGTGACACATGTCTCAGATTCAAACAATGTGATACCATTTGAAAGATATAGATGTTTTTCAATTAGCCTATCAATCAAGACTTTAGTCATAATTCAAATAGAAAATGAATAATAATTATATATTGCATTCAAAGTAAAGCATAATTTATATTGGTGGAAATTTGAGAATCTCCTTTAAAAACCCTTTTCATTTCATCAATTTTGGGTAAAAAAAAAGTTGTCAGCCACATACCCTACACATACCCATCATATCGCCATTTTTTGACCCATCATGATCCTACACATACCCAAAAGACCTAAAGAGATGGACAAAAATGCAAATAGAATCAAACAGAAAGTTGTAGCTCAGAATGTGTGCACCTGTAAGACTAATGAATATTGGAAATCACCCAGGAAATCTAGAAAACTTCACTTTTTAGCTGACTGGGACTCATTCACCACCTTGGGCAAATCAGTCCCAGGTTAGGGTTTTCTACCTAGAAACTAGTTTCTACTAAATGGGTACTAAAACCTGCATTTAACTCTGACATCCACCTCAAATGGCACTCATTTTCCATCCATGGAAAATCAGTCCTTTTCCATTTTTTGCAAATTCAAATCTTTGATCTATACCTTATCACCTACACAAGACTTCTTGATGGAAACCTGAATCTGGATCTTAGAAAATTCCTACAAAATAACTTAAAATTTATTCTCTAATGGGGGGTTTTCCTTGGAGAAACCCCCAATTGGGTAATCAAACCTTGAATGGATAAAAATCTGCATAAAACCCTAGCCTTAAGTGTGTTAAAGAGTAGGAAAGTCTGAAGTATGATAGAACCCTATTCTATTGTGCTAGAATAAGATGAAAAAATGTAATTTGAATGATGCAAGACTTCAATCCTAGAAATCCTACAACATATCAAATGGATGTAAATTACATGCAAATGTAGTGGGAACCTTAAATCTGAATATAGAGAGAAAATGGAAGATGCAATCACATTGAAAACAAGTCATTAGGTGTGATTTGATGGCTAGTTGCATCTCCTCAACCTAGATTTCTCCATGATTTTCCATAGGCATCCATAATCTACTCTTTGCAATGTTGGATCTTAAATGATAAGTGAGCTTGAAGACCTGCAAAAACCCTAGTTTGCTACCTTAAAGCTTCAACTTTGTTGTAGAAAATGCTATTCAAACTTATTGTGGAAGACTCTTAATGCTTGACGTTTGATTTTGCTTTGTAAAAATGGCTAAGAGATGTGACAAATGACTTAAAATGTGTATTTATAGGCATCAACACCTAATTTTCCTATTATTTAGACCAAATAGGCCGACATCCAGGTATGTGCAGGATAATGATGGGTCAAAAAGTGGCCATATGATGTGTATGTGTAGGATATGTGGGTAATGACCTTTTTTTTACCCAAAATTGATGAAATGAAAAGGGTTTTTAAAGGAGATTCTCAGTTTTCCACCAATATAAATTATGCTTTACTTTCAATTTAATAAATAATTATTATTCATTTTCTATTTGAATTATGACTAAAGTCCTGATTGATAGGCTAATTGAAAAAAATCTATAGCTTTCAAATAGTATCACATTTTTTGAATCTGAAACATGTGTCACATTCTATGCTTCACATACTATAGGATTAAAAAAAATGAATTTCATGAAGTTTTGACCAAGCTAAGGTGGTGAGACATATGATTTTTTATATTTTTTAAAAGTTGTAATAAAAAATTCAGAATTAATTATTTACTTGGAAAAAAATTATAAAAAATATGCATCACATTGGGACATGAGTTGTCTACTTATATCTAAAATATTATAAAAAAATATTATCATTTTATTGTTGTTAGGGTGGTGATATAGACACCTATTTCTTATTTTTTCCCTAAATTTAAGTGCTATTGCATTGAAATTTCAAATTTTGAACAAATAGATTTTTTTTGTTTAAATAAACCTAGTAGTTTAGAAACTAAATTCAATTTACTATAGATTCTATTCTTACATATTTTTGAAATAATATAGGTAACTTATTCAAATTTTTACGTCAAGTTTCCTTACTCTGATTTTTCTAAATTTTATCGCTAGTTAAGGGCCTATTTTTTCCATGATGATCCTGCACATACCCATCCATTGAAAAATTAAGTTGAATTGATTAAATTCCTGCTCAAATTTGAATTTCCCCCCAAAAGGGACTCATTCACCACCCTTGGCGAATGGGTCCCACCAAAGGGGACTCATTCACCCAAGGTGGCGAATGGGTCCCACTAGTGGTTTTTGGAGGTGGGTTTTCAGGATATGAGTGAATTAAGTGTTTTTTTTGTCAAGATTTAGATGATTTTTCAAGTGAAACCAGCCTCTAGATAAAAAATAATGGGTCCTAGGGGCCTATAAATGTTGTTTAGAAGGATAAATGATGCAAGGGCACACAAAAGTAGGTCCAAATTAAGCGTGAAATTGTCTCTTTTCTCAAGAGTGTTCAATTTTCTATGCCATATTCCAAGACATAAGACATTACATAGAACTATCAAAAATAATATAATGTGTATTTTTTTTGTTTGTATAGAAATTTATTGATAAACTCCAAGAAGGGGATAAAGTTGAGGTGTTGGATCCGTTGTATGGTGCTAGTGTGGGAATTGGGTAGATTCACTCACTATCTATTGTACATGGAGTCAAATTGAAAGGAACAGGTGATGCAAATGTAATTATTTTATAGGTCACAAGTAACATACCCTTTCCTTATCCAAAATAGATGGAGTTATCTATCTGAAAGAGAAAGAAGGGACCTTCCCACGATGGCCACTAAAATATTTGAAAAAAATGGCATAGTGTTAGTCGTAAGTGCAAAAGAGAAAAAGAAAGGTTAGTAGTAGTAGTAGAGTGTGGAGAGTGAAGTTGGAGATAGAGAATGTATTGGGCCTAAATAAGTTGAACCCAAACAAAAAAAAGAGAATCTAATTTGGGTGTAAATTCTATGAGTAGAACATAGAATGTTCTATCTTGCTGCACTTGTAATGTACAACCCCTTGATTATGTTTCTCTCTTTTTGTTTGGGTTCCACTCATTCAAATTGGTCCACTATAAAAGAGGAGATATGTTGTTGTGTATGTAGTAGATGTAAAGAACAGGGGCATAGAAAAAGAAGTAAATACATAGCAAATAAAGAGGTGCATAGAAGAGGAAAAGTTTCAGAGAGTGCAACATACATGTATGTGTAGTAACAAATAAGTTGCAACATAGAATTGTCAACAAAGTTGTAATCTCTTGCATAAGCAAAAAAAGGAATTGTAACTCAATTTTCTCAGTTGTAGCACTGAGAAATAAACTTTGTAACAATACATTTTTCAAAGAAAAGACACATTTTTGTCTTGTATCTGTTGTAAGAATACGTTTTCTCAATAAAATTTTAGTATTTTTCCTTCTTAATAGCCATTTCATTATGTGCAAATGAATGATTGATTATGTTCTTTTGTGTTTTTATATGTTTAAACCTCAATTAAAGAATTGTCTCATTTCTAGCACTTATAGGAAGAAATCAGTGAACAAAAAAAATTAAATAAACTAATATTTGACTAAATATACTACAAACTAACAAAATTCATGGAATAAATATGACTAAATATAATGATTATGCAATTATTAAACAAATTATCAATATACCTACCAGTTGACAAAAATCAGTGAACAAAAACAATTAAATAAACTACCAAATTGATCAAAATGATGATTAAAATTAATGACTAAATACACTACCAATGGATAGAAATTAGTGAATAAAAATGACTAAATAAGTGACCAGTTAACATAAATCAATGAATAAATTAATGACTGAATATACTAGTGAATAAAAAAGAACTAAATAAGTGAATAGTTTAAAACAATCAATGACTAAATTAACGACTAAACACATTGCCTAATCAATCAAATTAACAACTACATCAACGACAAAATCGATCAATCAAACAACTAAATAAACAAACAAACCAATCAATCAGACGACGAAATCAACAACCAAATTGATCAATCGAGCGACTAAATTAACGACCAAATCAATCAACCGAACGACTAAAAATGGTTTAGTCATCAATTCGGTCGTGTTATAAATGACTGGAAATAAACTAATATTGGTCATGTGACCATATTTTCGGTCATTTATAAGCAGTTTTTAGTAGTTTTTTCAGCCACATATTGCTGCTTATGTACTAGTGTATTTTAAAGTTAAAAATGAAAAAATTGTGATTGTGGTTGTATATCTTGATAACTTTATTTTTGGAGGAAATGAAACTATGTGTAAGATGTTTGTGGAAGAAATGAAAAAATAATTTGAGATGTATATGTTTGGACAGATGAATTTCTTTCTTGGGATAAAAATTAATCAAACAAAGAAAGAAATTTTGATTTCATAGTCTAGGTATGCAAAAGAGATGTTGAAGAAGTTTGGGATGGATGTTTCCAAACCAATATGCACAACTATGGTATTTAGTTGCAAATTAGGTAAAGATGATGATTCACCTAAGGCTGATCAGAGAAAGTATAGATTTATGATTGGTGGACTGTTGTATTTGACTACTACTAGACTAGATATCACACATGTTGTTTGTCTTATGGCTAGATTTTGAGAAGATCCAAAGGAAACACATGTTTTTGTTAAAAGAATATTCAGATATTTGAATGGCACTCTAGATTATGTCTTATGGTATCCTAGGGATACTTACTTTACATTAAGTGCTTATATAGATGTATATTGGGCTAGATGTGTAGATGACATAAAAGGTAAAAGTGGTGGTGCATTATTTCTTGGTTGCAAATTGGTGGCATGGTTGAGTAAAAAAAAAGATTCAGTTTCCTTATCTACTATTGAAGCTGAGTATATTACTGTTGCATCTTGTTGTACACAAGTTATATGGATGAAACATACTTTGAAAAATATCACAGTGGTGTATGATGATCCTATTTCTATCTTTTGTGATAACACAAGCACAATTAACATTTCAAAGAATCATTTGATGCACTCAAGGAGAAAGCATATATCTATCAAAATATCATTTCTTGAGAGAGAAGGTTGTGGAGAATCAAGTAAAGATTGAGTATGTACCTACAAATGATTAGATTGTTGATATATTTACAAGGGATCTTCCTAAAGATACTCTTGAGTATCTACAAGAGAAGTTAGGAGTCATTTCCCCTCCTTTCTTGAACTAGATGCATATGGAGATGCATTAGACGAATGGGTCTATGGATCTATCTTTCTTTTGGAATGATGTTTTGGTGGCTACCTCTCAAGGGGAGTAGGTAGTTTCATGTGTTTTCATTGTATGAGTATTATATGTTTAATGTCAAAGGAGAAATCAATGTAAAACTATCATTTTCCTTTTCCATTGATGTCAAAGGGGTAGAGGAAGAAAGAAGAAGAAGATGAGTAGAGAAGATTATCATATGAAAAATATTATCTACTAAGGGGGATAAACATAAAGCAAAATCATAAGAAGAGTGTTCAAATCTAGTATTATCTTTGATGGTTTTTCACATCATGTGTTCTCATCAATGACAAATGGGGAGATTGTTGCAAGAATGAAGTTGTTGTCATTGATTCCAGCTGGTCAATTGGTTATCAACAGTTTGATGTTGTCATTGATGTCATGGATAAAGGTTATTGGTTGTATATGTCGAGGATATTAAGAAAATTGTAATTGTAGGTGTTTAGTGGTTGCTCCGAGTTTTGATTTGGAATTTTCTTCTATCTTGTGTGGTTCAGATATGTTGATCATGGTTGTTGGAATCTGCTATACCCAGATTTTTGGCTTTTGATTCATTATACAGTGTGTGTTATGTTCACCAGTTGTGAACTATGGTTTTTTGTGTATCTAGCTGAGGTTCAGGAGAAATATTGATGGTTTTGATTTCTTTTTGGTTAAGTCTTATGAGTTGTGGTTTTAGAATTAAGTTGTTATGATTGTGTTAAAGATAACTTTGGTGTCTAGAAGGATTTAATCATGCTAAGGGTTGTGTGTGCTTAATTTTTCTATGTGTTTTACACTAGTTTGGCTGACCTTGAGTTGACACTACTTTTGATGTTGATGAAGCATGTTGGACCTACTTGGGTCCTCATCAAGTGTGTGTTTGGTTCACCCTCATTCTAATTCCACCCTAGGATATTTTTGTACCAATATAATTTCAATTTAATCATGGATGGTTGACTTTGAATATGTTCAAAGTTGAAGATGGTATAAATACAAGATGAGTTAGTGGTGAAAGTAGAACAAATAGATAAGTACGAAGAAATAGAGTAGATAGATGTGAAGTAGATGTGAATCAATAGGTGTATTTGATGCAAGTGTGGTCGATCAGTGTGAAGTATAAATGTTGAGTTTTCAAATGCAGTGAGCTGAAGGTGTACTCTATCATTCATGCATGTCTACAAGTAGTTGAGTAAACTGTGGTGGAAATCTATGTTGCATTGATATTTTATTCTCTCTATAACATATCTTTTCTATCTTCTTTGTGTCTCTATGGTAGTGAGCCCTCTAGATGGTTAACCTTGTTGGATAGTGATTCCTAATTCGAACGGTGAGTCCTTATTTTGGTAGCGAGCCTTCTTCTCAGGCAATGACCCTTTGTAATTAGTTTCGATATTCTCTATAGTGTGAGTTAATCATCACCATGGTTTTTCCCTCATTGGGTTTTCCATGTAAATCTAGTGTTATTGTGTTTGTGTGATGTTTTTTTATTTTTTTCACTTGCACTTAATGTTTAATCATTATAGCAGAGTTAACAATTGTAACTGATCTAAGTTTAAATGTGCTACAACTGATTCACCCCCTTCTCAGTTGTCTTGTTCATCACTTATGGGGGATTTTCCTTGGTCAAATCCCTAGTTTGGTATTTAAACCTTGATGGAAACAATAAATGTGAACATAAACCCTAACCTTAATTGTATCTAAGATTAGGAAACCTAAAATGCAATGCAATCCTATCCTAATGTGATAGAATAAGATGTATGCATGAAATATGAAGATGGTGACTCACTTAGGGAGGTCTCTAATCACCCTAATAAGCCATAATAATGCATGTATCTTCTTGAGGCTAAGAGTAGAGTGAAAATGGAGGGTGGAATCACTTAGGAAATAAGTCATTAGGCTTGGCTTAATGGCTAGTTGCATCTCCCCAACCTAGAATCCATCATGATTCACCATATGCAACCATAATCAATCCTTGAAAATGTTATATCTTGAATGAAAGAAAGTTTGAAGACCTACAAAGCACTATAATGTTGCTCCAAGACTTAAAATTTTATTTCTACTTGCTCTTGAATGCTCTTGTGAAAGAATGCTTGAATTCTTATGAATTCTTAGATCTTGAAATTGCTCTTCCAAATTAAAAAAATGACTTTAAAGCTTTTTTATATAAGAAATTCATCTAATTTACCGTTATTTAGATCTCAAATGCCAAAATCAACCAAAATTTTGTATTAGAAACTTGAATTTCTCACTGAAACCCTAAAAATACTCCACAAGGGACTCATATACCCAAGGTGGTGTATGAGTCCCACCCTAGTGTTTCGGGGTGGGCCAATGATGGTTTGTTAGGAAATTTAATACTTTTGTTGATTTTGTCAGGATTTTAGTTAAAATAAGCCTTGAGATCCAAAATAAAAGGCCTTAGGGGCCTATTAATGATGGTTTAAATGGGTCATGAATGCAAGGGTACCAAAATAGGTCAAAATTAGGTAATAAATTTTACCATCTCCAAGAAGGGAGTATAATTTATGTTGCCACAACCATATTAAAGCTATCCTCCTTACAAATTCAATAAAGCACCACAAGGTTTCCTAATACATAGGGCTTGACAAGATGTGTTATGCTAAGCATCTATGAACAAGGCAAGGCTCCAAAAGAAAGAAAGGTGTGTTATGCTAGGTGGAATTGAATAGGGGTTTGAGCTTTATAAGGTTAACAAGTTGTATTATGCTAAAAACTTATGAAAAATCATGTGAATAAAGGTTTTCATTCAGAGGGATTTTGCTTAGTTCATGTAAGGTGTTCTTCTTAGGGAACATTGTGCCTAATATCTCAAAGAGAGGACAATTCAAGAGAGTAAAATATTTGCAAGTTAGGGAATGCAATGCATCACATCACCACTAAGAGGAAATTTGTATGTTAAGAAATATCGCGCTCTTGGAGGACATCAAACCCAATTGACACCACCAAGAAAAGAACACATCACAAGAAGAAAGAAAATCACACCATGGAACATGAGAAATTTCAAAAGATACTGTCAATTTATGCCCCCACTATAAAGTAGTTTCTAACACCATTGTGAGAAATTACTTTAAAGTAACCAATATTCAATCCTAAGGCATGAGAACTTACTCGGAAATACCTATGCCACATCATATGTTTTTTGAAATGAAGCTATGTCATGAAAAAGGAAGGAGAGGTTTCCCCCAAAAATATACAAGGGATGTACGGATTTTGGGTTAGTATATCTTTGCTACAATATTGTTAAAGAGCTCAGAAATGTCATCATTCCCCAAATACTCATAGAACTAGAAGAATCACTCATAGAGAGTGAAAATAAAGAAAAATATTTTGGGTCAACATGGAAGAGACCTAAATGTCTCATTGCCTTGCATCATCCACAAAAGGAAAACACAAGACAAATGAAAAGGAAAATGTTTACAACATATAGAAGAATGTAGATACAAATAGATGAATGCACAAAAAGAGAGAGATACATCAAACAAAACAATATGAGGGATCACATTACGCACATGCAACCACATAAAGAAACATGAAAAAGAAAATAAAGAAAAATACTAGTAAGGAACATGAAAGTCAACCTATAGTAGGTCATTGACATCCTAATCTTGGTTAGTATATATGAAAGGCAGAAAACTAGCCAAAGGGACAACATCAAGTGCCAAAACTAGGACAAGGACTTCTAAACCCTTGCCCCCACTAAGTGCAAGACAAGGATGAGCTGAGATAGGTGATGAGAATGAGCTCCTTGTGATAAAGAGAATGATTTGCAATGAATATAAAACATGTAATAGTGAGGATGCTATGATCCTACAACTATTGCATGGTAAGGAGTGAAATGCATGTGTTAAGGGATTATTTTTATGATATAAAACTCCTCAAATATTCTTTTTAAAGCACAACACTCATCAATACTATGACCAATTCTTCTATGACATTGACAGTGAGACTTGTTTGTGTTCTTAGGATTTGGATTTGGATTTTCTCTAATAGGTGGTAAAGTTGTGAGTCCTTGATTTAGATGTTTGTGTAGAATTATTTCATTTGCAAACATGGGACATGGAAATTTGAGTTTCTTGAGTTTGTAAAGCTTTTGTTTCTTTCTTGATTAACCAATTTTCTGAGATAGATGTTGAGGAGGGCCTAAGATTCCCTTATCATTCTTATGAGGCATTGGTTGTTCCTTTAGGAAGGAGGACACTTATGTCAGGAGGAGGATCTTGATATCCTAATCCTTTGGTTTCTTCAATAGGAATATGCTCTAAAAGTTTGTGAATTTCATGCTCATTATTTATGTCACATCCTTGTTTAGTTAAAATCTTAAATCCTTGGCCATAAGTCTCTTCTAGGTTGATGGGAGTGTTGGTCACTTTGTTAACATAACATGGATAGGTATGCACTTGATTATAGGAGCTAGCTTCACTCATTGTTGGAAGTTTAAGCTTAGTTTGTGACTCAATTTCAAGATGTAAAATACCAAACATCTCAAGTTGTTTTGGTTATTTCATGGAAGGATAAAAAGATGCATTATTCTCAAGATTGTTAAGGAAATCATTTATGAAATTCTTCATACTAGCATCATCCTCTGATATGATGTCAACTTCATGAGGAAACTAATTAGGAGTTGATTGGGCATGGTTAGGGTCAATTGCATTAGGATCATTGCAAAAAAACAACTTGAAATATCAACCAAGGAGAACAATGACTTCCACATATTGTTAAAACACTTGTCCATTCTTAGATTTTCAGATTTAAAACAAGTTGATTTCCTTATTACACTATGCAAAAACCTAAAAATTATTTCTTGTAAATGCAATTTTAAATCACATAATACACTAATTTTATCAAATTAAGTTAAATATGACCAAAATGAAGAAACAAAAATTTTGCAAACAAAAACAAAAATCTAAGAAGAACTAACAAAAATGCAAAAATGAATGTTTTAATTCCTAGAAAATTAGGAAATGACCCTGATTAGGGACACATTTTCCCTAGGGTGAATGGGTCATAGATTAGGGTTTTGAAAAGTATTTTTACATATTTTTGATTTAATTTCAGTGATTTCTAGATTTTGATCTGAAATAGAAAGTTACAGTTTTAATTTTTGGTGAAATGAAGGTTGAATGCACATGCAAAATGTGACAAAATGAAAACCTAGAAAACCTAATTTGATATGCAATTTTCTTTGAATTTTCAAATGCAAATGAATATGATGTAATGCTATGCAAATGATATGAAAAATTACCAATGTTTTTGTATTTTTTAGATTTAAAAAATGCAAAGTTAAATGCAAACTAGACACCCTAAATTAGACTCAATTCAATGCAAAGAAATTTAAATGAATGCAAGATATAAATCTAGGGTGAAAGAGAGCTCCAAAACTAAAAAATGAAATGATCAAAGTCAGGTTCACCAAAATGAAAAAAGGTGAAATAAAATAGGTTTTTGGGTAGGAAAGGGGGTTCACCACAAAATATCTATTTCTCCTCAATTCATTCAAGGAAATGAGATCCAAAAAATGAAATCACTAACAACCAAAAAGGGGAGTCAAATCAAGGTATGAATCAACAATTTTCCTTTCTATGCAAGGACAGGGGTATGAGTCAAATAGAAATTTGGGGAGAAATATTAAGAGCATAAAATAAACTCCAAAATGAAAGATGAAATGAAAATAGAAGATTGTACTCAAAACTACTCAAAATAACGATCAAAAGGAAGATATGGAAATGGGAGAATGATGTGTACTAGCCACAAAAAGTCACTTTTTGAAGCTCAATAAGGAATCATTCACCCAATGGCGAATGACTAGGGCCTTGCAAAAATCCTTTTTGGGTTCTCTTCTACTATGTCTACCTTCCCAGATTCCTAATTCTCAGTATTGGATAGTTTGAAATAAATTCTATAGAACAGTTTCCATGAAATGACGATTTTCCTTCCAACTTTGACAACTTTACAACTTTCTTCAAATTTTCTCTTCAAAGGATCTTTCACCTAAAATCTAGAATCACACATTAAAGAGAGAAAAATGTTGTTTGTTAGGTGAATGGTGGGTTTCCTTCGTCAAACCATGTTTTTGTAATTAAACCTTGAAATGAAACAAACTATCATGAAGGAATGATGAATAAACAAACAATGTAACAACTCACCAAACCTTTGTTTGAACCTTGGAATATGAATCTACAACTTGCATGAATTGGATTCAATGGATGTGGATCTTGATCATGAAACTTGATTTGAAATAAATCCTTTGAATGCTTGAATAGATCTTGAACTCTACATCGCCATATTAGCTCAAATAACATGCATGATGGAAGAAATCTTCGATATGATAACAAAATATTGATTGTTGTAATAATGTTCAATAATTCTTCCCTTGAATTCCTTGAAAGTGCTCTTGAAATGCTCTTGATCTCATAAACTTGCTATAGGAATGCTCACTTGAAAATTATAGGTGAAACTTAGTAAAATGACCTCTTATTTATACATATGTTCACATTAATTCCCAAAATTTAAATAACTCAAGCCAACATGTGAATACACATTCAAAATCATTGAAAAACTGCAAAAAAATAGTTTGAATTTGGGTCCTAGGCCTAAGTGAGGACCCATTTTCCCTATGGAAAATTTTTCCTAGGTCACTTACCTAGGACACATATTACTCAATGTTAAACATTATGTGATGGAATTTATGAATGCCAAGTTTTATCCTTTGGAAAATACAATTAATTAGGCTTGGATTTGAATTCAAGGGTCCAATTGAGGAAGATTAACCTCAATTAATTAAAGAGGACCAAGATTAGTGTGAAAGTGTAAAGGTACACCTTACAATACAAAAAATAAGGCACGATTAAGTCTATTTTAATTAATAGGCCCTAAACTTAATTTGACTATGTAAAACATATTACAACACTAAATTAAGGCATCATTAAGCTCATTTTATTTAATATTATTTTCCAAATTCAGCTTGAAAAAGGGATACTTTTCCTACACAAAAATATATCATCATGATAACATCATCAACTATACTCAATACATCTTGTCTTGATATCAAACAATGCATAAAATCCAACCATGACCCTCAATAACATTAAAGGAGTGATATCCAACCATGAAATTTTCATCATAGAGTATCAATAACATACAACTATAGACACCAATGATAATCAATGTCAAACAACAATCTCACAAACATGCACAACAATCTCTCAAGTGTTGAAAACCAATGCTAATAGACTCATCAAGTGTTGACATCAAAGACAACCAATACCAACAATACAACCAATGCAACAATCTCACCAAGTGCTGATCTCACAAAAATATCCTCAATTATTAGTTCAATGACAACCACAATGAAAGATAGTGCCAAAATAAATAACTATGGCAGGAATGTATCAATCAAATTATTGTTAATATTTACAATTATTTTCATTTGGTGATGGCTATCAACATGATCAATATGCAAAATTGTTGGTCTTGGTTGCTTTGCAAAGTTTCTAGTATAAGAAAGGACTCATATGACTATGATATCACCTTCAAAAGCTATAGTTGATTATTTTTCACATATTTCACGGATGCTTGATGCATTAGGAGCTTCAACCTTCAATTTGTAATCAATATGGATTATTTAAATTAGTAGATGATTTTTAATGCATATCTATGTAGAATTACAATGTGCATATAAGAGGAACTATAAAAACATTTGCAATAAATATGAAAAAATAATTCCCTTTTGTTTTTTATATTCATTTAAGTAGTTTTTCTCATCTACAAGCATGTTTAAGGGGTTTCACAATAGATGTTAGAAAATATCACAATTTTAGTAATGAATAGAGTTGAGTGAGAGAATGAGAATATAAAGAAGTCATATATGACATAAATATGATAAAAAACTTGCCTCTTTTGTTGTTGTTGGTCATTGGAGCACCTTGCTTCCTATATAAGGATGTTTACATGACTAACCAAGATATGAAATATAAAAGATTACAATTTCAGTAATGGGCAAATAAGGAGTAGTTTGTAATTTCAGTAATAGTTATTATTAGTGTAGGAGTCCAACATATCCTATTGCTTGTTTCAGTGGCCTTTGAAGAGAAAATAAAATGTGAAAGATACAAAACAACATATGTGATTATTTAGTACTAGAATTTCCACTAAAAATTATTGAAAAAAGAATGTTTTGATTAGATTAAAACTAGAAGGGCCAGTACCCATTACAAAATAGCCATAGAGGTAGACGAGGAACTCACAATAAGTGAGAAAACAAAAAAATTAAAAAGTAACTAAACCTTAAAAATTATCCTATTGCTTGTTTCAATGGCCTTTTAAGAGAAAGTATAATGTGAAAGATATACAAAAATGTATGTGATGATTTAGTACCAGAATTGCCACTAAACATTATTGACAAAAGAATGTTTCTAATGTAGAAAGAATATAAAAATATATTAAAAAAAGTGTTTAATGGTAGTACATCTTTTGATGGTAGGTTCTTTGGAGGAATTGGATGATAGATTTTGGGTTGTTCAACAACTATTATAGTCATGTTGCATGTATTTAATGAAATGTTGAGCAAGATAGTTGTTGAGTCTATGATAGTTGGCATAAATTGAAATAAAAAAAAAAAAAAACTTTTGCTGCTGCATCCTAGTTATACTTAAGGAAACATTCATTCACATTGGAAATAGAACATGCATGTTATAATTTAATGCATTAGAAGTTGTGGTATTCTTAGCTACTCATTATGTTTCCAACCCAAATATTGAGATTCACATTGAGAACACTTTCATCAACTACTAGTATGCTTATAGTTTCATATTATGCATAGTTATTTTCTTCGAAAATCAAAGTAAAACTACAATTCACCTGGTCCTCATGCTGGTGAAAAGTTGTAACAAATTTATTTGAGTTAAGTGTGCATAAGTTCAACAAGTAATTAACACTTGGTAAACAAGAATGTTTCAAACAACATAATATTTTTACATAAATGATGAAAATATGACAAAAGAAATACCTTATTAATTTTAAAATGGAAAAATCCATTGCTCTTAAAATTAAAGAAAAAAACACAATGATTCTAAGTAGGCCAATAACTTATGAATGAAAGGAATCTTTTATTGGAGGTCATAACACATTTTGTCCAAAATCTATGTAGCCTTGGAGTATTTTATTGAAAAGTTTGACTAAGGTATGCTAGTGAGTTGTTTCTTTGTTATAAAAAAATATCATATATGCATCTAGACAAAAAAAATTCACTTAGAAAATGAGAATAAGCCACTTTTTATGTAGATTAACAAGTTGCCTTCATTTCATGCAGCTATGGAACAAAGACTTAAGTATTGTATGATAATGGCCATTAGGTGTAAATATTTATGAAGTTATAACTTTGTATAATTGAAGTCAGAAGTCATTTGAAATGTTATTATGCTCTGGCTAAATAGTATGATCTCAAATTTTAAGTTTTTAGAATCTGATTAGACCATACATGATAAAATTTCAGGAGTAATTTTTCTAGGTAACAAATGTTAGCTTTGAAAAACCAACTAGTTCTTATCCTTGGAGGATCAATTTGATTCATAGTTCACTTAAGGATTAGTCTACATATTATAAGGTGACTATATATATGTCTTTACTATGTAATTGTGTCATCAATTCCTTTTTTAAAGGACCTTTTACCATAATTTTTTTTAAAAAATTGTTCCTCTATTTTTATTCTTTGTGAGGAAATCTAAACAAGTTATATATCACAAATTACATAGGATTCCCTATCACATGGAAATTTTTATTTTTAGACATGGAATAAATTCCAACATCTAAGAATTTAATTGCACTTCCTATTTTTACCCATGGAAGAAGTTCTATCATCTAGATTGTTCTTCAACATCACCAACAATAATATGTTGCATTCAAGAAAATAAAGAATAGGAAATCTAGATTGGCAAGTCACCATGATATACACAAATGCATTTCAATTTTTTTCAATATTTTTTGGTTTGTTTATATTTTTTTAAAAATATAATAGGATTTTCCATATTTATAATAAGAAAGAGAAAATTAATTTTATGTTCAAAATCTATCCTAGCCTAAAATATCTAGGTTTCAGGTTTTTATAACCACAAGATTACCATTTCAAAATCTTGAAGCTCAAACTATGTCATGAAAGTAAGGAAAATTATTGGTTTGGTATTTTCTACTAATGACATATACATCACTATAATTAGATGTATTTTAAAGTTCTTAAATAGTGAATAAAATCACAAGATGGTGTCAAATACCTAAAAAATTCTTGCATTCCCAAAAATTCATAGTGTTTAAACTTGTTAAAAGCATGCATTTTTTTTTCTTCTTGAAAAAATTTGTGATATTGAAAAATAAATCTAGGGCCTAAACCACACTCTTTCCAATATAGTAATGGGGGATTAAAAGTGATCTCAAACCCACTTGGCTACTAACCTCAATGGAAGAGACAAAATGGTGGATCATAGTTTTAATCCCTTTTATTGTTTATTTTATGTGTGACTTACTATTGTTTAATTGATTAATTTGATTATGCAAAGATGTTCCTAGGTAAACTATGAAAAAGTAGCAAATTGAGATGATTTCTAGAAAGTACAAAACTGATAAATAAAAATGGAATTCAGGACAACAGAGGGAAAACATAGAAGAACTTGGCATATAAATTTGAGCCTGAAACATCTAGATAGGGGTGTTTGGGTCCTTAGACTAGGAAGTAGGTACTCAAAATTAGGTTTCAGTTTCTTGTTACTCTCGGTAGATGTGGGATATTCTCTCTTAAACTTAGTGTTGGAACTTCAACTATTACTGATACAATCTACTATCCTTGATTTTTTGACTTGTAGGGCTTGAGTGCTTGAGTGAGCACAATCCTCCTTCAATTCACTTTATATTTGTAACCTGCACACATGAAAAAGGTAGAAGGTTTGTGCCATATAGGGGCTTTCCTAAGTCAAACCCCATTATGGTATTTCTACCTCCACAATTGCTATGATGATGTAAAAAGAGAGCTTATCCTAGGTTAGGAAAAGGCTAAATGATAAAGAAATGATAAATTAACAATTGTTGCAACTCACCACTAAGATTTACATACCTAGAGGGACTGAATTCATTTTACTCATCACCTTCAAGGAGAAATTAATACTTGATTTGAATTCCTACAAGTGTTAATACTCACAAAATGCATAAACATAAAACATGAACAAACTCACATACAAATATGATGCATTGCTAATATGATAATTGACTAAAATAATGTTTTAATTCTAATTTTTACTTCTCAATTGCTTGATTAAATATTTTATATTTTCTTTTAAATGTTGCTAAAATTAAAAAGGTAAAAATGACTTGTATTTATCTACAATTCTTTAATTTCCTAAAAATTGAATATCGATAGTCGACAAATGATTTTGGAGTTTTAAATATTAAAATGCCAACATCAATATATTTTAAATTTATTAAAAATAAGTTTGAAAAGGGTGTTGGACACCCTAGTCTACACCCATCCTTTTTGGGGCCTTAAACATCAGTATTAAAAAATATATCTTTATTTTTCTATTATTATTTTGAAATGGGAAAATTGAATGCATAATTAGGTCCAAGAACATAAGGGGAGGCTAAAACTACTATGAAATTTTCAAGGGTGATAATTTTTGAAGCTACATTTATCCCCCACTTTAGTGAGAGTATTGAACCTATGCTCAAACTCACACTAAAGTAAAAATAAGTAAAGAAGGGTTCAATTATTGAAGCATTGAAGAGATAGGATGACATTGAATCTAGGGGATGTATTATCCCCTATGCTCAAGATCATATGACATGAAAATGCAAGGAAAAAGTAACACACAAACGTGAGGTGAAATGAAGCATGAAAAATGCATATCATACACGATGAAGACATATAACATGGGTATGTGTAGGATCATCATGGAAAAACCAGGCCCTTAAGTGGCAAAAAATTTAGAAAAATTAGTGTTAGTCAACTTGACGTAAAAATTTGAATAAGTTATCTATATTATTTCAAAAATATGTAAAAATAGAATCTATAGAAAATTGAATTTAGTTTCTAAACTACTAGATTTATTTAAAAATAAATAAAATCTATTTGGTGAAAATTTGAAATTTCAATGTAGTAGTACTTAAATTTTAGGGAAAAAATAAGAAGTAGGTGTCACCACCCTAACCATAATAAAATGATAATATTTTTTTATAACTTTTTATATATAAGGATAGGACTCATGTTTTGATGTGATGCATATTTTTTTGTAATTTTTTTCCAGGTAAATAATTAATTATGAATTTTTATTATAACTTTTAAAAAATATAAAAACTCGTATGTCTGACCACCTTAACTTTGTCAAAACTTCATGAAATTTAATATTTCTTTTTTTAATCCAATAGTATGTGAATCATAGAATGTGACGCATATTTTGAATTCAAAAAATGTGATACCATTTGAAAGTTATAGATGCTTTTCAATCAGCCTATCAATTAGGACTTTAGTCATAATTCTAATAGAAAATGAATAATAATTATTTATTAAATTTAAATTAAAGCATAATTTATATTGGTGGAAAGCTGAGAATATCCTCTAAAAACCCTTTTTGTTTCATCAATTTTTGGTAAAAAAAAAGTCGTCAGCCACATACCCTACAAATACCCATAATATTGCCACTTTTTGGCCCATCATGATCCTGCACATACCCACATATCATAAACATGAAAATGACATGTAAATGCTATACAATACAAACACAATGCAAACATAATGCAAACATATAAAAAGAGGGTTATAAAAGTTATAGACTAGAAAAATCTGCATAAATATTACTAGCATCCATACACAAGGCATTCATGAATCATAGGCTAACAAAGTTTGGAATTTTCTAGGTGACTTGTGAACCAAAGAATCAAAGGCTAGTGAATTTTGATATTCACTAGGTGATCTTTGACAATAGAAAACATAACCTAGTGAAGTTTGATATTCACTAGGTGCATTCTCATGTCAAAAATACTAATATTTAAATCTCAATAATTATTTTAAGGAAGTACAAAAATGGTCAATAATGCATCACCAAGGTCAATGTGTGTGAACAAAGTGAAGCACATAATGAAATAAATGCCCCCACCTTAATGTAATTGCTAACATTGATAGGGATAAATTTCCTTTAAGGTAGAGTACACAAATATATGCAAGATGATAAGCCCATGAGATCTCACTGGGAAACCATATACCAATTATATGTTCCCAATAAAGGTAGCTCATAACAAGGGTTTTCCCCCAAGACAAAACCACATGACAAGATGAAAAATATCATGTAAGGGATTCAAAGATCTAGAGTCAATATAGACCATAGATAATATGTAATATTATTGTACTTGGAATTGAACCATAAAAAAAAGGGGTTCACCAAAATGAATTAACAAAATGATGAACCACTTATTCTCCTATGTTTCATTCAATTATGAGGGCTATAATGTGTATTTAATAATAAAAAATTAAACCTAACTAATATAATAGTAAAAAGGTAGGTTTTAAGATGGTAAATGATGTGTACTTGTTGCAAAAAGTATTTTTTCAAGCTTCACTGAGGACTTGTCCTCCAAGTGGTGAATGGGTCCCTACTATTATTTTGGAAAATCAATTTCTGGGTCCTATTCTTCAATGTCTACACTCCCAGATCCCAAGTGTTCAGCTCCTGAAATTTAGAAATAAATTTTGTAGAATTTTTTTTCATGATTTTGCAAGTAAGATGACAACTTTTGCAACTTTGCAACTTTGACAACTTTTGATCTCCACTTGATCTTCAATCTAAAACCTGCAATCACACATCAAAGAGAAGAAAAATATTGATTGTTAGGGAATAGGGGTTTGCCTTGGTCAAACCCCATTTTGGTAATTAAACCTTGAATTAAAAAAAATCATAAAAGGAAAGATGAATGAACAATGTAATGCTACACCTCACCAATCCTCAATTGAACCTTGGAGTACAAATCAACAATCTTGCATGAAGTGGCCTCAAAGAATGTAGATCTTGATCATGAATTTTGATATGAAACAATGCATGAATAGGATCTCCAATGTTACACCAACACATTAGCTCAACAACATGCATGATTCCTTATGAATTTCACATGATGATATGAGCTTTGATTGCTACAATAAACTTCAATAATCTGCCCTTGAATTCCTTTGAAATTCTCTTGAATACTCTCTTGATCATAAAATTTCTATAATACTTGACTTGACTTGAAGTTCCTATGTGAAACTATGTGAAATAACCTTATATTTATACTTAACTTAAGATTAAATCTCAAAATTCAAATAATTGAACCGTAGATTTTTGACACCTTAATCCTTTCTAGCACTTCTAGGGTTTTTCACCTAAAAGGAGAAAGGAAAGCCAAAAGTCTAGGTGGTTCACTCAAATTATGCAATGTATGATGTAATTTAGACTAAATGAAATGAACTAAGTGAAATTAGATGATCTATGTAACTGATTATGTATGCAAAACCTAAGAATTATGCAATGTTGGAAAACACAATGTGATATGGAAACATGAACTAAGAATGAACAAATGTAAAATAGAACATAAAAAGGCTGAATCAGAGTGCACCTAGGTAGAGATTGGAGAATCTAGAATCTTCTAAATGTTGACTGAGATTACATAAAATCACCAGTGGGACTCATTTTCCAGTGATGGCCAATCATTACTGCTTTTGATAAAATATGGATTTCTAGCCTTAAGGTGGGACACATTCACCACTGATGAGGAATCAGTCCTCTCCTAAAATTATAAGAAATTAGGGGACAATTCTGTAAAACCAGATCTGAGCTTGTTTGCTTGTCAGGTTGATAGTTAATTCTATAGAAAATGGACAGAAAGTCTTCTCCAAGCTTGAAATGAGGTTGATTTAACTTGAAGCACCTTGTTGACTTGTTGACCACTCTTCAACACCTAATTGCTTGTCAAATCTACATACAAATGTCTACAAACACACATGCAAGATGAGAAAAATGGTTGAGGGTTAGGCTATAGGGATTTTCCTTGGTCAAATCCCACTTTGGTAATCAAACCCTTAATGAAATAATGAAATGAAGGAGAATGATAAATAAATAACATGCAAATTCTATCAACTTACCAAACCCTTGTTGAAGAAAATATGAAGATATATCAATGGCTACTCTTGAATGCTTGATTAATGCTTGATTCAATGATGCAAATTGCTTAAATGATTGAATAAATGTGTGAATAAGTGAACTTGATGAATGGGGGTCTAAAATGAGAAGAAAAACACTTATTTATACACACTTGTTCCTTAGTAACCCAATGATACCTCATCATAGGCCAACATACAGTGATTTTAATTAAAAACCTGAAAGGAAATTTGAAATATTTTAAATTTAGAGCCAAGAGGGACTCATTCGCCACCCATGGCGAATGGATCCCACCTTGGACTTGAATGTGGATGTTGGGAATTATCTTGCATTTAATGTTTTTTTGGGGTTTATATTCAAAAACACACTTAATTAAGCCTTATAAGGGCATAAAGGGGTCAAATAAAGCATAAGAAAGGTGTAAATAGTGAAATTAAGCCTAGAAGAGTGTGAAATCTTGTTACAAGACTTTGCAAAACTTCAAAATAGGACTTGATTAGTGATGAAAAGGTGATTTTTAGGTGAATTATGATTAATAGAGTCTAGAAAAGTGTAGAAATTTTTTACAACACTTCACAACACCTTCATAAGACAACTTTATTTGAATTTTAAGGACCTAAATGTGCATGTTCAAGCCACATTACATCAATAAATCAAAGAAAAATAGACCAAGCATTGTGAAGAAAGGCCTAAAAGACCATGAAAATGACAAGGGGCCATTTTTCTACGGTGCATTTAGCCCCCACTTTAGTGAGAGGATAAACTTGCTTCAAACTCACACTATGGTAGCCATGCATATCAAGAAGAGGGTTCTAATGAACTTATGCTAGCAAGATGGAATGCCAACGATCAAGAGGGATGATCAAGCCCCCAAGATGAAAATACCATGGAAAACTAGACATAAGAACAAAGTAACACAAGTGTTGAAATGAAAGAATAAGATGAATCTTTGATCGTCTGTCCAACTAGTTGTGGATTAGATCTAGGTTGTTTATTTGAAAAAGAGAATGCATACTCACTTTGGGGTGACAAAACTCATGATGGTCTATTGAGTGAGAGAACCCAAAAGGTAAGATACATACACTAGTTGGTATGCACTCACAAACACAAAGGTGGCTATGGGGAAAGTTGTGCCACTGAATGGGCTTCCCGCTCAACCATATTAAAGTTATATGCTCTGATAAGTTTAACAAGGTGCCACAAAGGAAAATGCTAGTTCATGCTTCATGAGACAAGAAAAGCTTTGCATGCTTAGAACTCATGAACAAAGAGCAAGGTACTACAAGTATGGAAGTTGCATTATGCAAGGTGGCAAAAATGTAAAATGCAAAAATGTAACATGTAAAATGTAAAAGATATTAAAAGGAGTCTTATTAGGTTCATGCAAGGTCTCTCACTTAGGGAACATTGTGTCTACTGTCTCCAAGAGATGACCAATCAAAGAATAAATTATTCACAACTTAGGGGATGCATTACGTCGCATCAGGCCACTAAGAGGAATGTAATATGCTAAGATAGATCACACTTATGAAGGACATCATACCCAATGTCATCCATAAAGTGACAAATGCATTATATGAAATGACAAGGCTACACTAAGAAATGAGAATTCAAATGAATTATAGTAATGTATTCCCCCCACTTTAAAGGAATTGCTACACACAATTCTATGAGAAATTACTTTAAAGTAGCAAAGGAAAGAAAATGCAGAAAGGAAAAATAAAACAAGACATGAGAGCCAACTGAGAAAGCCCTATACCAAGTCATATGTTTTTTAGTTAGGATGCTTCATGTAAATGAAAATGAAAACAAAAGAAAAGGGAGTTTCCGCCTAGAAAAGAGCACACCAAACAAATAAGGGATCTATGGATTTGGGGTTAGTATGTTCGTTGCTGCAATGTTTTTATTAAGGAGCTCAAAACTTTCATCATTCCCAAAAGAAATTAGAACTAGAAGAATCACACAAAGAGAGAAAAATCAAAAGAAAAAGAAGATCTATTTTGAGTCAACATGGAAGAGACATTGTGGTCTCAATGCTTTGCATCATCCCCAAAAGGAAAACATAAGCGAAAAGAAAAGGAAAAACTTTTGGGTCAACATGAAGGAGACATTTCAGTCTCAACACATTGTGTTGTCCCCAAAAGGAAAACACAAGAAAAAGACAAAGAAAAAGGAATTGATTGGGTCATCATGGAAGAGATGTAGGGAATCTCAATGCTTTGCATCTTTCCCAGAAGGAAAACACAAAAGCAAAAATGAAAAAGACAATACACGACATATAGAAGAATAGAGGTACAAATAGAGGAAGTGTACAAAGAGGGAGAAAAAATCAAACACACAATACACACATATAATAGAAAAAGAAAGAACAAAGAAAAATGTAAAAGGCTAGTAAGGAGAATGAAATTCAACCATCTAACAAGTCATCTACCTCCCAATCATGTTCAATGTATTGTGAGGGCGGTTGGCTATCCAAAGGAAGAATTGAAAGTGCCAAACTAGGAGATGTACCAACTTCCTCACTTAGTTGAGAAGATTTATCTTTTAAGCTCATGGTAGATGAAAATAAAGAGTTTAGATTGTTATGCATTTCTTCATCTAGTTTTTTGATCTCCTCATCATCATCATCATCAAGATTGATTACGACAGGAGGACGAAGGGTAATTTCTAAGGAAGGATGTATCAAAAGTTGTGGTTGTTGGATTTGTTCATTTTGTTCTGAGGGTTGGACGGTGCTATCTTGTGGTAGGACAAGAGAAAGAGGGTGGTCATCTATTCCTTCAATCAAAGGTGGAGGTTGGTTTTCTTTATTTTCTTCCATTCGAGACTGATGAGCAAGGAGACGACAATGATGCCTATGTTCCCTAGCACCATGGTTGCGTTTAATTTTATTTTGAATTTGTTGAGGTGTAAGAGTGGGTTGATCCATCATAGGTTCCTTTTCTTGTAGAGGGGGAAGAACAAAAGAAACCAAAGAGGATGGGTCAATCACTTTCTCTTTAACTTTATACACTTGTTTAATTCGAGGAGGCATGATAGGATTGGTTTCATTTTCTCTTGGTCATTTAAATGATGGAGGGGAAGTGTCTAAGGGTGGTTGTTCATGAGGTTGTATGGTTTGTTCAATGTTGGAATTAGGCTGAAGCATTGTTTCATCTATGATAGGAGGAGTGGAAGTGGACAAGGACATGTTATGAAGAGACAACTTGACTATTCATTTGGCTTTGAACTTTTGATAGACTGTGAAAAAGAAATCTTTACGGGGGGTGATGGGTTCCATAGGTTCAGGCCAAAAGGCTTCTAAGGAAAAATTACCTTTAGATGCTAATGGATTAAAGCCACTATGGTGTACGGTAAATATTTCATTTCCATGTGGAAACTTCAAACACTTGTGAATAAATAAGGGGACTAGTTTCATTGAACAAAGCCACGGATGACCCAGTCGTAGAAGAAATTGGTTTGATTGTGGAATAATCGAAAATGTTACATCGAAAGTTTTGGGTCCTATTTGTAAGGGGAGTACGATCGATCCAATCATAGGGCATGAGAAACTAGTGTAATACTAAAAACTCTTCCCTAATCACATTCTCGCCACATGCAGGATCTATTAATATCCCATTGGTGGGCTTATCATAGATTCGACTAGCTATGTAAAGAGGACTATCATGAATCGTTTTAAGTATATCTTTGGAAGAAAAAGTGATATCAATATTTTTGTTGGTTGGGACCTTACGAGGGATAACATATATCGCACCCAAAAGTTCATCCATAGGATTAACTTCGGTAACATATGGAGTTATATCATGTTGTTCATTATTAGTATCAACATTCATTACATCAGTGTTTGAAGGTTCACTAGCCTTCCCAAATGAAATATTGTAATTAGGCATCAGGTTGGTGAAAATTTGTAAATTTTGGTTAGGGGGTGCAACAAATTTATTGCCTTGATCAGTAACACCCACAATGGACAAACGACCTGAATCAATGAGGTCTTGAACTAAGTGTTTGAGATGCTTACATTGTTTAGTTTCATGGTCATTTTGGCGATGAAAATGGTAATAAGCATTTGGTTTAAAGGTAGGTGGTAAAGGATTTGTAGTATCAGGTGGTTTAACGGTAGGCAAGGTGATCATTTGTTGCTAGAGTAGTTGGTTCATTGTATTATGGAGGGTATCAGGTAAGGGAGTAAATTGTCTCTTTGGGTCCCCATAGGTCTAGGGCACCACTGCTTTAACAACCACCACTTGACTTTGAATAGGTTGTGTTGGTTTCAGAGGAGGGGGATTGAATTGTAAAAATCCTCTATTTGTTTTACGAAAGTTTTGTGTGTTATTTTGGTTATTAGGCTTAGACTTCTCAGCTCGGTTAGAAGTGGACTTTGAATCATGACTAGAAACCGAGTTCTAATAATCGCATAGTGTTGTGCATAAGTTCATGAATGAAGGGAATTTCATCATAGTAACTTATCCTAAAGGTTTGTGTGCAAGTTTTCGATAAACATCTTTTGCATATGTGAGTTAGGAATTTTTACATCAACTTGAGCATACAACGACTGATAATGTGAAATGAAGTCAGTTACTTTTTCATCAGTATTTTGTCTACAGTGCATTAAATCAACCATTGTCTTTTTAGGAGTCATATGAACTTGGAAATGACTTATTAAGGCATCCAAAATCTCATTAAATGATCAGATAGAATGATTAGGAAAGTTTGAAAACCACTCTAATGCAGTATCTTTCAGGGTCCTAGGAAAAAAATTAGCTAAGAGTTTATCATCAAGGACAAAATCATTGTATAAAGTTGTATAAGCATTGACATGGTTAATAGGGTCTCCTTTACATCCGTACTTCTCAAACATAGGAATTTATATCCCTTGTGGCATCTGTGTGCATAAGATTTCTAAGGATAATGGAAAAATATGAACATGGTATGTGGGTGGAGCGTTTTGACCTTGGCTAATGGTGGAAATTTTTTGTTGCATGGATGAAACAGTATTAAGGAACTATGTAATGATGGGGTCGAGATAAGTGGTTTGAGGTGGAAGAGAAAATGGTGATGGAGTGTATGTAATGTTAGGGAAGTGAAAGGAACACTAAGAGGGGTGAACGTGGTAGAGGGGACTTGTGATGCCACAATAGAACTAGAAATGCTATTTGGAATTGTGAAAGAAGGAGCCACATGACTAACCTATTGCATAGTTTTTGCAACCTGAGGAGTGGTATAAGTTGGGATGGATGCTATGGTTGAAGGGGGAGGAATGTGAGGTCCTCCTTGGATTGCAACTATGTTTGCTGATTGGGAATTAGAAGAAGCATGTTTAGTGTATATTTCATCAATTTTTTTCATGACTTGTAAGCCATTGTCACTTTCAATCAATCGATGAAGGTTTTCTATGGCTGGTATGGTAGTGGTGGAAATGTTTTCAATGGAAAAGTATTGTTGTAAGTGTGAAAAATCCTCATGAATATTAATGACCTTTTTTTGCGAGATGGAATTGTTTTGTGTGTCAACATTCATTGGATGGAAAGCTGAGGGCATATAAGTGGTATTGTCCATGCCTAATGCACCATTGTCCATACTAGGAGTAGGATCTCTTGAGATCCCAAGGTCCACAATGAAAGTGCTATCGTGGGAAGCCATGAGTCTAGAAATTTGTCTCACTAAAGTATTATCAATGGAGCACCAAAAAATCATATAAGTACCACAAAATATGGGGTGAACGCAAATGCAATGTAATCTAGGAGTGCTAAATGCAAATAATTTTTTTTTTGCAAACTAAAATAGAGAAATTAAAGCAAGTTATCTACCTCCTAGTCATGTTCATTATATGCCAAGGGCGAGAAACTAGCCAAAGGGACAAGGGAAAGTTCCAAAGTAGGAGAAGTACCAAGTTCATTACTCTATTTATGAGATTTCTCGTTTAATCTCATAGAACAGGAAAATAATGTGTTCGAGTCATTATACACCTCTTCATCAATTTTAGTGATCTCGTCATCATCATCCAAATTATTCACAACAGGAAGACAAATGATAATGTGCAATGAAGAGTGTACCTCTTGTTGTTATTTTTGTATTGGATCATTTTGTTTTGGTTGGGGAGGAGGGTCATCATGCATTGCTTCAATCAAGTGTGGATTTTAATTTTCTTTGTTTAATTCTTCATGTAACTTATGAGCAAGGGCACAACGTCTACACCTATGCTCTCTAGAACCTTTGTTTCTTTTGGTTTTGTTATCAAGTTATGTTTGTGAAGGAGTGGGTTGATCAACCATAGGTTGATTTTCTTCCCTAAGAGGAGGAACAAAAGGAACCATAGGAGGTTGGTCATCCACTTTCTCCTTTGCCTTGTAAACTTGTTTTATTCAAGGAGGCATGACAAATTTTCTTTCATTCTCTCTTGGTCTCTTGGAAAAGGTAGCGGAAGTTTCTGGTGTTAGTTGGTCTTGGTTGTTTGGTTCTTGTTCGGGTTGTAGCATGGTTTCTTCTATGATGGAAGTGTCAGAGGTAGACAGGGACATGTGTCAGTAAGACAATTATGCTATTTTCTTTGCTTTGAATTTTTGCTAAGCTATGAAAAAATGGTTTTTTCATGGTGTTATAGGTTCCATAGGCTCAGGCCAAAAGGATTCTAAGGAAAAGTTCACTTTGGAAGACAAGGGGTTAAAGCTGAACATATGGTGGATAGTGAATATTTCATTGTCAAATGGAAACTTTAAGCATTTGTGTATAACCAAAGGGATGAATTTCAATGAAGGAAGCCACAAATGGTCTAGCCTTAAATGAAATTGGTTCGACTACGGGATGATGGAGAATGTGACATCTAATGTTTATGGTCCTATTTGTAATGGAAGGGTGATCGATACAATCACAGGCAGGAAAAACCATTATGCATCTTGATCCATGCTTTTGGTTTATCATAGTCATCTTGATAAAGTTCATGTAATACCAAAAATTCCTTGGTGATCACGTTCTCTCCATAGGTGGGATCTATTAGTATCCCATTAGTGAGCTTGTCATAGATACAACCGATTGTGTAGAGAGAACCTGCTGGAATCCTAAATTTTTTTTTCCATTTTGGAGAATCCTATATTTTTAAACATGCATCTCATCTTTGGATTTTCTGGTTTTGTAGTGTTGTTATTTTGTTGTCAATTTCACCCAGGAAACCCTAAAGTCTAAACCCTTGCAACACTCTAATTTTTCATTGACCTTCTGCTACCCATTGTTGGTCATATTAAAACATTTTATGTCACTGAGGATCATGAAGTAACTAGTCCCTCATGCCTAGATTGGTGTTTCTTCCTTTTTTATAAGGTTTAATTAAAATCCTTTTTGTCCTTTACATCCTTTACATTTTATGACTAAAAATCTTGTGAAGACCTTTTCCTACATCGTACTAGGATGGTCCCCTTCATTAGAACAACTTATGGGCATGTGCTTATAAATTTTCGCTTAAGTTCCTTCGGCCATCTCTCTTTATCAGTCATCGCAAATAGTTTATGAAAGGTATGTTTAGATTGGTGACAAGTGATGAGTGGTATTTCTTTGGTTTCACTGATCATGGATAGATTTTGGAGCTCTTGACATGAATCAATGATGAGCGATGCTCTTTCCTCTCTTCATATTGTTGATTTTTTGCTTATCGCTAATGACTCTTGAACCTTGAGTATTGAATTAGTGATCATCAATGGCCTCTGGAATTTTGTTCTTCTCTTCATCATTCTTTACAGATGGTTGTGTGATTGTAATTTTCAAAGAGCGATGAGTGGTATGAGGTATCTCCTATGTTTCGTGTATCGTAGATTAGTTTTGAATGTCAAGTTAAATCAATGATACACAATACAAGTCATTGGTATCTCTCATCGCTAATTTCTTGCAAACTTTATGAGGAGAATTAGCGATCAACGATAGGCTTGGTGCCTTTGTATTTTTCTCCTATCGCTCCTCATGGATCCTTTCCAAAAATTAAGTTTTAAAATAGCGATGAGCGATGGAGTCATATGTTCAACTCTTTTTCTCTGATTTGAATTGATCCTATGAGTGATGTATTTTCTATCATTTATTTTCATGTAGGTGCACATTTCTTAATCTAGCTTCATCATTTTATCTCCCACCGTTGATGAGATCCAGCGTTTGAAGTTAAATCAGTGATCTGTGATGGGAAAATGAGCATGATCCAGGATAGGTCATATTTTCAATGGCTAATATTTCATTGTGTGGATGCTTGCATCACTAATTGAACCATGGGAAGATGGGGAAAGCCCATGATGAGAGATGGAATGTATGAAGGACTGTTCTCTCCAAATGTCGGCTTTGTGTACTTCACCGATATTAATGAAGGAGCACAGATTGAGTTGGTGATGCATGATTATTTTCATATCAGAGGTGACTAATGAAGATTAAGGGTAGACATGGCAGTTTTCTGAGGTGGCATCGCCGTTTTCTAGGAACAAGTCGTAAAAGATATAAACAATGCTCAAGGTTGCCATTGATGAAGTTCTAAATCCTTAAAGATCGATGGTTTAGATTTAAAATTGAGTTGTTAAGTTATCAACTCACTTGCACGAGGATCTCTTCAATCATTAATTATTGCATTCTCTAAATGGTCTATTTAATGTAGAACACCTACCATTTGATCTCACCATTTTCAACTCTTTGAAATTATGAAGTGGAGGTCATAGAAGGAATGTGCGAGTGTTGAGCTTTCAACTATAGATTATTTTTTTTCATCTTGAGTAATTTGGTATTTCATGTGAGATCCTTTTAATTCATGTTCTAGTTTTCCTAGGTATTCCTTTTCTTCTAGGGTTGCTTTTAATAGTCGAGGCTGGTGGGTGTGCTTTCCTACAAATTTGATCTGAAAGCTTTTAAGCTGGTCAATTTCTGCTCAATTTGATTTGCTAGCTTTCACCCTGTGTCCTACAAAATGGAGAATTTTGGTGTGCCAATTCATCCAACTAGGAGGTATGGCCAACTTAGCATGTTTGAGTGTCATGAGGATATGTCTAAGCAAGAATTCCCTACAAATTCTTTGGTTCCAAAGGGTAAAAGGAAGGCCCATGGTAAAAAGAAGAATACCATTGTCCAGAGTACCTACAACTTAAGAAACAAGATCATTTCAGAAGAATTGGTAAAGTTTAAGGGCAAGAAATAGGCTGATCCTGCAAATAATGCCAAGAAAAGGAACAAGGGTCATAAGGCCTGCCTGGGAATCATAATTCTCCCATTGTGCTCTCTGATAGTCCTTCAGATGGTGAAGGTGACACTGACTCAGGATATGGCCATTACCTTCTCTCCTTGGTGTCATATGATGAAATTGATGATGATGTGGTGATGGTTCCTCTAATTGCATCACAAACAAGGAGCAGTTGAGCATCCTTTGATGTTCAATACTTAGAGTAGCATCTCCTCATATTTTTTTTTGATGACACCATGGTTTCTACATCATAAATTTCCTTTTTCAACATGTCTGTGGTGTTGGTCTTTTACTCTACCATGCTGATGTGGAAGTCCTCTGGCTAGTTTGATAAGGAATATTTTGCTTGATGTGAACATTGTGGAAACAACTAACAATACCCTGTGGCTGAATTTTGTCTTTTTCCATCCCTTGCTCCAAAATTATTGCATGTAACTGCCTCAAGAGTTTCTCAAAATCAGTTGAAATTAGGTTTTAAAATGAAATATGAAATGTAATCATAATTCAGCCAGATGCTTGTTGCTCCCCTGTTTATAAAGGGGATTTCATGGTTGATTACAGAGTTCGAAAAAAAATTGAGTCTTAGAAGGGTCAAGGAAAAAACTAAGCTCAGAGAGAAATATAATGTAAATAGATAAGTTGATGAATATATCAGAAGAAAGTTTAGGGTATGAGTCATAATGTATTTTTATCTTAAAATGGTTTTACAAAGTAATATCAGTAATGAAAGAAAATACTAGTTTTAAAATATGTGCTCTCCTATGTATTTTCCTTGCAAACTATGAATGTGATTGTTAATAATAATTTCATTTGTCTTTTGTCACTTGCACTGAATGAATGGGTTTATTTTTGCTTCAATTCAATGAGTTGATTAAATGCTAAAATAAGGTCATGGGGTTGTGGGAAAATGATATAGGGTTCGGTTAGTAGTAGTATTTTAAACACAGTGAGTTGGATGCCACAAAGTAACATGCCAATAGTCCTCTGATTAATGAGTTATATTGTAGTTGTATTACTGATTAATTGCAAAGTATGACTCCATTATTCCCTTAGACAAGGCATTGGTCCTTTCATTAGTTTATCTTTTATCTACTTGAGCTATTGATGAACCTAGCAAGATACTTGAAATAAGATGAATTCATAAGCAAAAACTTACAGTTACTGAAGTAGTATCATATTCCTTAGAATAGGTAATAACTTGTTAAAAGGTTTTCCAAGCCTTTGATGATTTTTTCTTATGTTCACTTTCTGAGGAATACATCTATGTGTGGAAATTCTTTTGACTAAGTAATTATCTTATGAGAATAAATGGGATTACCCTCCTAGGTTACACATATCCCAAAGTGAAGAAGTGAGATCTTTTAGAGCCTCACTTGTGTGTTGGGAAATCCTTACCCTTGTTAATAATTGAGTTCTACCAGATGCATAGATGAGGGATAAGATAAAGTTTGGTTCATAAAAAATAACCAACAAGACCATCGGGTAGATGTTTAATTATATCCTTAGAGGAGAAAGCAATATCAAGAGATTTCTTAGGTTGGCCCTTATGAGGGATAACATCTATCACACCTACAATGTCATCCATAGGATTAACATTGATATCATTTAGGAGAGATTCATTATGTTCATCATCTGTATCAACATTCATCACATCATTCTATGTAGTTTCACTAGCTTTGACAAATGAAATATTATGCTTAGGTATTGGATTAGTGAAAATTTTCAAGTTTTGGTTCAGAGGGGCAAAGAACATTTTTTCCTGATTACTAACACCTGCAATGGATAGGCAACCGAAATAAATGAGGTCTTGTACAAGATGTTTAAGATGCTTCCATTGTTCCATGTCATGTCCATTTTTTTGATGATAATGGAAATAAGCATTAGATTTAAAGTTTGGAGGTAAGGGCTTAGTAGGATCGGGTACTTTAACACCAGGAAAGGTAATCATTCATTGTAAAAGTTGGGACATTGTGTTATGAAGGGTGTCGAGTAAGGGTGTGAATTGTCTTTTCGGATCACCATAAGTAAATGGCACCACAATTTTAATAGTTGCTATTTGGTTATTCACATTTTGGGTCATTGGATGAGTAGGATTGAATTGAAGGAACCCTTTGTTTTGTTTTTGAAATGGTTGGGAATTTTTTTGGTTGACAGTCTCAAATTTCTCAATTTGGCTAGAAGTGGACCTTGGATTTTGACTACTAATTGAATTTTGATAATCAGAACGAGCAGTACACAAGTGCACATAGGATGGGAATTTCATCATAGTTATTTTGTCCTGAATCTTGCTTTGCAGGTTTTCTATGAATATCTTTTGAAGATGTGGGTCACGGATGGTGAAATCAATTTGGGAATAAAGCGATTGATAGTGTGAGATAAAATGAATTATCTTTTCTTCCTTGTTTTGCTTGCATCTCATCAAATTAGCCATGGTATTCTTGGGAGTCATATGCACTTGGAAATAATTTATAAATGCATCAACAAGTTCATTAAATGAATGAATTGAATTGTTTGGCAAAGAAGAATAGGTTTCCAAGGCGATATATTTTAAAGTCCTAGGGAACAATTTTGCTAATAGTTTATCATCAAGGAAAAAATCACTACATAAAGCGGTGTAGGGATTTAAATGGTTAGAAGGATATCCCTTCCCTCCATATTTCTCAAATCTAGGCATCTCTACTCCTTGTGGCATCAGTGTTCACAATATTTCCAAAGGTAATGGGCCACTTCAAACATAATTTGCGGGTGGGCCATTTTGATTTTGGTTTATGGTGGAGATTTGATTTTGCATAGAGGAAATGGTTTGTAAAAGTTGTGTTATGAGAGGGTCATTATAAGTGGTATGGGATGGAAGTGAAAGTGGTGATGGAGTGTATGTAGTGGTAGGGAAAGTGAATGGAATTTTTATAGGTGGAAATGGTAGAAGATAGAACATGCAATGCCACATAGGAATTGGGGATGCTAGTAGGAATACTCGAGGAAGGAATCACATTACTAACTTGTTGCAGTGTTGTTGTGACTTGAGGAGTGGTATAGGTAGGTATTGAGGCTATGGTTGAGGGAGAAGGAGTTTGAGGTCCTACTTGGCTTACAACATTTTTTGTTGGTTGACGAGCACTAGAGG
This sequence comes from Sequoia sempervirens, assembly GCA_007258455.2. Lineage (NCBI taxonomy): Eukaryota > Viridiplantae > Streptophyta > Pinopsida > Cupressales > Cupressaceae > Sequoia > Sequoia sempervirens. The sequence goes on along the minus strand of VDFB02256132.1, from coordinate 148,410,567 downwards.
TTGAAGGAATATTTTTTGTATACATCTCAACTATGTGTTTCACAACGTCCAACCCATCTTCACTTTCAAGCATGTGATGGATGTTTTCTACAGTAGGAATTATAGTAGTTGAAATGTTTTCAACACTTAATTGATGTTGGAGATGTGCTAAGTCCTCATGAATTTGAATTATTTTTTCTTGCAAGATATGATCATTCCATGTTTCAACTTGCATGGTATTTGAAGGAAAAGAGTTGCTAAAGGTATTATCCATAGCTAGTGTACTAGTATCAATACTAGTCTAGTGGAAGCTCTAGATAACCCAAGATCCACAATGAGTGTGTTATTATGGGATGACATAAGTCTTGAACTTCTTCCCACTAAGGTATTAGCAATAGGACACCAAACACTCATGCAAAGGCTTCTAAATGCAGGGTGAATACAAATGCAATGTAAAATAACAAGAATGAAATTATGTTGAAAACTAAAATTCTAGAAATTAAAACTGAAATGTAGAAACAACAAACAAAAACTCAGAAATTTAAGATAAAATTCCAAAAAATGTAGTGAAAAATGTGCAACTGGACTGATTTTCCCAAGGTGGCGAATGAGTCCAAGTAGTGATTTTTTTGAAAATAAGCATAATTTTTGAATTGATTTTTATGTTGTTTATATTTTTTGATGAAAATATAATATGAAAATGCAGAATTTTAATGATTTTTAATGAAATGAAATGTAATAATGCAAGCTATATGATATTTTTACTAATACAAGTTTTGAAACCCTAGAACACAAAGTAGACAATGCAAAATGCAATGCAATGTTAATGTAAGCTATTCCTAGGATGTAAATGCACTCCAAAGCAGAATTATGATGTTCAAAAGTTAGGTTCACCAAAATATGGACAATGGAAAGGGAATGCACAACTTCCTTGCTCACACCAAAAGGGGAACAAAGGAAGAGGAATCTGATTTCACAATGTTCACACTCAAGAACAAATCCTTGATATTCGAATGCAAAAGAGATTGAAATCTATCAAAGAGGATTGTCCTTAAAGCTAGAAATTGATAAACAAGATTAACTACTAGTGCAAAACTAAGGAAATGCAACATGTTTGGAAACACGCTATGATATGGAAAATGACCTAGAAATGCAAACAAACTATAACATAAAATTATGAAATTAAAATTGTGCACTTGGAGACTAGAAAAGGATGGAATGAAGCTCTGGAATCCTAAAGAATTCACTGTTGAAGCCAATCGGGACTTATATTCCAAGTTGGGTGACTTAGTCCTATTTCAAGAAGATTCTGCCACAATAGGTTTCAAACAACTGGGTACTCAAAACTGCAAAAATCTCTGTTTGGGCCTAGGTAGTGGGACTCATTTTCTATTGATGGTGTATCAATCCACTTCTAGATTTTGGGAAATTCAAAAGTGGAATCTGTAGGTCCTGGTCTGCACTTCTGCTCCTTACAGGTTTCCAGATCTGAAACTACAAAATTCAGCCTATAAGTGTTCTCCAAGCTTCTCCTAGGATTTTTGACAACTTTGAAAGACTTTGATGATTTATTGACAAAATTTCCAATCTTGTTCTTTGACAAATATGCAACTTAGACCTACAAAACACATGCAAAGAGAGGGAAAATTTGTTGAGGGTTGGTGAATACGGGTTTGCCTTGGTCAAACCCTAGTTTTGTAATTAAACCCTTGAAAATGAAATGAAATATGGAAAGAGAATGATGAATGAACAACATGCAATTCTACAACTCACCAAACCCTTGAAGTAGAATTCTGAAGACATGCAAGTAATGGATCCAAAGTGCTTGAATGCTCTTGTGAACAAAATGATTGAATGATAGATCACTTGATTGCTTGTTGGATTGATTGAGAGATTAGGAGGGGTGAAATGAATAGAAAAACCTTATATTTATACATGATTATGCAATAATTCCAAAAAATACTACATCATAGGCTGACCTTAGATCTTAGAAAGTAATAGTTACCCAACAAAAATTTGAAATTATTTTGATTTTTGTGCCAATAGTGGCGAATGGGTCCCACTTAGGCATTTTAAGGGGGTTTCAAAAATTAGATGGATTAAATGATGTTTATCGGGATTATTTTCAAAAATATACTTAAGTAAGGCCTGTAAGTGTAAAATAGGGCCAATTAAAGTATAAGAAAGGTTCAATTATTGATGACAAGCCTAGAAAAGCATGAAAGTTTGTTACAACACTTTGAAATAAGGTTTGGTAAATGATAAAAAGAGGTTATTTAGATGAAATACATTAACAAGACCCTAGAAAAGTGTGAAAGTGTGTTACAACACTTTACAACACTTAAGTAACACTTGAATTCTATTAGTTCACAAGGGCCCAAGAGCTAATGTGAATGTGTTATCCACATTAAAATACTAAATCAAGCCACAATTAAGCCAAAATTATAAGGAGGATCCAAATGAGATAGAAAAAGTAGAAGGTTTACTTTTTTGGAGTCCACAGTAATATTTTGATTAATATGTGAAATGAATATATACATTATATATTATTAATTCATTCTAAATATTAATATGAATAATCACAATTGATTGCACGACTATTAGAACCTACAGTAGAACCCTCTTCCTTACAATTGTTTGTTTCTCTCTACGTTTCAAGAATGCAGAAAAATATCAAATACTTGTTGTAACTAAAGATCTTAGCGGTTAAGACTTTTATCAATTCTTTTAGTCATAAACAATTATGGTACAACCTCGTAAACTTAACGACTTCGCCATGATATTGTTAAAAGCTAATTTTATTGGTGATGTTATCTAAGATTTCCATTAGGCATGATGATAGAGAGAGATCTGTCGATTCAAATAAGAAATCGCATATGATTACCAGCTTACATTCATCTTGTCATGCCTAGCTTAGCTTTGGAACATGATATTTTGGATAATTTAGATATCAGCATGGGGTGAAATGGGATCGCAATTGATTCCCATATTTGTCAAATTCAATCAACCAAGCATATCCATATTCTAATTCATATGAATCAAGCGAAAGCAACTAACGACTAGTAGCCCTAATTACATCTATAAATACCTATCAATCCATGCTCCTTAACAAATACTGTAAGAAGGACCATAATAAATTTTAGCATAAATTTCTAGAAATAAGAGAAGATGGTGGCTGGAAGTGTAACCATCGAAGTGGAGTCTGAAGTGGTGGCAAAGAGACTCTGGAATGCACTGGTGAAGGATCATGGTCTCTTTGCCAGGGAGCTACCAGAGTTATGACCACTCTCTGCCATCCCGTGAGGGCCCCACTTGTGTCTCATGTTTTTTAGCGAGCAAGCGAATGAATGCCACGTAAAATATTTCAAAGGGTTCGATGGATTCCAGTGGAGATGGAATGCTACTAAATTTAGCTGAGATGGCACTATGATTCAAAACGTAACTATTTTTGAGATTATTCTTTTGGCAGTTGTTCAGGATTTTGGTCATCAATTCTATCAATTGTTGGTATATGTGAGAAGGTGAAAATAAAGCAAGGAAGGGTATGGGACGATATTCTAAGATTGAATAAAGATCACTCCCTACTATTTTGCTATGATGAAATGCAAGTGTATTAATTCCCATAGGTGAACATGTGAATATGACACGACTGGCTTTATTTGATGATAAGAATGTTGTTAAGTGTGTAGTCAAAGTGGATGTATATCTACTTGGGGATTTTCTGATTAGGAAAATGAACTAATAGCATGCAATTAATTTTTTCCATAATTAATTACTCTAATGTTAACTATTTGTTGATTTATCTTAAATCATGATCAAGGGCTGAGATTTAAAAATCAAAGTAGACTATTGTCAGCTCGCCCGCATAAGCTTTTCTTGAGTTTTAATACTTGGCATGCTTGCATGGTTCAATATAATGAGGATTGATGGCCACACTTTTCATTCAGAATTTCCATTCAAAGACTCAAAATTAAGTTAAGTCTGAGAGTAGGTTGGTGATGGTTTTCTGCTAGTTAGGAATTTTCTTGTTCTTGTTCTAGCTATTGTGAAAATGAGTAAGTTAGGTGAGTCTATTAAGCCAGTCTAAAAGTTCTGGAGACTGAGTTTTCTTAAATCCAAGGACAATGCTCCTGAAGATCAAATTGAAACATAGGGAGTTCCTGAGACACCAAAGGGTAAAAGGGCACACAAGAAATTAAAGAAATATTGTTTAAGGAGTAATTACCACCTGAGAAGCTCAACCATTTCAGATAAAAATGGTCAAGTTTAAGGGGAAGGAGCTAGTTGAGTATGAAAAGAAGGAAAATAAAAGGTGCAAGTATCATAAGGCTTATCTGGGGAGACATAATTCTCCCATTGAGGTTTCTAATAGCCCTTTAGATAGTGGAGATGGCATTGATCCTGAATGTGACCATTATCACCTTTCCCTTATGCTTCTAAAGATTTTGAAGAGGAAGTGGTGAAGGTTCCTCCAGTTCCATCATGAACAAGACGTTGGCAAGCATACTCTAATGTTGATGACTCAGAGTGATGTCTTCGCCCCATTTTTATTTTTGATGAAAACATATTCACCATATTAGGATCATCCTCTTCGGCATGTTTGTGGTTTTTTATTTTTAGTGCTGATGTGGAAATGTTTCAGGCTGGTGTGTTGGAGAAGTGTCATACTTCCTAACTTTGATGATAGGTATGCTTTTTTTGAGTGGTATACAAAATTTTACTCAGGCTATGAATGGAGAATCTTCTTTGGTCAACAAGGTCAAGGTGATTTGACACTACTTTAGTAACAAACTATTCCTTTTGAGGGGCTAGCATGTCTTCATTCAAAGGATGTGGAGTTTTGTCTTTTACTCTTCTATACTCTACAATGATTACATGTAACTAATTGGGGAACGTCTGAAATTATGGTGCAAATGATCTTCAAATGCAATGAAATGCAATTGTAATTAAGCCTGATGTTGGTTTCTCCCTTGTTCTACAAAAGGGATTTCAAGGCTCATTACAGGTATCAAAATTTTAGGTCTCAAAATGTGGGTATGTGGAGGATCATCATGGAAAAAACATGCCCTTAAGTGGCAAAAAATTTAGAAAAATTAGAGTTACGAAATTTGACGTAAAAATTTGAATAAGTTATCTATATTATTTGAAAAATATGTAAGAATAGAATCTGTAGCAAATTTAATGTAGTTTCTAAACTACTAGGTTTATTTTAAAAAAAAAAATCTATTTGGTAAAAATTTGAAATTTCAAAGTAGTACTTAAATTTCAAGGAAAAAATAACAAGTAGGTGTATGTCTAACCACCCTAACCACAATAAAATGATAGTATTTTTTATAATATTTTAGATATAAGTAGAGGACTCATGTCTGATGTGATGCATATTTTTTGTAATTTTTTCCAAGTAAATAATTAATTATGAGTTTTTTTACAACTTTTAAAAATATAAAAATGGACCACCTTAACTTGGTCAAAACTTCATGAAATTGATTTTTTTTTTTAATCCTATAGTATGCAAATCATATAATGTGACACATGTTTTAGATTCAAAAAATGTGATACTGTTTGAAAGCTATAGATGTTTTTCAATCAGCCTATCAATCAGGGCTTTAGTCATAATTGAAATAGAAAATAAATAATAATAATTTATTAAATTCAAAGTAAAGCATAATTTATATTGATGGAAAGAAAAGAATATGCTTTAAAAACCCTTTTTGTTTCATCAATTTTGGGTAAAAAAAAGTCGTCAGCCATATACCCTACAAATATCCATCATATTGCCACTTTTTGGCCCATCATGATCTTGGACATACCCGTGTCTCGGTTAAAAGCTATGTTCAGAAAAATAAGTCTGCAGAAAATATTAATGAATGGAACACTAGATTTTCTTGGTTATAAATCATTTAATTAGTTTTATGGAAGCCATAGATATAAATGAAAATTTTAGTTCTCGAGAATGTACTCTCCTGTGTAATTCCCTTGTAGATTATAAATGAAAATGATCAATGATCGTTTTGTTCATCTCTAGTTGTTTTAATTGGATGTGCGAATTTATTTTGGCTTCAATTCAAATAATTGGTTAAAATGCATAGATAAAGTCACAAGTCTATGATTGATGAATACATGATTTGTTAAGAAATAGTGTTTTAGATGTACAGTGAGTTTAAATACTGCAAAGTAGTATGACAATATTCCATCAATGTCTGAATTAAATGAGTGATTTATTACTGGTTGTTGTGTATTTGACTCCATTGTCCCAATTGATAAAGCACTTGTCTATTTGTTAGGAAACCTTGCACGTAAATGAACTAGCAATACACCTAGCTATGGATTTAAAATGAGAACCAAATTCATTAAAACATCTCTCAATTGTGAATTATGAGTTTGAAGTATTCTCTAATTTCTAGCAAATAGATAATAATTTACTTAATGGTATGCCAAATCTTCGGTGAATTACTTTCATTTGCAATAAATAGGAGTCAATCTGTGTAGAAATGTGTTTCCAATTAAACAAAAATCACTTGAGAACAGTAAGGAACACCCTCCTAGGTCTCACAGAGCCTAAAGTACATGAGTGAAGGTCTCAAAATCCTTTGCTTGTTTGTTAGCCACTAGCTTTGAAGTTTCTTGAGCATAAGGGTTGGCTACCCTTTAGAGAAATTCAAAGTTCTGCTGGAATAAACACCAATAGATTGGTGACTTCGCTAGGGAAAATTTGAGAAATATCTTATAGAAGATCATCTAGCCTTCAGAGTCAAGAGTTTGGTGAATCTAAACATCTGGTTCAGATATTGAGAAATTTTCAGACCTGGAAGTGATTTTGTTGCAGCAATTTCAAAGAATTTTTGTGTGATTCTATTGTTGGAGAAGACCCAAAAGGAAATTCATTCTTGAAGGAGCTTCATACTACTTGAAGTTCAATCCTCTATGAAAAGAGGTGGAAACTCTGTCTAAAGAACCTATTGAAGATGTGAAGAGAGTTTCAGATCTACAATATTTCCAATTAGGAAGAAAAAAACTACAACATATGCAACATATCCAGGTATTTTTCATTTTGATTCTCAAGAAGGATACATTTGTATGTGAAGACCATATTTTCAAAAGTCATGATATTTTTTGTTTCCCTATTAAGTGAAACTATGCACTAAGAAATGGAATAGTAGTGATTGTTCTACATACATTTGTACTACTAAATTACAACATCTACTATGAAGTTAAGTATGAAATATCTTTGAAAAAAAATCATTTAAAGGGTCTTAAGCAAGTTATGATAGAAATATACATTCTAAAAGCTTAATATTATGTTGTCAAAGAAGTTTTTAGTACACAGTGTAACTACAAACTTGATCATATGAAAAGGCTTGTAAGGGTGTAGGAAAATGTATCATCAATATATGCATCCTTGTATGGTTCCTAGTGCAAACATGGTTTGTAATCAGCTTCAGAATGGTTGTCAAAGAAATTTTAACTCTAAAAGATATAAACCCATAATTTTAGTGGAATTAATGGTTACCCAAATAGTATTCCACCTGAAATTAGAAATCAGGTACCAATATTTAGCTGTAGAAAATGTGAATCAACAATTAGGCATTTGCAAGAATTCAATAATTTAATGGATGAATTTGAGGTAGATCATGAGGATGTGATCATTAAGCTATTTGTTTAGTCTTCAAAGGGAGATGCAAGAGACTAGTTCTCTTATTTACCAACATGCTCTATCTATTCATGGGTAGAGTTCAAAGCAATCTTCATGGAGCAATTTGGTGAAAGAATCAATGTTAGTTCTGTGATCAGTCAATTTATGAACATTGAGAGAGAAGAGGACGAGTTGGTTCCAACATTTAACTGAATATTTTCTAAAACATTAAGGAATATTCCTGAGGATATGAGACTAAGTGATGTAGTGTGTTTGATTTTTTATTTAGGAGCTTTTGATAATGTGATGAGTTATCTATTAAGAGATAAGGATCCTAAAAAATTACATCAGGCCTATGGTATGGCGATGAACATTAAAAACAACCAGAAATATGGAATGCAAAGGAGTTACTTGTCTACAAGTATTTGCTGCACTGAGGCGCCAAATTTTGATGAAAGGTGTAAGTAAAAAATTAAAGATGAGTGTCATGAAATTTACACCCCTGTTGTCTCAGCTCACACATCATTTCATAAAGTGGATAACATAGAGCCCCAAATGAATCATCAAGAAAATGCATGCATTTGTGATCTTATGGTTCCTATTCAAGCCCTATCTTGCATAAGGAAACATGAAGGAAAATCATCATATGATCTCTATGCAAGATTTATGGATGTACTCTATCTACAATTCTTGAGTGTCACAAACCTGGAAAATTTAGTATGCATTGATTTATTTTATAAATCTTATGAACCAAGTTTGAGTTCTCTACCAAAGGAATTGAAGCCTGTTAGGTTTGACCAAGCGTGTGAATACATTTCTTGTTTTGAAAAGATTGATATGATCATCAAAAGGCTATTATGATTTCAATCTACAAAGATAATAATGATGTTGTCCCATATGAGCCAAGTAGTGAGGTATCATATAAGGAAGAAGGGAGTAAAGAAAAGGTTGAAAATGTACACCTCAGTGAAGCAAATGAAATGTGTGGTTTTAGCTCTTTTGAGGATTCCAGTACCTGTACTCCTATGGAAGACATAACAATGTGCAACCAATTTGAAGATTCATAACATGGTTTCAGTATTGATAAATCCTCTTGTTGTAATGGTAATGATGACATTGAGTATGATCATTTCTTGGTTGATCATGATTATCCTCATAAAGAAGAGATCGAATCCTTTGCTGCAAATGAGAAATATGTTGATAATGATGGAAACACATGTTTTGTTATGGATGAACAACTTTCTTCCTGTGAAGAGTTTTCAAAATATGAGTTAGAGATGTTAATTATCGATGATACAAATTAAGTTGAAAACCTATCTTATGCTCTTCTACTGATTATAATGTTAATGGTATGAAATATTTAGACCTTCATGCTAAGGAGGTTGAGGCTTTTATGACTGAAATAAATATAATTGAAAACCCCTTATTTGATGAGCCTACATCTTCTCTAGAAAAGATAAATGATGACCCTTATTGGTGCAGAGATAATCCACTTTTTGTTGAGATCTTTGATGATGCATCTAATACAGAGTTTGAATGTGGTCTTGAGAAAATAGATCAACACATTATTGATATCCTCAAAGGAATTACTATGAATGTTTTACATTTGGTAGATATGTTGCAAATAAGGTTGAATATCATGATGCCAACTACATGGAAGAGTATGAATACTTTTAGTTTCCAGTTCAGTTTGGAGGAATTTTGATGGAGCATGAAAATAAGAAGAGCATGGAATGTTAGTTACAATATTAATATCTTTCATATGATGAATATAACACATATGTGTCATGTGATAATGAAAAATTTTAGTTTATGTCTGATTATACAAAGAAAAATGGCAAAGATTACACTAGCACTAGTATGCTCAGAATAGTTATGAGGGATGCTAGTGTAATGTTTGTAATAGGGAAGATCTTAAGGGTAACCACATGTTTTATTTTGAAGAGGAGGGTTATACTTGTTGCAATGGTATGGCAAAGGTAAAGGTGAATTGAGGGAAATCAATTCTTTCAATAGATTGGTCTTTGACAGGGGCAAGAATTAGCCCTAGGTTTAGTGGCTTGGTGTCACCCAATAGAATTGAAGCCTAGTAAAATTGCAGGTTGCATACTAAAATTTGAACTTCAAGGGAAGGTTTTAGACATGGAGATTGGATATCCTGATTTAGGTCTTTGTGGCTAATGTAAAAACTGTATATACGTTGGTTGTCCTAGTTTTGTCTTTTTGCTTGCTTTGCTTCACCCATGATTTTGGGATCTCACCATGCTTGCAAGAGGCATGTGTCCCCAATAGGAGCCACTGATGGAACCCCTAAAAAAAATCTCTTGGTTCCATTTTAAATTTTGCAATACTTGGCTTGGACCCTCATTTTTGGCTTAAGGTTGTGTTCTTCATCACTGTTTTAGGGTTTGTATTGCTAAAACCCCTCAAAATTGACCTACGAGCCTAAAAAAAATTGAACGTTCTATTTTTGCATTGAATTGATACTTATGGTCTCCAGTTGTCTAAGTCATCACTTATGACACTAGAATCATTATTTTTACTAGCTCCCTAGGTTTAGGTTTGTCGGTCACCTAATGCCTTTTCAAGCACTTAATTTTTCCTGAGGGTGGGCTTAATTGTCATATTTAATGACTTAAGTTTTAAGTCTTTATTCCTAAGGATCAATTTCCCATCGACCTAGTAGTGGACCCCTTTTAAAATTAACATTTGTGGTATGTGCAGATCTCAATTTTGAGATGACCATTCGATCATCATAGGAAAATATCGATTGTTCCCTGCACACCCATTTCGTTTTGTTATTCATTAAAATATTTGAACAGGCTGGTGGGTGGTTGCAATGTGTCATGTCAAACAGTGGGACTAGCGCTTCCAAAAGGCCAATAGTCAGCTTCATGAAGGATCAATGGTAGGCATTGCAACACGTATATTCATCAGGATCATTCCCCGCGTGCCCATCTATCTTATGCATTAAGGGGAAGAAGTCACATGGGCTAGCGAGAATTTTACACATGTAACCTTTATATGGTGGGCCCTATGTCTCTTTGTGATTGGAGAATGGTATCAAAAGGAAATCAACGGTGGTCATTGAAATCATGTGGCTACATCTTGGTCGTTCCCCGCGCCCCCATTTGTTTTCTTTCTTCATTAAAATAGTCACATGGGCTAGCAGGCAAGATGACACCTATCACTCCATGGAGGGACCCACCAGGTTATGGGGATGGCCTATGTTTCTTAAGAATAGAGATTGACAGTCGATGGTGGGTGATATGGGTCAATCCTAAACACTCCTTTCCATTCTTTGAGGGGCCCACTTGTGTCTCATTTTTTTTAGTGGGCAAGTGGGTAAATCCCATGTGGAATATTTCAAAGACTTGGATGGATTCTAGTGGAGATGGAATGCTTCTAAATTTAGCTAAGATGGAACTGTGATACAAAAGAGCACTAATTTTGAGATTATTCTTTTGGAATATGTTTAAGATTTCGGCCGTTAATTCTATCAGTTGCTGGTATATGCGGGAAGGTGAAAATAAAGCAAGGTAGGGTATAGCCCAATATTTTGAGATCGAATTGAATCAAGATCACTCCCCACTATCCTACTATGATGAAATGCAAGTGTATTAATTTCCACAGGTGAATGGGTGAATATGACATGAAAAGCTTTATTTGATGCTAATTATTTGGTTAAGTGTGTAGGCAGAGTGGATGTATATCCACTTGGGGCTTTTCTAATTAGGAAAAGGCATTAATAGCATGCAATTAAGTGTTGTCATGATTAATTACTCTAATGTTAACTATGCATTGATTTATCTTAAATCATGATCAATGGATGAGATTTAAAAATCAAAGCAAACTATTGTCAGCTTGCTTGCATAAGCTTTTCTTGAGTATTAATGGTTGGCACACTTGCATGGTTTGATATAATGAGGATTGATGGCCACATTTTAAATTCAGAATTTTCATTCAGAGACTGAAAATTAAGTCTGAGAGCAGGTTGGTCAGGGTTTTCTACTAGATAGGAATTTCATTGTTCTTGGTCTGGCTATTGTGAAAATGAGTAAGTCAGGCGAGTCTATTAAGCCAGTATGAAGGTCTTGGAGACTAAGTTTGCTTGAATCCAAGGACAATGCTCTTGAAGATGAAATTGAAACACATGGAGCTCCTGAAACACTAAAGGGTAGAAGGGCATGCAGGAAATTCAAGAAATATGGTGTAAGGAGTAATTATCACCTGAGAAGCCACACCCTTTCAAAAGAACTTGTCAAGTTTATGGGAAAGGAGCTAGTTGAGAATGAAAAGAAGGCAAAGAAAAGGTGCAAGTATTGTAAGGCTTACATGGGGAGACATAATTCTCCCATTGAGGTTTCTGATAGCCCTTCAGATAATGGAGATGACATTGATCATGAGTGTGGCCATTATCCCCTTTCGCTAGTGCCTTTTGAAGATTTTAACGAGGAAGTGGTGATGGTTCCTCTAGTTCCATCACAAACAAGACATTGGTGAGCATACTGTGATGTTGATGACTCAGAGTGATGTCTCTGCCCCATTTTTGTTTTTGATGACACCATAGCCACCGTATCAGGATCATCCTCTTTAGCGTGTTTGTGGTTTTCTATTTTTAGTGCTGATATGGAAATATTTTAGGTTGGTGTGTTCGAGAAGTGCCATACTTCCTAACTTTGATAACATGTATACTTTTTCTGAGTGGTATTGAAAATTTTGCTTGGGCTATGAATGGAGAATCTTCTTTGGTCAACAAGGACAAGGTTATTTGATGCTACTGTAGTAACAAAATATGCCTTATGAGGGGTTGGCAAGTCTTTATTCAAAGGATGTGGAGTTTTTTCTTTTACTCTTCCATACTTTGCAGTGATTACATGTAACTAACTAGGGAACATCTCAAATTCTGGTGCAAGTGATCTTCAAATGAAATGAAATGTAACTATAATTAAGTCTGATGTTGGTTGCTCGCTTGTTCTATAAAAGAGATTTTAGGGCTTATTATAGGGGTCAAAATTTTAGGTCTCAAAATGGTCTAGGTGAAAAGCTAAGTTCAGAAAAGGCATTCTCTAGAAAATATTAATGATTTTAATGGTAGATTTTCTTGATTATAAATCATGTAATTTTTTTTATGGAAGCCACATCTATAAAATAAAATTTTAGTTCTCGAGCATGTAATCTCCTATGTAATTCCCTTGCAAACTATAAATGAAAATGATCAATTATCTTTTTGTTCGTCTCAAATTGTTTTAATTGGATGTGTGAATTTGTTTTGGCTTCAATTCAAAGAATTAGTTAAAATGTTTAAATAAAGTCACAAGTCTGTGAGTGATGAATACAAGATTTATTAAGTAGTGTTCTAGATACAGTGAGTTGAAATACCACAAAGTAGTATGACAATATTTCATCAATTTCTAAATTAAATGGCTAATATATTACTAGTTGTGTATTTGACTCCATTGTCCCAATTGATAAAGCACTGGTCTATTTGTTAGGAAACCTTGCAAGTAAATGAACTAGTAATATGCCTAGTTATGGATTTAAAATGAGAACCAAATTCATTAAACATCTCACAATTGTGAATTATGAGTTTGATATATTCCCTAATTTCTAGAAAATAGATAATAATTTACTCAAAGGTATGCTAAATATTCAATGAATTATATTTATTTGCAATAAATAGGAGTCAATATGTGTAGAAATGTGTTTTCAATTAAATAAGCATCACCAAGATCATAGTAAGGAACACCCTCCTATGTCTCACAGTGCCTAAAGTGTAGGAGTGAAGGTCTCATAATCCTTTGCTCGTTTGTTGGCCACTACCTTTGAAGTTTCTTGAGCATAAGGGTTGGTTACCCTTTAGAGGAATTCAAAGTTCTGCTGGAATAAACACCAACACTTTACATAAGAAATACTTGATAGCCCTTTGGTTCAGAGCTTGCAAATAAAAATCTACATACAAAATTATACAAAACATTCAAAACTACTTCAATGTATATTACTTATTAATAGATACGTTTATCTAGTTTAAAGCATAGGAATTGCATTCAAAGGGGAACAAATTTTTAAAAGAAATCAAACTTTTATATTCTTTAGTTGAATCCTAAGCATAAGTAATTTTGAATCTTGCATTATTATTGTGCTAAAATATTAAAACTAACATATTTTTTATAGTGTGTGATTTATGAAAAATCCACTTATAAAGTAGGTTCCTTTTTGGTCCTTTATCAAAAACTATAGATATAGTGATTTTTTGAACTTACACATGAACATATTAGTTAGAGATGTATAGTCTAGTAGGATTTTTTGACCATATTTTATTGTGGTGCAAGGGGTGTCGATCATACCCTAAAGTTACCCACAACATACTTCTATGTGATGAGATAAAATCAATCAGGATAAAAAATTGCAACCTTTGGTAAGGGATTTCATGTGTACATGATTATCCCTATCTATCCATTCATGGGTAGGTAGTACCATCTATGGGTCCACATTAAGAGCCACATCTACTAGATTAATTTTAGGATTTTTTGTGTTTTCTTTTAGTTTTGTATTATTAGATTAAAACCTCCCCACATGATACCAAATGGGGAACTTCTCCCTTTTGAGCCATATATTTGTTTAATCTTCTACATTTTTCTTAGTTTATGTTTTTATCTAGAAACCAAAATCCAAACAAATTGAAATTCCAAAAAACCCAAAAACTCAAAATATTTTTGATTGCTTGTCTCTACCTTGCACTAAGGTTTAGAATTCATCCATTATCCCTTAGCTTTGAAACAATATTTTGAATGCAAACCTAAACCCGACCAAACTATTCATCCAGGTCATTCAAAAGCTTAGAAATCCAAGGATCTAACTAGAAAAATTGAATCATATTACACACAAGTCAAACAAAAACTCATAGTCAAAGGAATATGAAAGAACATAAAGAAGGTACAATAAAATACCACGAGCCTTTAGATGAAATCATCATCCCATATCAAGCCATCTGCAATGAATATGATAATGATGACAATGAGAGTCTTGTGGAACACCTAGAGTATGACCTCTATGGTGACAATGAGAGCCTTTTGGATCACCCAATGTATGACCCCTATGATGATTATGAGATCTGTGGGGATCACTAATTCTATGACTTGTATGATGATGAGGAGCTTGTGGATCACCTAGTGTATGATCCCTATGATAACAAAACCTTAGAGTGTATTTATTTAAGAAAATATGATTCATCCATGTTCCAAGAACCCACCATCCCTATTCAATCATCCATCTACCTTCTTTTCCATCAATCTAAAATCTCTAGTCATTATCAATCTACCCTTATTTTTGACAATCAATAATTCATAGTCACCCATCTATCTATCATCCATACCACCAATCCATAATATGTAGTTATCCATCCAAATACCCTCAATACCAAGATTCTATAAGCTCAATTGGTAATCCTCATCCTAACAATGATAAGGGATTGTAACCCCCACCTCCTATTCTAATCCTTAAAAATCTAAACCATTACCATTCCCTTAATTCCAATCCAAAAACCCACGTAATAAAGAAACCTTTGAGGATTTTCTCCAAGGACTAATACAAAAGGATATTAAACTCCATTATGCAAACAAAGTTAGTCACTCTAATCATATTTTTATTCCTATGTTCCATTCAAAAATCTCTCATTTTCATGCACTCCATCACCTATCAAGCTCAAACAAGAGCTTCTTATCCCAACTCAATTATTTCCATCACAAAATACTAAGCCCATTTAAGAAGCTTATATCCTTTCTCAAAATACAATTCCATTTTCTAAACCATTGGATCTATGTCAAGAGAAAATAAAAAGAACAATAAAATAAAATCTAACATAGATCAAGATCAATCTACCTAGAAAGTCCCTATAAATGATCATGACATGCAAGGTAATCCAATCCTTTTTTAAGATCATGTTTATAACATCCATTATAGTCAAATATTTGATCAAGATCCTATCTCTAATCATGACATCTAATATGAACCAAGATTTGATAAAGATCCTACTTATAATCAAGAAATCCAAGATGATCCCCTCATACAACTCTATGCTTTCAATTATCATAAAATTGAAGTTAATCCTATACCTTGTCTAACCACCTCTATTTCCTAAGGTGAGTCACTTTCCTCCCTTAGACAAATTGATAATTAGATAAATGACATGGATCACATAAAATAATATAATTAAAAATATACCATTGATCACATCAATATAGTAAAAGATCAAGAGGAACCAAGCATGAACAAGGAGAAAGCCTAATATACTATCAACTAGGATCGTATATTTTTGTCAAAGTAGTTCTTCTTGTGAATGAGAAAATAGAAAAAAATTATGATTTCCATTGATACAAAGATGGGTTAGAATATTGTTTCCAATTTTTTTTGTCATGTTAGAAATAAAATATGTTAGAGCATGCAATATCAAAGAAGAGGATTAGACCTACATGAGAAAATATTTTTAGAACCATTATAATTTTATGCAAATCCCAAGGATTAAGGTCTTTCGTTTTCTTCATCAACAAATCAAATAATGTTAATGATACCTCCATGATGATAGGGGTAACTTAATCTAATGCAACCATCAAAGCAAGGTCCATCTGTAGTCTTTACCATAAGGTTTCTACCAATAGTCCTTCCATTCACACCATAAACCATCATTCCCAATTCTATAAAACCACCAATTGGAACTAAAAGAGAATCTTACAATGACAAATTATAAAATAAAAATTTAATAAGCTATCAAATCCAAAATGGATCCTAAAGAAAAATGAATGAAGTAAAGAAAAAATCTATGTTCAATAGTTAATAAAATTTTGGAGTGATAATAAAATAGATCTCCTACATATAAAATTTGTTCACCTCCTTCAAAATAGTTATCAATAAATACCTATAAAAGTGTTGGTTCCAAACACAATAATAATCTTAAGTCTAAAATCCATCATCCAACATCCAAATTTTGGAAAATAAAAAATACCACATCTAAAATGTCAAATAATCTATCAACAACTACCATCATCCATAACAATCCAACATCTTTCCTGAAGTCCAAAATTTATCCTACTTCAAAAATCCAATATTTCCTTGTAGAAACATTTTATAGTAAGGACACTCATGGTACTAGATTTCATGATGTGAGTATTGAGCTAAGCCCAACCCTAACATTAACAAGGATAACATTAACATCCATTAGTTGTATGTAAGCACCATGATCCTAATAACATGAGTCCTTTGTACAAGTCACTATTGAAATATCATTAAACCAATATCTACATCATCATCATCGAATGGACTAGAATAGTTAGTGATCATATGGAAATCAATACCATCTAAAAACAAAGAAATGAAAAAAATAAAAAAATTGAAAGAACAACCAAGAGAAAAATTTCCCTCTAGTGAAAACCATTTATATGGTGCCTTGGGGTAGTCACCATAATGAAAACTTGGAAAATAGGCATCATAAATGAAAATAAAAAAATTAAAAATAAATAACTCATCCAGTAGTAAAAACCATTCTTATTGTGCTTTGTGTAAGTACCATGATGAAGACTTGACAAACAAGTGTGATGTGTAAGATGAAATACCTATGTGGACCATTATACTTGGGGGAAAGTTGTCTCATATTTGACACATTTTTTCATGAAATTTTCATCCATCCAATCCACATATCATTTCAATCCATCATCCCTACCTATCTTTCTATTAATAAGGATTGCAACACAAAATTAAAACATTCTTTAGAAAACTATTGACATGTCCATCCTTTAGTAATATACTTTCCAATATCATTTCATATTCTATATTTCATTATCCAATCCTATGTGGCATAGTCCTTGGATTAATCATATCATAAATCCTTCATCATATAATTCTAATCCTTCAATTCCCTACCTAAGAAATATATTATCCTTTTATTCTTATTGGAAGACCTAATTCTCCCTTGTCATTGGTTCTAGGATTCCAATCCACCTATTTAAGTATCCCTCCATCAAGTCCTAAAATTATTTCATCCAAATGAAATAATCCTAATGCATATAGTCTAGCGCATTGTCCAAAAAATCCCTTGGTTTTGTTCACAACATCACTACAAACCTTGATTCATTTTATTCACATTATCATCATCAGGATATGCCTTTCGTAATCCTCACATTATTTTTGGGATGCATATTTCCCACTTAGATAGTGTTTTCATCATCACCATCAATCAATAAATTAATTTTCAACTTGAATAAGGGCAAGAACATGTTTCTCTTTACATCCCTATTTTATTTCTTTTGTGCATTTTCCATGATCCTTACAGTATATACCCTCCCCAACATTTCAAACCCACAAATAAATACAAACAACCACAAAACATAGACATGTTATTTGAAACCTTCAAAGATCACACTTGAAACATGCACTTTCAATGTAAAACCATATAAATCTATATCAAGCTTAATACCATACAATCCAAACCATTCTTTTCCATTATGAAAATATCCTTTTAGTACATCAATCATCTTATATAGGATGTTTTATTCTTGAAACTAGACTCTTGTCTTATATGAGATGTTTCCTTCAAAAAACTAGATGCTTGCCTTAAATGATATTTTTCCTTATCAATAATAAAATTATTTGAATCTATCCTTTAATCCATTTCACACCTTGGCATAAGATAATTTTTTTGTGTTTATTGATAGTTGCATGTCTTTTTCTTTGGTTTATCTTTTCAATCTTTTGATCTTTCTTTTGATTTATCTTTTGACCCACACTATTCATACTCAACGTAATCATGATCATTTCATATCTTAGTGTTCTTATAATGGTATATATTAGGGAAAGGTCTATTGTTTCTATTTCGTGTGTTTGATGGTTGTCTCATCATATATCATTCGAGAACATTATATGTCTTTTGAGTGTTGGGACATCCTATTGTGTGTTGTTTTCTTAATAGTGAATCCATGCATTAGATACATTCTCCCTTGGGTCTTGTATACCCTAGTGCATATTATCCATTTATATATTAAATAAAGGTTCCTAATCTTAAATTCAACATAAGACATTATCATAATTTCATTCTTAGTCATGCTTCTTGTATATATTTTCATAAATTTATATTTTTCACTGTAGCATCGTAAATTGTCACCCTTGAAAATTTCACACTGGGTTTAGCCCCCTATGTACCTAGACCTAATTATTCTTATAATTTTTTCCATTTTATTATCAATTTTCAGAAACTAGACTAAAACTGGAAATTGCTATTCATTATTTATTTAATGATGTAAAATGGGCCCTGAAATAATAGGTCTAGACTAGGGCACCCAATGCCCTTGTCCAACCTATTTTTTCTCAATTTCAAATATGTTGGTGTTGGCATTTTAACATTTTAAAATCCAAAGTTTTTTTTTTACTATCGATAATTGATTAGTGATAAATTAAACAAATGCATATAAATAGAAGTTCTTTTCATCATTTGAAATTCTAACAAGAGCTAGAAAATCTATTGAGCTATAGCATAGGAAAAAGTATTTCTTTTTCACACTTAATTTTGGAATAAATAATTAATAATAAAATGAGCTTATTTATGCCTTAATTTAGTGTTGTAATATGTATTTTGCATATTCACATTAAGTTTAGGGCCATATTTAATTAAAATAGACTTAATTTTTCTTTATTTTTGGTGTTGTAAGGTGTACCTTTACACTTTCACACTAATCTAGAGCTTTATTAATTAATTGAGGTTAATTATGTCTTAGTTGTCCCCTTTAATTCAAATCCAAATCTAATTAATTACAATTTTCAAGGGATAAAACTCGACATTCATAAATTTCATAACATAATTTTTAACATTAAGCAATGCATGTCCTAGGTAAGTGGCCTAGGACCTATTCACCATAGGGTGAATGGGTGCTCACTTAAGCCTAGGACCTAAATTCAAACTATGTTTTTGGCAGTTTTTCAATGATTTCAAATGCTTATTCACATGTTGGCTTGTGTTATTTGAATTTCAGGAATTAATGTTAATATATATAAAAACATGAGGTCATTTCACTATGTTTCATCCTAGAATTTTTATGTGAATTCATGAGATCAAGCTATAGAAATTTCAAGAGCACTTCAAGAGGAGAATTATCGAATATTATTATAGCAATTTGGATTCCATTTTCATGTCAAAACTTTCTTGCATCATGCATGTTGTTTGAGCTAATATGGTGATGTAGAGTTCAAGACCTATTCAAGTATTCAAAGTCATTGTTCCAAATCCAATTTTCATGATAAGATCCACATCTGTTGAGGCCAAGTCATGCAAGTTGTAGATCTACAATCCAAAGTTCAAACAATGGTTTGGTGAGTTGTGACATTGCTTGTTCATTCATCATTCCTTCATGCTACTTGATTTCATTTCAAGGTTGAATTACCAAAACGGGGTTTAACCAAGGAAAATGGTGTGTAGGATCATCATGGAAAAATAGGCCCTTAAGTGGCAAAAAATTCAAAAAAATCAAAGTTAGGAAACTTGATGTAAAAAATTGAACAAGTTATCTATATTATTTCAAAAATATGTAACAATAGAATCTGTAGCAAATTGAATGTAGTTTCTAAACTACTAGTTTTATTTTTATTTTTAAATTCTATTTGGTGAAAATTTAAAATTTCAATGCAATAGTACTTAAATTTCAGGGAAAAATAAGTAGGTGTCTATCTAACCACCCTAACCACGATAAAATGATAATATTTTTTTATAAGCTTTTAGATATAAGTAGAGGACTCATGTCCCAATGCGATGCATATTTTTCTGTAATTTTTTTCCAAGTAAATAATTAATTATGATTTTTTTATTACAACATTTAAAAAATATAAAAACTCATATGTCTAACCACCTTAACTTGGTCAAAACTTCATGAAATTCAATTTTTTTTAATCTTATAGTATGCAAAGCATAGAATGTGACACATGTTTCAGATTCAAAAAATTTGATATTGTTTGAAAGCTATAGATGTTTTTCAATCAGCCTATCAATGAGGACTTTAGTCATAATTCAAATAGAAAATGAATAATAATTATTTATTAAATTCAAAGTAAAGCATAATTTATATTGGTGAAAAGCTTAGAATCTCCTTTAAAAAACCCTTTTCGTTTCATCAATTTTGGGTTAAAAAAATGTTGTCAGCCACATACTCTACACACACCCATCATATCGCCACTTTTTGGCCCATCATAATCCTGCACATACCCAAAACCCCCATTCACCTAACAAACAACATTTTTCTCTCTTGATGTGTGATTGTAGATTTTAGATGGAAGATGCTTTGAAGAGAAAAATTGAAGAAAGTTGCAAACTTGTCAAAGTTGGAATAAAAGTTGTCATTTCATGGAAACTCTTCTATAGGATTTATTTCCAACTATTCGATAGTGGAACTCGAGAATTTGGGATTGCAGACATAACAAAAGAAAACCTAGAAAGCATTTTTACAAAGCCCTAGTTAGGACCCATTATCCATAGGGCGAATGATTCCTTAGTGAGCTTGAAAAAGTGAATTTTGGTGACTAGTACACATTATTTTCCCCTTTCCAGATCTACCTTTTGATTGTTGGTTCTAGTAGTTTTGAATACAATCTTTCTATTTACATTTTATAGCTTGCATTTTGGAGTTTGTTTGATGGTTTTAATCTTTCTCCTCAAAGTGTTATTTCACTCATACCCCTATCCTTGCATAAAGGAGAAATTTGACGTTTCATACCTTGATTTGGCTCACCTTTTGGTTGTTAGTCATCTCATTGTTTGGATCTCACTTCTTGAATGAAATAGTGGAAAATAGGGATATTTATTATCATTCTAGTGAAACCCCCTTATATATACCTCCTCCATATGTTTTGTTGTTTCATTGTGATGAACCTGAGTTTGACCATTGCATTTTCTGATTTTAGAGTCCTTTTTCACCCTAGATTTAGATTTGGCATTAATTTGCATTTCATGACATTGAATTGAGTCTCATTTATGGTGTCTAGTTTGCATTAACTTTGCATTCCATCTACGGTTTTTAAGATTGCATGTTTACATTCTTTAAATATGAAAAATACAAAAAAATGTCATTTTGCAAGAAAATTACATAGTACTGCATTATCATTAATTTCAATTTGAAAATTGAAACAAAATTTCATATCAAATTAGATTTTATATGTTGTCATTTTATCACATTTTTCACTTGCATTCAACAAATGTTAAATTCATAGAAAAATCAAACTGTAACTTGCTCTAT
This sequence comes from Sequoia sempervirens, assembly GCA_007258455.2. Lineage (NCBI taxonomy): Eukaryota > Viridiplantae > Streptophyta > Pinopsida > Cupressales > Cupressaceae > Sequoia > Sequoia sempervirens. The sequence continues at coordinate 148,388,688 of VDFB02256132.1, read as the reverse complement.
CAAATTAGAATCTAGAAACTACTTAAATTAACTTAGAAATCTATAAAAATAATTTTCAAAACCCTAATCTAGGACCCATTCTCCCTAGGGAAATTCATTCCTTGATCAGGGTCATTTCCTTATTTTTGGGGCATTAAAACATCCATTTCTTGATTTATGTTTGCTATTTTCAGATTTTTGTTTTTGTTTGCAGAATTTTCATTTGTTTAATTTGGTCATATTTAGCTTATTTGGATAAAACTAGTGCATTGTGTGATTTCAAAATTGTATTCACAAGACATAATTTTTATGTTTTTTCATAGTGTAATCAGAAAATCACCTTGTTTTAAATCTAAAAATATTACAATGGACAATTTTTTTTAATAATATGTGGAAATTCTTGTTCTCCTCAGTTGATGTTTCAAGTTGTGTTTTTGGAAATGATCCTAATACAATTTATCCTAACCATGATCAACCAACTCCTAATGAGTGTCCTCGTGAAGTTGACATCATTGGAGAAGATGATGCTAGCATGCATGAGTCATAAATGATTGCCTTAACAATCTTGAGAATAATACATCCTTTTATCCTTCCATGAAACAACTAGGACAATTTGAGATGTTTGGTCTTTTACATACTAAAATTGAGTCACAAACTAAGCTTAAACTTCCAACAATGAGTGAACCTAGCTCATCTAATCAAGTGCATACCTATCCATCTTATGTTAACAAAGTGACCAACAAAACCATCAACCTAGAAGAGACTTATGGCTAGGGCTTTAAGATTTTAACTAAACAAGGATGTGACATAACTAATGAGCATGAAATTCACAAAATTTTAGAGCAACTTCCTATTTAAGAAACAAAAGGATTAGGATATCAAGATCCTCCTCCCGACATAGTTTCCCTACTTCCTGAGAAACAACCAATATCTCACAAGGATGATAAGGAAATATTAGGCCCTCCTTCTCAAAATCTATCTCAACAAATTGGTGAATCAAGAAAGAAACAAAAGCCTTACAAACTCAAGAAACTCAAATTTCCATGTCCCATTCCTAAAAATGAAATAATATTACACACACTTGTAAATCAAGGACTCATAACATTACCACCCATTAGAGAAAATCCAAATCCAAATCTTAAGAACACAAACAGGTTTTATTGTCAATATCATAGAAGAATTAGGCATAGTACTAATGAGTGTCATGCTTTAAAAGGATTTTTTGAGGAGTTTGATATCATAAAAATAATCCCTTAACACATGCAATTTTCTCCTTGCCATGTAATCATTGTACGATCATAGCATCCTCACTATTACATGTTTTACATTCATTGCAAATCATTCTGTTTATCACAAGGAGCTCATTCTCATCACTCATCTCAACTCATCCTTGTTCTACACTTTGTGGGGGAAAGGAGTTAGATATCCTTGTCCTAGTTTTGGAATTTGATGTTGTCACTTTGGCTAGTTGTTTGCCTTCCATATATACTCACTGAGATTATGATGCAGACGACCTACTATAGGTTAACTCACATCTTCCTTACTAGTCTTTTGAATTGTTTTATTTTTCATGTTTCTTTATGTGATTGCATGTGCATAATGTGATCCCCGTACTATTTTGAATCTGATGTATCTCTCTCTTTCTATGCATTCCCATATATGTACCTAAATTATTCTATATCTCATAAACATTTTATCATGTTTTCTTGTCTTATGATTTCCTTCCATTTTATCTTTTTTGGAAGGCGTCGAGACATTTGGGTCTCTTCTATGTTGACCCAAAAGCTATTTTTTTTTTCACTCTTTATGTGTCATTCTTCTAGTTCTATGAGTATTTAGGGAATGATGACGTTTCCCAGCTCTATAACAATAGTGTAGCAAAGATATACTAACCCCAAATCCATAGATCCTTAAGTATTTTTGGGGGCAATCCCTCCTTCCTTTTTCATGATGTAGCATCATTTTGGAAACATATAACTTGGCATAGGGATTTCTAAGTAAGCTCTCATGTCTTAGGATTGAACATTGGATACTTTAAAGAAATTGCTCACAGGATGGTATATAAATTCCTTTAAAGTGGGGGCATCCATTGACAATATCTTTCAACATTCTCATGATTCATGGTGTAATTTTCTTTATTCTTGTGATGAATTTTTTTCTTGGTAGTTTCATTGGGATTGATGTCCTTCAAGAGTGTGATATTTCTTACAATATGACTTTCCTCTTAGTGGTGATGTGATCCACTCCATTCCATAAGTTGTGAATCTTTTACTCTTGACTTGTCTTCTCTTGGAGACATTAGACATGATGTTCCCTAAGAAGACCTTACATGAACTAAGAAAAATCCCTTTGAACAAAAATTTAATTGCATAAGTGTTTAGCATAATATAACTTGTTCAACTTATGAAGCTCGAGACTTAATCAAGGAAACCTATCATAACACACCTTGCTTACCTATGGAGCATTTCCTTGTTCATAGGTTCTTAGCATAACGTGACTTGTTAAGCCCTATGGAGCTTGAAACCTTGTCTTGTGGTGCCTTACTGAAGTTGTCAAGAGGATAGCTTTGATATGGTATGGGAGCCTATTGTGATTCTCTCATTTGCCACCCTTTGGGAGACTCATCTAGTGGATAACCTAAAGTTCCACTACCCTAGAGTGAGCATAAAAAGAAAAGCTTAGATGTGTTCCACAGTGATCAAACAGTCTAGGCATGATCTTCCTGGTCTTTGATGTTGTATGATTGAGTATCTTTTTCATTTCTACATACATAAGTGTCTTGAATTCTACTTTAGTGTGAGTTTGTGCTTGCACTCATCCTCTCACTAAAGTGGGGGCTAAATATAGTGTAGGAAAAAGTATCCCTTTTTCACAATTAATTTGGAAATAAATAATTAATAATAAAATGAGCTTAATTATACCTTAATTTAGTGTTGTAATATTTATTTTACATATTCACATTAAGTTTAGGGCCCTATTTAATTAAAATGGACTTAATTGTGCCTTATTTTGGTATTGTAAGGTGTACCTTTACACTTTCACACTAATCTAGGGCTTTATTAATTAATTGTGGTTAATTATGCCTTAATTGGACCCTTTAATTCAAATCCAAGTCTAATTAATTGTAGTTTCTAAGGGTTAAAAGATGGCATTCATAAATACCATAACATAATGTTTAACATTAAGCAATGTGTGTCCTAGGTAAGTGACCTAGGACCCATTCACCATAGGGTGAATGGGTCCTCACTTAGGACTACAACCTAAATTCAAACTATGTTTTTGACATTTTTTAATGATTTCAAATGTGTATTCACATGTCGGCTTGTGTTATTTGAATTTCAAGAATTAATGGTAAGATATGTATAAATATGTGGTCATTTCACTATGTTTCATCCTAGAATTTTTATGTCACTTCATGAGATCATGCTACAGAAAGTTCAACGGTAGTTCAAGAGAATTTTCAAGGTATTCAAGAGTAGAATTATTGAATATTATTGCAACAATCAAGATTCCATTGTCACGTCAAATATTTCCTGCATCAGCAAGAGTTTGAGAATATTGATGGTTAGTGCAGTTCATCAGAGATTCCATTGTCACGTCAAATCAAAAGAATTATTTCAAATCAAGCATCATGCATGTTGTTTGAGCTAATATGGTGATGTAGAGTTCAAGATCTATTCAAGTATCCAAAAGAATTATTTCAAATCAAGTTTCATGATCAAGATCCACATCCATTGAAGCCAAGTCATGCAAGTTGTAGATCTATAATCCAAGGCTCAAAAAAATGTTTGGTGAGTTATGACATTGCTTGTTCATTCATCATTCCTTCATGTTATTATATTTTATTCCAAGGTTTAATTACCAAAATGATGTTTGACTAAGGAAAACTGCCATTCACCTAGCAAACAACATTTTTCTGTCTTTGATGTGTGATTGCATATTTTAGGTGGAAGATCCTTTGGAGAGAAAAAATGAAGAAAGTTTCAAAGTTTTTAAAGTTGCAAGACAATTTGTCATTTCATTGAAACTATTCTACAATTTTCATTTCCATCTAGCCGACAGTGAAACTCGAGAATTTAGGAGTGCAAACATAGTGAAAGAGAACCCATAAAGCATTTTTATAGAGCCCTAGCAAAGACCCATTTGCCATAGGGTGAATGGGTCCTTAGTAAGCTTCAAAAAGTGACTTTTGGTGACTTGTCTACATTATTTTCTTCTTTCTAGATCTTCCTTTCGATTGTTGGTTCCAATAGTTTTGAATACATTCTTTGTATTCACATTTTATACCTTGCATAAATTGGAGTTTGTTTGATGGTTTTAATATTTCTTCCCTAAGTGATATTTGACTAATACTCCCCATCCTTGCATAAAGGAGGAATTTTCTAAATCATACCTTGATTTCACTTACCTTTTGGTTGTTAGTCATCTCATTGTTTGGATCTCATTTCTTGAATGAAATAGTGGAAAACGGGGTTATTTATTATCATTTTGGTGAAACCCTACCTTATATATACCTCCACCATATTTTTTGTTGTTTCATGAGTAATTGAGAATCCTAAAAGTAGTCAAATAAATTCAAGGGTAGAATTAGCAACATTATTACAATGCTTTCATCAATTTAGATCATGTTCTCAAGTCATTTGAGACAAGAATGATCTAAGCACCATTATGATATATCATGCAAGTATTATGGAGACGTATTCACTTATCCTCTACATGTCATGTAAAACAATCTATTGTGTATTGTGAACTACCTCTTCTAGGTCTATCAAGAAATTAGGGCATCCATGAATCAACATTTGTGGAAACTTGTGGTGTGACATCACTTCATCAAGGATTTTATACCAAAGGTAACATTATCATTTATCATTTTAGTTAATTATTATTGTTTTGGCTTCTCTCTGACCTAGGGTATGCCCTCTTGATCATAATTTGTTGTACTTGGAAGAATAAATACCAAAACAAGGTTTGAATTAAGCAAGCTCCTATACAACACAACCTTTCCCACTATTTTCATGTGCACATTTTAGATATGGGATTTTTTTCAGCTGATAGTCATAATAAACATAGAGCAAAATATAACATACATTTAAAAGTTTTCAAAACCAAATAGGAAACATCTCAGTCCTAGGAACCCATTGCCCCTATCCCTATAATTGAACCTCATCTTTTAGTCACATGTTACTCTTTGTACCCCATTCTCCAATCTAAAAGTAGTCAGTGGTTTTTGTTTATATTTGTGTGGTAAAATTCATTTTTAGATCAAGGGTTAATATTTCAAATATACTTTTTTTTATGTATATCAATATGTTTTTAAAAAAGATGGTTCTCAATGGCGAGCCTGTGCTGTACGCGCCGAGCTAGGGAGACCGTGCCCTAACTCAACCTGGTGATTCTCTTGTTGCTGTAGGGTGGAGGGGTGTTCTTCATGGTTTGGGGTTCTGTTTGGGCACAGTGTGTTGGGCGTTTATTTTCCTGTCCTTGGTCTGTGGGAGTTTTGGTGATGAGTGAATCTCTGGCGGTTGAGGGAAGGCAGCGACTGGGGTGTTTTTGGGTGTAGTCTCAAGGTTTCGTTACTGGAGGTGAGTGGTGGTGGTGTGGTTTGGGAGACATTAAAGGTTGGCAGGGATAGTGTTAAGCCGTTGGGTTTCTTGGGCTATGTCTGTGCGGGTGGAGCTAGGGCATTATGGCTAGTGGCGGGTCTAGTTGTGGGGGTGTTTTTTTATGCTACTCCTTCTAGGTGGTAATAGTGGGGTTTTAACCCTTGTGTGAGGCCTACTCTCAAGGTTCTTGAGGGCTTGTTTTCTCGTTAAGAGTCTTTTTTCTTTCCTTCAATGGTGCAAGGGGAGTCATCGGGAGCAGGTCCTAAGATTGATTTCCGCTTTGCTTTTGGCTCAAAACCCCTTCCATAGGGGTCTCAGCTTTATGACAATAACTTATTTGCTCAAGATTTGGAAAAGAATGAGATGGGACCATCAGGAGGGTTTCGATTCCCAAAGATTAATGGATGTCTAGAAATATGCATAGAAAGACCGAATGTTGTGATCTCGATGGAGTTGCTCGTGGAGGATATCGAGTACTACTCACCTCATTCTCTGTATTACAAATTTTTGGGGCTGAAAATCTCATTGCAATTTTTAGAGGCCTGGGCTCAGAGGACTTGGCTACCGAAGGGAGAGATGGAGATTAGGATTTTAGCTAATAACTATTTTATGGTTACGTTCAATTACATGGCTGATAGGATCAAGGTGTTTGAAGGAGGCCCTTACTTTTACAATCAGGTGGGCTTGTTTATCAAGCTGTGGTATGCTTGCTTCAATCTGGCCAAGGAAATTCCAAGTCGTGTTCCAGTGTGGGTTCGATTTCCGAGGTTCCCAGTCAAGTACTGGTGGGATGATGTGTTGCATTTACTAGCTTCAAGGCTTGGTAAATCCATGGGTTCTTCGCAACAGACGCAGTTTAAAAAGGTAATGACTTTTGCCCGGTTCTGTGTGGAAATTGATTTAAGTAAACCATTTCCCGATGCTCTAGAAGTGTGTGCAGGATCCTACTCATGGATCCAATAGCTTGACTATGAGACCCTACCTTTTAGATGTCATTTGTGTCATGAGTATGGCCACTTACAACGTAGATGCCCAAAGGCTAAACCTTTTGGGACTATCTCTTCTCAACCTCCCAATAATCCGCCTAGAGTGGATAAGGGCAAGGGTCCTGTTCAGGGTGGTGGTACGGGGGAGGATGGCTTTACTCCTGTTAGATCTCAAAACAAAAATAAGGGGAAAAAATGGACTGTGAGGGAAAGGCAAGATCATGACTCTTTTAATAGGTTCAAAGTTTTGGAGGACTTGAGCCAGCAGGAAGTGAATCCAGGTTTGGTAGATTTGGATCAAGGAATTTTGGGTATTGAACAATAGGGGAATTTAATTTTGTTAGATCAAGCAAACCATAAGGAGCTGAGTTTGGGCTTACAAGGTGCTGATTTGGATGGGGGAGGATTTGGACAAGAGGGGATTTTTTCTGGGGTCTCTCCTACTCCGCAGGAAGATGGGTCATTGCAGTTGGAATCTGATTTACAGATGGAGGCTCAAAAGGAAGCATGCAGTGTTGCGGTGAAGGATAGTGAGGATTTGTCTTGTTCTACGTGGAGAATAGGCTTGGAGGTGGGAAAAACTAGTAAACCATCTCCTCATTTGGGCATCTTGCAAAAGGATCTTAAGAAATTAGGGGTAGAGAAAGTCTCTAAGTTGGGTCAGAAAAAGGACCTAGAGAAGATTAAATTGATAGGGGAAAATTTGGTGGAGTCAGGGTTAGTCAAGACTCTAGATTCTCATTTCTCAATCCCTTTAAAATGATTGTCCTTTCATGGAATGTTAGGGGCTTGAACAGTGGCCCTCGACAAAAAGCTGTTCAGAATTTGGTTAGAGCCCAGTCTCCTGATATCCTCTTTTTGAAGGAGACCAAGCTTTATGTGGATTGTATGATCAGTTTAATGCCCAAGCTATGGAGAAATGGTGAATGCCAGTGCATTAGTGCTCAGGGATCTTTGGGAGGGTTCGCTTGCTTATGGAACCCTCAGAAGATTTTCCCCTAGTGGTGGGTGTCTTTTAGCTCCTCTATCTCTATGGTGGCCTCTTATCATGAATCTGGGGAGTTGGTTCTTTTTTCCAACATTTACGCAGATGTGGATCTGTCGGGCAAGCAAATCTTGTGGTCAAATATTCATTACATATGAAGTATGTTTCCTTACCATCCATGGATTATTGGGGGCGATTTTAATGCTATCACTGAGATTGCGGAGAAACGGGGTGGTACCATGAGGTTGGAGGCTTCAGCGTTGTTGTTCCAAGATAATATTTCTGCTTTGAATCTCATTGATATCAAGCCTGACAATGGCCAATTCACGTGGAACAACCAGAGGGTTGGTGATAATTGCATTGCTGAACGTCTGGATCGGTTTATGGTTTCTTGCTTTTGGGTTGGCGACAGATGGACTTCTGGCTCAGAGATTCTGGACTAGAGAGTCTCAGACCATTGGCCTATAAAGTTCTCTGTCCTCTTGGTTGGGTGGCCCCGGGTACCCTCCTTTATATTTTAGCTTATGTGGTTATGTGATCCTGAACTCCATGGTTATGTTGCTCAGTGGTGGAGGGAGGGTCGGCCACCTTTTGGTACGACGATGTATGTTTTTACTAAGCTCCTTCAATTTGTTAAGTTTAAGCTTAAGCACTAGAATAGGCAGTGTTTTGGAAATATTTTTAAGGCCAAGTCTGATGCACAAACTAAGTTGGATGCTATTACGAGAGTGATTAGGGAGAATGGGGTGACATCAACTCTAATGTAGGAGGAGTCTAAGGCTCTGAAAGATTTGGAAGAATGGGAATTGCGATAAGAGATCTTTTGGAAACAAAAAGCTAGGATCGATTGGATTCAGGAGGGGGATAAAAATTCTTCTTTCTTCTTCCACTTTGTTAAGGTGAGGCAACATGGTAATTCTATTCCTGTTTTGGTCACGGATAGGGGAGAGACTCTGACTTCTTTTCAAATCATCTCAGTTGAAGCTGTTCATTATTTTTCTTCCCTTTTCAGAGAGGATTCATAGGGGAGTTCAGTGGAGGAAGCTCAGGTCCTCTCTTGCATCCCTCAGCTTGTGTCCAGGGAAATGATGCAAGATCTTATGGGTGAGATCACTCTAGAAGAAGTGGAGGGGACAGTGTTCTCGATGAAGAAAGGAAAAGCCCTTGGCCCTGATGGTTTCCCGATTGAATTATTTTAAGAGTTCTAGGAGATAATCAAATCAGACTTATTAGAGGTGGTAAAAGAGTCGCAAAGAAATAAGAAAATGTTTAAGGCCATGAATTCCACTTTTTTGACTCTTATTCCCAAGTGTGAGGGGGCCGACAGGTTGAGCCGGTTTCGACCTATTTCCCTTTGCAATGTGGTGTATAAGATTATTTCAAAGTTAATTGCTAATAGGCTGAAAAGGTGGTTGCAGTTACTCATTTATGAGGAGCAAAGTGGTTTCGTGGAGGGTAGATAGATTCTGTATGGTCTTGTGATAGCTACTGAGACCCTCCATTCTATGGCACAATCTAGAAAAAAGACTATGTTTATCAAGCTTGATATGGTGAAGGCGTATGATAGAGTATGTTGGTCTTTCCTTTAGAAGGTCCTGACTGTGTTCAGATTTGGTGAGGATTGGATTCAATGGGTTATGAGTTTCGTCACATTAGTTTCTTTCTCTGTCTTAACTAATGGGGAGCATTCAGAGTTGTTTGGAGCTTCTCGTGGGATAAGGCAAGGTGATCCTCTTCCCCCTTGTTTATTTTGTTGGTGGAAGGTTTAGGGTGACTTCTGAGAAGTCAGGTGGAGCTTGGCCTTATTCAAGGTTGGAGATGGGGAAGTGATTTACCCCCTCAATCCCATTTGTAGTTTGTTGATGATACAGCCTTGATGGGGGTTGCCACGACCTAGGAGGCAAGGAATATTTGCAAAGTCTTGGATATCTATTTAATGGCTTCAGGTCAATCAATTAATGAAGATAAGTCTTCCATCTATTTTTTTAATACTCCAGACTCTATCCAAAGGAGAATTTCTCTGATTCTTCATTTTCAGATTGGGACTCTTCCTCTATCTTATCTTGGGCTTCCTGTAACGGTAGGCAGATTAACAAGGGAGTCATGGCAGCCAATCTTGGACAAATTTTGACTGAAGGTTACTCACTAGAACAACCGATGGTTGTCCTTTGCTGGGAAGATCCAGTTACTTAATTCCATGGTTCAGGCTCTTCCCATTTATCGGTGTATGCTTCAGGTGGCCCCGAAGGGCTTTGTTACTGAATTAGATTCATTAGCAAGACAATTTTTATGGGCTGGTAGTTTGATGTCTTCCAAATGGAGCCTGGTTAGATGGGATATGGTTTGTTGTCCTAAGCAGTTTGGGGGCTTGGGGTTGAGGAAATCTTCTCTGGCTGGGATGGCTTTGGCTGCAAAAATTTATTGGAGATGGTGCACGGAGAAGGATAGGATTTGGGCCAAGATTCTTTATTATAAGTATCTTCAGGGTATTCCTGGGGAAGATATCCCTCGTTACCCCCTAGTGGGAAAGGGATCAGCTATGTGGGCTACCCTCAAGAAGGGAGCTGCACTTGTCAAAGATGGTTTGCTCTAGATTTGTAGGAAGGGGACGAAGGTTCAGTTTTGGTATGACTCATGGGATGGACATCCTCCCATCCTCTCTCAGTTCCCTGAATTGGAGACCCTGAGTAAAAGATTCAGTGGTGTTGGCTGGACGAGGGTAAGTGATTTTAAGATGCTCTCTTTTCATGGTCAGCTTGGGAGTGCTAGGTGGAAGACTCTTGAGTAGTGGCCGGTGGTTGGTATGGAAGTGGAATGTTCTACTCTGCATAATATTCTCTTGGGTAGGCAGTGTAATCCCCTCAGGGACAAGGATATTCTTGCGTGGTCTCCTAATCTGAAAGGTCACTACACAGTTGCATCGAGATATCAGAGGTTGCTTTCTCAAAGGTTGGAGGGGGAAAAAGTTCCTTGGTGGAAGAGGGTGTGGAATAAGTTTTCTTGGCCGAAGTGTAAGTGCTTTGTTTGGATCTTGGCCTAGAACAAGTGTCTGACTTGGGACAATATCCAAAAGTGGGGGGTTCAGGACCCGTCGAGGTGTGTGTTGTGTGGAAATAGTGAGGAGGACTCGCCACAACTTTTCTTTCGATGTCCTTTCACCTTGCAGCTCTAGCATTCCTGGTGGGGGTTTTGGAACAATCCTTGTGTTCATGCCTCTTCCTTAGTGTATTTTTGGACTAGCTTGGGCAGACCTCCCTCGATGGCCTCCTTTTTGCAAGATGTGTGGCAAATAGGGCCTATTTTCTTATTGTGGTAGGTTTGGCTAGAAAGGAATAGGAGGATTTTTCAGAGGGGAGCATTTGTAGGTGCAACAGGTGTGGTTTATAGTTCTTGGGATGGTTCAGGATACTATTCAAGCTAAGGGGGTTTTGGAGTTGCCATTGGAGAAGAAGGATGCAGATTTGGTGGCTCGGTTGGGTATTCAGGCGTTAACCCCTCTTGCCTCTTATGGCACGAGAGGCAAGCAGGTAAGGCAACGCATCCAGAGATTGGGGAATTGGCATCCTCCCCCCATAGGAACCTTGATGGTTAATACTGATGGTTCTTCTAGGGGAAATCCTGGCCCTGCTGGCATTGGTGGGGTTGGTAGGGACTCTTCGGGTTCAGTGGTGTTCCTCTTCTCCATCCATAGGGGGACACATACTATCAACCTTATGGAAGGTTGGGCAATTATTTATGCCTTGGAAAGGGCCTATAAGCTTGGGTGGTGTAGGGTTATTTGTGAATCTGATTCTTAGGTTCTGAATAATTTACTCAATCAAGGAAGAACATCGGATGTGAACTGCCAGCTGGCAGTGATGGTGCAACAGATTTTACAGGTTGGTACTCTTATGGATAGAGTATCCTTTGTCCATATTCCATGTGAGTGGAATAGGACGGCCGATTGTCTGGCCAAGTGGGCCTCTGAGCATCTAGAGGCTTGGAAGATTGATAATTGGGCTCAAATCCCTCAGGAGCTTCGTTTGGACTTGGAGAGGGTTTTGGAAGAGGATAGAAGGGGTACTGATTGATTTGGATTTTGGCTCGATTTGTGTATCTCTTTTTTTGGGCTTTGGCCTTGTGCTTGGTTGTAATGCTGGTTTTTGATCTTCAATAAAGTTTTTACCTTTTTATTTAAAAATATTTCAAATATACTTTTTAAAACAAATAGTAAATTTATAATCTCTACAACTCAAAAAGGAGACAAACCTTAGTAGATTGGCTCTCCCTTGTGGTAATAAGATAATAATCAACCCTAGTTAATTTTGTGTCCCAATATGAAGTCAAGTGAAAAGAGGCCAATCCTAGTTGGATCTAGGATCACCTTTCCTACTTCATATTTTGTGAACCTAACAATATCCTAAACTTGTAATTTTTTATTTTTACTACATAAATTATAAAAATTAATAAAAGAATATAGACGTTTTGAAGATTTTGTTAATTTTCATTGTTTTCATTTTCAAAGCTTTGCATTTGAATTCCCTTCTCATTATTCATCAAAATAAAAATTTCAAAAATATTGTGAATTTAATAACATAATTTCATATATAATTAGTGCTTAGATCTTCGTTATATCATAGAGAAATCTAAATACTACCCTAGCTTGTTTTAATTTATCAAAATGCATGTATATATTAGTTGAAAACACTGAAAAAGTGAAGAATTGCATAGTATTTTCATTTCAAAAGATAAAAACGTATTCCTTTTCTTCATTTTTTAGAAAGCATCTAGTCAATTACACCACTTTAAATCCTGAAAAATTGTCATTTGAATAATTTGTATTGCATTAAAAATATCTCTACTAATTGTGAGAGTATATTAGTGCAAAAGGATCCAACCATTGATAATCATGAGAATTATTATTGTTCCTCTCCCAATACCTCTACTACTTGGGAGGATATTTTAGCACAAGAGGATGTAACAATTGATACATTTTCTCATTAAAATGATAGTAATGTGGCTTGCATAGATGAATATTCAAAATTGACATTATATCCCTCATCAATAGAAGATTGTCAAAAAATATTTAACTTAATAGAAATTGTAAATCCAAAAAATGATTATTTGATGGAACCCACCTCCTTGCAAGCACCAAAAAACACACTCAAACATAAGCTAATAGGTGGAGATGGGATAGTTGTGATGCTAGGAGAAACTCACACAAAATTCTATGAAGGCTAAATAGTTGTTGTAGGTTAATAAAAAGGTTTAAGAGGCATAAAACTAATTATAGGGAAAATAACTAAGTTGTTGTCTAAAAAACATTTTTGTTGCAAGTAGTTGTAGCAATGGTTGTATGTGTCTGTCAACAATTTCAGACTCATAAAATATTCTAAACTTACCAACATAAATCCACACTTTTAGAACACAAAATTTGTACATTATTTCTTCTAGCCACATACACAATATCAAAGAACAACAATCTAGAAAAAAGATAATAATCAATTTCATTAACTTAAAAAATATAATCTTTTACAATATTTTTATATATTTACAACTATTGTAATAAAACTTGAAGTCTATTGTGCTCCGTTTTGTCTTCTTGTAGTCTGCTACAAGTGCTCTGTATACCTTCCAAATATTCTTTTTTTTGTCCTCTACTACTCTTTGGGTATTTGCAGGATCATCATGGAAAAAATAGGCCCTTAAGTGGAGATGAAAATTCAGAAAAATCAGAGTTAGGAAACTTGACGTAAAAATTTGAATAAGTTATCTATATTATTTCAAAAATATATTAGAATTTGTAGAAAATTGAATTTAGTTTCTAAACTACTAGGTTTATTTTTATTTTTAAAAATCTATTTGGTGAAAATTTAAAATTTCATTGCAGTAGTACTTAAATTTCAGGGAAAAAATAAGAAGTAGGTGTCTGTCTGATCACCCTAACCACAATAAAATGATAATATTTTAGATATAAGTAGAAGACTCATGTCTCGATGAGATGCATTATTTTTTGTAATTTCTTTCTAAGTAAATAATTAATTATGAATTTTTTATTACAACTTAAAAAAAAAAAAACTCATATGTCTAACCACCTTAACTTGGTCAAAACTTTATGAAATTCATTTTTTGTTTTAATCCTATAGTATGCGAAGCATAGAATGTGGCACATGTTGCAATTCAAAAAATATGATATTGTTTAAAAGCTATAGATGTTTTTCAATCAGCCTATCAATGAGGACTTTAGTCATAATTCAAATAGAAAATGAATAATAATTATTTGTTAAATTCAAAGTAAAGCATAATTCATATTGGTGGAAAGATAAGAATCTCCTTTAAAAACCCTTTTCATTTCATCAATTTTGGGTAAATTTTTTTTTTCAGCCACACCCTACAAATACCCATCATATCACCACTTTTTCGCCCATCATGATCCTACACATACCCCTTTGTCATTTTGCTATTATTGTTCTGACATTTTTTTTTCCCTATTCCATTTTTTGTTATGTTCTTCACCTTAAAACTACCTAAAACATGGAAACCTCTTCTATAATCCCACTCAAATGTTATGGTAGTGCTCAAAATAGTCATATATCTCAACTACTTGTTGTTTTAAACTCAAAAAATCCCACTCAATTGGTTTTATGGTATTTTCTTCATTGCTACTCATTAAATGACCTTGCAAGTAGGTATTCTAGTTTCCCAAAGCAAACAAAATGATCAAATTTTAAATTTTCCAATGGCTTAATATGATGGTGGTTGAAGGAATGATAGAATAAACAAAAAATGATTTGATAACCTTGGATCAAACTATTGGGCTACAAAATTTGTGAGCCCCTTCTCACTCTAAATAATGTTGTCATCTTATGTTTTTGATAAAGAGAAAAATAGGTTTTGAATGGACCTAAAACCATTAGGTTTTGAAGGGACCTGAAACCCAAACAAGGATGGTCAAGCTGCCTAAAGAGAAGTCAATAAAGCCCCGCAACAAAACAAAGACAAACCAACAGCCAAAACTAGCTGCCCAGCATAGAAGCAAGATCTTACATGGATCTAGAACCCATTGGTTTTGACAAGACCAACAACCCAAAACAACTAGGTTTTGGTAGAGACCTTAAACCCAAGAGAGAAGCCTGCAACAACAAAGCCATAGAACGCTAGTCACTCAAGTAGATTTGTCTCTCGAAACCATTGGCATAGAAAACTAAGTCAAAGGTTTACAGAAGCAGAGCCCCAAAAGAAGACCAAACCTTTCCCAACAACAAACCCTCTCCCCCTCTATAGGAGAGGTCATCACTAGAACGTAAGGCTCCAAACATTTTCCATAAAAGCCAATTGCACTCTCCACCTCTATAGGATACAAAACCCAGCTGGTCCTGCCCACCATAGTCACAAAAGTCCTACAAAAAACCATTCCACCTCAAAAGAAATGGGAACCCCCTCAATGGGAAAAGTAGGAAGAGACCTTCAACCATAGAACACACCTCAACCCAAGAGGGAGAGGACTCCACCTCCAAAGGAGAGGCCTTCACCTCAAAAGAAGACCTAGTATTCAGAGAGAAGGAAGGGACTGTAGTGAGAAGGAGAACCAAAACAAGCAACAACATCAATAATAGTTGGGTCTTCAAAACTATCTCTAAAAACCACCCAGCCATCAAAACCTTCAGCACAGAACAAAGTTGACCCAACACCATCTCCATACTCACAGCATTGTCCAGCCAAAGCATCAACCCCCAATGACCAATGAAGAACAACAAGGCACACAAGGGGAAAACCATGAACAAGGGATTAAAAAAGACACCTGCTCTCAACATGAAAAACTCTTAGTAATGCCAGCGCAAGTCCACACAAAAGCCAGTAGAGCACAAGGAAGAAAACATCCAAATTTGAGCTACATAACCACTCCGCCAAATGGGCTGACATCCTAAAATAGTCTCCAAACCAGGATAATAGGCAATGAAATCCACTAGCCCTTTGGAAACCACAATCGTGCAGGAAAAACCCCCAAAGGAGAGCCAACAATGAGAGAAAGCACAGAAGCAAAGAACACCCCAAAAAAGATGAGAAGAAGAAAGGGCCAACAAATAAAGCCCCCAAGCCATCCTACTACACCGAGCAGAACCAAAAATAAGCCCCTTCTTCAACCCAAAAACTCTAAGGAAGCCCAAGAAAACCCACACTCCCATCCAAAAAGAAGCCACAACCAAGCTGACGAGCCACCACATAGTGAATGCACATAAGCAAAATACGCCCCAGAAGAAGTGAGAAGAAGAAAGGGCCAACAAATAAATCCCCCAAGCCATCCTACTACACTAATTACAACTAGAAATAAGCCCCTTCTTCAACCCAAAAAATTCAATGAAGCCCAAGCAACCCCACACATCCTATAGGGAGCAACAAAGTGAAAGGGGCAACCACCCAGCACCAGAAAACACAAAGGGAAATAGACTTTCCCTCCAACATCCATCAAAAACCACAACAACACTAGTAGTTGTGAAACCCCAACCCAGGGCATCAACAGAGTCCCCACCTGTAGCACCATAGAAGAGCACCAACAAGGGAGACACTGAGAAGGAATCCAATAGCACAAAAGTAATAGAACTATCTCCAGCCAACGCAGGAAAAGAACTATCTGTAGGAGAACAAGCATAGAAAAAGTTCCCTGCACCATCAGCGCCAACAACCCCACCCGCAGGGACCAATCTATAGTATTCCACCAGTGTAGATGCTAGAACCAACCTCTCCAGAAGCATAGCCCAAGAAAGCAACGGCTGAAGACAACCATTGTCTGGGTCGGGGTCATCATCATCCATGTCTGCTTCATCTGAAATTTTCAAAATAGCACCCCGCCGCTGCTTCCCACCGAATTCCAGCTCTTTTGGGCTTATCCATATTGTATCAACCACTATTATACCCTTAAGTTTTACAAAATAATCATTGTATTCCTTTCCTATTATCTTTCTAATAGCTCTAGAATTCAAAATTTATTCAATTTCCTCTCATTCTTTCTTGGGTAGCTACTCCTTCCATTTTTCTATTAATATTTTCTTTTTTTTTCTGATGTGAGGTATCCCCCTCATAATAATTATGAAAATATAAAAAAATTAAAATTGGGTGAGATTTCCAAACCTTTAGGTAGCTCCAATTCATAGGCATTTGGCGAGAACTTCTTTATCATCTTGCATGGTCAAATTTTCTTCCACTTGAGCTTGTTGTAGGTATGGATGTTAAATATTTCCTTTCCTTAGATGTGACAATACCATATCTCCCACTTCAAAAAACTTCCGTCCTCTTCAAATCAACCTTCTCTTTATATTATTGGCTACTCCAATTGAGTTTTTCCCTTATTCAGTGATTTAAATCTTGCATGTGTCTGGAAAATTATTCCCCTTCAAAACTTCCTTATATCCTTTAGTATTTGCAAGCTCCCATAGTTCTGAAATACTCCTAGGAATATTTCCGTAAACAATTTGAAATGGAGTGTTACCTATACTTTTTTTGAATGAGTCATTGTATGCAATCTCAAATTTAGAGAATACCAAATCCCATTTCTTAGGCTTGTCACCAACTAAACATCTTAGCGAATTTCTTAAACCTCGATTAACAAATTCATTTTGTCCATTTATTTGAGGATGATATGTAGAGCTAAACATTAAATTAATCCCTAATTTCTTCCAAATTATCCTCCAAAAATGTCCTACAAAAATAGCTACATGTGTTGCATTTGTCCATTTGTTTGAGGATGATATGCAGAGCTGACAAAGAATAAATTCACTACATGTGTTGCATCATCTATCTTTTTACATATTATAAAGTGAACCATTTTAGAAAATTTGTCAACGACAAAAATAGAATCCTTACCTCATTGTGTTCTTGGTAGTCGAAGCATAAAATCCATTTTCACAACTTTCCATGGTTTCTTTGGTATGGGTAATGGCTGATATAGGGATATATTTTAAATCCCTCCTTTGTAATATTGAAAAACTTGACATCCTTGCATAAATATTATAATCTTGTATCCAAAATTAACAAGTTTATTTGGGACTAGCTATTATTGAACTCCATGTCAACATGCGTCATTGTAAATTATTTTATTTTTCTCCCACTAGATATTCTAACCAATTAGACCAAGTCCAATATCAAGCAACAAATTAAGGGCTTTTATCTTCAAATGAGGATGCGATTTATTTCCAAGAAAGTCTTCAATATATTAGTAATTATTTCATGAAATTACCACCAAATCACATCATAATAAGCAAATAAAAGTGGTAAATGATAAATGATACCTTGTCTTAACTCTTATGATGGAAGTTACATGATAAATCTATTGGAACCAATGATCAAATGCTTTCGAAGATTATCATAATGAAGAAATTAATTATAGTACCCCTCCAGTTACTACTATGTGTTTCAGTTTGTTTATGGTTGATTGCTAGTGGTTTTGTTGTTTTTGATATTATATTCATCTTTTATTAATTACAACACTAATGTTAGGTTGTTTTTATACTCCGTGGATGACACATTTGATATCTTGAACATCTAAATTATGTTTGTGAGCTGACATTATGGTTGAATCATATGTGATATGGTTTATTTTGCTTATAAGTTTTTATGAGGTTATCATGATGTATTTGATGTGTATGGTAAAATAATGCTTGTAAGTTTTGGTGAAGAGGACAGTGTAGCACTACTCACTCGTGGGTATCCTACTATGTTACGACTCTTGTTCACGGTGTGTTTGTTGATATATGTTTATATGTTTAACAATGATGTTTTATGCAGATACAGGTACCGGGTATTGGCTCCACCTGCTAGATAGGTCTGAGTGTATTCTAATCCAATGAAATTATGTTGATCTGGAGATAGTGTTAGGTCCTTATTTAAGCCATCATTCTTCATTGAATGAGTATCTTATTGTCACCTGTTGTTGTTGTCGTCTATTTCTATTGTGTCATTCTTGTTTGTTGTTTGGTTTTGTCATGTTGATCTTGTTTGTGTTATCTTGTTTGGGAATTCATTATTTTAGTTAAATGATTATTTAATTAACATAGTTGATTCAATATAAAATTTTCTTAAATATTAGTTTGAAATGTTTATGTTATGGTTTGATTTATTAAATTAAATTAGTAAGTTATTTACTTTAAAAGTGAAAGTTAATTTGGTAAAAATATCTAATTAAATACAATTGTTGAATTAGTTGTGCAAATGGGATTTATATGAAAGATAGATATTTTAAAAGAGGTTATTTTCAACATGTTATAGAATTTGGATTTGGAGTTGAAAATGTGATATGGAGTTAAATGGTTAAGTTAGAATTGAATGATCAATTCATTTCATGTGCTGACTTTGAGTTAAGACAACAATTGTGATTTAATCAATAAGAGAAAATGTTTTAAAATCTTTTGGGGGTGTGCAAATTCATTCACGGGAATTGTTTTTGGATGGCTGGGAAGAAAGTTTTGCATGACAGTTTTCTAGAAAAGGCTTCTTCACTTTAATTTTGTCTTGGAAAAACTCTGGGAAAAGAATATTGGAAGAATTGTTTGGGTTTGGTTGTGAATCGGATCTGAAGGTTGCAATATTCAAGTTGGTTGAAAATCCAGGTTTTCATCTTTGATTTGTATATACTCAAATAAAATCTTCTGGATATAGTTTATGGTAACTGTTCTTGCTTGTGGTAGAATTCATTTGCTGAATATACTGTATAAACATCAGAAAAGAAATTATTGTTAATTGTAGTTGAAAACGTGCTTTGAATTCCAAAATTTAATAGAGAATTACCTTAAATTATTACCTTTGAATATTTGCATTAGAATTGAATAGGATTATCTTCTGTGTAAAAATTGATCATACTCTAAATCCTTATCTCTTAGAAGAAAAAGTAGATCTCTCCGCCAAATTGCATCTTGGATTTGCGTATCGTCTAAGATATTTAATCATCTGTACCATTTCTTCTTTTCATCTGGTATTCATTATTATCTCTCACTTCTGTGGTATTAGCATTCTTTTGACATTATAAATCCATGATTATAGCAAGTTTAGGTTATACTGAAACTGTCGCCATAGTTCTAGAGAAATGTATGTTGTTTAAACTTAAAATACATATAGCTTTTAAGGTTGAATTAGTCATTTCAATACACCATGGCTAGTCATAGATATTAATCAAAATCTATCACCATCCTTTAAATAAGAGAAATTGGCCTTGTCTTAGGTCTGTAGCTCCTCTAAATCGATGGCTGCGAACATTTGGTTAAGGGACTCTCTAGTTTGGAACCTGGAGAGTAATACTTTTATCTTTTAAGACTTTTACATAGCTGAATATCTTATATAATAATTGTTCAATTTTGGAGATCTATTTCCTTAATTACTATATTGTCATTCGAATCAAGCATACTTGATGGTTTACTTCTTATATTCTTAGAAATCTTATCTTCTGAATGGAATGACTAATCATGCTATAACAACACATGTGCTATTATACAACCGCTGTAACTGAGGTTTTATTTTGATATTATGAGAAAATTGATGTTTCTTTTATAAAATCCACCGACCCCCTCCTTTGTGCATGGTATAACTCTTGTTACATATGATAGCTCTTGCATGTTATTGTAGACATTTGAGGTTAGACTGTAGTTTGATTTATCTCTACTGAGTCAATTTTCTAACTGTTGAATAAGAGTCATCTGCTTCACCCGTAACCTTTCATGCATATCAATCTTCTTCCATGATGCATATCTGTCTACTATATATTGGTTAACTCCTATAGACGTGTGCCTTCACTAAGCAACTAGCGCACTCCTTTCTTGTTTATAAATTATTAAATTCCATCTTTCATTATATCCTTTTCCATGACTTATTATAAGCTTGAAACAAATCATTTTATAATCGAAACCTATACCATATAATTGTCTTGGTTTTCCATAGTATTCGATACCTACAGGTTGTATGCTTTTAGCTATTGAAATTAGCTAGTAGAAGACTTCCATTGTCTAAGTTGTTGAAATCAACATTGTCTAGAAAACGATAGCACCAAATTCTTAGAGTTAGTTTCCCCCTCTGTATATAATTCGATGGTTGTCTTTAATGTTCTTTTTATTATCTGATGTTTCCGAACAGTCATACTCACTTCGCTACAACGCATGATTTTATATACTAACCACTAGCATGCATCTGATTGTATGCAATGAGGTAATCTCCAAGTGTTATGTTTATATGCTCTATTTTCCTTCTAAATCTGTGTGCATGTAATGCATCCTATTAATTCAATGAACTATGTGTTAACGGAACAATGTGTTAGCGATCTGAGTGTTAACGAAACTATGTGTTAACGAAACAATGTGTTATCGATCTGAGTGTTAATGGAACAGTGTGTTAACAAACTGTTTGTTAGCGAACCGATATGTATTAGTAAACTGATGTTAAATGTTATTATTTCTGATGTTTATTATAGCTGGGTATGTGCAGGATCATGATGGGCCAAAAAGTGGCAATATGATGGGTATGTGGCTGACGACTATTTTTTTACCCAAAATTGATGAAAATAAAAGGGTTTTTAAAGGAGATTCTCCGCTTTCCATGGATATAAATTATGCTTTACTTTGAATTTAATAAGTAATTATTATTCATTTTATATTCAAATTATGACTAAAGTCCTGATTGATAGGCTGATTGAAAAACATCTATAGCTTTCAAACGGTATCACATTTTTTGAATCCAAAAAATGCATCACATTTTATGCTTCGCATACTATAGGATTAAAAAAGAAAAAATTAATTTCATGAAGTTTTGACCAAGTTAAGGTGGCGGACATATTTTTATATTTTTTTAAAGTTGTAATAAAAAATTCATAATTAATTATTTACTTGGAAAAATTTACAAAAAGATGCATCACATTGGGGCATGAGTCCTCTACTTATATCTAAAATCTTATAAAAAAATATTATTATTTTATTGTGGTTAGGGTGGTCAGACAGACACCTATTTCTTATTTTTTCCCTGAAATTTAAGTACCACTGCATTGAAATTTCAAATTTTCACCAAATAGTTTTTTTTTTTTAAAACAAACCTAGTAGTTTAGAAACTACATTCAATTTGATATAGATTCTATTCTTACATATTTTTGAAATAATATAGATAACTTATTCAAATTTTTACGTCAAGTTGCCTAACTCTTATTTTTCTGAATTTTTTGCCACTTAAGGGCCTATTTTTTCCATGATGATCCTGCACATACCCAGTTGCGACCTGTAGAAGAGTAAATATTCGTTTACATGAATTATTGGATCTACAAATTTTAATGTTTCTTTTTAATATGTTAAGGTCTAATGTCATTGCATGAAGGGTCCTTATTTTTCCCTTGATTGAGTCATCTTCTCTCAATTAACTTTGTTTCTACGGTGTGTATACTATAATAAAAGATAACTGTAGTTAAGAGATTATAAAAATATTATTAGTTTCTTTGGTCTATGAATTTATAATTTAGTTGGCTATAAGAGTTGTAAATTCCAATCTGATTGGATTGTATCTATGCTTACATAGTACAAGTATATATTTATATTGTTTAGCTCTTAAATGTTGAATAATTAATAAAAGGAATTATATTGTTTTTTATGAAGAATAATTCTAGAGTTGTTTAGTTAAGTTGAGTCACTTAGTTGTGACAGTGGGATTATCTTTGTGAATTGTAAGCTCATGAAGGTTGTATGTTCATATTTGATAGAATATTTTTATGTTATCGTTTGAGAATATACTTAAGTCTATTCGATTTTTAAAAAATTCCAAAGACTAGGAGATTCTTGATTGTAATCTCATGTTAGATTTTGAGATAGGGATATCTTAAAATGAATTGATTATTTTATGTGAGATGGAATTCGTTTGATATTGTTATTTATGAAATTTGGCCATGCTCGTTGCAAATAATACCTATGTGGTATTTGTTACCTTTGAGTTATTATGAGATTATATGGTCTATTCCATGTGAATGATGTGATCATTTGAGATTTTACTTTTTATGCTTATGACTTTTCTTTGTATCTAATTTTGAGCTGTGTAATTTTCCTTCCAGAGGCTAGAGTGTTGATATTTATTTATTGATGTTTTAATACCGTGTTCTATTTTGGGACTTTTCCATGCAAGAGTTATTTCTTACCTTTGAGGTGTTTGAACTGTTCCATGATTGGACCATGAATGAGATGTTTTATTATGGTGTTGTTTTATAAGCATGTTGGAAGTCCTTGGTATTTTGATGTTTCGTCATGTTTATAGGAAGAGTGGCTTGCGATAGGCATTGGAACCCTAAGTGGTTTCCAGGGTAACCTATTGTGGGTTTTTGTAATTCAGTGGAAACCTTAATAAATAAACCTAGGGTTCATTAAATAATTAAGATAACCGAAATTCCTCACCTAGTTCCTTAATGCTTGTATAGATTAAGGGTAGGTTGAGAAGGCCTGGAATGGTTTGGTCATTTACCTTGTCTTCCTAAAAGGTAATTCGACTCCACATGAGTTTTTCTAGGGGTCAGGAATCGATAGAGACTACCAGGGTAACTCTAGATGAAGGTCGATAGTCTAGGAAGATTCAACAGGGTAACCTAGAACAACTATGTGATGACACTCTGTCCTAAAGCATGTTTGTGGTCTCTTATGTAGAGACACCTTTGTTACTTTTGTTGCCTCCGGGATTTTAATTGTGATCTTGTAATTTAAATTTTTTCATGTCGTTATGTGTTGTCAGCCATGTAATGTTATGTCTATTCTTTGTTGTTTATTTGATTGTTTTGTGGACCTATCATTATATCCTAGCATGGAGGGAGTGGACCTTCGGTTTTCACATGGTAGGGAGGAAACTGTGATATTACCTTCATTTGATACTCTTACAGATGATACTAAACTTGTAGCAGGTTCTTGTTTCATCATTATTCGTGACGATGGACGTTGAATGTGTTGAAAGACATGGATGCTAGTTATGATGAGATCTTTATCTTCTTTATTTATTTACCTCATGTGTATAAGTGTATTCATTGTATCAACATTATGATGTATCGAGATTTATATAATCTCACTTGATGTAATCTAGTTATATGTAACCTGACTATAAAAAGGTTTCTGAAAATTAGATCATTCATGGATATGATATGTACTTATGTTTTATGACTTTAATATTATGATGTGTTTTTCTTATTTATAATGTTTAAGTAACATCATCTTGGAATCCTTAAGATAGTTATATAATCGAATGACTTTAAAATTTTTTTATCTAGTTAATTTGTACTCTATGCTTTGTTTTATTGGATTCCCTGGCGAGGTGTTACAGATGGTATCAGAGCCAAGGTTCATACACTGGGCACTCTGGATACATGTGAGCCCATTTACCTTCACCTAGGTGTTGTACTATTGAGTTTATATTTCTCTTTTAGGTTGTTCTCATTTGTCTATGGGGAGTTTTTTTTTTGGTAGAGTTTCTCTAATGGTGCAGAAAACCAGTAGAAAGGATAGGACCCTCAGTGTAGTGTACAATGCACCGATATCCTTCTTACCAGGTGAACACATTATGGAAATTTGTGTAGCGTGTGAATGTGATGAGTGTGTGTTATCTTTTCTCTGTTTGTAGGCATCCAGGAGTAAGCCTTATCCTAGGGGGGAGGATGTAGTACCCCTCTAGTTACTACTATGTGTTTCAGTTTGTTTATGGTTGATTGCTAGTCATTTTTCTATTTTGGATATTATATTCATCTTTTATTAATTACGATACTAATGTTAGGTTGTTTTTATACTCCGTGGATGACGCGTTTGATATCCTGAACATCTGAATTATGTTTGTGAGCTGACATTATGGTTGACTCATATGTGATATGGTTTATTTTCCTTATAAGTTTTTATGAGGTTATCATGATGTATTTGATGTGTATGGTAAAATAATTCTTGTTAGTTTTCGTTATGAGGAAAGTGTAGAACTACTCATTCGTGAGTATCCTACTACACTACGACTCTTCTTCACGGTGTGTTTGCTGATATATGTTTATATGTTTAACAGTGATATTTTATGTAGATACAGGTACCGAGTATCGGCTCCACCTGCTTAACAGGTCTGAGCGTACCCTAATACAATGAAATTATGTTGATTCAAAAATAGTGTCAGGTCCTTATTTAAGCCATCGTTCTTCATTGAATGAGTATCTTTTTGTCACCCATTGTTGTTGTCATCTGTTTTTGTTCTGTCATTCTTTTTTGTTGTTTGGTTTTGTCGTGTCGATCTTGTTTGTGTTATCTTTTTTGGGAATTCATTATTTTAGGCAAATAATTATTTAATTAACATAGTTGATTTAATATAAATTTTTCTTAAATATTAGTTTGAAATGTTTATGTTATCATTTGAGAATGTACTTAAGTCTATTTGATTTTTAAAATCTTCCAGAGGCTAGGAAATTCTTGATTGTAATATTGTGTTAGATTTTGAGATAGGGATCTCTTAAAATAATTTGATTATTTTATGTGAGACATGGAATTCGTTTAATATCATTATTTATGAAATTTGGCCATGCTCATCACAAATCATACCTATGTGGTATTTTGGAATTAAGCCAAGCATGGTGTATTTGTTACCTTTGAGGTATTATGAGATTATATGGTCTATTCCATGTGAATGATGTGATCATTCAAGATTTTACTTTTCATGCTTATGGATTTTCTTTGTATCTAATTTTGAGTTATGTGTAATTTTCCTTCTAGAGGCTAGAGTGTTGATATTTATTTATTGATGTTTAATACCGTGTTCTATTTTGGGACTTTTCTATGGAAGAGTTATTTGTTACCTTTGAGGTGTTTGAACTATTCCATGATTGTACCATGAATGAGATATGTTTTATTATGGTGTTGTTTTATATGCATGTTGGTAGTCCTTGGTATTTTGATGTTTCATCATGTTTATAAGAAGAGTTGTAAAACCCCGTCCCACAACCTAGAGGACGATGCAACACTACGAAAGCCCAACCAATTTTTTTTTCCTTAAAAAGTATAACAAGACAAGTAAAGTATCCTACTCTAACCACATACATCCTCTAGGCTATGCAACGCGTCTACATGTAAACCCATTACTTATAAAATTTAAACCAACCATAGCATATGAATACTAAACCCAAGGTACAACATGCAACAAAAAATTAAACCATTGCAAGATAAATCTAACACATAGAAATGTATTGAACATATTTCCATAGATACAACACCTCATAACACTCCATACACCATTAAACCAATAATGAATAGATCACAAATATTATTACAATTACATCTCAAAGGTTCACCTCAATACAAATGAGGTATTACAATTATACATAATGATCCAAAGTATATTGAAGAAAGAGAAGAACAATTCCAAAGAACCACACGAGCTCCTTGAACAAGAAGATCATGCCACCACAAATAGAAAGAGAACTCAACAGTGTAAGGTGCACACCACCCAACCATATGGTACCCGTTGGCCCAACCCCCATGCTAGGAGATAGTAATAGGTAACCAAGACATCCTACTACCTCTAGACATAGGAAACATACAAAATACTCATAGTACAAGTAACAAGGAAAATGGTCACATAGCTTCTAGAATCACTGAATCAATAATAAACACAATACAAATAAACCAACTGTTGTCATAGGAAGAGTTTCATCACAAAGGTTGCATTGGTTGTCCAAAGGAGAGCTTCCTAGGTCCCGGCCCCCCTCTAGGGTTATCTTCGTAACCTTTCACGATTCCGGCATCACATGCACACCAGTGCGGAATCGATTATCTTTCAAGAAGACAAGATAACGATCTAGCCATTCCAGGCCTTCTCGACTCATCTCAAGTCTCATACAAGCCCTTGAGCCAATGGGCGAGGCTAATTATCTTGTTAAATGTGTTAAACTAATAGATTATTTAATTCCCACTTGATTATACTGACTTCCACATGAGTTGTCCTGGGACCACTTTGTGTCTCGGCCCTCACTGAAAGCCACTCGCCTATCAACAACACATAACTCAAACTACATACTAAGGATAGACAATGCACTAAGAACTGACAACATTAACCAATACTCCTCAAAAGGTAACACATCCCTATGGATGTCCAATATTGAATCCAAAATGTGCACTACCCAAGAAAGACTCAAAGGGTGACTAAAATTACAACAAACCCTTATTACAATTCACAACTCTGGAAGACTTAGATTCTCATAAAAACAAATACTCCCCCCGGTTTACAATTACAGAAACATGTGCTTAATAAATACATCTTCAAGTAATTAAAGAAATGCTATCATTCGGATTTCCTAAATCCATTACAATAAATTTCACATATTAAAATGCACCAATTAAATGTAACCCCAACTTACAAATCAATAGCGAAGGAAACTAATTGTTTGTCTTTTAGTTTTCACAAGAACTCATTAAATTAACTCAAATTCTCAATAAAACAATTAAATCATTTTAATTTAATTAATCATGCTAGTATCCATTTATTGTAAAATTCAGACATTAAATAAATATATTATTTAATTAAACAATTGTACTTTTACCAAATTCATTTAAAATTAATTACAATACCAATTTCCAATATAATATATATATATATATATAATATATACATAATATATAACATACACATTAAAATAACATGTATTAAATATATCATGTATATAATATATATACATATATTATATATTATACATGTTAAAATAAAAACAAACAAACTGAGAACTGGTGTGGCTGTCCATGGCCGAAACCCCAGTTGGGGCTGCGGCTGTGTAGGCAGCGCTGGCAGCACTGCCTATGAGGGCAGCGATGCTCTCACAGCCGCCTCCCCTATGGGGACGACTGTGGGGAAAGCTCTAGCCCCCATACCATTAACATATTCACTAAAAAAAAACTAAAACCTACGATTTCAAAATCACGTACGACGATTTAAATTCCACATCTCTCAATTTCATTTAAAATATAATTTCCTTAGGAAATTTACAAACTTATATTCAAATATTAAAATTTATATAAAATATATATATGTATAAGTACATATATATTCCAATATATATGTATATATATATTTACATATAAATTAATCCAAGCATTGGTTAAAATTGGGCAATAATTTTGCACAGAAGAAGTTTTCTACAGGAAAGCTCAGAGATTTCATTTTCCCAATAATTAAAAGAAATAGGGAAACTAAATAGAATAATGATTTTCTACAGAGATTTATAATTTCCTTTGTGTCAATCTATTTCGAATGATCAAATTACACAGAAGATTTTTACTTTTTTTTTTGTACTGGTTCAACTTCTAGGAAATCTTTTAAAAATAAAGAAACAAGAGCTTCTACAATATTGAAAATATTTTCCTAAACATTTCCAATTTTCATTACAGTAATAAAATAACTTTTCAATTCAAAATTCACAAAAACAACAAAGGAACCTAATCCAGAAGAACTTTTGCCTCAAGAAATGTTGTCAAGCTTTTCTGTAGCTTCAATTTTCTAGTGTATCCAAAGCTTCCTCTAGTGCAATTGCCTCTTTCAAGAAAACACAACAATCCATAGCCCAAAATTCTACAAAAATTTTTATAAACAAATCCTCTTCCAGATCAACACTTTCGTCACCAATTTTAAGAACCCTCACCAAAAACTCCCGTGAAACCACTTTCTTTACTTTCCCAAATATTTCCTCTGAGAATGAATATTCGACAAATAGATAACCAATTCTAACTCACAGTTATCCCACCAAATCTCATTTCCCTCAACAACCCCAAAGATATTTTTCAACCACATGCATTTAAATAAAATAACACAATTTACTATTTGCAACCAAGTTAAATACTCATATTTATTTAATTACCATTTATTTCTAATAATATAAATTACTCAACAACATAACTAAATTAATTTTATTTATTTATTTATTCTAAAGCCTTCACCGCAATGGTTCTATTAATTGAATATTTAAATCAAATACACATTTAATCTACCAAATTAAACTTGCACACTAATAAAATACCCAGAACAACAATAATAAGGCTAAGACCAAAACTCAAACTGACGACACACTGTACTAGGGTAAAGGTATGACAACTAGGTATCCTATTACTATCTCCCAATATTACTTTTTAGTAGTGGACACGCTTAGAACTGTGAAACTAGGAGAAGCTAATGTCGTACATGTATACAAATAATAATTCATTCACATCATGAAGAGAGAATCACCATAATCATAGGGCACTTGCAAGTGAGTGATGGAATACCATTCTCTTCACCAATACAATGTCACACCAACTGACGAGATAATATATCAATTAAACTACCATAAGCATATAAAGCAATGTCATCACAACTAAGCATCTATGCAAACATAAAGCATATTAAACATGATCACCAGACATATATGTGTCATCACATCAATATAGTCTATCATCACTCCATTGTTAGCGATAGAATAACAATAACAAAAAATAAAGTCTAACAAAGTATCTGAGTTGTGAAGAAAACATAACAAATTGGAGGGGTGTCACATCCTCCCCCCCTAGGATCAGGCTTACTCCTGGAAGCCTGTGAACAAGTAAGGGTAGAGCTCCCTCATTCGGGTGGTGTCTTCCCATGTAGCAGAAGTGTCATCTCTAGGATCCCACTAGACCCTCACCTACTCAATATCTCGACCCCTGAAGGTGAGTCTCCTATGTTGGGTAACAACCATGGGTTCCAAAGATAGCTTCTCGTCCTCTATGTGTAAAGCAGTCCAATCAAGGATATGAGAAATGTCTGGATGATAAGGTTTAAGTATAGAAACATGGAACACATCGTAGATACACAAGAGACTGGGCGGTAAAGCAAGGCGGTAAGCAACTGGCCCAATCTTCTATAGAATCTCAAAAGGACTGAAAAAAGAAGGTGTGAGCTTAGAACCCTTTCCATAATAGATCAGACTCTTCCTCGGTTGCACTCACAAGAAAAATTGGTCACCTACAACAAACTGGTGATCCACACGGTGTGCATCCGCGTACTTCTTATGTCTATCCTGAGAAGCTACTAAATGCTCTCTGAACTGAACCACCTGTTGCTCCATATCTTGTAACATATCTGGACCCAATAGAATCCTATCCTCCAACATGTCCCAACTCAATGGAGTCCGACATGGCTATCCATACAAAGCCTGAAAAGGTGCCATGCTAATAGAACTCTGAAACCCATTGTTATAAGAAAACTCTACAAGATAGAGATAATCCTCCCATCATGTCTCTTGGTCCATGACATACATGTGAAGCATATCTTTGAGAATATGATTGACCCTCTCAGTCTATCCATCCATCTCTGGGTGATACGCTGAACTGAAGTTCAACTGTGTCCCCATAGCATGCTATAATGATGTCCAAAGAGCTAAAGTAAACACAGGATCCCTATCACAAATAACCTAATGCGGAATACCATGCAACCTCACAATGTCCTCCATGAACACTCTCATAGTTGACGAAGCATTATAGGAGGAACAGATAGATGAGAAGTTTGCCACCTTCATCAACCTATCTACCATCACCATAATCGCATCATGTCATCGTGAAGAGTTGGGTAAACCAACAATGAAATCCAATGAAATGATGTCCCATTTCCACTCAGGAACCAAATGAGGTTGTAGAAGGCCAGTTGGATGTTGGTGTTCAGACTTAACTCATTGAAACTCCAAACATCGTGATACATAATCAGCTATATCTCGCTTCATACCTACCCAAAAATAAAGCGGTCGTAGATCAGCATACATCTTCTTCACTCTAGGGTGAGCTGAGTAAGGTGCCTGATGTGCCTCTGTCAAAATCAAGGTACGAAGCCCTTTTGAAGATGGAACAAATATACGTCCCATGTATCTCAATATCCCATTTGTCTCCAAAGAATATCCTGAGTACCTGCCATTCAAAGTCCTGCCTGACTCAATCTTAGACCTTACCTCCTGATACCAGTTATCTGTAGGAAGTGCGGTAAGAATATGACTCCTCAAATCCATAGTAAGAGTCATCTCAGACAGTTCGTGCCTCCTTCGACTAAGAGCATCGGCCACTACATTCTCCTTCCCCTAGATGTACTTCACCTCAAAGTCGTACTCATAGAGAAACTCCATCCATCACCTCTGCCTAGCATTAAGGTTAGGCTGTGTAAAAATATACTATAGAATCTAATGATCACTATGTAACTAAAAATGGTGGCCCAATAGAAAATGTCTCCATCGAGTCAAGGCATGTAGTACTATAGCTAACTCAAGATCATGCGTAGGGTAGTTCAACACACGATCTTTGAGCTTGCGCGACTCATACGCAATGACTCATCCGTCGTGCATCAATACTGCTCCTAGCCCCTCTAAAAAAGCATCGACACATTTAACAAAGTCTCCTGTAGGATCGAGTACATCAAGGATCGGTGCACTAGTCAACCTCTCCTTCAATGTCTAAAATGTAGCCTTGCTCTTCTCTAACCAATCGAACTTCTTCCCTCTCCTCTGAAGAGAAGTAATAGGGTGACCTACCCTAGAAAAGTCCTGAACAAACTTCCTGTAGTAACCTGCTAGCCCCATAAAGCTACATATCTCTGCCACATTCATGGGCATAGGCCAATCCATGATTGCCTGGATCTTTGCAGGATCCACTGCAATCCCCTCTCCTAATAGAACATGAGCAAGGTACTTGACCTTAGTTTTGAAGAACTCACACTTAGACAAGTTGGCATACAACTTATTATCCCTCAGACACTGCAATACCTGCCTCAAGTGTTCTTCATGCTCCTCAATAGTCCTGGAATAAATCAAAATGTCATCAAGGAATACCACTACAAACCTATCCAGGTATGTACGAAAAACTCCATGCATCAGGCTCATGAATACCGATGGCACATTCGTCAACCCTAATGGTACCACTGTGAACTCATAATGGTCGTATTGTGTGAGAAACATTGTCTTATGAATATCAGCCTCTATAATCCGCAATTGATGGTATCCTGACTTAAGATCAATCTTAGAAAAGACTATCGCACCTTTGACCTGATCAAACAAGTCATCTATCTTGGGTAGAGGGTATCGATTCCTGATGGTGACCTTATTTAACTATCAGTAATCTATGCAAAGATGAAGATATCCATCTTTCTTCTTCACAAAGATCACCAGTGCTCCCCAGGGTGATACATTAGGGTGAATGAACCCCTTCTCCAACAACTCCTCAAGTTGTAGGCGAAGCTCCTTAAGCTCCTGAGTCATCATGTAGTAAGGTGCTCATGAAATGGATTCAGAACCAAGTAAGAGATCCACCTTGAAGTCTATGTCACGCTGAGATGGCATCCCTGGAATATCATTTGGAAAAACATCTGCATACTACTGTAGTATGGGGTGGCTATCTACGGACAACTTCTCCTCTCTATCCCACATCTCCAAATCATCTATAGTAACAACAAATAACTGACACCCCTATTGAACGCACCTTCTCAGTTGCATAGCTGAGATCATTCTCAAAGATATAGGCCTTTGGACCCCTACTAACTCAACCTCACTGCCAGATGCATTAGTATATAGTATCGACTTGCATCGACAATCAATCACAGCCCTGTGAGCATCGAGCCAATCCATCCCTAGCACTATGTCATAAGAACCTAATGGTATAACACGAAGATCTATAGTGGTGTGGAATGAACCAATCTCCAGTCTACAATTCGGTACAAAGGAATGTACTGCAACCCTAGCACCAGATGCTAACTCAACCTACCACTTACCCTCTTGCCTTACTGCTCCCAATCTATCACGTGCCACAACAGATGACAAAATAAAAGAGTCAGAGGCTCCTGAATCAAACAATATGGTAACCTAGATACCCTGCAACATACCTGTAGTCTCGACCACTGTAATCTAGTGGTCAGCCTAGCGGTTATCAATCATAGCAAATACACGGTGTCTTTTGCCTGCATCCCCTATAGTTAGCTCTGACACCACTAGCCTCTATGTATATCCTGGCGTGCCCTTATTGGGACACTGTCGAGCTATGTGACCCTGTTGGCCACAAGGGAAACACCTAGTACCTCTACCATAGCCCCTACCACCAGAGGGTGCATTGAACTACTGAACACTACCCCTAAAGGTAGATTGAGAACTCTGTGCTGGCTGTCCATTACTGAAGCGTTTAACACGCCTCCAATTCTGATCACCCCCTGCTTGATATCTGTCATTCTATCTAGGTGGAAAATCCTTTCATTTTTGCTCAGAGTTCTAGTACTGTCCACTCTGCGCTGGTGTCTATTGTGCCCTGGGTGGTCTAGCTCCCTCTGGCTATCCACTGCATGCACTAGTCTCTGTGGCTAAAGTTCTGCCTACCTGTACTCCAACATGACCACTTGAGGCCATAGCCAAATTCTCCTCAATAAGTCTGGCCTTATCCACCGCCGCCTCCATGGTCTTGGGTTCCAAAACCTGCACACCTCCACTGATTCAGGCATTTAAGCCCCTAAGAAAGTGTTGCACCAACATGCCCTCATCATCACCTCTACCTGCATACTATTTGAGCTCATAAAAATGATGCTCGTACAGCTCCACTAACATACTCATCTGATGTAGAGTGTGGAACTCATCCCCACGATGTTGTCACTAATGATCTGAGAGAAATCTGGCACATAACCTCTCAAGAAACATTTCCCAAGATATGGTACCAATATCAATATGGAGCTTTTTCTCCTCCAATATCCACCATGTGGATACAAACCCTCTCAGGTGCATAATCGCACATCTGGCTCTAGTATTGCTACCATATGGGTGCATAGCAAAGCATTTTTTTAGGTCAATCAGTCAGGTCTCTGCATCTAAACCGCTGCCCGATCCATTGAATATGGGAGGTCGAGCCCTAAGTAAATCCCTCATATGTGTAGCTACATCTGCATCTGACTAAGCTGGTACAACCCTCTCTCTAACAAAAATCTGATCTACCTCTTGCCTTGGCCCAAGACGGGCAAGAGTCTCCTCCAATAACTAACACAACTGTGCACCCTTGATCCCTGGTGGACTTGGATCTTGAACACCGCCTTCCAAAATGTTCTAAGAAGCGTACTACTCCTCACGGTCAGAATCATGAGAAACATGTAGCGGTGAGTTCTACTAACTACCCCCGTGTCTTTCTCCTCAACCACGACCACGGCCTCAACCTCTCCTAGGTGGCATGATCCTGCACAAAACACACCAAGGTGTGAGATAAGATATGCAACTTAAATCCTACACAAACAAATTAATGGTTTCCAAATTAACCCAGAATTCCTAGTTTTTAAACCTACCTCTGATACCAATTGTAAAACCCCATCCCGCAACCTAGAGGATGATGCAACACTACAAAAGCCCAACCAAATTTTTTTCCTTAAAAAGTATAACAAGATGAGTAAAGTATCCAAATCTAACCACATACATCCTCTAGGCTACGCAACGCGTCTACATGTAAACCCATTACTTATAAAATTTAAACCAACCATAGCATATGAATATTAAACCCAAGGTACAACATGCAACAAAACATTAAACCATTGCAAGTAAATCTAACACATAGAAATGTATTGAACATATTTAGACAGATACAAAACCACATAACATTCCATACACCATTAAAACCAATAATGAATAGATCAAAAATATTATTACAATTACATCACAAGGGTTCACCTCGATACAAATGAGGTATTACAATTATACATAATGATCCACAATATAATGAAGAAAGAGAAGAACAAATCCAAAGAACCACACAAGCTCCTCGAACAAGAAGATCTTGCTATCACAAACAGAAAGATAACTCAACAATGTAAGGTGCATGCCACCCAACCATATGGTACCTGTAGGCCCAACCCCCATTCTAGGAGATAGTAACAGGTAACCAAGACATCCTACTACCTTTAGACATAGGAAACATACAAAATACTCACAATACAAGTAACAAGGAAAATGGTCACATAGCTTCTATAATCACTGAATCAATAATAAACACAATACAAATAAACCAACTATTGTCATAGGAGGAGTGTCATCACAAAGGTTGCATTGGTTGTCCAAAGGAGATCTTCCTAGGTCTCGACCCCCCTCTAGGGTTATCCCGGTAACCTTTCACGATTCTGGCCCCACATGCACACCAGTGCGGAATCAATTATCTTTCAAGAAGACAAGATAACGATCTAGCCATTACAGGCCTTCCCGACTCATCTCAAGTCTCATACAAGCCCTTGATCCAATGAGCAAGGCTAATTATCTTGTTAAATGTGTTAAACTAATAGATTATTTAATTTCAACTTGATTATACTGACTTCCACATGAGTTGTCCTAGGACCACTTTGTGTCTCGACCCTCACTGAAAGCCACTCCCCTATTGACAACACATAACTCAAACTAGATACCAAGGGTAGACAATGCACTAAGAACTGACAACATTAACCAATACTCCTCAAAAGGTAACACATCCCTACGGATGTCCAATACTGAATCCAAAATGTGCACTACCCAAGAAAGACCCAAAGGGTGACTAAAATTACAACAACCCCTTATGACAATTCACAACTCTGGAAGACTTAGATTCTCATAAAAAAAAATACTCCCCCCAGTTTACAATTACATAAACATGTGCTTAATAAATACATCTTCAAGCAATTAAAGAAATGGTATCATTCGGATTTCCTAAATCCATTACGATCAATTTCGCATATTAAAATGCACCGATTAAATGTAACCCCAACTTACAAAACAACAATGAAGGAAACTAATTGTTTGTCTTTTAGTTTTCACAAGCACTCATTAAATTAACTCAAATTCTCAATAAATAAATTAAATGATTTTAATTTAATTAATCATGCTAGTAACCATTTATTGTAAAATTCAGACATTAAATAAATATATTTAATATATATATATAATTAAATATAATTAAATATATACATATAAATATATTATTTAATTAAAGAATTGTACTTTTACCAAATTTATTTAAAATTAATTACAATACCAATTTCCAATATAATATATATACATAACATATAACATACACATTAAAATAACAAGTATTAAATATATCATGTATATAATATATATACATATATTATATATTATACATGTTAAAAACAAAACAAACAAACTCAGAACTGGTGCAGTTGTCCATGGCCGAAACCCCAGTTGGGGTCACGGCTGTGTAGGCAGCGCCGGCGCTGCCTGTGAAGGTGGCACTGGCAGCGTTGCCCTCACAGCCGCCTGCCCTATGGGGACGGCTGTGGGGAAAGCTCCAGCCCCCATGCCCTCACAGTCGCCTCCCCTATGGGGACGGTTGTGGGGAAAGCTCCAGCCCCCATACCATTAACATATTCACTAAAAAAAAATCTTGCGATTTCAAAATCGCGTACGGCAATTTAAATTTTGCCTCTCTCAATTTCGTTTAAAATATAATTTCCTCAGGAAATTTACAAACTTATATTCAAATATTAAAATTTATATAAAATATATATATGTATATGTACATATATATTCCAATATATATGTATATGTACATACATATTCCGATATATATGTATATATATATATATATACAATTAAATTAATCCAAGCATTGGTTAAAATTGGGCAATAATTTTTCACAGAAGAAGTTTTCTATAGGAAAGCTCAGAGATTTCATTTTCCCAATAATTAAAAGAAATAGGGAAACTAAATAGAATAATTATTTTCTACAGAGATCTATAATTTCCTTTTTGTCAATCCATTTCAAATGATCAATTTACACATAAGATTTTTACTTGTTTTCTAAAGAGGTTCAACTTCTAGGCAATCTTTTAAAAATAAAGAAACAAGATCTTCTACAATATTGAAAATCTTTTCCCAAACATTTCCAATTTGCATTACAATAATAAAATAACTTTTCAATTCAAAATTCACAAAAACAACAAAGGAACCTGTTCTAGAAGAACTATTGCCTCAATAAATGTTGTCGAGCTTCTTTGTAGCTTCAATTTTCTAGTGTAGCCAAAGCTTCCTCCAATGCAATTGCCTCTTTCCAGAAAACACAACAACCCACAACCCAAAATTCTACAGAAAAAATTCTAAACAAATCCTCTTCCAGATCCACACTTTCCTCACCAATTTTAACAACCCTCACCAAAAACTCCCGTGAAACCACTTTCTTTACTTTCCCAAATATTTCCTCCAAGAATGAATTTTCAACAAAGAGATAACCAATTCTATCTCATAGTTATCCCACCAAATGTCATTTCCCTCAACAACCCTAAAGATATTTTTCAACCACATGCATTTAAATAAAATAACACAATTTACTATTTGCAACCAAGTTAAATACTCATATTTATTTAATTACCATTTATTTCTAATAATATAAATTACTCAACAACATAACTAAATTAAGTTAATTTATTTATTTATTCTAAAGCCTTCACCACAATGATTCTATTAATTGAATATTTAAATCAAATACACATTTAATCTACCAAATTAAACTTGCACACTAATAAAATACCTAGAACAACAATAATAAGGCTAAGACCAAAACTGAAACTGATGACACATTGTACTAGGGTAAAGGTTTGACTAGGTAGCCTGTTACTATCTCCCAATATTATTGTTGACTAGTGGACACGCTCAAACCTGTGAAACCAGGTGAAGCTAATGTATTGTACATGCAAACCTGCAAACAAGCAAATGTCGTACATGTATACAGATAATAATTCATTCACACCGTGAAGAGAGAATCGCGGAAATCACAGGGCACTCGCAAGTGACTGATGCAATACTGTTCTCTTCACCAACACAATGTAACATCAACTGACGAGATAATATATCAATGAAACTACCATAAGCATATATAGCAATGTCATCACAACTAAGCATCTATGCAAAAATAAAACATATTAAACATAATCACCATGTATATATGTGTGTCATCACATCAATATAGTCTATCATCGCTCAACTATTAGTGATAGAATAAAAATAACATAAAATAAAGTCTGAAAAAGTATCTGAGTTGTCAAGAAAACATAACAAATCAAAGGGGTGTCACAAGAGTTGCTTGCGATTGGTTTCATAACCCTAAGTGGTTGCCAAGGTAACCTATCATGGGTTTTGTAATTCAGTGGAAACCTTAATAAATAAACTTGAGGTTCATTAAATAATTAAGATAAACGGAATGCCTCACCTAGTGCCTTAATGCTTGTATAGATTAAAGATAGTTTGAGAAGGCCTGGAATGGCTTGGTCGTTTACCTTGTCTTCCTGAAAGGTAATTCGACTACACATGAGTTTGTCTAGGGGTTGGGAATTGGTAGAGACTGCTAGGGTAACTATGGATGAGATCCGATAGTCTAGGAAGATTCACTAGGGTAACTTGGAACAACTAGGTATGTGCAGGATCATCATCAAAAAAATAGACCCTTAAGTGGCAAAAAATTTAGAAAAATTAGAGTTAGGCAACTTGACGTAAAAAATTGAATAAGTTATCTATATTATTTCAAAAATATGTAAGAACAGAATTTTTAGCGAATTGAATGTAGTTTCTAAACTACTAGGGTTATTTAAAAAAAGAAAATCTATTTCAAGGTGAAATTTTGAAATTTCAATTCAAGAGCAATTAAATTTCAATGGAAAAATAAGTAGGTGTCTGTCTGACCACCCTAACCACAATAAAATGATGATATTTTTTAATAAGATTTTACACATAAGTAGAGGACTCATGTTCAGATGTGATGCATATTTTTTTGTAATTTTTTTCAAGTAAATAATTAATTATGAATTTTTTATTACAACTTTAAAAAAATATAAAAACTCGTATGTCTGACCACCTTAACTTGGAAAAAACTTCATGAAATTCATTTTTTATTATTTTAATCCTATACTATCTAAAGCATAGAATGTGATGCATGTTTTTTATTCCAAAAATGTGATACCGTTTGAAAGCTATTGATGTTTTTCAATTAGCCTATCAATTAGGACTTTAGTCATAATTCAAATAGAAAATGAATAATAATTATTTATTAAATTTAAAGTAAAGCATAATTTATATTGGTGGAAAGTTGGGAATATCCTTTAAAAACCCTTTTCATTTCATCAATTTTGGGTTAAAAAAGGTCGTCAGCCACATACCCTACAAATACCCATCATATCGCCACTTTTTGGCCCATCATGATCCTACACATACCCAACTATGTGATGACACTCTATCCTGAAGCATGTTTGTGGTATCTTATGTAGAGACACCTTTGTTACTGTTGTTGCCTCTAGGAGTTTATTTTTTATCTTGTAATTTAGATTCTGTCATGTCGTTGTGTGTTGTCAGCCATGTAATGTTATGTCTATTCTTTGTTGTATGTTTGATTGTTTTGTGGACCTATCATTATATCCTAGCACGAAGGGAGTGAACCTTTGGGTTTCACGTGGTATGAAGTAAACCATGCTATTACCTTCATTGGATACTCTTATAGATGATACTATACTTGTAGCAGGTTCTTGTTTCATCATTGTTTGTGAAGATGGACGCTGAATGTGTTCAAAGACATGGATGTTAGTTATGCTGACATCTCTATCTTCTTTATTTATTTACCTCATGTGTATTAGTGTACTCATTGTATCGACATTATGATGTATCAAGATTTATATAATCTCACTTGATGTAATCTGGTTATATGTAATCTGACTGTAAAACGGTTTTTGAAAATTGGATCATTCATCGATATAATATGTATTTATGTTTTATGACTTTAATATTATGATGTGTTGCTCTTATTTATAATGTTTAAGTATCGTCGTCTTGGAATCCTTAAGATAGTTATGTAATTGAATGACTTTAAAAAAAATGTATCCGGTTAATTTGTACTTTATGCTTTGTTTTATTGGATTCCCTGGCGAGGCATTACATTAATCAAGAGATACAAGACACATCAAAGAATTCACATCAAAAAAACATTTAGGATGTAAAAAACATTCAAATTTCAAAATTCTTAACTTTTAGGTTATTTTCTAGAAGAGTTTTATAATGAATTTAAACCATGTAGATCCCATAACCTTTCACAGCTCATCTAATGAAATTTGAATGTCTATATATAGAGAATTTTTGGGAAGCTAAAATATGACCTAGCCAGGTTATAAGATGAGGGAATTGTTGGCTTGGCCAAATATCTTTTTCTTTGTATTTATAAATTATTACAACATCTTGTATGAAAACATAATAAAATTTAAAAACATGACTCTAGCCAAATTCAACACATTCATATTTTAATTTGAAGAGATCGGGAAAGTCCACACAAAGAGAGCTATTTTGATCCCAAGCATCATCGTAGAAAATAGCACTATCACCCTTCCCTAGAATGAAAAAGACACTAGATTTAGTTAAATTACTACCTAAATTCAAATTTCTCCATATTTGAGATCCCCTACCGAGAGTTGGTATCCTAGAGATGAAAGAATGATTGTCTGAATCCAAGTACTTGAGCTAAATAATTATTCCTCATAAATCAGTTTCCTTCACACATCATTTCTAATATAGTTTAGTAGGAAGAGCTATATTATTAAGAAGGTAAGATCTCAAATCTAAAATACCTCTATCTTTAGGCTAGAAAATTTTATCCTAACTAACCATAGGCCGAATTTTCTTAAAAACAAAAACCATCTCATCTAATGATCAAAAACATACAGAACACCTTTTGGAGCTACAAAGACTCATAAATCTATAATTAGAAGAGCTTCAATTACAGTTTTAATGAATACTATAGAACTAACCAAAGAGAAATATCTATGTGTCCAATGATTGATATAAACTGAACATAATCCATCATTACATTACAATCCTTTTTCGTTAGACAATAGGAGAAATAAGGATCCCTAAATACTTGAAAGGTGTAGAAGCAATTTGAAAATGATGTAAAATTCTACCAAATTCAAAGAATATGCAGACTATCATATACCAACATGCCATGAATATAGTTGTTATCCATAAAAAGATATGGCACTGTATGGACTTAAAATATGTTGTTTTCCTCTAAGTTTCAAGATTGCAGATTAATATCAAATATTTGTTGCAACTAAAGATCTTAGCGATTAAGACTTTTATCATTTCGTTTGGTCATAATCAATTATGGTATGACCTCGGAAATGTAACTAATTCACCATCCTATTATTAAACACTAGATTTAATGGTGATGTTACCTAGGATTTCCAGTAGGTGAGACGATAAAGATACATCTGTCGATTTAAACAAGAAATCAAAAATGAGTTATCGGCCTACGTTCGTCTTCTCATGTCTGGGTTATTTTGAAATTATGGATTTAGCAATAATCATAGGGGTGAAATGAGATAGCAAACGATTCCCATATTTGTCGAATTAAATCAAAAAAGCATATCCATCTTCAAATGCATTTTAATCAAATGAAACTGGCGAGTAGTAACCCTTATTAAATCTATAAATACCTATCAATCCATGCTCCTTACACAAATACTGTAAGAAGAACCATAAGAAATTTTAGTATAAATTGCTAGAGATAAGAGAAGATGGTGGCTGGAAGCGTAACCATAGAAGTTGAGTCTGAAGTGGCAGCAAAGAGATTGTGGAATGCGCTTGTGAAGGATCATGCTCTCATTGCCAGGGAGATACCAGAGTTATGTGCAGGAATCACATTTCTGGAAGGCAACGGCGGGGTTGGCAGCATCAAGCAAATCAACTTCACCCCTGGTATGTACGCACATGTATAGGGCATCTATTCCTTAGTTAGCATTACAAGCTTTTAATTAGAAAGTATATTGCCATTATTATATGAAAGTGTTAGTGCAGACTCGACGGAGTTTAGCTATGTGAAGGAGCGCATTGATGTCCTTGACGAAGAGAACTTTATTTACAGCTACACTGACTTAGAGGGAGGTGAGCTTGGAAAGAATTTGGCATCTGCTCAGTTCACCCTTAAGCTGAGTCCAAAAGCAGAGGGTGGAAGCCTTGTGACTCATATCTGCAACTTTGACACTCTCCCTAGCGTTCCTCAAGAGGAAGCCAAACTTGAGGCGATGAAAGCCTAGCTCATCGCTTTGTTTAAGAAGATGGAAGCGTATGTCATCGCTAATCCTACATTATATAATGCATGACATACTTTGTCCTATTATGATATTGCTATCAGGATTCAACCGTGTAGTTTCGAGTCAAACTCTTTGACCCATGTTTCATGAGTAGTGGTTCAACAAGAACCCATCTCTCATGATATCGAATGGTCCACTTAGCACTCATTGCATCTAGATGACGCTCACAGAGGTGATGCTCACTTCGTCCTTACAATAATGGTCAATAGTAGACCTCCCTCATTTATGTTATTTATTTCAAGTCTTCAAGTATTTTCACCAAAAAATACGGGAATTTCTTTTCCATAGTGCATTGTATTACTGCTCTAATTTCACATACGGATTCGACTCTCGACGGGCGAGAGTTTAATGACGAAGGTTTCTTTCTTCCAGGGAAAACTAACCACGTGATGTTATATTTTCAAATGGTACGTGGTTTAATATTTCCGCAAAATTTATGTTTAAGTTGAAAAGAGAAGAGAGAATATACTGATATTATAGTCAACAATTAAATTTTTTATTTGACATGGAGAAATCATTATTTAGAAATGGATTTAGTATTCT
Organism: Sequoia sempervirens; assembly: GCA_007258455.2. NCBI lineage: Eukaryota > Viridiplantae > Streptophyta > Pinopsida > Cupressales > Cupressaceae > Sequoia > Sequoia sempervirens. Next base: position 148,346,500 of record VDFB02256132.1, on the reverse strand, counting down.
TTTAGTAGGCTTAAATATTATTTTGAAACTAATTTTAAAAAATATTTTAAATGCATGGTATAAATATTGAAATAAAACTTTTAGATATAAAAGAGGTATAAAAAAATCTATAGAAAAAAAAGAAGTTTGCAATACTCATAATGCATTTTGATTTTTTTGTTTTTTCTTGAATTTTTATTATATTTCTTTTTTATCTATGGTCTATATATAAATTTAAAATACATGGTAAATATATGAGATGATGGTTGGGGTTTATTTTTTTCTTTAATCCTACACTTTTCTCTAAGAAATTCCTTGCAAATGATGATTCTAAGGAAGTTCACTCTTAGTCTAACATAAGGACAAAATTCATGATCAAACAACATAAAGAGAAATAATAACATATGAAAGAAAGAGTTGCAATGATCATGTATTGCTCCCTAACAAATCCATCAAAGGATGATGGGCATCTATGAACTCTTTATAATTTAATATTACGACTAAGTCTCTAAAATAATCATTTATCTTGAAACTATATTATAAATAAAACTAACTTATATGAGACAATTGAATACCCATTTTCTCTATCACTATCTCAAAAAAAAATTGTCCTACATTATATAAGGATGGATTTTAGAAAATCAACTAAAGGCCCATGTACACATTGGCAAGAAAATAAGGATCAAGCTTTATTAATTATTTAATATCATTTTCATAAACATGATATGACTCTTTAAATTGTTTATGTTATCTCTCCATAAGCTATCAAATTTGAAGTTATTTTATATGGGTATGAAAAGAAAGTTAAGGTTCATGCTTAATTCATTAGATATAACTTTTTCAAATTTCAAATTAAGATAAATGCATTTTTCCTTTATCTATTAATGAATAGCTTGATTTATGTAATTCTATTTTATGGAACTCAAGCTACAAAATGCCTCCTAATTTGAAGAATGAGAAGTCTAAGTAAACTATGATAAATACCTTTAATCTCGTTATTCAAGTATAAAAATTTTCTCATAAAAATTTATATTCATGAAAAGATTTATAGCATTCAATAAATAATAACTAAAACAATAATAATACAGACATATGTGAATAAAAAAATCATAATTCTTCAAACAATAGTAAAATAATAAAGATAATTTTCTATTCAAATTATCAAAGAATCTTACATTGGTTATCAGAAATAAAACTAAATAAATCCTTTATAACCATATGAAACAATATCAATATTACGTTAGTTTCCTCCTGAATTCCCTTGCACCTTTTCAAACAATATTTTCTTATTTTTACAAGTAAATCCTATTCCTTTATAAGGAGGGACAATGCTCACCTAAATTGATGATTGCTACTCTACCCTTCATAAAACTTTTGAGTATGATGTGGAAAACACCTTTCATAGAAAAATAATAAATTAAATAGTATACAATCGTAATGGATAAAGGTTAGAAAAGATAAAAATACCTTGACATGCTCTAAGTTTGGTAGAGCAAAGAATATCTCTAACTACCTATACTTTGTTTGTATTACTCAGCCAAGTTCGTAACACCCTACTCAACAATAGTAGAATTACACTCAAGCAACATCAAAGTAGAGAAGATGGATTCTTTCGAGGCTTGAAGAAGTAGTAACCCTAATGTAATAGGGTTGTGTGGGTAATTCATTATAATGTCTAAATTTCAAATTATTTTTTGTGTTTAATGTTAACACTTGTTGTAATTATGTAATTAGTTTGTTCAATCATAGGTTTTATGCGACTCTAGGAAAATTCACTGCAAACAATTCATAGATAAAAAATTCACCGCCAACAATTGACCATAGGAAAAGTCACAATTGACCATAGGAAAAGTCATTGCCATGACAAATTCACCTCAAGTAAAATTCACCAGCAGCAATTCACGACCATAGAAAATTAACCGTATTAACATTTTTTAATATATATTTCCAAAACTTTGAATTTTTTACAAAAGAATAATTTGATTTATGATAATAAAAAATTAATTTCATTAACTTTAGAGAATTTGATTTATGACAATGAAAATATTTTTTTTTTTCAATATATTTTATTTTATTAGCAATCGATTATATATATGAGAACTATATAATCCAATAATTGGTATTGTTAGCTATATCCCACAAGCAATCATAAATATAACCGGTTATGTCATACTTAGCAAATGAAAATAAAAAAAATAAAATAATGCAAATGAAAATAAAAGATATGAATAGAAATTACTATCAACAAAACCTAACACAAAAATAAATCAATTTTTAATATATTATCATGTTAAAAACATTCATATCAAAATAAACATAAAAATAAGTAAAAAATTGAAATTGTCAATAAATTGTAATGGAGGTGAAAATTATTGTTTTTGCGAAAACAAATCAAAGTTTTCAAAATATATATTAAAAAATATTAATCTGATTAGCAGCCATGAATTTCTCAGGGTGTATTTTACTTGTGATAAATTTGTCATGATGATGAATTTTCATGCGGTGAATAAATTGTTGATGGTAAATTTGTCATATACCATTTTATGCTCCTCCACTAATCCTTAACCCTTAGATTTTTTATATAAAGATTCACAAGTAGAAAAAAATTCATTGTAGGCTTTTGCTCTTTGAGCACTCACTATGTATATCTAGTTACCATATGAGCATGTGAACACCATTAGTTTTAACCCCGAAACCCTTCACTATATGCGAAATAGCTAATAATTAGGCCCCATATACTTATTCTCTATTGAAATGCTATTTGATATCCTTGTTCCCATACTGAGAACATGGTTTATGCTTAACGGTTCTATTACATTGTCACCATTACATTTTCTGATTTAGTTATAAAATTGTAACTCTATCCAGTTTGTGTAAATGTACATTTTCTAGGGGAGAGGGTCCAATAGTGGTGTGGGTACCAATAGTTGTCATAGTACATGTACATTCAAAGCCTGATATTTTAAATGTATGGAACTAGTACTTGTAAGAGAGGACCTAATAGTTGAATAAAATATGCCCATTACATTCAAAAAGCAAAAAATCATATGATGCCACATTAACACACTAAAAAACATGACTTAATGCATCACTATTGGTCTAACTTTTTTATACGAAATATTTGAATTTTCCATATCCTTGGCCACTCGGGAATATAATTTTTTAATGTCAGTGTTACATGTTCATTACTATGTCAACCCATAAAGTTAAGGTGCATCACTATTGGACCCTTTCCCCTAATCTGCAATAATATCGATTATGCATTTTGACCCTTCATATAGTATCAGAGCAGACAATTAGAAAGATGAGAAGCTCCCCTGGAGATAGACGAAGAAGAATGTAAGATTTAATCATAATGAAGCAAAAAATTCCATATCTGGTGTGCAATAGTAAGGAAGTAAAGATCGATCTGCTCAGCAGTGTGGAGGAAAAGATATAGAGAGGTGTCCAAATCAGGAGAATAGAAGGCGCAAGACTCAAATCTGCTGCGGTGAGAAGGGGTGAGTTTGAAGGTTTGAGAGAGAAAAATGTGAGCCATGGATAGCACAGCAACCATTTTCCTATTCCAGGAAATATCAATTGTTTTGATGATATCTTTATAGCAGGCAACGTCTGCAAGGGATTGAGGACTTTGACGCTAGAACAAAGCATATACGGTGTATGTAGACTATAGAGCATCAATCGAGATTCAAGACATTCCTCGATAAGATCTTTTTCGTTCCTCCTCTTTCTTCAGTGCAATGTAGAAGAATAGAAAAATGACAATGAATGAGTGAACACGAATATGACATCAGAGCCCATGGAGATGGATCTTCAAAGTTAATATCGAGGTTAATTTTTTGTGATATTTAAGGGGAACTAGGTCAAGTGTGACAGAGCGCACGGTTTAAGCATTTGTAGAGGAGTTAGAGTTGTATTGAAGAGAAAATGTTCATACAATATACTAGAATCTAGAAAAGAGCATCTCAGCCTGAGAATACAGTTGAATAGCAATAGCAATTATGCCTTGTGAAAATTTGATTCTAGTGGCAGTGTGAAAGTTTTTGAAGATTTAAGTTATCATATTGCCATAATATGTGCAGCGATAAAGAGTGAACGCCAAGCAAAGGGCATGTGAAGAAACAAAGGTGGAGCGCTGGGTTTGGTGTCATAAAATCTCCAAAGGCATATTCATAATTCCATAAAAGTGTATTAATACTTGTTGAATAATTGTTTTTGAAGATTTAAAAGGGGATTAAAAGCACATTTTTTATAAATTAAATGATTCTCAGTGGTTGATTATTTGAAATGGTTTGTTGTGCAAAAGGAGAGGATTAATGTGGTAAGTGAGACTTATGTTTTAAATTGAAGTTTGGATATGTAATAGTCTTGATCACATTGGAGAAAGTAAATATAGAGGGTAGTTTGTATGATATCTAACTCCACAAGTGTTGTTAAGGTCTTCTCTCTCATTGATCACACATTTAATCTCGTATATGCTATGTGTGCCTTTGTGAATTGGTATTTTGGTGAGGGTATAGAAGAAGGAGAGTTATCCAGAGGCCAAGAGGATGAGCACCCATCAAATTATCCAATCAACAGTGAGATAATCATTCATTAACAATATATGAGGATTCATAAATGGTTACATAGTCATCTGAATGTATCTCTTATTAGTGGTAACTTGGACATAATTTTCTTTACAAGAGTCTATTCAAATTCAATTATTTTTATGAGTATTGTAAGATGTCAAGTAGTTTATATATCTTCCATGAGATGTGCCAATTAGGTAATCTATCTTCTTACTTTCGATGCTTGGGAGATTGAATTATAAAACATTAAAAAAAATTCTAAGTATCTTGTAGATGAGTTGAGATTGAGCATTTTTTCAAGGAAAATAATTGATTATTTCCTTGCATGTGATTGGAGGCTAGTGACATGGGAGGATGGAGGAATTTTTGTAATATCAAGTTAGATTCTCACTTTGAGATGGTGCTTTGTATGAGAAGATTTATTTGCTTTCTTCTTTTGGTGCTGATGGGTTTTCAAGAATACATATACTATGAAGTTTTTTTTTGGAGACAACTTTAAGAGATTTGGTGTTGAACTCAATATTTTCTAGTGAGTTTATGAGATTTTGACGAAAAAATATACCCTTCTAAGGGTCATTAGATAGCTTGATGGAGCTCTGTTACAACTCAACATGGATTGTTGTCGAGTAATTCAAGATTTGATAATTCAAGAGTTCAAGAAAATAGTAGTCCAAGAATCTGGGAATTCAGCCTGAAGCTATAGCCTTTCGAGGGTCATGAGGAAACTTGATGGAGTTCCACTTGATTCAGGATTTGTTTCTTCAAAGGAATATCATCTCATGAATATACATCTATTTTGTAATCAACAAGTTATGTTATGTAAGACTTGAAGGGGGTCCTTCAACAAGGTGAATTCTAAGACTTCAAGGATACATTAGTAGGAACAATGTAATAAAGGGAGAAATGTTAGTGTAGCAATTATACTTAACTGTTAGATTACATTGTCACCATTATGTTATTTTTGAAAGAGGAAAAAATGGGTTTTACAGGGACCCGAAACCACAAAGTTTACCAACAAAAGAAGAGATCATCAAAGATCCCAAAAAATAGAGAAGTTGTAGAGAAGACAACAAAATGACAAAGCCATAGCCATCGAAAAAGCCAGCAAGGGCCATAGAAAAGACCCTAAAAGACCAGACAAAATGCCAGTAGCAACTAAACTTGGGACTTTAATGTTTCCAAAGTCTCAGCTTCCATTTTGTTCATTTCCTGAACCCACCTCTTTAAGATCTAGACCATCTGGGTAGTAGGAGGCACCTTCCTCTTAAGGTTGGCACGGGTCCTTTTCGATATTCCTTGGTCCTCGTTCTTGCTTTTATCCTTGTTCTCTTCCAGATCAACAACTAGCGAGCCCTGTTGCGACTTTTCCAACTTTTCAGATATTGCACTAATGATAATGGCATTGTGCCTTGCCATTCTATGGTTTTGTTCCACAACAATTTTCATGTTATTTTTTATTTTAACAATTTCAGGTTCTAGAGTCTTATACTTGTCCTCAATGTCATCATCTCCCATTCCAGTATTGTTCTTTTTTCATTTTCCTTCTTGATTGCTAAGAGTGGACAACTTCAATTCTAGTTCCTCCAAATTTCTTTTTAGAACCCTATTTTTGAGATTAAGATCATTAATTTCTTGTTAGGCCCATTTCATAACCTTGAAAATATCAGCAATGCTACTTCTAGTTGAGGCAAGGATATCTCCAGATTAATCCAAGACTAAAATAAGGTTAAAATCAATTGGGTTAGGGGAGTTGGGAAATCTGGTACCATCATCTCTGAAAGAGGTAGGAGGGGTAGAGACAGAGTTTCTACTAGCTTCAGGGTTCTCAGTTTTGTCCTCCAGAGAGTCCGTAGAGTAGGAAACCAACTTATTGGCAGGGGAACCCTTGAGAGCGGGAATCTTTAAGGGAACCGAGCAGTCAGGGTAGATCTCAGGGTTAGCTTTCGCGAGATGGGGTTTACAAAAAAAAATCTATTTGGTGTCAATTTAAAATTTCAATGCAGTAGTACTTAAATTTTAGGGAAAAACTAAGAAGTAGGTGTCATTGACCACTCTAACCACAATAAAATGATAATATTTTTTATAATATTTTTTATATATAAGTAGAGGACTCATGTCTCGATGTGATGCATATTTTTTGTAATTTTTTCCAATTAAATAATTAATTATAAATTTTTATTACAACTTTTAAAAATATAAAAAACTTGTATGTCTAACCACCTTAACTTGGTCAAAACTTCATGAAATTCAATTTTTATTTTTTTAATCCTATAATATGCTAAGCATAGAATGTGACACATGTTTTGGATTCAAAAAATGTGATACCCTTTGAAAGCTATAGATTTTTTTTCAATCAGCCTATCAATTAGGACTTTAGTCATAATTCAAATAGAAAATGAATAATAATTACTTATTAAATTCAAAGTAAAACAGAATTTATATTGGTGGAAAGTTGAGAATCTCCTTTAAAAACCTTTTTCGTTTCATCAATTTTGGGTAAAAAAAAATTCGTCAGCCACATACCCATCATATTGCCACATTTTGGCCCATCATGATCCCACAAAGCATGTCGTTTTTTCTTACCAGCTAAGTTATTTGACATGGCTCATTAAATCTCTTGATTTTGATGTACTTAGCCCTTTTCCCTATCATCATTAAAGATATTTTCCTATTTCCCATGCATTGCATCATAATCTAATAAGGCCCTAACTTCAGCTCCCAAGTCCCTAAAATTTTGCCACGTGTTCAAACCTTGCCTCTTAACCCCCTCACTCACAAAGTTATCTACCACGATGTTAGCTTCCCTATAGATGTGTGATACTTTAACTTTATTGAACTTGTCTAGAATATATTTTGCTTCGTCAGCCCAATTCTGTATAGACCAGGAGGGGGGGTCCTACCTAGGAGACAGTCAATGATGTTTTTGGAGTCCTCTTCAAGCCATAAATATTTTATATTCAGATTATGTGCTAAATTTAAAAAATGAAAAGCTCCTATACCCTCCGCAACATTGTTGGTTTGATGACCTAGGGAAATGGCCACAACCGCCATAACGTTACCATTTGAGTCCCTTAGCACACCTCCACTTCCGACTATCCCTAGATTTCCCTTCACAGCACCATCATAGTTGGCTTTAATCTAGCCGTTTGGAGGAAAGGCCCAACATAGGCCCTCCCTGCTTTTCTTAGTTGGCTTGGATGCCTTAGAAACATCCATTTTAATATTCCAATTCTTGGTTATCATTAGATCATAGGGAGTACACACCACAACTTCAAGGTTAAGAGCTTTTTGGGGAATAACATTGAAGTTTTCCTTTATAAGCCTTTTTTTTTTTCAAAAACATTAGTCTCTGACATCTCCTTATCCCTGAAAAGTTTGTTATTACGTTCTTTCTACACTCCCCAAGCAACAAAAGGGAAAATAAAAGCCCATAAGCTTCGAATGAAAGGATTTTGAGATGGGGCTTTCCATTGAGAAAAGAAATCTTCAATGGACTGGGGGAACACCCAAGAAATATTCTAGAGGGCTAAAAAATTTCCCCAGATTGTAGAAACAAACAGACAGTGGAGAAACAAGTGGTTTGTTGACTCTGCCTCACACTTGCAAAGGTAACATCTATTAGGGATTTGAAATCCCCGTTTGCAAAGATTATCCACAGTGAGCACCTTATTTTGAAGTAGAATCCAAAAGAAAATGTTGAATTCAAGTGTCAAGTGTTTAATCCATGCTTTAGACCACAAAGGAGGGGAGGCTTGAGAAAGGGACAATAAAGAAACAGCTGAAGAAATAGAGTAGTTACCCAAAGGGTTGTCCATCCAGACAAGATTATCGTCCAATTGAAACTTTCCCAACCTCATAGCCCTTAAGGAAGATTGAAGCTGAGCCAACTCTTGGCTAACCACACAAATCCACCTAGTCTCCTTCATTCCAATAATCTTTAACATGTACTCTCCAAAAGCTGCTTTGCAAAACTCAACCCATCTGTTGAATCTTTAAATTTTGATTAAGGGATCCTTAAAGGCCATCTGTCCTCCCAAAACTTGGCTTGATTTCTGCTTCTAATTTGCCATCCTACCCCAAAATCCAAGATCTTTCTACCAACAATCATATCATTCCAGCAAGTTGAACCACGAGGAAGAATAGGAGAATCCAATAAAGCTTTGAGGGATGCACAGTTGGTCATATATTTACTTCTTAAAATATATTTCCATTCTCCAATAGACGAGAAGGATCTCCATATTTGTTTAGTAAGAAGAGTCTTATTAATCATTCTAATTTTTCTAAGACCTAAACCCCCCAAGGTTTTCGGTCTTCAAACCAAATCTCATCCTATAAGAGGCATCCTCTTTCTCTCCTCCACACCAGACCAAAGGAATCCTTTTTGGATCTTTTCAATGGCGTTTGCATATTTAGCAAGAATTTTGAGAAGGCTTAAAGCATAAACTAGGAGATTCTGAAGAGAAGCTTTGAGAACTTGAATTTTTCCAGCTTGTCTCAAAAGAGCTCCTTTCCATCCTACCAACTTCTTACTGAACCTATCAACCAACGAGCACAAAAAGGATTCCAAAGGTTTAAGACATAGTGGTAGTCAAAGATAAGTAGAGGGTAAGGATTCCACTCTACAACCAAGGATTCTTGCAATCTTGACCTGTCTATGCTTAAGGGTATTAAAGAAAAAAATGGAGCTCTTCTATTTGTTGACCATCTACCTAGCCGCCTTCTCATACACGTCCAAAGTTTTTTTCAAAGTCATAGCCTTAGTCACTGTAGATCTTCCCATCAGCATAGTATCATCAAGAAACTACGAGAACAAATCAAATTGGTAGATGAAGGACTAAGAATAGCAAGAGACCTCTATTCAATCAAACTTTTAAGATTCCTTCCCAAGCTCTCAGCCATGATTGTGAATAGAATAGGAGAGATGGGATCACCCTGTCTTAGGCCTCTTGAATTTTGAAAGAATCTAGAGGGAGACCCATTCACAATGATAGAGGTGGAGATGGTAGTAACCAATTGATTCACCAACTAAATGACTCTACTACTAAAACAAAACACCCTAAGAATTTTGAATAAAAACTCCCAGTCAACATGGTCATAAGCTTTAGAAATATACAACTTAAGAAGAAACCCTTTAGTTTTAGATTCCACAAGTGAATGGATATTCTCATGGATAGTAACTATAGATTAATATTTTCCTTCTAGGAACAAAACGATTTTTTTGAGGGGATATCAATGAAGGAAGGATAGTAAGGATCCTTGATGTCAAAATCTTATATATAATTTTATAGAAAGAGTTACAAAGACTAATAGGTCTAAATGCCTCAAACTCCATAGCCCCAAGTTTCTTGGGAACAAGGACTAGAAAAGTAGCATTTAATTCCTTCAGAAGACTTCTGGACCCAAATAATTCCTTAACAACATTCACAACATCCTTTTCAACAATTTCCCAAAACCATTGAAAAAAGAACATAGGAAACCCATCAGGGCCATGGTTCTTGTTCCCTTCAAAGGAAAAGACAACTTTCATGATTTCCTCCTTAGAAGGGATGGCAGAAAGATTATCATTATCTTCCATCCCAACAACCTTAGGGATAGCCTCTAATATAAAATATTGGTCATTATGGTTGACTTCCCCATTCGCTGAGAGAAGGTTGTTAAAGAAGCGGACAACTTGCTTTTTGATGTCTTCCTCTTCCTCATATCTCATGCCATTAACTTCTATGTGAGAAATTCTATTAAAAGCCTTGTGTTTTGAGGCAGACAGATGGAAGTACCTGGTGTTTCTATCTCCAGCTGAGAGCCAGAACACCCTAGGTCTCCGCCTCTAGAGCTCCTCCTTTTTAGCTATAATATCATGCAGCTTCACTAGCAACTCATTTTATTTTTCCCTATTATTTTCAATGTATCCTTCCCTCTAAATTTTATCCTGGATCTCTGAAAGCTCCATTTGAAGTTTAGATTTAATGCCAAAGATGTTTCCAAAGGATTATTTTTTCCAGCTTCTTAATTTGTGTTTGACTTCCCTCAGTTTTTTAGCAATTCTGAACATAGCACTGGTACCCAAAACTTCAATATTCCACCATTTCCTAATTTCATCAAAAATATGGGGGTGGGACAACCACATTCTTTCAAATCTAAAGGGAGAGTTCTTCTTCACCTTTATAGGGTCCGCGAGAAAAATTATAGGAAAATGATAAGACCTCACTCTAGAAAGAGCTTTGAGAGAAAAGTAGTAGTTTATAAGCCATTGATCAGAAATTAAAGTTCTATCTAACCTTGAATCATTTCCTTACCGGTTCTTCTATTTGACCAAGTGTACACAGATCCTTGTAAATCAAGATCAAACAAAGCCTTGTTGTTGATGAAGTCCAAAAGATTATATTTACTCTCCTGATTCACGTAAGATCCTTCAAATTTTTCTTCATTCAGGAGGGGACTGTTAAAGTCTCCCATTACAACCTAGTGGTCATTATCAAAGATCCTACAAAAATCAGAGAGCTCATTCCAGAAATATTTTTTGGCTCCTTTCCCATTAGGAGCATAGATATCGACTAAATCTAGCTAAAAATGTCTCGAATATGTGTGAATTTAGTAGCCACATGATTAGTGCTCTCTAGAAAAGGTTCCCCTTTAATAAGGTTCTAGTTCCAAAAAGTAGCAATTCCTCCTAACGCACCATCTGAACTATTTCCTTGGATTCCATAGTTCTTAAACATTTTAATCTTCTCCACCTTATCTTTGGACATTTTAGTTTCTTGTATGATAAGAATATTAGGTATATGATCCCTAACAAAATTGTGCAAAACATCCCTCTTATGAAGGCTATTAAGCCTTCTAATATTCCAAGACATAATCTTCATAACTTACCAGGGGATTGAAGAATCTCCGGAATAGTCTTTTGAAGACAATCCAGTATGTCCTGAAAGCTTTCATGCTCTCTCTACCATTTACCTGACCTTCTTCCTTGGCTTAACTTAGTAGCACCACAATTCACCTTTTCTCTTGTTCTAGTAACAACTCTGGACACTCAGAGTATTCTGATGTTTACTTCTCTCCTTTTTCTTCAAATGAGAGAGGACTTCTTCCCAATCAGTATCTTCTTGACTCTCCAACTCTCTCCCAGATTCCCATTCTTTATCATACATTCTTCTTTGCTCGCAGGGGAGAGTATCCAACTGGCCATTCTTGAGCTGGTTCAAATTTTCACTTGAAACTTCAGTATTCTGGCTCAAATTCTCAAAGGTGTCCTTGACAAAATTTGGAGTAGTTTTTTCTTAGAGTTTAAGAGGGTCGCTCGGAGGGAAACATTCTATACAAGTAGTAGTTAGGATAGGGATGCCAATATCCAAAGACAAACCCTACATGGGTATATCCTCCAGTCCAGGATACCCATTATCTTTTCCTTCTGATAAAATCTTAGGACTAGGAGAAACAAAGTCCTTATCCCTTTTACCTTCCCCAACATTCTCCAAGATTTATTCTCCATCTTCCTTTGGACCAGAATTACTTTCTGCCCCTATTTGTTGATTCTTCTAAACATCAAAATCCTTGGGTTTTGTTTCACCATTGATACCAGTGGTACTCCTCTAATCTTCATATTTTTTTCTAGATTCCTCATTAAGGGTATTGGTACTGCTTGGTTGCCCTTCCCCTTCAGATTTCTTTCTCCAAACAGTCTTAGGGTTAGATTGAAGGTTTTCTTTGTCTTTGCTGGCATTTAATGGGAATTTCTTAGCCCAATGCCCCATTTTTCTGCACTTAAATCAAGCAAAGGGAATGGACTCAAACTTTATAGTTTGTGTCCAAGTTTCCAACTTAGACTATATATCTATTGAAGAAGGGAGGTCAGCATGTTGTGAAACTCCCACATAGATTCATGCAAACACCAATTGCTTTCTAGTTGGTGTCATAGGTTCAATAGATAGAAGCTCTCCAAAAGAACTAGCAATGCCATTGAAGACATCCTCATTCCAATATTCTAGAGGGAGACCCGGGAGCCTAGCCTAAACTGGAAAATTCTCAAAAATGGAATCAGAGAGATCTAGACAAGAGGTCCATTTCTTAAGGGATAGGGAAGATTTTCCTATGACCCAAGGTCCACCACTCCTCACAGCCAATATGTCCTCCTTGTAGGTGAACTCAAAGGAAAAAAAACCTCTAGGAAGAGCAGCCACCGTAACCTTCCCATTGATTCTCCACTTATTTTTGACAAACTCCCTAACCACCTCAACATTTGGTCTAGGGCCCATCAACTTACCGACCAGAAATTTTTCCATCAAAGCAATATTATGTTCAATAATCAAATCAGGCACAGAGATGGCAAACTTAGTTTTCACTGTGTCAGAAAAATTACGCACTGGAGGGAAGACCAATTTTCCATTTGGTTTAACACCAAACAACGAAGACCAAGGTTTGCACTTTGCTCCTTCCCTATCAATGGTCCCTACTACTTCATTGGTATTTTTTCCTTTCTGTCCTTCAGGTGACCCACCAAATTTGTCTTCCCTCCTAGGTCCACCTGAAATTTGTTTCTAGTGTCCTCATCTGATTCATTCTTACCTTTCTCCTCGCTCGGAACATGCGCTGATTTTTCCTAGGATTCCTCAGATCCTGCTCCATGGCCTACTCCAATGTTCAAAGATATGAAATCCTACTTTTCCCACCCGTCGACCTATTAGAACTGTAAAATTCTGAATAATTTCACAAGTTTTTCATACCCTTGAGTTTCCAAACGAGTCTTCATCATAAGCAAAGGGTCCTCTCTTCACAACATTTTTCCCATATTCAACCATGAGATCCCATAAGTCCATCTAGGTTTGAATATTCCATATTATAATTCCTATCGGCATGAAGAAATAAAGCTCTCCCTGACTCATTGTGTAATTTTGCTAATATATATCTATTGTAGGTCTATCGGCAAGACTTCTTTGATGTCACACCGATTGGAATTCATCTACAGGAACCTATCGGCAAGACACATTCATGGTATCGGCGACAGAAAGGGAACACTTCAGCCCAACCAAATGGCTTCAATATGAGGTCTTGGTGAATACATTGGGTCTTGCCGATAAAGTTGTTATGGGGATTCTATTGAATAATCATCGGGGTAGGGTCATGCAGTCTTTCTGACCCATATGTCACACCGATAAGATAGACATCAATAAGACTAAATGGTATCAGAGTGAGGTCTTAGCGAATGCCTTCGGTCTCACCAACAATGCCCAGGAGAGTTCTATCAACCATTTTCGGAGTAAGGTTATACAGTCTTGCCGACTCTTTTGTCACGCCGATATGTTGTTTCATCGGCGAGATAGCTCATATGTCTCAGCAACAAGAATGCATCACGGGGTTTTTCGGTAAGACACAAGGTGTTTTATGTAACCTCTTCCCAACTTTGAATTGTCACAGCAAAACACATGACGAAGGGCGACTGTCGGCGAGACTCCAATTGTCAATGTGATAGGGGGACATTATATCGATCATACTGATGAATGACTATCGGCGGAACATTAGCCTTCGGTATGACTACAAGATGTCTTGGCGAGTGTTCAACGAATGTTAACAAAAGCCCAAATACAATTGAGCATCGACGTTTGAATGCAAAATGATGTGTCTTTTCAAATACTGATGTATAAATATTCATTTTCAATTGTAAGAGAAGAGTAGAATAGGGTAGAAGATAGTATAGGAAAAGATATAGTAGAACACAATGTTTTTGCAAATATGAGACTATGATGCATGTTTGAAATTATGGAGATATCAATGGAAATCTTTTAATATGGTGCAGTTATTTCAGGTATCAGTTGTTTATTGTGTTCATTAAAAGCATTATTGAAGTTGTCTCCAAAGTTGGTGTTTTCTGGTTATTTAAATTGGTGTAACAAGTTTATATCTAGTTTATTAGTGCACATTTGTTGTTTCTGTATGATCAATTGATTGGTTTTTTCATGCAAAGATTAGATCCCTTAAGTTGATCATAGTAATTAGAGAATGTCAGTTGGATCATTAAGAAGAACTTGGTAATCATAACCCTGCATGTTTATACAAGTTATAAACTAAAATATATGTTGAACAACTTGAATACTTGGTAGAAAGAAGTAACTGTTTTAGATTTCTTTGACTCCGCATACACTATAAGGCACTGTTCTCTACATTTTTCATCATTTAGTTTTATTCAAACCCTTTTTTTCATCTATTAACTGAACATATTAGGATTTAGTTTTTGGAATATTGCTATAAAATTTATACCAAATTTGATTTCATTTGTCCACTCCCACTTGCCACCGTGGAAAAAACATTTCAAGAGAAATAAGCAAGTCAAGTCTGCCTCACTCACATAGGTACACCTGCCTAGGTCTAGCAGCACCTGAAGAGTAGAAGGTCTAAATCTTTTGACCTTGTCTATTACCCTGAAATGTACCAAGAGATTGGCAACCTCTTGAGGCATTCCACCTGCATTTTTTTAGAGCTAACAAATTGGCGACTCCACTGGGGAAATAATTCAGAATCTGTGCCTTAATCATAGAGTCAGAAATCCTATATAGACTCCACTAGGAATAACAAGTAACAAACTTTTCTCGCTTTTCAGGAAGTGAGTGGCGACTCAGATAAAAAATTTCAACATGAATTGTAGAAGATCTCAATATAGGGGAGGTCACACTAGAGCTCCTACTGGCAGCAGTAAGTGGACACACAAGGATGATAGGGTTGATAAGGGTAAGAAGATAAATGAGGACATGTGCATGACAAACAAAGACAAAGCATTAGGACCACATTGTGAAAGATATGACCCGTACGACACATCGAAAGATAACTCAAGTGCAGAACCTTGTACCCCAGAGGAACAAAGAAACCCTTTCTACAATCCTCAGAAACATGTAGAGTGGGATGCTAAATTTGAAGCTGAATGACTCAGATGTCAACACGAATATGATCAAAAAATGGAGGGTAACCAAAATGAGTCTAATGATCATGAGATTCCTCAGGAAAATTATGAATCTTTAACTCATGAATAAGTAAAAGCACAGTTTGAGCTACAAGAAAAGGAGCTAGAAGAACTAAAAGTTGAACAGGAGAAAGCCCAAATGATACAAGCAATGAGGGACTTCAAATTGCAGAAAGCCCAAATTACTAATCAGGTAGCCAGTCCCTCAAAATATGTACCACCTCATAAGCAGGGCAATAGTGGTGCAGGGCCTTCAGATCCATCAAAGGTCCCTCACAATTAGATAGGGAATCAATATGAACAGGAAAACCATCCACCGCATCTTCCCTCACAATATACAAATATACAGGCACCTCATGGTTAGAATTATGTGCCACATCATCATACACAACAATGATTAGACAATTCAACTTGGCAGGGTTTCAATTATATCCTTACCCAATGGATGGCAATTGGAGAAGTCTTGTTCCAAAGTTTACAAGGAGTAGTGCAATTACTGTTGAAGATCACTTAGGGATTTTTAATCCTTTCATCCAAGATTTGGATGTGCCTTATGAGGATTTGCATATGAGGCTATTTATGTTGTCACTTACTAAAGAAGCTAGAGATTGGTTCAACAACCTAACAACAGCCTCTATTGATTCTCTCCAAATATTTCAGGACCGATTCCTTGAGCAATATGGGAATCTAGGTACACCAGATGCTGCTCTTCATGAATTGATACAAATTCAAAAAAATCAAAATGACTCAATTTATGATTTTAACCAAAGATTCAATAAACTGCAGAATAAAATACCTCCTAGATCAAAGTTTCCAGGATCTGTAGCATTGAGTGTTTATTTGAATGCATTTGATCCAAAAATAGGGTATGAATTGAGAAATAGATTCCCAAGAGATTTGGCTGAAGCACAAAAGATAGCATTGACAATTGAAAACAATAGGAGGGCTGCTAGGATAATTGACAAAAGAGACAATCTTAGGGTTCCTCAGCAATCCAATAATTATCAATACAAATAGGAGAACACATAAAAAAATGAGAGGCCTAGGCTGCATGACATTCCCTATAATACAAATTGGAAGGATGGAAAACTTGTAACAGATAGGCCTAGAAACAAAGAAACTCCTGATCCATTAAGGAAAAAGGGAACCTGTATGGTAAATAACAATTATTTTTGTGAAGTTTGTGATAAGACATTCCCTAGATTACTATGTTGTAGCTCAAAGAATGCAAGAAGGAGGAATGTTGATGGGAAACAGTGGAGAAGATCACACAATGTATTTGACTTCAAGTACTTTTCACCATGTTGAAGAGAGGAACTCATCTTCAGAGGATGAAGGTTATGAGTATGATGTTTCAAATCAGAGGTACAATGTCCACATGGTTGAATAGCAGGTTATTTCTGACTTTGAAGAAGATTATACAGAACCACATTCTGTTGAGGTACCTACTTAGTGCAGTATGAGGAAACTCACCGAAGAGGAGATAGAGAAATTAACCATTGTTGTAGTTGAAGAAGCAAAAACTAAGTACTAGTTGAGAAACAGGACAGTAAATGAGAAGGAGGGTGTCCCCATGGGAATGTTTATGAAAGATCAAAAAGTGACACAAGGAATTTCAAAGAAAACAGAGAACAAACAACATGATAAAAGCGAATAGAAGCCTTTCCAAAAGGAGGAAGTTAAGGAATTACACAAAGAAATGCAAAAGACTAATCAGCCAAGTAAAAGAGAAAAGCAAGAGAACAAAGGAGAAACGTCAAAACAAAAGAAAATGATTAAGGCAGAGGGTTCTTATTTTGACTTCACTCAAGCTTTATCTCAAGTAAAAATGTCTGGGCCACTACTTGAGATGATGAAAATTAAGGAATATAGGAACAATGCAGTTCAATTGATAACAAATGGTAATTCTGAAAGTAAGATGGACACTAAAACTATTAATAAGCAAGAGAAAGTGAATATTCCAGAAGTGTGCCTTAATAATGTATTATTGAATCCCCCACAAGTTGATCCTTTTTTCACTACATTGCTCATAAATAACAAATTGTTGAGGAATTGCATTATAGGTTCTTGTGCAGCCATAAATATTATGCCAGTAGGAGTTATGAAACAATTAGGCATGTGGGTGGATACTACTGGAGGGAAGTGCTATGCAATGGATATTAGACTTGTCCCTCTGGTGGGTATAATGAAAGATGTTGAAGTCAAGCTAGTTGCTTATCCTCAGGTGGCCTATAACATTGATATAATAGTAATTGACACCCCCCCTCAGTTTGGGATGCTTCTATCAAGACAATGGACATCAATAGTTGGGGTAAATGTCTAGTTTGATTTATCTTATGCAACTATTCCAGTGAATGATTAGGAAGTCAAGTTGTATAGGGAGCCAAGGATGAACCAAGTTGTTGACTGTGTACCTCAAGATCAAATCAATTTTTTATGTGATGTGGAACTTGGGAATTTCAAGATAGAACCAACCCAACCAGAATTAGTCAATGTTGATCCAATTGAAAAGCATGCTCCACAAAATTGCAATGGTGTGTGGTAAATGTACTTTGATGGAGCCTGTAGCCAAGAAGGTAATGGGGCAGGAATAGTATTTGTTTCATCTGAAGGTATTACATTTAAATATTCATTCCTGTTAACATTTGAATGTACAAACAATGTGGGGGAATATGAAGCTTTATTAACAAGTTTGAATATAGCTATGAAACATAAAATCAAGTTGTTGGTTGTTCTGGGGGAGTCTGAGTTGGTTGTTTCACAAATTAGGTCAAAATATGCAACAAAACATAAAATACTGAAACAATACAGGAATGTTGTATGGGACACAATTGAGTTGTTTGATTCCTTCGCAATTGAGTGGATTGATAGGTCAAAGAACATAATGGCAGATTTCTTGGAAAATGTGGCGCTAAAAAAGGTTGATATCACACTAGCTGGAGTGTCACAAATTGAGTTCAAGATGAGGCTTGTTTTGCTTGATAATATATATAGTTGTTAGGTTTTTAATGATGATACTGACCTTTTGAAATTTCTTCACTGTATAGATCAATATGAATCCCAAGAAATTGATTTAAATGCCTTTGTTGAAGAAGTGGATGGGCAGCAGACAGTATTTGGGAAGGAGATCTTACAACTTAAAACTAATAAGCTTCCTAGAGGACTCATGGAATTGGAGAGAGTATATGATGGGAATGATTGGTCTCTGATGAAGCAGACACCAGTGAAGGAGGAGGACATTGAAGAGATCAATTTGGGGACTGAGGTGGCACCGAGAAAGGTGTACATAGGGAAGAAAATAAGCCCTACAATTAGAAAAATGTTGATAGCATTACTGAGAAAATATAAACATCTTTTTGCGTGGTCTTATGAAGATCTAAAAGCATATAGGGAAGACTTGTTTCAGCATGAAATACCATTGAAGCTAGATGCAAAGCTATTTAGACAAAAACAAAGACCCATAAATCCAACATTGGAGCCCAAAATACAAGAAGAATTGACAAAGCTTAGAGATGATGGCATTATCAAACTAATCAAGCATTCAACATGGGTCTCAACCCTGGTCCCTGTGAGGAAGAAAAATGGAGATATCAGATTATGTGTGGATTTCAGAAATCTAAATATGGCATCTCTCAAAGATAATTATCCTATACCCAATATGGAGGCTATATTACATAAGGTGACAGGGTGCGAGCTGTTATCTATGATGGATGGGTTTTTAGGTTATAACTAGGTTAAAGTTAAAGAATCTGAGCAGTATAAAATACCTTTTACAACCCCATGGGGGACATATGTCTATCTAAGAATGTCATTTGGTCTCACGAACACAAGAGCAACCTTCCAAAGAGCTATGGACGTAGCATTTGCAGATTTAATTAATGTTATCATGGTGGTGTATCAGGATGGCCTTACTGCTTACTCAAAGAAGGTTGAAGACCATGTAGAGCATCTGGAAAAGGTATTCATTAAAGCTTTAGAATATGGGATTAGTTTGAATCCCAAAAAATGTCATTTTGCAGTCACAAAAGTTAAGCTCTTGGGACATATTGTATCAAAGGAGGGGATTAGGATAGATCTTGAAAGGGTTGAGGCCATAGATAAAATCCCTATTCCTAAAACTGTTAAGGCTATCTAGTCATTCTTTGAACATATCAATTTTGTGAGGAGGTTCATTTCTAATTTTGCTGAGATCATTAAGCCCATATCGAAGATGTTGAGGAAGGGACAAAAAGTAGAATGGACTGCAGAGGCCTTGGAAGATTTTATATCCATCAAAAGGGCCATTAAAGAGGCTCCTATCCTTAAATCCCTAGATTTTTCAAAACCTTTCCAAATATTTTCATTTGCCTCATTACACACCATAGTTGCTGTCATGTTACAAAAAAATGAGGAAGGCCATGAACAGCCTGTGTCTTTCTTCAGTAAGTCATTACAGGGGTCAGAATTGAAGTATGATATAATGGAAAAACAAGCATTTGCATTAGTGAAAGCTACAAAGGCTTTCAGGCCATATCTTGTTGGAGAAAAGGTGATTTCCTATGTCCCTCATGCGGCTGTTAAAGATATTTTGACATAGTCTGAAGTAACAGGAAAAAGATGCATACGGATTAATAAAATCCAAGAATTTGATATGGAGATACAAATCACTAAACTAGTAAGAGGTCAAAGTTTCGCTAGGTTAATGGCA